>OY728156.1:1394940913-1396140913 GCA_963277665.1 Viscum album | reverse complement strand
AATAATATATACAAGGAAGAAAAATGAATATTATAAATAATTGGGAGTTACTCTTAGAAACATCATATTTTATGAAGAAATAAATCTATCCAAGATTGAAATAATGATGTGAAGATGCAGTTTCTGCAGAAAAGTCTGTACCTTAAGTTCCATTTTTTCATCACATTTGCGCATCCTATATAGAAATATATATATATATATATATATTACATGAATCTAGAAATGAATTTTAATCCATTTTACTTCATTATTATTTATAATAATTGGAATTTGTTCATTAATATTTCATTTGAAAAGAGAATATCTAGAATACTTGTTTTCTTTATCCAACTTTATTACAATTTCACTATTTCATTTATTAGAAATTTATAATTTGTTAAATTTATTTACATAATTTTAGAAAAACATAAAATAATTTTATATTATATAATTTTAACTAACCATACATTTAAGTAGAGATAATTAAATAATTGATAACGTCCTCATAGGCAAATTAAATAAGACATTTTCAGGATGTGTCAAAAGAGAAAAAGATAGAGAGAGTATATTATATATATTGATTAAAATAGTCCTCAAAATTGCATAAAATTAAAAATTAAATATTTAATAGGGGTATAAAAATATAATTTGATTGGGTGAGTAGAGAGAAAAAGAGAATGAATAAAATGGAAGAGAATCAAGGTTACCTCATCGTTGGAGATTTACTTCTATAATAAATACACGAAGGATTGGGGTTGTGTAACAACAAAACATTCCTTAGGGAAATAGTTAACATAGTATATGGGAAATGGGTAGAGATAGGTAATTGAAAAGTGAATGTGAAGTGTTTTTACAAGGGAAATAATAAGTGGTATTTATTCATGAGGAGAACAATGTTTTATGGTTAAACTATTTATTATTTTTTCATTTGGAATATGAATTTGAAGTTGGGTATTATAATTAATTTTTGTATTATTATTAAAAAAATTAAGTTTATTTGACATTATATCCTCAACAAAACCAAATTTCATCATTGAACTACTTCATTAAAGATGAAGATTCAAAAATGTTTTTTTATACTGATAAAAAACATTGGATTTAAAATATAAAACATAGGTCTATAAATTCATATTAAGATTTTTAAAATATTTATTTTAATCCTTAAATATTCTTTTTGTTAATAAAACATTTTCACAAATTTTCAAGTAATATTTTCTACATAATGATGTCATTAATGTTTTAGTATTTATAAAAATTGTATTTTTTACTATTCACTGAAAAACTTCTTCAAAAAAATTCATGAAATTGACCATAAGATATTCTTAGAATTATGATTACAAAAATAATGTTTTTTTTATCAAATTAAATTTTTAAATTTTGTAAATTTTACTTGAAATAAATACGTATATTACATGGAAAATATTTTTTTTGAATAAAAACCATTTTCCTAGTTATGATTAGTAACTTTTATGTTTCTTACAATATATAATAATTGTTATAGGATATATGATTAACTATTTTTACTGGTAAAATATTTAAATTTTATGAAATTCAACTTCTAATTAAGTGTAATTTTTCTTTTATATACAAAGTCAAGAAAACTATTTTAGTACAACAAACTTGATATACTATGATTATAATTTGAAAAACAATCACCATATCACTTTTCCAAAAACCACATTATTAAGGTTTTGTAAGAAATTGTTGATAATAAGATAGTATACATACTATTATTCACATTATCAAAAAATATTCATTAATATTTTAAAATATTATTTTATTACAAAACTTGATACTTAACGTTTTAAAAGGATACAAAGTATGTACATAGAATAGATTTTAAAAAACGTTTTGAAATTAAATGATTTATAATGAAAAATTATTATTTTAGTTAAAACATTTATTCAACCATTCATCATTGTGTCATGTAGATTCCCACCCCTAAATCCACTAAGCGGTTGCTAGTGATGGTTGGCCACATAACCTCAAGCACACATCCCTATATGCTAGAGGCTTCTGACTAGGAGTGAGGGACTAGGGTGTCTCTGTGGGGATACCACACCCTCATGATTTAAATTTTTTCTTAAAGGTAATATAAATATGATAAGTAGAATATCTATAAAATTAATCAGTAGAGGAATAATAAATCATCCAATATTAGTGAACTTGAAAAATATGAATCATAGATAGATACAAAATGATGATGATCATATCATGTATCTATACAAAGATGAGGTTCATGGGATACATGGGAAACATTCATATACCACATTCTATGTAAGAAATACACAATGTACAAAATATTCTACTGATAGAATCATAAGCATAGGCTTGGTCCTCTACTCCTATACTCCATCCAAGTATTCAGAATCAAACATATGAAGATAGATACTTACCTTTATCTACACTTTCAATCATGATGTATTATTGGGTACCTTGGGAGACCTCAGTAGGGTGTGAGATATACTTATTAGGATACCAATAATTGTGTTTATAAAAATCAATTCAATTCATATAAAATGATTAGTGTGACAATAATAATAAATTAAAGGAAATAAATAAATAAATACATTGGACCGAGATCCTCATAGACACCCGTCTCACACAACCCGGTTTGGATTAATTTGGATATCATTGAGTAGAATTCAACTTGTAAAGATATAATATGAGGTTAATAGATGGGTGATCATAAAAAATCTTCAATATTGGACTAATACCAAGAATGTGATTTGGCATGGCAGTCATGCCCTTTAATATAATGATTTAGAAATATTGAATTTTTATAGAAGGCTTCTCTAAAATTTCAAAAAGTGGCATCCTGGGCCCATCCAAGGTGAACCATATAGATGAACCAAATTATCAGACAAAGAGTGACAGAATAGTTAAAATAGTAAGAGTTCATCCAAGGGAATTATTAAACTTAATCCCATGTATCATTCCCATTATGGTGTCAAAAACGATAACCTCAGAACCTTTCCTAAATATCTCACATATGGGTCCAAGTATTGTGTGTGGCATTATATAACATATTTCAATCAATCCCATCCATGAGTTATCCCCTGGGGAACCAATATCACTCATTAGGATGTGAGAATCCACACTATGAGACTTTCCAAGGAATACTAAGTATCACTTTTATTGTATTTACAATTCATCAACAAATTATAATTATAACGCATGATGAGCCTATACACAATGATCCATAAACGGAATCTTGGGAATTGAACTTGGAATGAAATTAAGTATGTTTAGATACCAATAGCTCATATCATTTAGGAAGGACTTAATAACATATCTCTTTATCCAATTTTCGAAATATAATTTATTCATGCAATAAGTGGTTTGGTATAAGGAACAAGGTCATAATACATATACACCCATCATCATGGTTCTATGCCCATTGAAAAACAGTTATTTAGTACATTTCCAACACACACACCTCAACGTGTGGTTAAATGTTATAAGTAAAAGGTGAAATTAGTCCTTTAAGTAATGTAACTCCCAAAGGGGTTGATTCTCGCTCAAAGTTACCCAAGAGAAGAAGGTAATACGGTCCTTGTAGTTTAGCTTGGGTTATCGAATCTTCAAAGACCTAAGAAGAAACCTATAGACACGTACATTCTATGGACTGTTTTTGGATATGAAGTGGCCAAAATGGGTTTATTTAAGATGGTTTTAAAGGATATATAACAGATATAAGTGAATTCAATGTAAAATAATGAGTTGATCCTAGGTTATTGCTCGGGGTGGATTGGACGTATTACCTTTTCAATGATTTTAATTTCTTATATTTGAGATGGGTTCATTTAAAGAGATAAAACAATTTCATCACTTGCTATTTTAATGCCTACACCATTTAATACTAATCACCTATACACTTGGAGGATCAAAGTTTTGAGCACTTCAAGGTAAAGGTTCGTATTAGTACTTGAAGTGTGTGACCTTAAATTCAACAAGGACGATGGAGTTTAAAAATCATTAAATAAAAATCCCAATTAAAGAAGTGATTATACATTAATTAGGTGATAAATAACATCCAATATAGACCCTTGATACTCCCTTGGATCAACCCATAAGTGGGTTATCCCTCCATTGATCCCATGGTTTCAATGGAAGCGGAAAGTAGACTCATGAGGGAGGAAATGGAGAAGTAAAGAAAACAACAAAAATAAAATGATCACTCCACCGTTGTGTGAATAATTTCACAAGGGTTGGTGTGAATAAATTTACACCTTGAACTAACGGTATCAAAGTGATATGAATAACAATAGAATAAGAGTAGAAGAAGAACCTTTATTAAGAAACTAAAGTGAATTGAACAACTTACATGTGAAAGACAAATTTGAGGCAACAAAAATGCAGCATAACATTACAATTGAACAAAGAATCCAAGATTCTTCAATCCTCCAACACCACTACCTTAAATGAATTTTTTATCCTTTTGGTCGAGCCTCGAACAGTCCAAGTCTCCTCAATTAATTGTGGTAGGCCATAAGTGGGTGGAAAGTAAGGGAGAGTTGATTTTTCCACCCTTGACCCGAGGTGGAAGCCAGCTTTCCTTCACTGAGCAGACGCGTCTGAAAGGCCTTCTTGATGGCCGAATCAGAGTGTTCCATAGAATAATAAAATGGATCTACGGATGTCTTCTAACCGTCTGTAAAGGTTGGGCCCATTTGGAGTTACGTAATCCGAGATATGATAAAATTAGTGGACTGTTTTTCTGGGCCGCAGAATCTGGCCCAGAATTGTATCTCTAACTTGGTCCGCCTTAATGACCACCATATAGGCCTAATTAGCATTGTCTCATGAATAGGTATTTCTTCCTATGAATGTCTTCTAGCATCCCAAAAAATTTGGGATTCATAGAGCCAGTATGTTGGGACCCACAGTCTCATCAGTGGGCTAGTGTTCAATCTGCCTTCTCTAGAATTCCTTCCTTTCATCACAAAATATCCCCATCTTCTTTGATGAATTCTCCATTGATCCCTGAATGAAACATGTTAATATTGTAGTGTAAATCAATTTACAGAAATATCAAATTAAAATATGTATAATCAGATGAATCATTGGGTACTTCAAATGATGTTCAAAAATGTACCACATAATAGTGCAATTTAAGAATGTATTACAATCATAATGTGAAATGATGTTCAAAGTGTAAAATGCACTAAAATGGTGTTTATGAATAATAAGGCACATGAATATTATATATATTAACAATGAATATTAGCCTCATTTATTGGCCAATCACACTCCCCAACTTGAGTTTTTCTAGTCCCGAGCAAAATATATCTCAACAATATGAAATTCAAATTCCCTTTTCCAAAAACATTTTAATACACAAAAAACCTTATACCTAACAATCATAAAACCCATCAAAATATTTTAATACAAGATATTTTCATAAGAAGATCCCAATCCCAAGCTCATTCCTTTGTTCAAATTCATTTCCATATTTCATCCAATATCAATTAAGTATGAGGATGTGTTATGCATCACAATAGACATGGGGGTTCATCTTTATTCAAGGGGGAAATTACGGAAGCGCTAGGTGGAATCTCATTTCAATATTAAGATGATTATTCATTTTTTTTGTAAATTTTATTTTTGTTTTTTTGTTGTTTTTGTTGTTTTTGTTTGTTGCAATTTTTCCATGGTAATTGAAGTTGCACTCAAAAGAGTCAACCCCTATAGCGAGACTTTGCCGATGACTCCCAGGCTCAAAGACCTTAGGGAACCAAGTGAAGCCCACATACTTGGGTGTCATCTCGAGTTAAATCAGTCAAAAACAAATTCAAATTTCCAAAGATAGAGATAAAATTACTAACTCTGGGCCAAACAACTATGGAGTCACGATCCCCAAGTGCTGAAAGCCACGCATTAGGTCATTTCATTGCTCTACGCGCAAATTTTTTTTTTAATTAACTTTTTTTGAATACTAATATTAAACTAAAATGATCACCAAACCTATGATATTTATTTAAGGGACCCCATGAACTCAAACTAATACCCCACTATCCAAGGGACGTGCATTGTGATATTTTTTTTATTTGGATGAAAATATAAACGATGAAATATCACATTGGACAACCAAACTTTCCAAAATCTATGCTCATGAAATTATACAAGGATTAAAATCAGAATCAGGGTATGCTAAATTATTTTATATTTAGTTTCAAAGTGTGCAATGTGTATTACCATGTTCAAAGTTAAAGGAATTTTTCCTTCCATTTACACAATTTTTTTTTCAAATCATTTATCATTTTTTTTGACACAAAAGCATTTTTTATTTTATCTCCCCCCCAACTTAAAATAACACTTTCCCCAGTGTTTAAAGAAAAGAAAATTTAGAAGGGGGTAGAGGTAGAGAATGAAAGTTCAAAAAGGAAATTGAAAATGAGGGTCATGGAATGAAGTCACCTGGTGGTTGAAGTTTGAAGTTCTTGCTGCTCTAATTTATTCCTTTGACATCCATGTCGCTTGCAAAGTTCCCTAGTGGAAAAAGGAAAAAAAAACAAAAAAAACAAAAAAAAACAATATATATATATATATTTATATATTTATATAATAAAGGAAGTAAAATATAAGTATATATATAAAACTTATAGAATAAGGAAGCACAAGAAGCTGCAGGTCAGTGGTAAGCGTGCGCCCCTGTCTGCCTTCGGTCCCAGGTTCGATTCCCCATGGCTTTACCGGTTGTGACGGGGTTTTCCCCACGGCCTACGGCGTGGACTTTTTTTATTATTATATTTTTATTTATTTATTTTTGTTTTTTAAATTTTTTAACCTAAAAACACATTAAAAAAAACAAACTGATGATACACTGTCTTCTTTTTAAATTTTTGGGTAAGGTATTACTCAGGGATCATACCACGTGACATGGATGAATATGGTGCTCCCCTTTCGTACCAATCCATACTCATTATAGAAGAATAGGTCAACAGTTTATTTTTTTCTTCAAAATATCAAAATGTCTCATTAACCCTATTTAAAATATAAAGTTTATTAGAACAACGAAATTATTGGAAACTTGAAAACAATGGGTTGCCTCCCATTCAACGCTTTGTTTAACGTCGTTAGCCCGACATGGACCCTAAATCTATTAATTTTTTCCTGGTTCATAGGTTGGCTCAGTTAACTCAACCTCTATTTCCAGTTTATTGAATGATTCAATGAATGGTTTTAACCATTGACCATTGACCTTGAAAATGTGACCACTTGTGGGATATTGAATCTCTAATACCCCATGGGGGTACACATAATGCACTATGAAAGGTCCTGACCATCTAGACCTTAACTTTCCCGGGTGTAAATGAAGTTTTGAACTATACAAGAGCACAAGTTTTCCTGGTTCAAAATGTTTGACCTTGATATTCCAAGATTGGTAGGCTTGAACTCTAGCTTTATTGATCCTTGAATTTTCATAATCCTTCATCCTTAGTTCCTCCAGTTCATTGAGATCTAATTTCCTTTTTTGTTTCGGCCAATGAGAGGTCATAATCCATTTTCTTAATTTCCCAAAAGGCCTTATGTTCAATCTCCACTGGCAAATGGCATGCCTTACCATAAACCAACCTATATGGGGACATTCCTAAAATGGTTTTATATGCGGTTCTATAGGCCCAAAGAGCATCTAATAGTTTCTCAGACGAATCTTTCCTAGATGGGTTGATAGTTTTTTCAAGAATTTTCTTAATCTCCCTATTCGATAACTCAGCTTGACCATTGGTTTGAGGATGGTATACAGTAAACACTTTATGAGAAATACCATACTTAGACATGAGTGAAGCGAATGGGCGGTTGCAGAAATGGGTTCCTCGATCACTGATTATAGCCATAGAAATTCCAAATCTTGAAAATATGTTCTCTTTTAGAATCACAACTTGATGATCATTGGACTTAGTTGGAATGGCCTCAACCCATTTTGAGACATAATCAACATCTAAGAGTATGTAGAGGTATCCCTGAGAGTTTGGGAAGGGACCCATGAAATCAATTCCCCAACAGTCAAATATTTCAACCACTAAGATGGGAGTGAGTGTCATTTGATTCCTTTTTGTGATGGACCCTACTTATTGACACCTAGGACAACTTTGAAAAAATGTGTAGGAGTCCCTTGAGAGGCTGGGCTAGAAAATACCACATTGAAGAATCTTAGCAGATGTTTTCTTAGAGGAAAAGTGACCTCCACATGCCTCACTCTGACAGAATTTAAGGATAGACTCTTGTTCAGATTCTGGAACACACCTCCTAATGACTTGGTCAGGGCAGAACTTACAGAGGTATGTTTCATCAAACACATAGTGTTTAACATCATAAAGAAATTTCCTTCGAGCTTGAGTCCCTAATAATTTTGGAATCACTCCTGTCACTAAGAAATTTTCTATGTCAGCATACCAAGGGTAGTCACTCACAGAGTATAGGTGTTCATCAGGAAACGAATCAGACACAGAAAGGTGATCTGAGTTGTCTTTGAATTCCATCCTAGAGAGGTGATCAGCTACAAAATTTTCAACTCCCTTTTTATCTTTGATTGTGAGGTCAAATTCTTGTAAGAGAAGGACCCACGTAATCAGTCTAGCCTTAGCATCTTCTTTTTGGAAGAGGTATTTTAGTGCAGAATGGTCAGTGAACACAGTGATGGGGGATCCTAAGAGGTAGGACCTAAACTTCTCTAAAGAAAACACAATAGAAAGTAACTTTTTTTCAGTAGTGGTGTAGTTTATTTGGGCATCATTTAAAGATTTTCTTGCATAAGCAATGACATAAGGAGTTTTATCACAACGTTTTCCTAACACAGCTCCAACAGCAAAGTCACTGGCATCACACATAAGTTCAAAAAGAAGGTTCCAATTTGGAGATTTCATAATGGGAGGAGAGGTGAGAGAGGATTTGAGGGTTGAGAATGAGCCCTCACAGCTTTCTGTCCAAACAAATGGAGCATCCTTTACTAGGAGAGCACAAAGGGGATGAGATATTGAACTAAAGTCCTTGATGAATCTTCTATAGAAACCATCATGTCCTAAGAAAGACCTCACTTCCTTGACAGTTTTGGGTGATGGAAGGTGACGAATGATGTCAACCTTTGCTTTATCAACTTCAATCCCCCTAATCGAGACAAGATGGCCTAGAACAAGTCCCTCTTTAACCATGAAATGGCATTTTCCCCAGTTTAAGACTAGATTCTTTTCTTCACATCTTGAAAAGACTCTCTCCACATTCTGCAGACATCCCTCAAATGTATCCCCAAACACAGAGAAGTCATCCATGAAGACCTCTTTAATATCCCCTACCATGTCTGAGAAGATTCCTATCATTCACTATTGGAAGGTTCCAGGGGCATTGCATAACCCGAAGGGCATGCGTTTGAAAGCAAAGGTTCCGATTGGACATGTGAATGTAGTCTTCCCTTGATCCTCTAGGGAGACCTCAATTTGATTGTACCCCGAGTACCCATCTAAGAAACAGTAGAAGGCATGACCTGCCACTCTCTCAAAGAATTGGTCAATGAATGGTAAGGGGAAATAGTCCTTCTTGGTGAATGAGTTTAGCTTCCTGTAGTCAATGCAGACCCTCCATCCACTACTCACCCTTGTTGGAAGAATCTCTCCATCCTCATTGGTTATCACTATGAGTCCAGCCTTTTTTGGAACCACTTGGATTGGGCTCACCCATTCACTCTCAGCTATGGGATATATGATACCAGCTTTCAAAAATTTCAGAAGTTCATTCCTTACTACCTCCATGAGATTAGGATTGAGTCATCTTTGAGGTTGACGACATGGCTTTGAATCAGATTCCAGAACAATCCTATGAATCCCGATAAGTGGGCTAATCCCAGGAATATCAGAAAGGGTCCAACCAATGGATTTCTTATGCTTACTAAGGAAATCTAGAAGCATCCTCTCATGATTGGCTTCAAGAGAATAAGAAATGACAATAGGATGTGTTTTATTGTCCCCTAGGAAAGCATACTTGAGTGTAGCAGGAAGTTCCTTCAATTCAAGATCAGGTTGGTTCAGAATTTTAGCAGAGGATTGGGACATTGGATCAAGATCAATTTCTTTTTTTAGAGTTTCAGATATGATTGATTCCCCACATGTAGAAGTTTCAGCTACTAGATTGTCTTGATCAGATTTAGGGAAGGAAGTTTGATTTGTCTCCATGAAATTGGTTTCTTGAAAGGTTTCACTGATTGTTGGACCTAAGACTTCATCATAAGAGCAATTTGAAAATGATTCAATCCAAGGAGATAAACTTCCTTCATATGAACAAAGTAAATCAATCTCATCCTGACTTAAACATCCATCAAATATTCCTTGATGTTCCATGGATTCATTATCAATGCTTCCTATCATGTTTACTTCATGAATGTCCTCGTTATCCCCTATTTGTGAGCTTGCATTATAGATGTTCAAGTCTAGACTCATGTTCCCAAAGGTGATGGTCATGTTCCCATTTCAGACTCGGATAACAGAGTTGATTGTTGCAAGAAAAGGACGGCCAAGGATGATTGGGGTTTGTTCCTTATTTCCTAAGTTTGGACGGTTGTCAAGGATAATGAAGTCAGTAGGGTAGATGAAGTTTTCAACCTTTACCAGAACATCCTTTAAAATCCCCTTTGGAACCCTAATGCTACGATCAGCAAGCTGAAGTGTGACAGATGTGGGTTGGAGCTCTTCTAGGCCTAACTGGCAGTACACAACATATGGGATGATATTGACACTAGCACCTAGGTCACACAAGTCCTTGACAACTTTGCTCTATCCTAGTTCAACATTGATGTAAGGGAAACCTGGGTCTTTCAACCTAGGAGGAATGGTCCCTGGAATGGTGGTACTCACATTAGCAGCCAAAAGGACTTGGTTTTTATGTGAAAATTTTCTTTTAAAAGTGCACAAGATCTTAAGGTACTTTGAGTAGGAAGGTATGGTTTGGATTGCATAGAGAAGAGGAATGTTCAACTTGACTTGTGAGAATATTTCCCTCAATGTTTCACTCAGTTCAAGCTTGGGTTTCCCCCTCATGCATTGAGGAAATGGTGCAAGTTGTGGGGTTGTTTGATGAAGAGTTGTTTCCTTGAAAATGTTATCAGTTTCCTCATTTTGATGTTGTGTTTCATTTGAATTTTCATCCAAGTTGGAATCTTCATGTGGGTTCTTAATTAGTTGTTCAGGTTTCTCAATTGATTTCCCACTTCTTTAAACAGTCACAGTCTTTAGTTGTTCATGAGTTGTTTGAGCACAACTTGACTCTCCCCTTGAAGTTGAGGATGGCACCGCCTGAGTAGGAATGGGTGCCTTTCTAGTTTTGATGGTTTGAATTTCTTGTTTTAGGGAAGAGACTTCTGAGTTCATCCTCTCCATTTGTTTGCACAGTTGTTCTACTAGGCTTTGTGGAACAGTTTGGGTTGGTGCTTGAGTAGATTGGTTTATCCCAGGGGGATATTTTGGAGGTGGGATGGTTTGTTGAAAATGGACCGGTGGCTGTTGGTATTGGATAGGTTGGGTTTGGAACTGGTTATGGGTTTGATAGTTCTGATCGGGCTAAGGATTTTGTCCCTGTGGTTGGCTAAGTTGTTGGTTATCTTTCCAACGGATGCCTGGGTGGTCGTTATACCTTGGGTTGAAGTTGTTTTGGTATTGAGGCTTTTGAAAGTTCAAAGCATTTACTTCCACTAGGGGTCCTCCTAAAATAACATCCTTGATGGATGGAATGGTTGGGCAGTTGTCTCTCATATGGTCATGTTTGTCCCAAATTGTGCAAACAGGGTCAACAGTTTGGATTTCATGGACTTTCCTAAGGTCTATCTCTTCAACCTTCCTAGAGAGTGCTGAAAGTTTAGCCTTAAGGCTTTCCTCTTCTCTAAGTGTATGAATTCTAGTAGTTCTTTGTGGCTTTTCAGAATAAGGTGAAGTTCCCCATGTTTGGTTTTTTTCAGAAAGGGTTTCTAGATACTCATAAGCATCATTTGGGGCTTTGTTTTTAAAGTTTCCATTACACATCATGTCAATGAATTGTTTATTCCCCGGACCCAACCCTTCATAAAAAATTATCACTTGTTCAGGAATAGAAAAACCATGGTGTGGAACCATGTTTAGATTGTCTTTGAACCTCTCCCATGTTTCATAGAATGACTCTCCCTCTTTTTCAAAAAAGTTTTGGATACTCTTTTTAAGTGCAATTGTTTTGTGGTGGGGAAAATATTTTTTGTAGAATTCTCTTTGTAGTTGGTCCCAAGAGTTTATGGATGATGGTCTCAAATTTTTTAGAAAATTTTCAGCTCGATCCTTTAAAGAAAAAGGAAATATCCCCATCTTAGCAGATTCTAGTTGATGTGGGGGACACATGGCTTCTACAATGTCATTGAACTCCATAATGTGCAGGTATGGCATCTCGGATTCCATTCCATGGAATGTGGGAAGGTGGTTTAGGACATGGGGTTTAAAGGTGTAGTTAGCATATCCTAGAGAATTGTGTCTAGTGCATGAGGGGGAATTGGTCTAGGAAGGTGTGAGGTAGTCATTCCTGGTTTGATCAATTGTATTCCCCAAGTTTGGGGCGGCCTCATTTGGGTTTGTATTTTGGTTCCCACCCGGGTTTATGAGTTGGTTTCTTTGAAGACCTTACATTGAAATTGGCTCAATTTTGGACTCTAAAGTATTTTAAAGATTGTGATCTAATGGAATGAGTAACCTTGGTGTACTTTACTCCCCAAACCTAGGACTATCCACCCTAACTATATCGTTTGATTGATCGCGGGTGTAGGCGGACATGCGCCAAAAGAAAAAAAAGAGAAAGGGACAAGATAAGAGAATTTAGATGAGAAAAGAAGAAATGGGGGAGAATAGAATGGGTGTTTAGATGACTTACTTGGGTCCCCGACAACGGCTCCAAAATTTGATTCTCGCTCAAATTTACCCAAGAGAAGAAGGTAAGACGGTCCTTGTAGTTTAGCTTGGGTTATCGAATCCTCAGAGACCTAAGAAGAAACCTATAGACACGTACATTCTATGGACTGTTTTTGGCTATGAAGTGGCCAAATTGGGTTGATTTAAGATGGTTTTAAAGGATATCTAAGAGATTTAAGTGAATTCAATGTAAAAGAATGAGTTGATCCTAGGTTATTGCTCTGGGTGGATTGGACGTATTACCTTTTCAATGATTTTAATTTCTTATATTTGAGATGGGTTTATTTAAGGAGATAAAACAACATCATCACATGCTGGTTTAATGCCTACACCATTTAATACTAATCACCTATACACTTGAAGGATCAAAGTTTTGAGCACTTCAAGGTAAAGGTTCGTATTATTACTTGAAGTGTGTGGCCTTAAATTCAACAAGGACGATGGAGTTTAAAAATCATTAAATAAAAATCCCAATTAAAGAAGTGATTATACATTAATTAGGTGATAAATAACATCCAATCTAGCCCCTTTCTACTCCATTGGATCAACCCATAAGTGGGTTAGCCCTCCATTGATCCCATGGTTTCAATGGAAGCGGAAAGTAGACTCATGATGGAGGAAATGGAGAAGTAAAGAAAAAAACAAAAATAAAATGATCACTCCACCGTTGTGTGAATAATTTCACAAGGGTTGGTGTGAATAAATTAACACCTTGATTCAAAAGAAATCATACCTCACTGTAAATATGAGATGTTATATCCTCTCCTTTTTAAAACAACTCATGGCTAAGATTCCCTTTTGAGGGTGGTAAAATTTCATCTGAGAAATGTTTCGGCCAATGAGAATGTACACTATCTGATCACTCCCAATTCTCATCTTATAAATGAACGTGAAACCATAACATCCAGACTAGAGGGCCTAACCTTCCTTAGGGATCCTTCATGGTATGATCAATGATACATATCAGATTCTCCTCAAAGGATGCATCCGCCTAAAACTTGATGTCCTTAGTATAAATTTAATAAGATTGGTCATAATAAAAATGATGAAACATCAATACATGGAAGACATCATTCATGGAATGGTACCTATGAGGTAAAAAATACCAATAAGCTACTGAATCGAATCTCTCCCTGATCTCAAAAGGCCCGAACTAAAGAGGCGATAAATTTCCCTATATTCATATCTATCTATGATCGAATATAGGTGAGACTCATAGAAATACCAGATGTCCAAACTTAAACTCTAGAGGATAATTATGATGATTTTTATATGAATTATTCCTATACTGAGCTATAACCATATGTTTATAAATGATATTTAAATTCAATAAAGTCTTATAAATGGGAAGAGGACCCAATAGTGCAACCTCACTTACCTCTTACTAGCATATAGGTGACCAACACATCATACTGTAATGGGCCTCGTATAGAGACATCTGAATCATTGTGTAAAATTTTTATTGTTGGAAAACAAAACAAGAGGTATTTGTTTTACTGTGAACCTACAAAATCAAGCTCGGATGACCAAATCATGCCCTCTAACGCTGATATCATCTTATTTGACTTCTCATCAGTCTAATGTTGATATGTTGTACTCAAGAGCTCCTATGAACATAGTTCCTTATGAAACACCTACCAAAACCATGATGTAAGACAAGAATATTAGTCCAATATGATGTAACTGGTAACCCCATTAATGAGTACAACCACTATAATTTAAATCCTCCCATGATCCGGAACCGAGAAGGTATCTCTGATTGGTAGAGAGTGTGAAGCCTTTTCCAAACCGCCAAAGATCACCTATACCGCATCACTGATAGGAGGGTATCTCAATAATCACAACCAAAATCCATGTTGACATCACTCTAATTATAGTCAAGAATGGAAAGTGTATTTAGAAGTCTATTATGGGACTGGTGCTCAACCTTAACTAGCTAAAAGGTGGAGAACGAAATGATAAAACCTAAAATCTACCTCATCATATCTATCAACCAATATCGGAGATTTATGTATCAATATATCTTGGTAATATTATGATGAAATTCCCAAAAAGAGAAGTGATATTTCCACATCAACTGTTCTCGCATGTCTATACACAACCAAATATGCCTGTGGAATGTCAAGATATCATTATAATAAACAACCAAACCAGGAAATGTGTTCTCATGAGGGACACCTTCCCTCATGACAAATTTTTTTTCTCATCCTCATCCATTCTAATGTGGATGATGTCACAACTAAAGCTATTAAAATAGGTTTCTAATGACATTCCAAAACCTCCTTGCGCATTCAGAAAACAAATCCATCAACTACCTCACACGGTTGCCCTTTTAGAAGGATTATATATGATACTTATGAATCAGGTAAATAACTACTACATTAACTTTTTTGGGTGTATAAAAAAGATCAAAATTAAACTATTGTAGGTATTCTACCCACCTATAATTCTTGAGATCTAGGTCATGCTGTGTGGAAATTTATTTTAGGGTTTTATGATCTGTGTAAATCATTAACCATTACTTAATTTATAATGTCTTTAACAACATAAAACATGAGCCATAGATTCTAGATTTAGATCTTTTGTATTTTAGTTCCACTCATGAGGTCTCAGCTGGTGGGACTTGTACAGTACAGTTGGATATCCCTGCATCAAAACTGCTCCAAGCCTGATTACCAAAGCATTATAATAAACAGTATTTTTTCTTCCCATCTCTAGAAAAAACAGGATTAGTTCTGAAGTCAATCTCATCTTCATATCCAAAAAATACATCTCACAAGATTTTAAGCAGATGAGCTTCACTCCCTTTTTAATCAATCTTGTAAGAGGCACTTTTAGGCCTGAGATTTCTTGTATAAATCACCTATAATAGCTAGCCATCACCAAGAAACTGTATATGTCAGTGAAATTATTAGTATACTCATAAAAACTATGACATTCACTATCATTAGGTCAATATAAAATCCATATACATATATAATGTAATGTAATAATTTAATCTCATCAATCAAAAGTGGAATTTGCTGAGATTAGAATATAGATGGTTCTCTCTCAGTGTGTTCTTCACGATCTCAAGATTATTATCAATGTCATGTATATTGTGATAATAAATACAATATTTCATCCATAGAGACTACCAAAAATGAATATAGGTATGGTTGGAAAACCCAATTCACCTAGGCAATGAAAATGACAAGCACACTTGTAAAGACAATTGAAAAAACTAGGTAATCGTACAAGCCATATCTACTCTGAAATGTTTTACATGGTCTGTCTAGTGCTATAACATGAACCTAATGGTTTCCCAACCCAAAATTTATCTTATATATAACTATATCTCTTTGGGATTAGTATAATAGGGTATCAATAAGAAGTCATGGATACCCATTATTCACTATATCCTGGTTCAACTGATGGAAATCCATGCACGACCTGATAGTACATTCCACATTTTTGGATAGATAGACATGTGAAACCCATGGAGAAGTGATGTGTTATATGAAACCCTTTACCTCTATGTATTTATAATACTTCTCATGTTCATAGAGGTTAGTAGGTATCATCCAATAAGGGGGAATGGAAACTGATTCCACTCTTGAAACTAGCTCGATGGTGAACTCTATCTATATCTCAGAAAGAAAACCAGATAAATCTTTAGGGAAGACATCTCGATAATAGTCCTCTACAGGAGGGAATATTATACACTATATAACATTATTATTGATAATGATACAACCATATAGGGTATCAAACTTCTCAACTCATGATTCTCAAGTCCACATAGACTTCCTTGGATATCCCATTCACCTTTAGGATTATAATCCCTTCCCTTGAGTGATGTAGAAGAAACCATTCCATGAGAAAAATCAATAGGGGAATTGTAAGGTATTAGCCAGTACATTCTGATAATGAGGTTGAAGATGGTCATCTTGAGGAAATGGATATCCCATAATAAATGGTACCCACCTATCTCAAGTAGAGACCCCTTAAACTAGTGTATACTCTTGGATAAAACCGCTAATGGTTTGTTGAGAGTCATAATGTTGTAAAATTAATCCATATCTAGACCAATAATTTCCATAATTTGTGCATATATAAAAGAGTTTGATGAACTTTTATAAAATAAGGAAGAAAATAAAGAAGGGGATACTATAATAGTACCTCAGATAGTAGAGGTCCATAACTCTTCTCCTCTAGTGTAGGCTACATTTCATAAATATGGTATGATCCATGGCCCTGAGATAAACCCAGACTAACCTGAGTAGGTCTAATATTCTATCACTGAACCTTTGAAGTATGATTACCTGGAAAATGAATACCTCCTCATCCTGGTCATCTAGTAATAGACCAGCTCCCATACTGATGTGGAGCTATAAATACCATACAAAAATGTAGTGTTGGTATATATCCCTCTTTTATAGGAACTAGAGGATAAAATACACAAAAACGATAATGGGGACCCATCTTGCTACAAGATCAACACTAAATTTGTGTCCTCATATATTGGGGATTCTTATGGCCATTTATACCACAATAGTGGTACTCCATATAGTTTTCTATTCTTGTCCTATCACTGTAACTATCCCTATATGAACCCTTTAAATGATGTTTCTTTCCACTAGAAAAACTGTTCACCTACCTAGAAGCTGAATGACCCTAAATCACTATGACAAAATCCATCAAGTTTCACTCTATGATGATGGAATGATTCATTATGTCAGAAATTGTGATCATATAGAATGCATTCACATGTGAATGAATGGAATATTAAATCTCATTCTTAATATGTCTTGTAATCGTCAAATCATCACTGAATAGTGATGGTGAAAACAATGAAGTTCAGTGAAGTGGGTAGAATAATGCATCACTAACATATCACCCTACTATAGGTTCATAAACACCCAAGCGTGGTATTCTCTCAAATTTTGAGTGAAAAAGTAATCATAAAAGGATATTTTAAATCCCTCCCAAACCAAAACAGAATGACAGCCATCCTAGGTGATGAAATCCCTTCGACATTAAACTGAGTCACGAAGCATATATGGAGAGAGATTGACCCACTTCTCTAGATGAATATTCAAATGATCAAATATAGATAACATGAACTCTAGCCCTGAATTATTAGCCCGAGGACCGTCATCCCCGAAGAAGGTGGGAAGAAGGTACTGCTATAATTCCCATGTACAAGCTTTTATAGTAGGGTTAGGTTGCAGGTATACCTATATAGACTTTATGAAATGGAAAAGATTTCTTAGAACTGAGAATCAACTCCCAGTTGATGACCAATAAGAGATGCCTCATGTGGCACTACCAGTGGTAATACTAGTGTCTTAGAACCCACCACCTTTATAGCATGGTCATTTCCACCATCTTGAAATACAAATCAAGGTATTCATGGAGGCATAGATCTAAAATTGCCAAACAAATGTCTCTGATAAAATTTAACATCATTTAGGATCTACAAAATTAGGAAAGGATGGGTTCAAAGCCTTCCTACAACTAGTCACTCCACTCTTCCTACTCCCAAAACTAGATTCATGTTATAATAATGATCACAATGGACTAGAGGAGACACTTCATACCGTCCACTAATAAGGTAGTGTTAGAGTAAAGGCCTCACATTACACTACGGAATGACTGAAAATTAACTTTTTTTAATATCAAAACACTTTTAAGGGGAAAGTGAGAAACCAAAAAATCTTGAATTACAACCAAATATAATGATAACCTAAAAAACCAAAAGGAATATATGGGATCTTCCTCTTCCGAGCACCTACATTGTGACAAAAAAACATTCAACAATGCATGACCACTCGGCTAGTTGTCCCATGTAAGGATTCACGGGCTCAGTATCGATGGCATAGCCATACCCTCTCAGTCTTTCAAATCCAAATGGATTGAATAGGTGAATGATTATTGATTTGAACCATATATGAAGTAGATCCAAGTAAAATGATGGATGTGTTCCACCAAACATCACTTTAAATCACACAAAAAAGCTGATCAAAAATAATATTCAATCTGAACTAGAATACCTCCCAATACAAGCAACAACTTACCCCAATTTTACCTAGGGTTATTGAAAAGTAATTTAATATTACCAGAATTAATTTCACAAAGCTATTTAAATGAAATAGTTGTTACCTGTATGTTTGGTGTCTCTATCATCATATTTTCAAACTCAGAGGCTAGCTGGTCTTAAGACTGTATTTACTCCTCAATGCTAATATTCCCTTTTTTGAATCCTTTGAAAATAATTAGGTTCGGGTTTTCAACCATGGTGTATTTCTACTAATTAAGGGTTACCCTCAAATACCTCCCCATCATTTTAGACGCCTCATCCTCAGAAGAACTAATTAACAAGACTTTCTCAACCACTTATTCTGTAACACCCCAGGTAAATAAAGAATATTACATCTTTATATTTATCCCTATTTTTGAATAAAATGTTAATATTAAAATAAAGGGAACACTATGCTTGATGGCTTACCCAATACGCAACAATGAGTTCCTTTGAAATCTTACGTTGCACTATAACAATAAAATAATATTATTTTAAATGGTAGTTAACGCCTAGACATTGTAATGGAGGGAATGAACAGAACTAACTACAAAATGATTATATATGTTTGTCAAATATTTTTACTTTTTAAAATAAATGTTAGAGGATTAAAAATGCAAATGAATCCAATTTTAAGCGTAAACATTCTAATATTCTTTAAAAGGTCGATTAACCGCATTTTGATGGCGAACCTCTTTTAAATCCACTTTTTGACAATTTTATGTGTTATATTTGACTAAATAAAATTCTTCTTTAGAATCGGGACATCAAAATTTACTTTGTGTAAACTTTTTGTATTTTTCCAAAAAAGTTCAATTTTTAATGAATAGTGAAAAATGTTGTATTTTGATTGAAAACCTCTTTTTAATCTAATTTATTTATATGATTAGATTATGTTTTGAATTTGTTTTAAAGTGAAATTAGAATATATTTTTACCATTTAATCCAATAGTGGTCATTGGAATTAATTTCACTTTGAAATCAGACTTAAACTAGTGTCAATCTTTTGATACATTTTGTTTCATAAAAACACGCTATTTGTTTTGACAGTGGGAATTAATTATTAAATTAATTAATGAAACTTATATGTTTTGAATTTTTTAAAATAGAAATAATTTTTGAATTCGTAATATCAAATATAGCTTCGGGTGAATTTTGGGTAATTTTCTAAAAAACATCAATTTTTTATGAATAGTGAAACCACTAACTCGTACTTATAAAAACTGATTTTCCGTTTAAATGAAATTTTTCCATATTTGTGTTTTGAATTTCTAAAATCCGACATACATGGTTGTAATTAAGAATTGAAATGTGGTTCAATGGGATTAAAATAATTTTTTGGTGAATAGTAACTTATTAAGTTTTCAATCGTGATTAGAGGTAATTAGTGTAGTTTAAGGTAAGAATAATGTTTTAATAATATTAAATGACCTAGACACATGTCCTACCTTCATTTGATGAGTAATGGCCGACCAAGACAATCCATGGGTCAACATGGGGACCCCATGGAGCCACTTTGGTTGGGAAATGACATAAATAACTTTTTATTTAATGTTAAAGTAAAAATGACACAAACATGAGATGTTTTACTAAAACAATTTTTACATGGGATTATACAAGTCAGATTTTTGATTATAAATAGTCATTGGAAATCTAAAACGATTTAATACATCATAGTAGTTTTTTTATAATTTTTAGACATTAACTAAATTAAATTATTTATAACATCATGATGATGCAACGATGACCTCATTATTTAACGATTTCAATAAAATGGAAAGATAATGTAAAATCTAAGACCTAAACAAGTCCAAAACCTATTGGATGGGTGGATTTATAACCCTTATCACCTTATCATCGAAACACATCAATGTGGGACAAATAAAATCCGAAACTCATTCTAAAATAATGTAACATTTCCTTACTTTCGAAGAGTGCCCCTCCTCTCCTCTTATAAAAGGCCCCCAACTCTACCTCTTTACCCACACTTCCAAAGGCTTTGGCTCGGCCAACCCCTACCCATTTTGTATCTCACATCCCTATCTAACTCCTTGAGGCCTCACTTTGGGCAGAAGTCTTCCCAAGGAAGCCTTTGAGCTCAATCCAAATGGAGTTACCCAATTTTAAGGTAATGTATTCACTTGTGTCCTTTTGTTTTATTTTACTTCTCCAACCCCCTAAATTCTTTTTATTCATTTATTTTGTAAACAATACAGTATATTAAATATACTAGGATGTTTTTATAAGAATTATTCGAGCTACAAGTACACACACCTACATCTAATGGTTAAAGAACATACAGTTTCTGTGGATGGTGAATTTCTGCCTCAAGAAACGATGATTGTTCAATATTCTTCTAACACCTTCAAAGATGGCCATTAAGATGACACTATATTTATATATGATATATAATATGTTTATGTTTTATTTAAGCTTCTTTATTTTTCATTTATGTCATACATTTATGGTTTCCATTATGGGTAAACGTGATATCTTCATTTAAGGAAGTGCGGACTACCGCCCCTTCAAAGTGATTAGATTCGTTAATACCATATGTGGTACATATAAAGGATATATTTAATGATATTATATATGATACCATACTGGAATTAAAATAATATTATGTATCATTATGTTTTAATTCCATTAAATATGAAATAGAAATGGAAGTAGCGTTCATGCGTACGTACGGCTTACCGTCCTCATGAACGGTACATTTCATTTCTTATCTCAAAATGTTATGTACTATTATAAGTACATATATATAATGGATATATATGTAATATATTACATCTAAATTATGGATATCATTCTGTAATTATAACATATATATATATATATATATATATATATCTCATTTTGTCTTAATTCCATTAATATGACAAAAAATGAAAGTAGTGTTCATGCGTACGCACGGCCTACCGTCTCCATGAACGGTGCATTTCATTTCTTAACTCTAAATGTTATGTAATATTATAAATGCATGAATATACTGGATATATATGATATATATGATATCTACATCATGAATACAATTCTGGATATAGTGGATATTTTACCACATGAACAACTTGTAATTATAAAGATTTTATTTTTGACTCAAGTACCAATGATCGTTAAAACGACCGTTTTTAGCTTAAATAATAACATAGTGTTCATGACATGGTAATAAGTGATATAAAAGGAATAATGAACATGAAAAATGTTCTTAAGGAAGTATAAATTAACTTAAGTTTATTATTCAGGAATATAATGAAATGAAAAAGACAAGTCAGACTTGAGGTAAGGGATCTGACTCCTCTCTTTCTTTTAAAGTACACTCTTTTATGTCATTCCTTTTAAAGCTCATCTTTCTTGTTATTGGGATATTCTTTTATATCACTCTTACTGTAATTTTTATGTTCATATGATGAGAGAAACTATTCCCTCTCATCAATCCATTTTGGAAGTTTTAAGTGGAGTCGTTAGGCTGCCGAGTTTTCGTAAGGGATTTTTCATCTCACTTTTATTCCCATGATATTTATGCTAAATTTGCCACAATTTCCTTTGAGTGGTGTATGTACTGCCCATTATTATACACTTTGTGTAGTATAATTTCATTTATGGGTGTTCACATCTTCATTTTATGACCCTTCTTCCATGGGGTGTATGTTTCGAAAGTTACCCAACTCGGTAAGGGGACCTTTCACCCTCCACTTTTTAAAAGAATTATTTTGTTATGTATTTTAATTCACATACTATTATGTTGGGATATGTTATTTTATATCCTTATTGATGTAAATTTTATGTCCAGGTGATGAGATGCCCTTTTTATCTCTCATCAACTCATTTTCTGAATTTTGAAGTGATGCCGTTAGGCTGTCAAATTTTACCAAGGGAAATTTTTAACCCAATTTCGATTTCTTTGGGTTCAACATGTAGTTATTGAATATGTCATCCTTTGAATATGTGTGAATGACCTTTTATATTTTTACACTTAATATCCACTTATATTGGGTGTATTTATATTGTCACGCATAATTTTGAGATTGATTTATCCTTAATTTAAGGATACCTTCTTTATAAGGGATTTCATCACATTTGACATTTCTATTGAGACTTCATTGTTGTTATGAACCAATTCACTCTTATATGGTGTATATACTGTCCTTTGGAATATTATATCATGAATCCATTTACTCTCATGGTATTATAATGTTCTGACTAAATGTTATTCTTCAATTATTGTATTTAAGTGTCTCTAATTTTGGTAGAACCCCTTTAACCAAAATATCGCTTTAAATGTTTTAATTATTTGTTCTTATTAATATCCATGTTTTCAAAGTGGTTTTAAGGATTTATTTATATGGATATTAATGGTTTAAAATTTTAAAATCTTCAAGGTGGTATGGGACACTTTGATTAAAAAATATCTTTATTAAATGTTTTAAATGGTTTTGGAAATGGTTTCTTTTTGAATGGATTCATTATTTAAATGTACTAAAATGTTATATTGTGATTGAAATGTGGAAATATTATGTTTCCTTTATGCATGTTTTACATGATATGTTTATATTATGGTTCTTGGGCATTGTTATGAAAACGGGTGGTTCCGTGATAAACTAAGGGCGGGTGAGCCCGATATAGCTCTCCAATGCATTGGGTAACGCGAAGGAGTGAAACGTTAAGGTTTCTCCGAAGAGATTTAGGGAATATACTGTGGTGCGTATTCCAAATGTAACCAAGAGGGTTACTCCCTACGTAATAATGTTATGAATGCCTCAAGTTACCTTTTATGTCTTATGATTCTTATGATTTATTCATGATTTTATGAGGTATGTTAAAGTGCCTATGTTTTATGGGTAAAGTATGATTTCATTTTTATGTATATATGAACTAATGTTTCCTTTCAATATTTTTTTATAACCCTTACTGAGCTTTTTATGCTCATCCCAAGTTTTTTTAAATGTTTTTCACAGGTCAAGGGAAAGGTACATTATATGATGATAGTGTCAAGGAAGTGTCAAGAAAGAATCCATGATTTATTTTTAAATATGTTTCCATTGATGGAAAAAAATGAATACTATCTTTCATGTAACCACTTTGTTTAAATGTGGAATGTAATGAAAGTTTTATGATATAATTCTCTAAAACTCTAAACCTGAAAAGATCCTCAATGTGTAATCTTGTAATAACTCAAGATTAAGTAAGGTTTAAGGCTGGGGCCTTATAGTTGGTATCAGAGGTCGATTTAGATAACTTTAGAGGTTAGGGTATTTTTTAAACATAAGTGACATTACCATAATGGTTAGGATTTCAGAAAGAGCCCTAGTTTTAGATAAAGTGAATGAGTAAGTATATCTTAGTGTTTATCTACCTCATTAGTACATGATGGTTTTGTTGATATACTCACACTGACATTTTTTGTTTTAGTAAATGGATGGATCTAGAAGGCACCAAAGTGACGATAGGTTTGAAGGAAACTGTGGTGGTTCTCTGATTAAGAGACTGGATGAAATGGGGGATTCAATGAGGAAACTCGTGGTTGTTCAAAACCAACCATCAAGGAGTCATGATCAACCACTTGAACCTTGGTATGTTCTATAATGCATCATGTACGAGATGACCAATCGATGTGGAAGTTCAGGTAATAATTATAAAGGTAACCATTAGGGTTTATATGATCCTTAATTTTGAGGTAATTATGGGTTATTATATGTTATGATGGAAAATGAAAGGCATGAGATAAACATGATGTTAAAATATGTTATGATTATTTTTGAAGATTTTATCTCATTTTGGGGAATGTTTTAAGAATTATATAGTTTTGGAAAAAGGACAACACGCAGACCGTGTGACAACCTGTCGCGCCAGACAAAGCCGCGGGAATCGAACCCACAACCAAAGCGCGACTGGTATTTATCGCCTACCACTGGACTACGTGAAGTCCCTGGTTATTTTGAATAATTCTTTTTAGTTAGATGATTTTATGAATTAAGATTAAGTTGATTTTGGGTTATTTATGAAAATGATTAACCTATCATGGAGGATATGTGATTAGGTTAATTACTTTTCAATACGAGACTTTAGGAGCAACTGATGTTGTTTGGAGATAAATGTTACGATTTAACTTGGAAGACTATGTGACTAAATCCTTCAAATATTTGGGTTTCAATCTTATTTTGGTTTAATTTGAATAATTTTATGGACAAATTGTTTATCGAATGGTCCTCGTTTAACTTTGGGTTTTGTTGGACAAATTTTGGAGATTAAGAATAGATTTTCTTTTTATAAAGGATTATACTTTTGTGGATTATCTGACCTCATACTAACAATTTTGGTTTCCGTTTTTATCTAAAGACATGGGAAATATATAGTTCTCTTATGTGGATTAGTTGATTCTCTAGAAGTTGATTATAGTACTCTTAATGTGAACAAGTCTTCCTAAATACTCGTCTTTTGGGGAAAGTATGAGTTTGTGTAAGAAATCTAATAAAAGTTGAAAGTCAACATGATAAGTAATTATGTTTCCTTATGAATAAATTCCTCAATAAAAATTAACTTAAAACAAAAATTTTGTCTGTTAACTTTTCCTACTGGGGAATCAAATACCGTTTAACCCATCACAAGTTTGTGATTTTCTTATGGTTAACTTTCTTCTAGACATGTTTACTATCACTCTCCATCAGAACATGAACCATTGTTTTTTCCTCCATGTCCATATTTTCATACTTGGAATCCTAGTATGGGTTAACTCGGGTGTCCTTTGTACTTATCTTTCTTTATTTTAATGTGATTGTTTTACCGAATTTTGTTCCGATGTGGGACATTCAAGGATGTTTCTGAGCCCAATTTTAAAATTCCGAGGACGCAATTACCAAAAGGGGGGAAGGATGTAACACCCCAGGTAAATAATGAATATTACATCTTTATATTCATCCCTATTTGTGAATGAAATGTTAATATTAATTTAAAGGGAATGCTATGCTTGATGGCTTACCCAATACGCAACAATGAGTTCCTTTGAAATCTTACATTGCACTATAACAATAAAATAATATTATTTTAAATGGTAGTTAAGGCCTAGCCATTGTAATGGAGGGAATGAACAGAACTAACTACAAAATTATTATATATTTTTGTCAAATATTTTTACTTTTTACAATAAATTTTAGAGGATTAAAAATGCAAATGAATCCAATTTTAAGCATAAACATTCTAATATTCTTTAAAAGGTCGATTAACCGCATTTTGATGGCGAACCTCTTTTAAATCCAATTTTTGACAATTTTATGTGTTATATTTGACTAAATAAAATTCTTCTTTAGAATCGGGACATCAAAATTTAATTTGTGTAAACTTTTGGTATTTTTCCGAAAAAGTTCAATTTTTAATGAATAGTAAAAAATGTTGTATTTTAATTCAAAACCTCTTTTTAATCTAATTTATTTATATGATTAGAGTATCTTTTGAATTGGTTGTAAAGTGAAATTAGAATATATTTTTACCATTTAATCCAATAGTGGTAATTGGAATTAATTTCACTTTGAAATCAGACTTAAACTAGTGTTAATCTTTTGATAAATTTTGTTTCATAAAAACACGCTATTTGTTTTGACAGCGGGAATTAATTATTAAATTAATTAATTCAACTTATATGTTGTGAATTTTGTAAAATAGACATAATTTTTGAATTCGTAATATCAAATATATCTTAGGGTGAATTTTGGGTAATTTTCTGAAAAACATCAATTTTTGATGAATAGTGAAACCACTAAGTGGTACTTATAAAAACTGATTTTTCGTTTAAATGAAATTTTGCCATCTTTGTGTTTTGAATTTCAAAAATCTGAGATACATGGTTTTCATTAAGAAGTAAAATGTTTTTCAATGGGATTAAAATAATTTTTTGGTGAATAGTAACTTATTAAGTTTTTAATCGCGGTTAGAGGTAATTAGTGTAGTTTAAGGTAAGAATAATGTTTTAATAAAATTAAATGATCTAGAAACATGTCCTACCCTCATTGTATGAGTCATGGACGACCAATAAAATCCATGGGTCAACTTGGGGACCCCATGGAGCCACTTTGGTTGGGAAATAACATAAATAACTTTTTATTTAATGTTAAAGTAAAAATGACACAAACATGAGATGTTTTACTAAAACAATTTTTACATGGGATTATACAAGTCAGATTTTTGACTATAAATTGTCATTGGAAATCTAAAACGATTTCCTACATCATAGTATGTTTTTTATAATTTTTAGACATTAAATAAATTAAATTATTTATAACATCATGATGATGCAGCGATGACCTCATTATTTAACGATTTAAATAAAATGGAAAGATAATGTAAATTCTAAGCCCTAAACATGTCCAAAACCTATTGAATGGGTGTATTTAGAACCCTTATCACCTTATCCTCAAAAAAAATCAATGTGGGACCAATAAAATCTGAAACTCATTCTAAAATAATGTAACATTTCCTTACTTTCCAAGAGTGCCCCTCCTCTCCTCTTATAAAAGGCCCCCACCTCTACCTCTTTACCCGCACTTAAAAAGCCTTTGGCTCGGCCAAAACCTACCCATATTGTATCTCCACATCCCTATATAACTCCTTGAGGCCTCACTTTGGGAAGAAGTCTTCTCAAGGAAGACTTTGAGCTCAAACCAAAGGGAGTTACCCGATTTTAAGGTAATGTCTTCACTTGTGTCCTTTTGTTTTATTTTGCTTCTCCAACCCCCTAAACTCTTTTTATTCATTTATTTTGTAACAAATCCAGTATATTCAATATAATATGATTTTTTTATAAGAATTATTCGAGATACACTTATACACACCTACATCTAATGGTTAAAGAACATACTGTTTCTGTGGATGACGAATTTCTGCCTCACGAAACGATGATTGTTCAACATTCTTCTAACACCTTCAAAGGTGGCCATTAAGATGACACTATATTTATATATGATATATAATATGTTTATGTTTTACTTAAACTTCTTTATTTTTCATTTATGTCATACCTTTATGGTTTTCATTATGGGTAAACGTGATATTTTCATTTAAGGAAGTGCGGACTACCGCCCCCTCAAAGTGATTTGATTCGTTAATACCATATGGGGTACGTATAAAGGATATATTTAATGATATTATATATGATACCATACTGGAATTAAAATACTATTATGTATCATTATATTTTAATTCCATTAAATATGAAATAGAAATGGAAGTAGCGTTCATGCGTACGTACGGCTTACCGTCTCCATGAACGGTACATTTCATTTCTTATCTCAAAATGTTATGTACTATTATAAGTACATATATATAATGGATATATATGTAATATATTACATATAAATTATGGATATCATTCTGTAATTATAACATATATATATATATATATATCTCATTTTGTTTTAATTCCATTAATATGACAAAAAATGAAAGTAGTGTTCATGCGTACGTACGGCCCACCGTCTCCATGAACGGTGCATTTCATTTCTTATCTCTAAATGTTATGTAATATTATAAATGCATGAATATACTGGATATATATGATATATATGATATCTACATCATTAATACAATTCTGGATATAATGGATATTTTACCACATGAACAACTTTTAATTATAAAGAGTTTATTTTTGACTCAAGTACCAATGATCGTTAAAACGACCGTTTTTAGCTTAAATAATAACATAGTGTTCATGAAATGGCAATAAGTGATATAAAATGAATAATTAACATGAAAAAGGTTCTTATGGAAGTATAAATTAACTCAAGTTTATTATTCAGGAATATAAAGAAATGAACAAGACAAGTCAGACTTGAGGTAAGGGATCTGACTCCTCTCTTTCTTTTAAAGTACACTCTTTTATGTCATTACTTTTAAAGCTCATATTTCTTATTATTGGGATATTATTTTATATTAATCTTACTGTAATTTTTATGTTCATATGATGATAGACTCTATTCCCTCTCATCAATCCATTTTGGAAGTTTTAAGTGGCGCTGGTAGGCTGCCGAGTTTTCGTAAGGGATTTTTCATCTCACTTTTATTCCTATGAGATTTATGCTACATTTTCCACAATTTTCTTTGAGTGGTGTATGTACTACCCATTATTATACACTTTGTGTATTATAATTTCATTTATGGGTGTTCACATCTTCATTGTATGACCCTTCTTCCATGGGGTGTACGTTTCGAAAGTTACCCAACTCGGTAAGGGGACCTTTCACCCTCCCCTTTTTAAAAGACTTATTTTGTTATGTCTTTTAATTCACATAAAATTATGTTGGGATATGTTCTTTTATATCCTTATTGATGTAAATTTTATTTCCAAGTGATGATATGCCCTTTTTATCTCTCATTAACTCATATTCTGAATTTTGAAGTGATGTCGTTAGGCTGTCTAATTTTACCAAGGGAACGTTTTAACCTAATTTCGATTTCTTTGGGTTCAGCATGTAGTTATTGAATATGTACTCCTTTGAATTTGTGTGAATGAACTTTTATTTTTTTACACTTAATATCTACTTATATTGGGTGTATTTATATTTGTCACACATAATTTTGAGATTGATTTATCCTTATTTTAAGGATACCTTCTTTATAAGGGATTTCATCACATTTGACATTTCTATTGAGACTTCATTGTTGTTATGCACCAATTTAATCTTATATGGTGTATATACTATCATTTGGAATATTATATCATGAATCAATTTACTCTCATGATATTATAAAGTTCTGACTAAATGTTATTCCTCAATTATTGTATTCAAGTGTCTCTAATTTTGGTAGAACCCCTTTAACCAAAATATCGCTTTAAATGTTTTAATTATTTGTTCTTATTAATATCCATGTTTTCAAAGTGGTTTTAAGGATTTATTTAGATGGATATTAATGGTTTAAAATTTTAAAAGCTTCAAGGTGGTATAGGACACTTTGATTCAAAAATATCTTTATTAAATGTTTTAAATGGTTTTAGAAATGGTTTCTTTTTGAATGGATTCATTATTTCAATATAATAAAATGTTATATTGTGATTAAAATATAGAAATGTTATGTTTACTTTATGAATGTTTTACGTGATACGTTTATATTATGGTTCTTGGGCATTGTTATGAAAACGGGTGGTTCTGTGATAAACTAAGGGCAGGTGAGCTCGATATAGCTCTCCAATGCACTGGGTAACGCGAAGGAGTGAAATGTTAAGGTTTCTCCGAAGAGATTTAGGGAATATACTGTGGTGGGTATTCCAAACATAACCAAGAGGGTTACTCCCTACATAAAAATGTTATGAATTCCTCATGTTACCTTTTATGTGTTATGATTACTATGATTTATTCATGATTTGATGAGGTATGTTAAAGTACCTATGTTTTATGGGTAAAGTCTGATTTCATTCTTATGTATATATGAACTCATGTTTCCTTTACATATTTTTTATAACCCTTACTAAGCTTTTTATGCTCATCCCAAGTTTTTTGAAATGTTTTTCACAGGCCAAGGGAAAGGTACATGATATGATGATAGTGTCAAGGAAGTGTCAAGAAAGAATCCATGCTTTATTTTTAAATATGTTTCCGTTGATGGAATAAAATGAATACTATCTTTCATGTAACCACTTTGTTTAAATGTGGAATGTAATGCAAGTTTTATGATCTAATTCTATAAAACTCTAAACCTGAAAAGATCCTCAATGTGTAATCTTGTAATAACTCAAGATTAAGTAAGGTTTAAGGTTGGGGCCATATATATTCCTTACATCTTAATAGAAATTCCATGGGTTGATTTCCTTAGTCCCCTGGTATTTAATGGATCACATCCTCAAATTATAACTTTTGATGTTTACCTTCCTAAAATATTGTGTCTCCAAAGGAGGTGGTAAAGAGGGGTAATTATTCTTACCTATCCTCCTCCTATTACCCCTATTACTCTTCGGTCTGGAAGATTCACCATTTGAAGAACTGGACTCATCTCCATTACAATCATTCACACATCCCCTAACTGCATCATATGAGTTTGTATAATCAGAACTTAGAGCTACCTCTACAAGTCCATAAAATCTATTTGTCAAGTGAATATAGGTCCAACTCCTTGAATTAGATCCCCCTAATTTCCAATCACTATTTTGATAGGCCACCTCTATAGAAGTCCCCTATATCCGCTTTTGCAAATCACTACTACCCGACCCAAACACCTTAGTAGGAACATCCTCCTCACCTTCCACCATCTACACCACAACAAATTTACTCCCAATCATCCAATTTCCCACTATAGTTTCATCCTGTAGAACCAAACCACCCTCCCTCACACTATCAGTGTGAAGCATAGCATTGAAAGAGGAAGTTCCAGCCAGGTCCTTCCTCAACATTATGAAAACAGTATAAACCGTCAGGTTGTCTTGAGACACCAATGACTTCTTCATAGGCGATCAAGGATGGGTTGTCCGGCCTGGACCTGCCTCAATTAGCACTTCACAAACCCCTAGAGCACTGAAAAATTGCATCTCATCCATTCACAAACTACAAGAGTAACCACCTCTACCCACATTATCTTCCAAAATAGTAGGCCTCTACTCCAATATCTCTACCTCAGCATGTGCCTTAGTCTCTTTATCGCAACCATTTCCCCTCCTAAATGAAGTAAACCAAGACCCCCTATGACAATAGTCTAGTGATCATCCCATTACCTTGAATCCAGATCATAAATCATTCCAGGATTCTTAGACAACACATTGTATGAAACAATACTCCCCACCGACAGTAATCCACACATACTCAAATGGAACTCTTGACACATCCATTTGAACAAAAACACACAGATTTACCTGGTGAAAAATGGACTCAATGTGACTATCCGAACACATATATCTACCAATAAGGTTCCCTAGACTATGAATAACAGAAGGATTTTGAAATAGTAGGGGGTGTTTGGGAAAGCATCCCCAAGTTGCTGTAGTAGGAGGATCTCTCTTCATATTCAAATCGAAGGACCGCCAAAACATGTAAAATCTGAAACTAATGAAGCTACTATGTGGACATGACTAGGGTTTGATGGGATATACCCTTGAGGAAATACAAATCATAATATGGTGGTTATCTAGAAGACCCACTATCACTATATCCCTTATATAGCAAGCACCGAAGATGTGCTTATAGAATGAGTCAACTGAAGGATTTCACTGATTAAACAAAGAAACAAAGGTATGCTTCAATAGATCTTAATAATCCAAGACCATCATAGTCGATAATAGAATATTAGTTCACCCATAAAGCTACTCTGGAACTTTCAATCCAAATGGGACTTGAGGGAATCGAGGAAGGATATCTAGATTCAAAAAGGGAATGAAGTAGGAAGCATCTCATTTGGTGGAAGAAGAGGGTCCCTCCCACGTCGATGGGGGATGGACAAGCGCAGTGGCCGCCACCATCACAGAGAGGAGAAAACCACGACAAGGTCTTAGTAGAGAAAAAGGGGGTCACTAACTAAAGTATCACCTTTTAATTTACAGTACTGAGGATTAATTATATGGAATGTAAATTGAATGGTATAGAGTAAAACATACATTAATTTAGAATTAGAACCACTATTTAGTAGTAACTATTTAATTTAAAGGTAAATATTTATTTGTGTTCATTCTCATTTATATGTATATAGATATCAAATTTCAATTAATTTCATCACCATTCCAAATTTATAAAGGATGCTACTCTTTAAAATTTGTAATTGGTACATCACATAACTACAACGTAACCTTTATATTGAGTATTATAATGTAATAGCATATATAAAATGATTTGATTATATGAACCACCATTCCAAATTTATATAATTACATGATTTATAAATCACAATTGGCATTCATGTAATCAAATCAACTGATGTTTCACCCCAAGAACCTATGCTTTGTTGCTAAAACACAGCATAATTAGTTAATTTAGTTTCCTTCATCAACATATATAGGGAAACACCATTTATATTTATGAAGCCAAATTAATTAATCCAATTATGGTGTCCCTATGAAATGGTGTTAGAATATTTCCACATATAATATTAAAGTAAATAACTATATGCAGTAGGTAATGCATATAGAAAATAAATGTGGTAGGAAAAAAATCGTAGAATATAATTACTAAAGTACATAAAATGATACATGAGATGAAACCTCCTTACCATGCCTAGACAAGGAAAATAATTCCATAATAATCATATCAATAATTAATAATTTCATAACACATGTGCGCCACCTAATAGTGAAATAAATAGAATTTTAACAGGCACAAAAATAACAATAGTAAAAAAATACAAGGTAATTTGGTTTTCCACTATATATGGGACAACTACTCCCAAGAAAATGCTAATTTCTAAACTCCACTACATCATAATCTCATATCTAATAATTAAATAGTATAAGAAATGTAAAATGATCCTCTAATACCACGTTGTAGAATCCCACCTTGGAAGCCACTAAGTAGTGCCCTAAGACGGTTGGCTACATGACCTAAGCACGAATCCCCATACACTAGAGGATTATAACTATCAGCGAGAGCCTAGGTTGTGTCTCTGGGAAGAATATACCCTCATAATCCATAGTTCATCAAAACGTTAATATAATTATGATAATAAAAATATCACTAAAAGAAATTTTTAGAAGAATAATAAATTATCTAATATTTGTAAATAGTATAGAGAGGAATCATAAATAGATACAAAATGATGATGATAATTTCAGATAGAAAATCAAGAATAGTTATATTGGGATATGTGGTGAAAATTCATATACCACATACTGTATAAAAATATAAAAATTTAGAAAGATTAAACTACTACCATCACATGCAAAGTCTCAATCCTCTACTCTCGTACTCCATCCTAGTACTCAAAACCAAACATTGAAAGATGGATTATTCATTTTATCTATGCCTTAAATCATGAAGAATAATGAGTTACTATGGGTGGTCTAGGAATGGTGTGAGATATACACTATAGGCCACCACCAAATGTTTCTAGAACAATCCAGTCTTTGTATATAAAATTTTATGCATTCCAAAAATAATAAATGAAAGTCAATAAATAAATGGATACATCAGACCGACTTCCTCATGGACACATGACCGAAACTAACCACATTAGTATAAGTGAGATATATCTGATCATAAGTCAAATTTTTCTAATATAATATGATGGTAATATATGGGTCATCATAAAATAAGTATAATTATAGGACTGATCCCAATCATGTGATTTGTCTTGGCGGTCTCATCATTTAATTTCAGGATTTAGCATTATATAATTTATATATAATCCATCTCTAAAATTTCAATTTGCATTATCTTGGGCCTATATAAGGTAAAATATATCATGTAACCCATGTACTACAGTAGGAGAAACAAAACACCCAATTTGGTAAGAGTTGATTAATGGTGATCCATAACAGGAATCTCATGTATAACTCCCAACAAGGTGTGAAAAATTATAACTTCCAAGGCCATCCCAAGTATCTCATACAGGGATCTGAGTAGCCCTCATGGAATAGTGAAACAATGTTGATATTGAGGTCATCCACAAGGTCTCCCTTAGGGAATCAGTTTCACTCATATGTGGGTAGAGAATTTTCATTGTCAACCTATCCATGGCATACCAAATATCTGTCCTCCATATTTACAATTAATCAAAGAATTATAGTTACAATGCATGATAATTCAGTCCCTGATTATCTATAAATAAAATCCCAGTTATCTCTATTGGTGCGATAGAAGGTATGTTTTGATATCAAAAACTCGTATCATTTAATAAATAATTAATACAATATCACTTTACACAAGTTTTCCAATTCATTTAATCCATGTAACTGAAGGATTGGTATAAATAAAAAGGTCTTAATACCTAACCACTCATATTCATTGGTATAATTATTATTTCAAGATTTACTATTTAGTTAAAGGTAAACACACACAGACCTCAAAGGGTGGTTAAAAATTTTATGTTAAAGGGGAAATTAGGCCCTTATGGAAGGGAACATCCCCAGGGGTGTCTAAAGTCAAGAAAAATGACCAACGACGTTGTTTTGATGGTAGATAGGGTCCTATAATATATGATAGTAATAATTAATTAAATTAATCTAATATTTTCAAGGTGAAATCAAAATTTAGATATTTGGAACAAAAATTCATAATATAAATACGATGAGACATTAGGGAAAAGAGCTAGACCACATACATTAGGCCACTCTCCTCATCCAGTGTCAGATATTGAATAGAGCTAGAATGGGAGGAATCATAAAATTTGATGATAAACATGAAAACATGAAACATGATCTAAAACAATTGTGACAAACAAAGGAAGGTAAAAATGAAGGAAAATAGGATATTTGGATAGCATAGCATTGCAGATCTAATGAACCCAAAGATAAAGCAAATGGAGCTCCGATAGAGGAGATCTGGTGGGGCCTAGGTGAGGTGTTGAGGGTGATATCTCACATGGAATCTTTAGGATAAGGATGAGAATTATATCAAAGTGATCCCCCTCCACCTTTAAAATAAGAACCTGCATAATTACATAGTGTTTAACCTTTACACTCCATGTAAGGATTTTTATTTTCTCTCCAATTGAAAATAAATTCATGATTTTTAAGATGTCTGAACAACCAATTAGATATAGGGTATTCAATACAGGTTGTGAATTTTTAATACATTCCATGTATTTAATAAACAATATGTACTTTTCCTACAACCAACCTCCATTACACCAATAATCCATCATTCAAAAAGAAAAAGTACAACAATAAAAATATGATATGTTACGTTTCACATAAAATGTTATATGTCATTATTTTAATATGACACCGCATTATCAAATTGAAAACACATATCGTATCATGTTAAACATTGAATTATAATGATTTAATTATTACCATGACATTAAAATAAACAAAAATTAATGATTTCATAAAACAATATATATTAAAAGAATCACAAATATAGTAAAAGAGATATATGTATTTTTTAAGAAGGATTAAAAATGGGAGTTGGGAAATGCATGGAATAATGGTAGGTGATACACCCATGTCACTATTTAGTTGTGGGTTCAAGACCTATGGATTTTCTGGGTGTGATTGGTCATTTCCCTATCTATGATCTACCGTTTTTCTAATAAAATATTTTTAAAAAATAAAACACTGTTATAATTAAAAAAACATATTTAAAAAAACAACCTAGGTGATATATATGCGTATAAATTTTACATTTATAATGTTTTGAAATAAATAACATCATTTATAATTTATATTTATAGGGTTTTAAAGAATATATATATATATATATATATATATATCAGAAATATGTGATGTTGGATTCATCCCCCTTAAATAAATTGGGTCCCAATAATTTTATTTGTCTCTCACTTGGGTAAATTATTGAGGGTGTTTGTAAGATACAAAAGACTAAATATATAATTTCTAATGAGATATCAACCTCACTATAATGGTTATGACTAGGAAACTCATCTTTTCCTTCGTAATTGGCATATCCCTGATATTGGGTTCTTCCATAACCATATAAGCTAAATACCCATCATAATTGGTTATTAAGACCTTCTATATGTATTATATATATATATTTATTGGGTTTTTAGGTGAATTCACTTAAAATTAATTGACTAAATTTTAGTTTCATAGAAGATGTTGAAATATCATTTATTGTCATACAAGACCAAAAATTGTGTAAATATGAAAGATTACATGGAAATTTAGGAACAAAAAAGAAACAATTTGTGCACTAAATGAAATATGATGAAGTTTAGATAGAGTATTGAAACCAAAGAGAAAGAGAAACCCATTTAATGAAGTTTTCCAATGAACTTTGATGTCCAAGGGGGGTTTACAAGTTCAAAACTGAATAGATGAATCCAAAATAAGACTCCAATGCTAAAATAAAATTTTATATGCCATTTAAAATTATTAAACATAATGAAGTTACAATCCATGAAAAATTTATAGGTTGAGAAGGAGAAGAAAATAGTATTCCCCGAATCATTCAAGTCTTACACATTACACATTGTGTAAATATTAAATGACATTAAAACATAAAAAAGAGAAAAAACAGTGATATTCAGCATTTCCTTTTGACATGGAATTTACAAGTTGACTCAAGGGCAGCCATATAACATTGGGAAACCACTGGAAATCATTAGTTATTATAAATAAGGGTTCTAGGTAGATATAAATTAAATTCAACACAAAAAATATGTGTATCTATACTATTTCAGTAAATCATCCAAAAGAATTAAATTAGAAATTTATATGTTCTCGAATAACACTAACTATAAAGGCATAATAAAGTGAAGGTATGAGGTTGATCCAAAAAAGAGTGGGGAACATAGTTATAGTTTCAAACCAAAAGTAATATCATCCATATTTCAGTTTTATTTTAATAAATAAAAGACGAAAATTGAATAATGAAAATGCAGGAAGAATGATAGAAAAGGAGGAAGAGAGGGGGGAAATGGTCAATTTAAAGGTATAATAAAAGGTTAATATTAAATCTATAATAGGATAGACCTATGGAATTGGTTCAAATGTGTTGATAAAGACACCAAATTATCATTGTCCAACCAATTAGACCAACTTATTCTGTCCAAGAATCATTGGTCCAAATTAATTAAAAAACTAATTTCATGAATATTGGCTTCTAAGAAGAAAGAATTACAAGTTGTTTGCCTTATTCTAATCTTCTCTATCATGGAAATGGATGTTCAATTTTAACCTCCTATGGTTAGGGATAGTGAAAAATAATGAGATATTTTTTTAAACCCAATTACTAGCCATAGGGTTATGTAGTTTAATTTTAGATATTCATTAGGTTTAATCCACCCCTACTGTTGACCCCTACAAATTTTTCCAGTCATCATTTAGTGGATTCCAATGATGAATAAACAATTACCCATAGTAGGGAGATAATAAGAGAATGAATTATAAAGAAAAAAATAAAATAAATTGGAATATAACTAATGATAAATCCAATTTAAAAAAAATATACATGAAAAAATGAAAAGAAAAATAGGTATGTATCTATGAGGAACTCCAAGTATAAACCATGCGGTAGTATCCTAACATTAAATCCTCTCCAATTTTGGAATATAATGAATTTTATCTTAGGATATAAAATTTATTTATAATCTTGGATTTCATCTGAGGGTTTCCTCAAATCAAACCCAATGTTAAATGGATGCCCCCAGGTAAACCGGTAATTTCCCTTTCAAAAGATACACGGAAATCACCTTTTTCCTATGTCTTTCATTTTCACATCATGTAATATTTATGTGATGTGTAATGTGTAATCCTCTAATGCTTCAAAACATGATGTATTATTCTTCTTCATATCCTACAAATGGTTTTTTTGTAACTTCATGATCTGTTATGATTTTTCACGATGTGTAAAATGTTTTTTCATCACTGGAATATCTCACTTTTTTCTTTAGTTATTCAATTTCAAGGATCCATAACCCTCTCATGATAATCTAAAATCCTTGGAAAACTTCATACAACGGATGTCTCAATCTCTTTGATTTCAATAATCAATCTCAAAATTCTTATTATTATATTTCTACACCGATGAGCTTCACGACTCAATGACAAGTGCGTTTACATTATTCAATTTCCATGTATTCCTTCATATTTATCCAAATTGTACTCCTATAAAAAAAATACACAATAAATCAATATCACTCATTAATCTAAAATTTATTCTATTAACATTCAATTAATTCACATATAAAATCCATCAATGTTTAGATATAAAATAGATATGTCAAATATCCCCACACTCAAATATTTACTCATCCATAAGAAAACTCTCAACATCTAAACACAAAGAATACATAGATCAAAAATGGAATTTTTAAATTATGATTCTCATAAAAAAATTTATACCAAAAGATTTAAAAAACACAATTCCTTCTCAATAATGAATCTAAAAATCATGCTTCATGTATAATATATAATTCAATACATTTTCCCATTTTCACTCATAGATTTTTACATTTCAAGAATATCCATGCCATTTATTAATTACTGTTGGATCATAATATAGATTTATATGTATATAAGATGACACAATACAAGAGGGGGTGAATTCTAGATTAAAAAAACTATGTATTTAAACACAAAAAAATGACTTATTTTAAGAGATCTTAAACTAATAAAATTCACATTAAATACAATAGATCGTATAGGTCTTCGATCCAATGGAAATACTAAGATGTAATACTATATTTAATGTAAAACAATTTTATTTGAATTGAATACAATGATTAGAGTAATACAAATATTATTTATTTTACCACATAGCATATAGAATCTCTTAATAGAATATGAATCGTAATTGAAACAATTACAATAGAATTGAAAATGAAAAGAAAGAGGAAACAATACAATTCCATTTCTAATATAGATAGTAGTTGAAATCTAACATTATTACAATTCTTCTATCCCAAGGAATAGGTTATCCTTTCACCTAGGATAAAGCTATGTCTTACCACCACCTTGGTAATCCCTAGATACGATGATCAGCATGACTATATTCCTATCCCCTGAAGCCCTCGATTAAGAAGGTAATCGACACCTCTTCAATTTAAGAAATTGAAATACCCTTATACGATGATCGACAACACATATTCCTATCTCCAGAATCCATTTATCATTATCACACTGATCAGTCACACCAAGCAGAAACAAAGCCCTTATAGAAATACAAGAATGTGAAATAAGCTGTTCACTTCTTGTATCTTCAAATATTTCACATGAAAAAAATATAAGTCACAACATCTCTCTCTACAAGATGATTAAAGAAAATGTTATGTATTCTGGTTCTAATGACCTCCTATTTATAGGATTCATGTTCCAATGGTCATATTTCCCACAATGGTCATATTTCACTAAAAAAATCAGAGGTACTTGGACACCTGCCATTAAACAAGTCAAAAAAATGGAATACACGACATCATTTTAATTGGTAAACAATGAACTCAGGGACATCTTTTTAGTTATAAATTAGTAAGTAAAAAAGTTTGAAACAATGAGTGTGTGTAATATTTAATCAGTATTGAATATATGATAAGAGTTTAATGTATTAAAAAAATAAAATGCATAACTAGGTTACTATTCTTATCAAGAAAACAATGCATATCGATATTACACTTTATAACCTGGTTATAGTTTTTAACATTATTAAGATGCATGATATTTAATCTGATTACAATTATGGAATAAAATACATAATATGAGTATGATATGTTACCTAGTTATGATTCATGATTATGATACAAATTCATAATCTGGTTATGATGTATGATTATGATTTAGTACTTAACCTGGTTATGGTTCTTAATTATGATGTTGTACATAACCTAGTTATGATGCATATGGTTATGATGACCTGGTTACAATACAAGAGATTATGATTCATGTGGATCTAATGAATGTGAAATCGATGTAGTATATAATCTGATTACGAATCCTGATTAAAATTTATGACATAACCTAGATCTGATTTCTGATTATGGTGCAAGACATAATCTGGATCCAATTTCTAATTCCAATGCAATACAAAATCTAATTATGATTGTGAAACATCATATAAAACAATGTGAGTGAAAAACATACATGATTATGATAAAAATGAAACATATAATAAAGGAAATGTGAGTGATTACTATTGTTAAACCACACATAAGATAAAAATATATATTATTAGGATATGTGTGGTTTGTGATTTTCGAAACAAATTAATAATGGGAAGGTAGAAACACATTTTGACTCACCAATATCCCCATTTTATGAGGGCACAAAAAAAACAAAAACAAAAAAACAAAACAAAACAAAACAAAACAGAACAAACAATAAAGAAATTATCTCCACCTGAGTTTAATAATTCTTCTAAAAGTAATTGTGAATACTACTATTTACACCCTTGGTTTAAAATAACTCTCAAGGGATCATATTATCTTACATTTTAATTGAATTTTCTATTTTAATAAGGCTTAAAAAATATCTTTTCACAACCATTCTCTCCCATTGAGATTTTCAAAAATAATAAGGGAAATAAGAAATTTCTTGTAAAAGGTTATAGAAACAGATTATGAAACAATAAATGTTACTTGAAACAAAATTTTATTTCAACAAGTGTTCAACCATCAATCTTTGCCCTTTTATTTTTCCATTTGATTATACAACGATAGTTTCATCTTATTTATCTTTTTTCTATCCTCCACGAGCTTTTCAAGAGCTTCTTGCTAAGCCTTCAACTTCATCCTATTCAATAATAATCTTTTCTTGATTCCAGATCTGATCTTTATGATGCCGATGAATAGCTTCCTGATCAATATGTCTTGCTTTCTGGTTATTGAAATCATCCATCCTGAGTTGTAAAGATTTTTCTAAGATATCAACTCTATTTGAGATTAAAACAATCTCATTAATCTTGTCTTCAAATTTTCTATTAAACTCTCAAGATATTTTGAGGATAATTATTTTGAGGTACTATGTCTTTTAAATTCTTAAAAATTTTCATTTAAATAATAAATAAACTTTAGATAGAGAGAGTTGAGTTTGTTAACCCGATGTACCAATTCTTCCTTCTTGTCTAAATGATTCATTAGGATTTCTTAAATGTTATAAGACCACATCAAAACATTAGTGCAATACTTTCTATGCTCTGTAGAACGTTCCTTGAAAATTTCGAAATCAACTTCAAGACTAAGAAACCTATCCATTAGAACATTAACATAATATGTTCTATCATTATGGGCATTTGAAAGAATTTTTAGTCTAACTTAAACTTATGGAATAAATGGTAATAGATTCTCCAATATATTCAAGGATTTTTCAATGTACTAAACCCCCTTCACAGTGATTTTCCCTTCAAAATCTGTGTCCTCAATGAATTATGTAAGATCACCAAAATGAGTCTCAGTTCAGATCTCTGGAGCTGGATAGTTTCGATTCTTATTGGATTCTTCCTCTTATTCTTATTATTCTTCATATTTTTTTTGTCACAAATATAAATGAATTTCTTAGAGTAAACCTTTTGAGATACTCTTTTGGAGGGTTGAGGATCCAGGGATATATAAACAAAAGATGGAACTTTTGATGACTATGAGGTATGACCTCTCTTTTTTATATCTCCTTTTTATTCGTGATCTATTTCCACCTATCCTTATTCTTCTTGATCGTGTTGCTTTTATAGTTATTATTCTGGTCCTTCTTCCTATTCTTCATATTCTTTAGCAAGAGATTGTTTATATTATTGACCAGAAACTAGTTTCTCCTTGCCTTTCCCTACTCGAACCAATTGAGTCTTAGCAGATGGCTCCCTTATTTCAATTATAGATTTTAGTTTTTCATCTATTCTAAGAATTCTATCAATTTCGATAGTATCAGCCTACATCTTATTCAATATCTTCTTTCTCTCTTCTTCATTCAAAGTATCTTCAAACCATACTTTCAATGCCAAATCTTTAGTGGGATCCAATGAAAACTGAGGATCCCCTTCTCTGATTTCTTGTTTTATCTTCCTGCACTTAGTAGCAACTCCATCATATATAGCCTTTTGTTTCTTTGTAGGATTTGGAGTTATAATATTAACTACCTATATTTTATCTAAAATATATATTGACGGCTTAGATGGTTTCTCACTATCTTTAACAACTTCCTTTTCCTTCTCAGCATCTGGATATTTTTCAAACAATTTAGATTCAGGATTGAATCCTAACTTGAGTCTCCTTTTTGTATCCTTATCGATTAAGGTCTCCTTGAAGGAAGTGGGATATAAAGTGATTTCAATATTAAACAAGCCCAAACATTCATTCAAAAACTTACTAACAATGGTGGGATACATTATCAACTGTGATTTTATAAATCACAATTGGATTTCATGTAATGAAATCAAATGATTTTTCACCCCAAGAACCTATGGTTTTTGGCTCAAACACAACTTAATTAGTTAATTTAGTTTCTGTCATCAAAATATACAGGGAAAAACCATTTCGATTTATGTAACTTCATTAATTAATCCAATTATTTTATCCCTATGAAATGGTGTTAGAATATTTCCACATATAATATTCTAGTAAATAACTATATGCAGTAGGTAATGCATGTAGAAAATAAATGTGGCATGAAGCAATTCCCAGAATATAAGTCCTCAAGTTCATACAACGATGCATGAGATGACACCTACTTACCATACCTAGACAAGGAAAATAATTCCATAATAATAATATCAATAATTAATAATTTCAGAAAACATGTGCGTCACCCAATAGTGAAATTAATACAATTATAACAGGCACAAAAAAATAACAATAGTAACAAATACCTGATAATTTTATTTTCCACTATATATGGGACAACTACTCTCAAGAACATTAAAATTTCTAAACTCCACTATATTATACTCTCCTATCTAGTACCCAAATAGTATGAGAAATGGAAAATGATCCTCATATACTATATTGTAGAATAGCACCATGGATTCCACAATGCAGTTCCCTAAGATGGTCAGCTACATGACCTAAATCCTAAATCCCCATACACTAGTGGATTCCCACTACCAGTGAGAGCCTAGGTTGTGTCTGTGGGAAGACTATACCCTCATAAGTCATATTTCTTCAAAATGGTATTATATATATGATAAGAAAAAGATCAGTAAAAGTCATTTGTAGAAGAATAATAAATCATCAAATATATGTAAATAGTATAGAGAAGAATAATAAATAGATACAGAATGATGATGATAATTTCATTTATCAATTAAAAAATAATTATATTGGGATATATGGTAGACATTCATATACCACATGTTATGAAAAAATATAAAAATTCCAAAAGATGAAACTACTACCATCACATGAAAAGTCTTAGTCCTCAACTCTCGTACTCTATCCCAGTACTCAAAACCAAAAATTTAATGATGGATTATTCTTTTTATCTATGCCTTAAATCATGATGTATAATCAGTTACCATGGGTGGTCTAGGAATGGTGTGTGATATACTCTATAGGCCACCACCATATGTGTTTAGAACAATCCATTCTTCACTTACAAAATTTTAAGTGTGCCAAAAATAATAAATTAACGTCAATAAATAAATAAACACATCAGACCTGCTTCATCATAGATACCTGAATGAAACTACCCACATTAGTATAAGCGAGATATATCTGATCAGAAGTCGAACTGTTCAAATATAATATGATGGTAATAAAAGATTCATCTTAAAACAACTATAATGATTGGAATGAGCCTAAGCATGTGATTTGTCTTGGTGGTCTCATCCTTTAATTTCATGATTTAGAATTCATGAATTTATATATAATCCATCTCTAAAATTTTAATAAGCATTATCCTGGACCTATCCAAGGTAAGCCATACCATGGAACCCAAGTATTACACTAGGACAACCATAATACTCAATACCTAAAGAGTCAATCCATGGTGATCTATAAATGGAATCTCAAGTATCACTCCCAACGTGGTGTGAAAAATAATAACCTCTAAGGCCATCCCAAGTATCTCACATAAGGGTCCAAGTAGTGCTCATGGAATAGTGCCACTATATGGATATTGAGGTCTTCCATAAGGTCTCCCTTAGGGAGTCAGTTTCACTCATATGGGGGTAGAGAATTCGCATTATGAACCTCTCCATGGCATACCAAATATCACTCCTCCATATTTACAATTAATCATTGAATTATAGTTACAAAGCATGATAATCCCATCCATGATTATCTATAAATAAAATCATTATTATCTCTATTGGTGTGACATAAGGTATGTTTAGATATCAACAACTCGTATCATTTAATAAATAATTAATAAAATATCACTTTATACATGTTTTCCAATTCATTTAATCCATTTAACTGAAGTATTGGTATAAATAAAAATGTCTTAATACCGAGACACTCAAATTTGTTGGTATAATTAATATTTCAAGAAGTCATATTTAGTTAAAGGTTGACACACACAGACCTTAATGGGTGGTTAATTTTTTTTGTTAAAGGGTGAATTAGGCCCTTATGGAAGGGAACATCCACAGTGGTGTATAAAGTCATGGAAAATTCCCAACAACATTGTTTTGAAGGTAGCTAGGGTCACATTATACATGATAATAATCTATAATTAAATTAATTTAACATTTTCAAGGTGAAATAAAAATTTTAATATGTGGAACAACAATTCATAATATAAATACGATGAGACTTTAGGGAAAAGAGCTAGACCACCTACCTTAGGCCACTCTCCTCATCCAGTATCAGACATCGAATCGAGCAAGAAGGGGAGGAATTCTAAAATTTGATGATAAACATGAAAATATGAAACTTAAGCTAAACCAAAATTATTACAAACATGGGAAGGAAAAAATGAAAGGAAATACGATATGTGGATATCATAGAATTGCAGATTTAATGAACCCAGGGATGAAGAAAATAGAGCTCAGACAGAGGAGATTTGGTGGGGCCTAGGTGAGTTTTTGAGGATGGTCTCTCACATGGAATATTTATGAGAAGGATGATAATTCTATCAAAATTATTCCTCTCCACCTTTAAAATAAGTTCCTGCATTATTACATAGAGTTTTACCTTTATATGTTATGTAAGGTTTAGGATATTCTCTCCCATGGAAAAACAAATTCATGATGTGCAATATGTCTGAACAACCCATTAGATGCAGTCTATTCAATAGAGGTTGTGTATTTTAATTAAATTCCATGTATTTAATACACATTGCGTACTTATATTACAACCAACCTCTATTCCACCAACAATCCTTCATTCCAAAAGAAAAAGTACCTCAATAAAAATCTGAGATGTTACATTTGAGATAAAATGTTTTATGTCATTATTTTAATATGACACCACTTTATGAAATTAAAAACGTATATTGTATCATGTTAACCACTGAAATATAATGAATTAATTATTACTATGACATGAAAATAAAACAAAAATTAATGATTTCATAAAACAATATATATAAAAACAATCGTGAATATAATAAGAGAGATATAAGTATTTTTTAAGAAGGATTAAAAATAGAATATGGGAAACACATGGACTAATGGTAGGTGATACGCCCCTAACACTCTATAGTTGTGGGTTCAAGACCTATAGTGTTTCTGGGGGTGATTGGTCCATTACCTACCTATGATCTACCTTTTTTCTAATAAAATATTTTTAAAAATAAAACTCATTTATGCCTAAAAAATATATTTAAAAAAATAACCTAGGTGATAAATATGTGTAAAAATGTTATGTTTATAATGTTTGAAAGAAATAACATCATTTATAATTTATATTTATAGTTTTTTAGAGAATATATATATATATATATATAAGAAATATGTGATTTTGTAGTCGTCCCCCTTAAATAAATTGGGTCCCAATAAATTTAATTATCTCTCACTTGGGAAAGTTATTGAGGGTGTATGTAAGATAAAAAAGACTAAATATATAATTTCTTATGAGATATCAACATCACTAGAATGAGTATGACTAGGAAAGTCATCTTTTCCTTCATAATTGGCATATACTTGATATTGGGTTCTTCGACAAAAATATGAGCTAAATACCCATCATTATTGGGTATTAAGACCTGCTATATGTATTATATATATTGATGGGTTTTTATGTGAATTAACATAATATTAATTGATTCAATTTTAGTTTCATGGAATATGTTAAAATATTGGGTATTTTCATACAAGACCAAAATTTTTGTAAAGATGAAAGAATACATGGAAACTGAGGAAAAAAAGAAAAAACTGGTGCACTAAATGAAATATGATGAAGTTGAGATAGAGTATAGAAACAAAACATATAGATAATTCCTTTTAATGAAGTTCTCCCATGAATTTGGTTGACCAAGGTGGGTTTCATAGGTTCAAAACTGAACAAAGGAATCCAAAAGAAGACTCTAGTGCTAAAAACACATTTTATACGTCATTTAAAATTATTACAAATCATGAAGTTTCAGTCCATGAATCATTTATAGGCTAGGAAGGAGAAGAAACTGGTATTCCATGAAATATCCTTTTCTTACACATTACACATTGTGTAAATATTAAATTACCTAAAAACATTAAAAAGAGTAAAAAACAATGATATTTAGCATATCTTTTTGATATGGCATTTACAAGTTCACCCGAGGGCAGCCATTTCACTTTGGGAAACCATTGGAAAACATTAGTGCTTATAAATAAAGGTTCTATGTAGAGATAAAATAAATTCCACTCAAAAATTATATGTATCTATAATATTTTATTAAATTTTCTAAAAGAATTAAATTAGAAATTTATATGTTATTGAAAAACACTAACAACAATGGTGTGATAAAGTGGAGGTATGGAGTTGATCCCACAAAGAGTGATGAACATAGTGATTGTTTCAAACCAATGGTAATATCACCCAAATTGTAGTTTTATTTTTATAAATAAAGATGAAAATTGAATAATTAAAATGCAGGAAGAATGATAGAAATGGAGGAAGATAGAGGGGAAAGAGTGAAGTTCAAGGTATAAGAAAAGGATAATATTAAATATATCCTAGGATAGACCTATGGAATATTTTTAAATGTGTTAATAAAGAAACCATTTTATCATTAGACAACCAATTGGATCATCCTAACATGTCCAAGAATCATTGGTCCATATTAAGTAAAAAACTAAATTCATGAATCTTGGCTTCTAGGAAGAAATAATTATTAGTTGTTTGCCTTAGCCTAATATTCTCTACCATGGTCTTGACTATTCAATTTTAACCTCTGATGGTTAGGGATAGTGAAAAATAATGAGATATTTTTTAAACTATGTTACTAGGAATAGGGTTTTCTAGTTTCATTTTATATATTCATTAGGTTCAAACCACCCCTACTATCAACCTCTACAAATTTTTCCAGTCATTATTCAGTGGATGACAATGATGAATAAACAATAACCCAGAGTAGGTAGATCGTAAGAGAATGATTCATAAATAAAGAAAATAAAATTTACTATAAAATAAATAAGGATAAATCCAATTTTACAAAAAATCATAAAGAATAAATAAATGGAAAAATAGGTATGTATCTATGAGGAACTCTAAGTCAAAACCAAGTGATATCCTCCTAACATTAAAGCCTCTACAAATTTAGAATAGAATATCTTTTATCACAGGATATAACCTTTATTTATAATCTTGTATTTTATCCAACAGTTTCCCCACGTCATACCCTAAGTTAAATTGCTGCCCCCAGGTTAACTTTTAATTGCCCTGTCAAAAGATACACTGAAATCACCATTTTTCTATGTCTTTCATTTTCACGTCATTTAATATTTATGTGATGTGTAATGTGTAATCTTGCAATGTTTCAAAACATGATGGATTATTTTTATTCATATCTTCAAAATGGTTTTTTTCTTGTAACTTCATGACATGTTATGATTTTTCATGATGTTTCAAATGTTTTTTCTTCAGTGGAATCTCTTTTTTTTCTTTAGTTCTTCAGTTTCATGGCTCTGTAACCCTCCCATGATAATATAAAATCATGGGAAAAATTCATAAAATGGATGTCTCAATATTTTTGGATTCAATAATCAGTCTCAAAATTTTCATAATTATATTTTTTCATTTATGAGCTTCACGACCTGATGATAAGTGCGTTTTTGTTCCTCAATTTCCATGTCTTCCTTCATATTTATCCAAATCATAGTCCTATATAAAATACAAAATATATAAATATCATCCATTAATCTAAAATTTAATCAATTAATATTCAATTAATTAACATATAAAACCCATCAATGTTTAGATATAAAATAGATATGTCAAATACCCCCACACTCAAGTCTTTACTCATCCATAAGAAAACACTCAACATCTAAACACAAAGCATACATAGATCAAAAATTGACTTTTCAAATTATGATTCTCCTAAAAAAAGTTATACCAAAATATTTAAAAAAACACAATTCCTTCCCAATAACGAATCTAAAAATCATGTTTCATTTATAATATGCAATTCAATACCTTTTCCCATTTTCAATCATAGATTTTTACCTTTCATGAACACACATTCCATTTATTATTTACTGTTGGATCATAATATAGATTTATATGTATATTAAATGGCACAATACAACAGGGGGTGAATTATAGATTAAAAAACTATATATTTAAAGACTTAAAAATGGATTAGTTTAAGAGATATTAAACTAATACAATTAACAATAAATACAATAGACCATATATATCTAGGATAAAATGTAAATACTAAGATGTAATACTATAAGTAATGTAAAACAATTGTATTTGAATTGAATAAAATGATCATAGTAATACAAATATTATTGATTATACCGTATAAAGTATAGAATCTCTTAATACAATATGAATCATAATTGAAACTATTAGAATTGAATTGAATATGAAAATAAAAAGGAAACAATACAATTCCTTTTCTAATATAGATACATTAGAAATGTAAAATTATTACAATTCTTTTATCCCAAGAAATAGGGTATCCTTTCACCTGGGACAAATCTCTGTCTTACCACCACCTTGGTAAGCCCCCGATACGATGATCGGTAAGACGGTCTTCCTATCCCTAGAAGCCCTCAATTAATAAGGTAACTGGCACCTATGCCTTTCTAGTAATTGAAAGCCATTGATATGATGATCAGCAACACATCTTCATATCCCCAGAATCCCTCGATCGTTATCACACTGATCGGTCGCACCAAGTAGAAACAAAGAACTTATAGAAATACAAGAACATGAAACAAGATGTTCACTTCTTGTATCTACAAGGGTTTCAGACAAAGCAAGAGAGAAGTCACAACATCTCTCTCTAAAAAATGTTAAAATCAATGTTATGTATTCTGGTTTAGATGACCTCCTATTTATAGGCTTCAAGTTCCAATGTTTATATTTCCTCCAACGGTCATATTTCACTAAAAACTTGGTGGGACATGGACACCTGTTATTACAATGTTAAAAAAAATAGAATACATGACATCATTTTAATTTGTAAATAACGAACTCAACGACATCATTTTAATTAGAAAGTAGTAAGTACAAAAGTATGAAACAATGAGTGTGGGTAAGATTTAATCAGTATTTAACTTTATGATAATATTTTAATGAATTACAAAATTAAAATAAATAACTAGGTTACTATGCATATAAACAAAATAATGCATATCAAGATTACACTTTATAACCTGGTTACTGTTCTTAACATTGTTAAGATGCATGATATTTAATTTATTACAATTATTGAATAAAATACATAATTTGAGGATGATACATAACCTAGTTACGATTCATGATTATGAATCAAATTCTTAATCTGGTTACGAAGTATGATTACGATGTAGTATATAACCTGATTATGGTTCTTAATTATGTTATGGTACTTAAACTAGTTATGATGCATATGGTTACAATTACTGGGTTACGATACAAGAGATTACGATTCATGTGGATATAATGAATGTGAAATCAATGTAGTATAAAATCACATTATGAAACTTGATTATGATGTAAGACATAATATGGATCCGATTTCTGATTACAGTGCAAGATGTAATGTGGATCTGATTTTTGATTCCAATGCAATACACAATATGGTTATGATTGTGAAACATCTTATAAAACAATGTGAGTGAAAAAAATACATGATTATGATACAAATGAATCATATAATAAATAAAATGTGAGTGATTAATATTGTTAAACCACACACAAGATAAAATTATAAATTATTACGACATATATTGTTTGTGATTTCCAAAACAAATGATTGATGGGATGGTCGAAACCAATTTTGACTCACCAATCTCCCCCTTTTGGAAAGCACAAAACAAAACAAACAATGAAGAACTTATCTCCCCATGAGTTTAATAAATATTCTAAAAGTAATTGTGAATAAAACTAATTCCACCATTGGTTTAAATCAACTCACAAGGGATCATATTCTTTTTACTTTTACTTGAATTTTCCTTATTAATAAGGAATTAAAAAAATATTTTCAAAACCATTATCCCCCTTTGTGATTTTCATAAATAATAATGTAAAGAATCGATTTCCAAAAAATGTTTAGAGAAATAGAGTACGAAAAAATAATTGTTACTTGAAACAAAATTTTATTACAACAAGAGTTCAACCATCACCCTTTTCTCTTTTATTTTTCCAAAAGATTAAACAATGATAGTTTCATCTTATTGAACTCTTTTCTATCCTCCATGAGCCTATAAAGAGGTTCTTGATGAGCCTTCAGCTTCATCCTATTCAACAATAAACTTTTATTTCTTCCAGAGCCGATCTTCATGAAGATGATTAATAGCTTGTTGAGTTATATGTCTTACTTACTAGTTATTTAAATCATCCATCCTGAGTTGACAAGATTTTCCGAAGATATAAACTCTATTTGAGAGTATAAAAAACTCATTACTCTTGTCTTCCAACATTAACTTTAAACTCCCAATCTCTTTTGTGGATACTTCTTTTGATGTACCATGTCATTGAAATTCTTAAAAATTTTCATTTAAATAATCAATAATCTTTACATAGATAGATTTGAGTTTGTCTACCAGTTGTAAAAATTCTTACAGCTTTTCCAGATGATTCTTTAGGATTTTATAAATGTTATAAGACCACTTCACAACTTTATTTCAAGCCTTACTATTCTCAGTGAAACATTCCTTGAAAATCTTGAAATCATCTTGAAGACTAAGAAACCTATCAATTAAAACATTAACATAATCTATTCTATAATTATGGGAATTTTAAAGAATTTCTAGTCTATCTTCAAATTTTTGAATAAATGGTAATATCTTCTCCAATATAATCAAGTATTGATCATCGTACTGAACCCCTTTCACAGTGATTTTCTTTTCAAAATCTGTGTCCTCAGTGAATTGTGGAAGATCACCAAAATGAGTTTCAGTTCCAATCACTTGAGTCGGCTATTTCCAATTATTATTGGACTCTTCTTCTTCTTCTTCTTCTTCTTTATCAAAAATATGAATGAATTTCTTGGAGGAAACCTTTTGAGATACTCTCTTATGAGGATGAGTATCTAGAGATATATAAACAAAAGATAGTACTTACGATGACTCTGAGGTATGACTTCTCTTTTTTATATCTTCTTTTTTTTCAACATCTATTTCCTAATATCTCTATTATTCTTGATCATGTTCCTCTTGGAGTTATTATTCTTGTTCTTCTTCCTGTTCTTCATGTTCTTTAGCAAGAGATTGTGTAGATGATTGATCAAAAACTTGTTTTTCCTTGCCTTTACCTGCTAGAACTGATTATGTCTTACCAGATGGATCCCTTATTTAAATTATAGATTTTAGTTGCTCATCTATTATGATAAGTTTATCAATTTCAATAGTAACAACCTTTCTCTTTTTCAATATTTTCTTTCTTTCATCTTCATTCAAAGTCTCGGCAGACCTTACATTCAAAGCCAAAGCTTTATCATGATCCAATCCAAACTGAGGATCCCCTTCTTTGATTTCTTGTTTTCTCTTTCTCCACTTAGTAGCAAATTCATCAGATATAGCCTTTTGTTTCTTTATAGGATTTGGAGTTTCAGTATTAACTACCTTTATTTTATTTTAAGTAGACTTTGATGGCTTAGAAGGTTTCTCACTACCTTTAACAACATTATTTTTCTTCTCAGCATCCGGATATTTTTCAAACATTTTTGATTCAGGATTGAATCATAACTTGTGTCTCCTTATATTATCCTTACCGATTAAGGTATCCTTGAAGGAAGTGGGATCTGACTTGATTGTAATATTACACAAGCCCAAAAATTCATTCAGAAACTTACTAATAATGGTAGAAAACATTATCAGATCTGATTTCATACCCTTAGATTGGTGCTTCTTAATATTTTGGAAAATAAACCCCATAAGGTTAAACATCCTCATGTTCACTAAATAGTCAAGCACATACACTTCTGAAACTTTTAATGTTTTCTTATCACCATTTCTTGGAAAGAACAACCCTTACATCTAGAGGTCTATGAGTCTATTATATCAAGTTAAATGACTAACTTTTATTTTGTCATCATGAATATCAAAAAGTGATTCTTTATAATTAGTCTTATAAAATTTTCCATCAACTTCCGGTAACTTATGAGAAGGACATAATGCATCTCCCTCAAGTGGAACACCTAGAAACGTAGCTGCTTGTTTTTAGGAGTTTGTATACAACTTATCATACAACATAAACGAAATCTTAAGATCCCTATCTATCTCTACTAATTCGTAAAATTGTAACACCTCATCATGATATACATGATCTTGATTAGAACCCAATCTTTCCACACAAATTGATTCCTATATGTAGATGCCAAAAACACTCAAGACCTAAAAGAGGGCATTTATGGATAAAGAAAAGGCGTAGTCCGAATCAGTGATTTATTTCAGGAGGACCGAAAGGGCCGTGCGAAAAATACAAGAGGTGTAATAAAAACTTCTCCCACGTAGGGAAAAACATGATATCCTATCGAGTTTTCCACGCTGGTGCAGAAACTTGCGTGCGCCTGACCGCGGGTGCCGAATCTTTCGCACTGCTGACCAGGGCGCACAATCTTTTGCGCCGCTGACCCAGGAATTAAATCCTTCATGCCGGCCGACATCCACATAGACCCAATGACACCGAGCGCCTATAAATAGAAGGTCACCCCTTCAACTTTTGACAGCTGAGGAATCCGAACCGCCTCCTGTGCGCGAAATCAACCACTTCAGCATGCAAAAAATGGCTTTCAGGTAAAATATTTTTTGCGAGAGGTCTCCCAAGGGTCCAAATTCGTGCATGGACACATGATCTTAAACCTCAATCAAATATCTTATGTCACGACCCTGGTGCGCAATCCATTTCCCTTTCCCCTAATTCACCCCCCATTGCATGCAAAACTTTGACCAGTTCTTGCGCGCAACTACGCTGACTTGCGCGGCCAAACTTGCGCGCAATCCCTTTAGACTACATGCATATCCTCGGCTCCCCGTCAGGTATAAACCTCTCTGATTGCACACAAACCTGGTCTATTTTGTGAAACTATTCCAATTGCGCATCAATTGCGTGCAACCCTCTCCATTGCGCGCAACCCTCTGGGACCACTCACACCGGCCTTTTCCCCACAACTACTCCATTCGTCCGTGAGCCTACCTTTTTTGTGAATACTATTATGAACATGGTCGATTTACCTATTCTGAAAATCAGCTGTGGATGCCTCATATTCCCAAAAGATCTACATCACACACCCTTCTCCCATACGGCCATCTAGTCTCATACGAAGTAACCTCAAAGTCCCTTTGGGCGGCACCTCCCTTTGCATTACTCTGCCTCATGCTTCTTCGCATAGGAACGCTAACGACTATTGATTCTTCACATAGCCACGCTAACATGGAACCCTCAATGTATTGCTCCATAACACCCCCTCTTCACAGTATTGCGGATGCCTTACCTTTCCCAAGGGGCAGGAGGTATCAGTTATGTAAGTTCTAGGGGTACGGAGCACACCCACCTCGTTCATGATGTAGGACGTTAAACTAACAAGCACCATCATCCATAGCACATGACGTTAAACTGTGACCTCACCCCATGAATCATATGTAGGGTTCCCTATCCCAGACATTCATTATGCCAACTGGTCTCTACGGAAGTGAAATAATTCCTCACATGGAATGATATCCTCTTTATTAGAGTGGTGTTTTTCCGCATGGATAGGGAAACTACCTTGGTGTAAGAACCTAGTTTTTTTGGCAGGAGGCAACACCTCTGCACCTCCTATCATTTTCCTTGAGAAAGAACATAGGAGAGATGGGCATCAAGTCCTTTGTTATCTCGTCCCTCTCCTTTTGGGCTTTGTCACCACCAGGCCTACACCCTAGAGTAATCCCCCCCAATTTCTTCTTTGCACTGCTAACCAAGTGTAATCCCCAATCCACTTCCCATGGATTCACCTTCCACGACGTGATCGTCAGTCCTTTGTTGACTCTTGTTTATCACACTGAGCATTACTCACACGGGATTAGAGTAATCATCGACCATGAAACCCTCTCTGGGTATCCTAGAGTTTAAGCCCCACACTCCTTCCTGAACTACATGGACTTTGATCCTTACCAAGGAAAGATACGTAGGAAGCCTCCCTGAGGTTCAAGCCCAACACCCATTGGTACAGAACACCTTCACGTCGGTTCCCACTCCTTCCCGAACTACGTAGACTTTTGATCCTTGACAAGGAATGGTATATAGGAAGCCTCCCTAAGGTTCAAGGCCAACACCCATTGGTACTGACCATCTTCATGTCAGCTCCCAATCCTTCCTGAACTACGTGGACTTTGATCCTTACCAAGGAAATGTATGTAGGAAGCCTTCTGGAAGTTCAATCCAAAAACCCATTGGTACCGACCATCTTCACGTTGGTTCCCGCTCCATCTAGATCTACATGGACTTTGATCCTTTCCAAATAAAGGTACATTGGAAGCCTCTCTAAGGTTCAATACCAACACCCATTGGCACCGACCATCTTCACATCAGTACCCACTCTGTCCCCAACTACGGGGACTTTGATCCTTGCCAAGTCAAGGTACGTAGGAAGCCTCCCTGAGGTTAAAGCCCAACACCCATTGGTCCTAACACCCTTCACATCGGTTCACCAACACCTCTCCTGAAACAAGGGGAATTTGATCTTTTCTAAGGCAAGGAACGTAGGAAGCATCCTTGAGGTTCAAGCCCAACACCCTATTGGTTCTGACCCCCCTTCACGTCGGACCACCTTCGTCCTGCATAACGTTAAACTGCATGCCCCCTTTCATCCTGCACGACATTAAACTTCATCCACAATTCTGAACTAAGTGGGATTTGATCCTTCTCTTCTAGACAGGGTACGTAGGAAGTATCCAAGAGGTTCAAACCCATCTAGTAGTAAGCCATTGTGACCCCATCCAGTGGTAATCTATTGTGACCCCATCCAGTGGGAAGCCTTTGTGACCCCATCTAGTGGTAAGATGTTGTGACCCGATCCAGCGATAATCCATTGTAGTCCCTTAAATTGGGACCCACATTTCTGGTCTACCCCTCTGGCACCAGACCAATTCTCTGGCTGCTAAACATGTGTAAGTCCCAGCATTTCATCATGTTGTTTTCCTTCACACGCACCCCAATTTCATGTCCCAACCTGGAGGTTCCACTTCCTCCGGGCCCCCTTCATACAAGTCACCTCCTTAGGTGTCCCATCTCTTCATGAACTACGTGGAATTTGATTCCATTCCATAGGGATATGTATAAGGTCTCTTTGAGGCTCAAGCCCAACATCACCGTCACCCTCAAGTCGACTCCATCTCATTTTCCATCCACCTCATTTAACCATCCATCATCCATCCTGATTCTTACCAGGGCCACCACATCCCGGTGAGATCAATACAATTCACCTCCTAGCATTAGCTTTTCCTCCGGGGGTCACACCCATCTGATCCACTCTAGTCAGTGTTTCGATCGGTCTGATCCATCTCTACTAGAAATTAAAACTGCAGCATACCCTGTGTTAAACATAGGAAGCTGAGGAAAACCTCAGATACATGCATATGGAATATGATTCCCCACATTTTAAATGGGATGCCTCGGCCTTTCGCGCCCTCGAGAAGCCATATAATAAGTGAATAAATCAAGACATGCAAGTGTTCCAACGTCCAGATATGCTAGTGATGTCCAACATGACTACTCCCTCAACCGAAGGTTTCTACCCTGACCGGACCCCTTTGAATGTCCCGATAGAATAAATGTAATTTACCAGTGTCCATAAAGATATGGAACTGGAAAGAGTATCACGAACAACGCCTTAAGTCTATAAGGGAGACCCGGTAAAGGGAAAAAGTTTCAAGGAGATATCCAAGGAAGTAGGAACCGAAATCCCATCATCCTATATCGTTCAAGGAGAAAACATCCCTAAATAAGTGAAAGATGCCGATTGCCTTTGGAAAGAAGGAATGCAGGGAAACAGTTGAACGTCCTCCATAGACAAATGTTCGAGGCCAGATGAAAGCATCAGAAACAGAAATGGTGAACCTGATGTCAAGATATTCTCCTCAATATGCAGATTAGTAGCGTTTGAGATATCAATGGATTAGAATGTCATAGTATCTAGCTATCTGGAACTAGGTCCCACCAAGAAGATAAAGGGTCTGGCATGAAACTCACAAGATTTTGGGGATGTCAAAATGTTTGATATCCCTATCTGCGACATTGTCAGCATGGATCCATCTTAACAGCCATGGAAGACGGGATTTCGTTGGGGGCACTGGACGTCGATTCCTTTCCTTTCAGCACTAATGGGTTAATCTATCTACTTTTCTAGAACCAAGCTGGTGCAAGAATTCTATCACTGCCCATCCACCGACATAGGGGTGGGGGAAATTCCAATGCGGCAGTCTCAGGCGGCTCCACTTATTTTGCAACAATGTCTACATTTAAGAATTCTGGGCTCCCACACCCCGTATTCCCATCTAAATTCATTAAGCATAAGGTGATCAATGACCTAGTCCACCTGTACGAGGAGGAGGGGATTATCCTGACTCAGGATATGGCCTATTGGGATCTAGAGGCATCAGAGCTTCATCACTACCACCTCCCCAAGGGCCACGGAGGGAGCCACTGCTCCCCACTCTAACATAAAATCGTTTTGGGACCCTCTCCCCAGAACACCCCCAACAACTCTCTCCGCTACGCCAGTGAGGTAGGGGATGTTTGGGCCAGCCCGATCGGGATCCTGATTCAGGGGCCCTTAAGGAGGGCTCCCACAAGGCCTTGTCAGCATTGCCATTTGGTCCCATGAGTCGAGGATTAGGTATGTCATGCACCTACACCATTGGCCCTAGTCCGGTTGACTTGACACCAGTGTCAGGAACAGGCTGAGGAGGATGTCTGCCAAGGGGCATCAATGTCAAAAACAACTATGGATCGGGCCACCGCCGACATATATCATCAACCCTTATGTATAATGAACATGGTACTTGTATTCCCATCCCTAATCTAGGACCGACCGCCCCATGGGAAGGCTTGGTTGACTATCTCGGCTGCCGGTGCTGGTAGTGGACGCTGCCAATATTTAGGACCTTCCCGTACCGCCACCATGGAAAATGAAGGTATTCCCCACATCCATGCTCGGCATAGAGGTTTTCCTCATGATACCCTCAGTCCGAATGAGGGACCTCCCAACAATGGTGACACTCAGCACCGAAGCCTCTCCCGTGATCATTACATTGGGTATGGAGTCATTCCTCATGGAACAGACCTCCGGAGTGGGGACATCTCACACCCATTCAATCTCCACCATGGGGGGGCCTCCCCATGTCCTCACAACTACTGGAGAAGGTTCTACTGGCCTCAGCAATAATAGGGGTGAAGGCTAGATTCGCTTTACCAGCACCCAGCACGGAGGCCCTACCCGTGTTCGGCTTGAACGGTATGAGGACCTTCCTCGCACTGATGAAGTCAGAGAAAACAAGCATGGAGGTCATATCTGTGCTCTTTTTAGCTTGAATGGAGGTCCTAACCACTCCAGGACTTCCCATGGAGGTCCTCGTTGTGTTCCCTTTGATATCTATCCGGGTGCTCCTCACACCCCGGCTTTCTCAGGCGTGAATTCTCTCCACCACAACACCAGTATGGCCGAAGGACCTCCTCGTTCTAGGAATCTACCCTATCCTGAAGAACCATCCTGAGGTAGGAGGGTGGGTTATCACTACCATAAAAAGAACGCTGAGAGGATTCAAACTGAGATCAAACTGGATTTCTTCTATGCAAATGAGGCTGAATACGACTCGACGATAGATCCCTCATTCAGATCCTCCGTGTCAGGGTCAGGGTAGGAACAAGGTGAATTATCCCTATACTTCTAGAATTCGAGGTCCATTGGATTGCCACATCTCTCCACAGATATATTCAAGAGGAAAAATATTTGGAAACTCCATAGGTTACGGCCGTACAATTGCCACCATTATCACCAGAAGCACTCTCTACCTTGACTAGAGACCATAAAGAGATATTCTGGGGACCAATGGTGGATGAACAACAGCGTGGTCCATCACCAGCAGCCATAGTCCCTGTGCCGAAAACCATGATAGTCAGCCTGTCCTACCCCGATGTCTTGGCTATGTCACTTCACTCTTCGGAGGATAGCCCGAGATGCAGCGTTTTGTCAGCTCACTCGCTGTATTATCCACTAGCCAGCCTATCATCCCAACAGCCCGCTTCAGTATAGCTACCCATTCCCATGCCGCATCCATTTGATGAGTGGAGAATTGAAGGGATGGACCCTGAATCTGCACCCAGGAGCTTATGGGATATCCTCTCAATAGACCACTTCCCTAAGATGTTTTGGCTAGTTGCAGTGATGAATTTCAGTGTGCCAGAATCCCTCACCCTAGTGGAAGTCGAGTGTTTTTGCTAGACCCTCTGGGTGACTCATTTCTGTCATCGTCATCAGTGAGTGGCTTACCCAAATAGCCAAGAACATTTCGAGGATATATGCAAACAATGCTGTCTGGTTGATTTGGTTTCACTCTCTATGGCCCAACACAAAGAGTCACCAAGTCACCGTAGCCCCCCCCCAGCAACGGTGCATTCATAGTTTCAGGGTACTCCTCAGGATTATCAAAGAGGCTTCCCCCCACATATAGATATGTGTTTGGGGGCAGTGTGCTACCATCCTCTTCAGTCCTATCTGGCTCCAGCCTGATTTTCCAGGAGACATAGAGGATATGCCTCTAGAAAGAGTCACCGTTAACATGGAAGACCTGCCAGGGGGCGAGAACATGCTAGAGCTTCATGGAGAGGACCTACCCCTAGAGGGAGTTTCACACTTCTTGGACCTGTCAGGAAGGATCACTCTCTAAAAGAGGAATTTACTAGTTCTTCCTGTGCCTAATGAGGCACTAGTCATTAGCTGAAATTCCAACAAGGGTGAGGAACCCCTAATAGACACCAAACCCTCTGACCCATCTGAATTAGTGCAGAAGGAGGAAGACGATCCCAAAAAGGCCATGTTTCCACAGTAACTCTCCGAATAGAAGAAGGTTTTGGATGACCTCCTTGATGAATGCGATGCAGAGCGATGTCTAGAAAACGGTGATCCCAGGCCGAGGTAGTAGGGGCAGGCACAACATCCCCTTGGAAAATTCCCTCTAGGTGTCCCTGACCATCCTGCCCATGTAGATAGGGTTGAGGCCGGAACTTGCGGCAAGTGGGCATGGTATGTCTCGCCCAATCCTCCTAAACGGAATGAAAATCTTTAGAACCCAGCTCGGATTCCCCCAGATACCCCACAAATCATTCCACTAGCTGCTCCATGAGTCGCTGGGCCGCTTGATCATGTTGAGGAACCCAATAATGCACTGGTGGTCAGGGATCCCTGACAAGATAAGAACTCCCACCTGGAGGATCCAGTGGAAACACTCATTGCCCATCCCAAAGCCTTAGATACGCGATAGGTGGAAATCCCACCTGATGGAATGCCATATCCAACATGGGTGGATGATATGCTATCACCTTATGGTTTTGGTAATCCCACATTTTCCCCTTAAATGGGATATGTGACCCGCTGCAGCACTTAGCCCACCTCACATCAATATATAGACCCATGTTGGGAACTCCATCACGGCAGGAGGCTGCCAAACTTCGATGTTTTGTACAGACATTAGAAGGGCCAGTGTTTGTCTGGTACAACCAGTTTTCCATTGGATCAGTAACTGGCTAGGAAGACCTCCGTGGTAAATTTCTCTACCAGTTCAAGTTCCACCACTCAGAAGATGAGTATTGCATACCTATTCAAGTGCAAGAAGAGGCTTGATTAGTGCATTGCTGGCTTTGTCTCCTAGTGTAAAGGAATCACGTATTCCCTTAACATGCCACTGGCTTAGGAGAAACTGCTGAAGATGTGTTTAGGGAATGTAAATATAGAACTGGTCCCCTCTCTGAACACCCAGAACTATCCCAGTGGATTCCGATACTTCTCTGATAAGGTCCAGTGCCTAGAGGAAGCCTTACAACAAGCTAAGCAGGCATGACTGTTGCCTCCTGCAATCCCCGTGAGAAGGACTGACAGGGCCAAGCCCGCCAGAGTGGCCCAAATAGAGGCCCCCGGGTGACTAGAGTTTTTTCTTGTGGAGCCACCTCCGCAGCCTCACAGAGGCCTTCTACCTCAGGCGCAGCCACCAGACCAACATCGCCCACCTCAAAATCAGCAGGTTACCCAAGCAATGTGCTTCAACTTCCCATGTGAGATAACCAAGTTCCACCTTCTCAATAGGCTCCTACAGCTCCTCGTCAGGGTCAATCTCCAAGGGCCCCCTTTCTAGACAGAAGAAACCATACCTACTTGTTCAAAAAGGAACATGTACCCTGTTACTTCCATAGTTCATTGGAGTAGGGGATTATACGTTTTCCTAAGTGTAGAAGCCTAGAAGAGGCGAACCTCACTGATCTCCCTAATTACTGCCCTTATCATAGGATCCTGGGGCACACTCTCATGCAGTGCTTTGAGTTCAAAGACTATTTTTACAACCAGGTAGATAACAACATAGTCCGTTTAGTCCTAGCTCCGGCATAGGTGGCATGCGTCTTTTTGAGGCTAGATAGTAGAAGTGAAAGCGAGGGTGGGTGGCCTCATGTTTCTAGTCTCAGGTCCCATAAGTATGATGACTAGATGGCTCATAAAATAGTCACACATGCCCATGGTTTCATTAGTGCACACCTGAATCATCCAGAGCCTTCAGAAGCCACAAAAACTACTTTTGTATCTTCGTCTTAGATGGCCTCTTCCCCAAATAGAAAACATCGACTACTTATGTGAAAGCACATACCCTCACCAATCGCATCATCATCCCATACTCTCTGTGACTTCATTCTCTTTCAGAAGGTGATCCCTCTCAAATTCTGTCTAGTAGTGGACGACTCTTCGAGTGACGGTCAAGGGTATGCCTCGATTTACACTATAGAGTAGGTACATCCCTACATGATTATTGATGATGAGGAGCACCAGGAGGATCCTCCCAATGTCCCTAGAAATCATCAGGGTCGATGGAGCCGCAGTTATATGGGCCGTTGGAGTGCCTAATTCAGCACTTCCAGCCAGGCTATCCACACGACCGAAACCAGGCAGTAGGTCGAGCCTAGAGCTCAGTATATGCAGCCTTATCATATGGTGGCATCAAGCCTGCATTCATCATCATTAATGTTGTGGGATCAAGTAGAGACACCCTGACCTTGTCGTGACCATCCACGCCCTAATACAGGCCGATCACAGTCATCTGGACCTCATCTGGTAGCCGCTCCACATGCTTAGACTAGTGAGAAGTGGGATATTCCTAGTACTAGTCAGCCATCGGTCCAGTCAGTAGGACCCACCATACCTCCTTGCATAGAGCGTCCTCTTGTAAGTAGAAGTTCACTCCTAGAATGGAAGTACGATGTTCTTAAGAATCTTGTCGGTATTCCGGCAAGGCTCTTCGTCCTTTGGGCCCTTCGCCTGTCGTTAGATATGCATGAGGTCCTCGCAGAGGCTTTAATAATCCCCGTTCATTTTGAGACAAAAGTAGCAGCTGCAGAAGCCTTTCATGCTGAGGTGATCGAGAATGCTAAATTCCAGGCCATCATCTCGTTCTCTGGAGAAGATGTAGGCTCTCCCATACAGGGGCACATTCACCCACTGTACATCACTGGCCAGTTCAAGGGAATGGATGTTCGTCGCTGTCTTGTCTACACAGGCTCTGGAATTAACCTAATACAGATAAGGACACTAAAAAAACTGGGATTGTATAAAGATGATATGATTCCCTCTGACCTAAGAATCCGAGGTTATGACAGGATGGAAGAGAAACCAGTCAGCAATATCTTATTGAAGACCTAGTTTGGTGGCCTAGTTTCCATCATCGATTTTATGGTAGTCACCCAGGACACCACCTACAATGTGTTGATGGGAAGGTCGTGGATCCACCTGCATGTGGAAGCTCCCTCATCATATCACAAGTGCCTCAAGTTCTCCATTATTGGTCGAGTGGGCGTTCTTCAAGGTGATGCGTCTCCCTTTGCCTCTTGTGAAGCATGCTATCTGGATGCCGACTACTGTAAGGGAAAAGACAAGAAGATTGAAGCTAACGAGGTTTAACATGCCACGACTATGATTGACCCATGGGCAGATCTAGATAACACATATATCTTCCCAATCCACCAATTGGAGGCTATGAACCTAGACATGAGACAATGCTTTGTTGATTCTGGAACGAGGGGGGAACACAATCCCAGTCCTATGAGACGTTGGAAGATCACATCATACTCCTATAAAAATCAGGCTCAAGTGACCTTGAAGCCTCCTATTCCCATAAGGTATCAGGATGTATGCCCCATGGCCATAAAAATAAATTATACATGCTTGTTTAGTCGGTATAGAATTAACCGAATCAAGAAGATGAAAAAATATTACTTCGATATCATCAAGCACAGCCCCTTGGGACAAAGATTAGATGAGATTGGATCAACAACCTTCATCGTTGTGGTCGCGACAGCATAGGAGTTCCCCGATGCAATGTCCATTTCCGCTCAGGCTGGTACTAGCCACCAATCAAGAGCTACTGACTCAGAAGAAACTCATCCAACCGATGATTACCCCTCCATAAGAGGAGAGGAGGATTAAGAGGATGCGCCTCCCACCTTTGAAGAGGGAGTCTCTACTATGGTTGATGAGTTGGTACAGGTGAACCTTGGTTGTGAGGCAGACATGAAACCCACATTTATCAGTGCCACCATGCCCCTCGAAGAGAGAAAACAATACATAGACTTCATGAAACAACATTGTGTTGTATTCGCCTAGTGTTATGATGAGATTCCAGGACTAGATACTTAGGTAGCCATCCACCGCCTCGATCTCCCGGAAAATCATCACTGGTTCAAGCAGCCTTCTAGGAAGATGCACTCTTCCCACTGTGCCATGGTCGAGGCCAAAGTTGACAAGATAATCATAGCCAATATTGTTAAGGAGGTCCATCACCCCAAATGTCTAGCCAACATTATTCCATTCATGAAGAAGTGTGGACATATCAGAGTTTGTATCGACTTCTGGGATCTCAACTGTCACTATCTGAAGGATCCCTTCCCTATGATGGAACTCTTAATTGATGCCACCACTGGGTTCCAAGCCCTCTTCCTTATGTATGGGTAATCCAGGTATGACCAGATCTGAATGGACCTTGAAGATGAGGAGTCTATAGACTTTAGGGCACCACAAGGTACTTTCTATTACCATGTCATTCCATTCAGTTTAAAGAATGCCGGTGCCACCTACCAGCAGGCTATGCATCGCATATTTAAGTCGATCCTTAGAACATTGGTGGAATTATATGTGGATGATCTGGTGGTCAAATCTCACCAATGTTAGGACCATATCAAAGACCTTGGGAAAGTGTTCGGCTTCCTCTGTTCCCATCACCTGATGATGAACCCAATGAAGTGTGCCTTCAGTGTCACCTCTGTAATTTTCAAGGCTTCGTTGTCAAATATAGGGGCATTGAGTCTGACCTAGAGAAGATAAAGGCTATTATCCATATATCTCCTCCGAGAAATATTTAGGAACTTCGAGGCTTCCAAGGCCACTTATCCTACATATGATGATTCATTGGGAATTTGTCCAGCAAGTGTAATCCCTTTTCATGGATCATGAAGAAAGGAACCCTATGTGAGTGGGATAAAGAATGCCAGACTATGTTTGAGGAAATCAAGCAGTATCTACTCCAGCCTCCAGTCTTAATGCCACCTATCTACAGAAAGCCACTGGTCCTTTATGTGACTGCCCTGGAATGATCTCTCGATGCCCTTCTCACCCAGAAGAACAATGAGGGGATGGAGAATAGTCTTTACTACCTCAGCCGCATGCTCCTCGATACAGAGACCAGATACTCCTCTATCTACAAGAGCATCCTTGCTCTAGTATTCTCGATACAAAAATTTCCACATTACTTGTAGCACCATGAGGTATAGCTGGTGTCCCGAGCAGATCCACTAAAGTAAATCCTTAACCGCCCCATGTTGATAGGCCATCTAGCTCTGTGGGCAGTTATTATCCACCAGTTCGACATCAGTTTTGTCCCTCAGAAGGATTTTAAGGGGTAAGCACCGGAAGACTTCCTTACTGCCCATCTGGCTCCTACTGACCAGCCCTTGGATCTCAACTTCCCAGATGAGGCAATCTTCTCGGTATACCATGCTACACTGTGATGGAAGATGAAATTTGATGGTTCTTCTTAGAGCCCCACTGGTAGAAGACTCCACGATCCCATACTCAATAGTGTAGGCTTGGGTATTGTCTTCATTACCCCAGCAAAAGCCATTCTACCATACTCAATCCTGTAGTTAGAAGGATACACCGACAATGAGGCAGAGCATCAGGATCTGATCACTGACCTCGAGTTTGTCCACGAGATTGATGTGCCCCATTTTCATGTGAATGGGGACTCTGAACTAGTCAACAAGAAGATCAATGGTGACTACATTTTTAGAAATCCAGAGATCCTGAAATTATTGGTACACAATCTCCAGCTAATGGAACAGTTCCCATCTCAGTAAGAAGTAACTCACATCTCCCAGTCTCAGAATGGCCATGATGACACCCTGGCTGGCCTAGCTGCATCACTTGCGATACCCAAGAAGGATGATCTGATTATCCATGTGGAACACCAGAGAGTCATTGCTCCTATCACCACAGATGGCGAGGACGGTCTGTAGGTGATCCACCATACCACCAGAGCCTCCATGTCAGTACCCCAAGGTCCCCTGGATGTAGTGATTGAAGTGAACCCTGACTATAGATCCCCCTATGTTGAGTATCTCTAGAATTGTAATCTCCCAACAGATCGGGCCAAGCGCAAGAAAATCTGACGCCACACATTACAGTTTACCCTCCAAGATGGTCCTATCCATGAGAAAATCCTCTAAAAGCATGGGTTTTATGGGGTTGTCCTTCGTTGCATTCAAGGAGTCGAGATTTCCCAAGTCATGCGGGACATTCATGCCAGTTCCCACAGGGCTCATCAAATGGGGATGAAACTATCCCACCAAATCTAGAGACTAGGGTACTTTTGGCCCTCTGTGATCCATGACTGCATCAAATTTTCCAAGAGATTTCATATGTGCCAAATTCATGCTAACTTCATGCATCAGACGCCAGAGCCTCTCCACTCCACCAAGTAATCTTGGCCATTTGCAGTGTGGGGACTCGATGTCATGGGACCATATCCACCGATGTCATCTCTCCGGTGCAGATTTATCTTGACTACCAAAGATTTCTTCTCCAAGTGGGTAGACGCAGTTCCACTCAAAGAGGCCAAGGCCCATTCCATTGTTGACTTTGTGAGCCCCAATATCATATACCAATTTGGAGTCTGTCATGCTGTCTTCACATATAACAACATGAACTTTCAATCAGCTGAGCTAAAGAAATTGTACACTAAGTAAAACATCCATTCCAACCACACTCTCGCTATTATGCGCAAGAAAATGGATAGATCAATGCATTCAACAAAACCCTCTCAAACATTCTGCAGAAAATAGTTGTCCAGAATAAGAAGTGTTGGCTGGAAAATCTCCCCAATTCCCTCTGGGCATACTAGATGGCTACTCATAATTCCACCAAAGTGACCCCATATTCCCTGGTGTAGGGTATGGTGGCCGTCCTACCCATCAAGATTCAATTTCCCTCATTGCACACAACTATCTATGATAAACAAGCACCAAATAAAGTAGTCTAAATCCTTCTAGATGAGATGGATGCACTCTACGAGAACATGCTTCATGCCCGGCACAATCTGGTAAAGCATATGAACAAGATAACTAGATCTTTCAACAAGAAATTTTACCTCTACTCATTCTTGCAAGGCAACATGGTATTAGCCTTGAGGGAACCAATGATACCTGGCATGAAACCACTAACATGGAACCCAAATGGGAAGGACCTTAAATCATTCATAAGGTCTACTCCACTAGCACACACTCACTAGTTACAATGGATGGTGAGCATATAACTCCTCCCACCAATGCCAAGTTTCTCAAGAAACACTTTTACTAAGTCCTTATGGTGCTGCACGACCCTAAACTGCATTACGGTCTAACATGACCTTAAACTGTGCAGTCCTATATGACCATAAACTGTGTGATCCTGCATAACCCGAAACTACATGATGGTCCTGCATGACCCTAAACTGCATTACAGTCCTGCATGACCTTAATCTATCAGTTTCTTCATGACCTTAAACTGTGAAATGTCCCACAAGACATTAAATTGGGTGTCGTCCTGTAATATGTTAAACTGCAGCTCAATAACTATGCATGTCTTGATTCTCATCCTCATAGGATACATAATAACACTCAGACGACTCATCTTGAGTCCTGGCCCAACATCCTCTTTTACTATCCACTCCTGGGAATAGTTTGTTTGGAGGATCCTGTATGGCATCGTATAGGCTTCTTTTTCCCCACAGATGTCTGGGTTACGATGATTGAACCATGTGACCTCCTTATTCTTATAGTCCTCCCACATCCTTACCACAATACATTAAACAGTATGGCCCTTTAAGAAATACACATGACATGATTCCCATCCTCATGGGATACATAGGACCTCCCAGACATTTTTTCCATAGGCCCAGCCTCAAACTCTGAGATATCCCCATGAGTCTCATCCCATATAGGCATATTCATGCCTTACTCATCCATTCCACCTCTGGTTTCTATCACCATTCTTATTGGAAAGGGCCCCCAAATGGCTTGAATACTTAGGCCTAATGGTTTTCCTACCATTACAGGCTAACACCCTCGAGGAACACATATGAAAAGTTGATATAAGATCCAAGTTTCGAATGAGGTGAGTGGTCGACACTCATTTGTTCCCATTTTAAGACCATGATATAGATTCTGTGTTTCGAAATTAGTCAACATCAATCCTTTTTCGTTGTCATTACCCCCATATGTCCCAAACATTGAGTGTAGTGGTTCATTCGGTCCCACTGTCTCTTCAAACTTTAGTCTGCCTCGGGCAGGAGTGTGATTCAAGGTGGTGGTCTCTTATGTGATGGGGAGAGCCAAACCCTAATCCTTGTTTCCCACACCGAGCATTGCTCCTGTGGGAATAGAAGATATGAAGGCAATTCTCACATGAGAGGTCATATGGCTACAATTGGCTGGGATACCCAGGCTCACATCCTTTGACCCCTTCGGCCCCCTGATCTAAGCTATCATTTTGGATTGTGTTGTGTGGTATGGACTCACATCTTCATTCACATTGGGCTATTTCTCCACTCCACACATATCCCCTTGAGACATCCCTCCCTTCATTTATCGTCCATCCCGCGAGCTCAGACCTCATCATGCTTTACAAGCCCAATCGTTTGGGTTTATATCACCTTCTATATGAAAAATGGATTTCGAATGGTATGAATTCTCAGCCCAAAGGCCCTCCTACCCTTATGGGATACCATCCTCGGGGATTTCAAGTGACAAATTGATATAAGGACTATGTTGCGAGTATGGTCAATGGGCGACGCTCAATTTTTTTCCCCGATTTATACTCACACAAGGGTGGATACTATGTTGCGAATCTGGTCAATAGTTGTCCTCTAGAATCATTTCCGTTTTGGGGTCTTTCATAGGCATGATGATTTTCCCTCCCTGTCCCATGTATATTACATTAAACTAGGAATATACAGTCTGAGATCTATGAACCTAAACTAAGATCACCTTCGTCCTCACTGCAAGATGTTAAACTGCAAGCTGGCTGTGACATTTTGTCTGTGGCCTAGCCTCAGGCCCCTTGGCTTTTTAGGGACCCTTGACCAAGTTCTAACTAAGGGTTGTAAAATGTGGTGTGGGATTATTTCCTCATTTGCGTCAGGTTACTCACCGTTCCATACAAATCCCTTGTTGAGACACCTTTCCCCTATACTCATCCTTACCGCATGATGTTAAACTGCATGACACCCCCATAACTACATATCTTTTAATTCCCATCCTCACGAGATACATAGGAACACAAAAAAATTCTTCTTTGGGTCCATCCCTATCTCATAGAAACCCTCCCAATAATTTTGGTCCCATGGCCCACGTTGTTCCAAAAGAGTGGTATACGGTGTGGTATGGGCTTACTCCCCATTCACGTTAGGTTTATAACAACCACGACACATACCTCTCTCTCCTAAGAAGCATTTTATCCCTTTCTGTACTCTCATCTCTTTGAGTCGGCTGCCCTTAAGTCGGGTCCCTCGGCCCTCTTGGGTGATTCACCAATTATCCCATTAGTCTCTGTTATAGAACTTGAAGTGTCAGATTCAATCTGGTCATGCTTTCCCCCATTTTTGAGGATTTGTGTTCCCCTTCATTTGGGCTTCCATTATCTTTCACATCTAAAGGGAACCCCAAATGGCATGGATGCTAGGAATAAAGGCACTTCTACCATTACAGGCCAACATCCTCTAGGATTTGAGATAAAATATTGATACAAGTCCCTCATTGTGAATATGGTGCGCATTTGACTCTCATTTGTTGTTCCCATTTCTAGTCACACGATATGGATACTATATTTTGAAAATGGTCAATAGTTATCCTACATCATCACACCAACACCATTAATCCTTAAATGTCAGTTACAGGATTCACATCATTTTCCACCCCACTGTGTCCAAGAGGAATCTCAACCCTCCCGGTACTATCCCTCAGTGCACATTTTCACGTTAGGAGAACAAAGCCGCAACAAGGCAACATTCAGGGCTCCACACCGACATCCCTTTGGTGTGCATTCTAGGTATTTAAAAAAGAACTTCCTCCCATGTTTCCCACACCGAGTTTGACTCACATGGGCTTAGGAATTGGATTGAGGGTTGTGCCTACTTGGATGGATTCCTCCTCTCCATGGTCCAATATCTAAGACCTTAAACTAAGATCTATTTTAGAACAACGTATGGATTTATTCCCATACTCATGGGAAAAGTAGGAACACCCGAACATCTCGTCTTTGGGTCCAGCCCAACTGAGAGCTAGCATATCATGTCCCATATCTTCTAACCTTTTCTGACCCCTTGACCTAAGGTTTATCTCATGGAATCGCATGTGGTGTGATGTGGAGCTCATCCTCATTTATGACGGGTATGATTTATTGCAGCGCACACATTCCCTCTTGAACCTAACCCATCCTATATACGTCCAAGCCATGTGACATTAAACTATGTCGCCTGGTCTCATCATGTGACCCTAAACTGTGACATTATCATCCTGGTCGTACGATGAAAAACGACACTGCATCATGGTGTCCTCACTCAAGGGGACATCATGTTTGGTATTGGTCAAACAACATACCATTTTTCAATGCTAGAACATGTCTTGATTCATGTGGAAATGACAAGATTTTTTATCCTAGGTTCATCAATTCACAAAAAAACAATAATCATTCATCATAAAGGATAAACAAGTTCTATCAAATACAGATTCTTTCGGTGTGAGGGCCAGACCTACACGACCTAATTATCTCTGGCACCGGTACCTTACCATGCCACCTCCAAGAACTACATATGGATTGATTCCCATCCTTATGTGATACTTAGGAATGCCCAAACATCTCGTCTTTAGGTCCAGCCCCAAGAATCTAAAATTTAGTCCCCTCTCTTTCGGCCCTTGGCCCAAAACCTTTTGGGAACATCTGGTGTGGAAAGTACCTCTTGGGTTCTCATTCACATCGGGTTTTGAAATATCTGCACCATGTGCCTCCAATTTCTTTTTCTAAAGCCTTATATGAGTTCTATGTCCCCAAACTAGGATCTCCCTATGGGAACTACACATTGAGTTTGGTTACTTCATCACCCTGCGCCCAATCCATTAAATCAAGACCACTTAATGGTCCATACTAAGACAATTATGCTGGAAGCGTGCAACCTCTAGAGCCTTTTCCTTAGAGGGGGACTTGATTCCCTTTATCTAATATGTCTTATTTTTGTACTCAGATGTGTTATGAAAAAGAGCCTGAAGTGTGGAATTTTCACAGGGACAAACCCCCACTCCATGTCCAAGCTTCATGAGCCCATTATATGAATCCTCATATAATTCAACATCTGAAGGGGACCCCTTTTCAGCCTGGTCTCATGCCACATTGTCTTACCTACTGTCTTGGGGTAACGCCCCTTAGGACCTCAGATGAAATTTACGACAGGTCCCGTGTTTTGAACATGGTCAGCGGTCAACCCCCATTTGTCAGTCCCCATTCCTGGCTAACGCGAAATAGATAATTTGTTTCAAACATGGTCAAAAGTTATCCCCTATCATCATGCCACCATCATTGTGGTCTAGATCTCAAGGACCATGATTCACATATTTCCACTTCCCTATGTTTAAGTGGAATTCCTACATACCCGAATTTACCCCTTAATGCATCTAAGTGCATTATAAAGGTAGGTCAGCGTCATTGGGATGTCATTTACCAGCGTCCCATCACCCCTGACAAGTTCTTTCCTATGTCAAGATATTCCCATCACTACTCCATGTTTCCCACATCGAGAACGTCTCACGATGGCTTAGATGTTTTGGTTGGATGTTTACTGGCACAACAATGCCACACATCCCTTTCTTCATCATGCATGACATTAAACCGCACTCTCATAACTATGTGTGGATTGATTCCAATCCTCATGGGATATGTAGGAAAACCAAGACAACTCGTTTTAGGCCGAGCCCAGTTTTCACCATTAGGCCCTCACCCTAAGGATTCCCTAGAGATCGCGTTGTGTGGTGTGGAATGTTTATTTCCTTGTTCACATTGGGATATGCAACACACCACACATTTCTATTCTGGGTAACCATGTCCTCAACACTTCAATTTAAACTTTGGAACCTACCCCAAACAAGTTCCGGATTCCCCATGATAATCATGTAGGACCCCGGACACCCTGAGAGGGGAGGGGTGAATCAGTGTACCAAATTTTTCTTTTAAAGTGACAGATCTTGCTACCAAATTGGTAGGAAATTTTTAAACCTGTATGATGGATATGAACCGAATGAAAACATTCATATGTAGAGAGATGACACATCACTTTTTACTTGGTTCCCCACTAAGGGCTACGTCCATGGAGCTTACGCCGAAAGGTTTTAGGTCGTACCAAATTCCACTAAACATAACTAGATGTGGATTACAAAGGTTCGGGCACAACCACTCTATCCCAGGATCACTACCTTTACAAAGAACTAGGGATAGCTCACTACTTCCCTCGGGTCACTCATGTTAACTCACTCTGGCTCACTGCCCTTTGGGAAGTCACACTCAGTTTATAGACATGAAGGTCTCTTCATCATCACTAAATAATACATCCTCTGTTGCGTGCATATGCTCTGTTGAAGTCCAACTCTTCCCTGTAGTCAACTGCCACTTCCCTTCAAGGGTATTGGGAAATCTCCTAACTTTCATGCAGCTCAAAAACACTGGCATGCTTCTTTACTACCAGGCGTGCAGGTCTCCTGTATGGCACAAATTCAGCGCACAAGTTAAAACTGGTGCACATGTATCAACCAACCACCTTCGCAACACCACCTACTTCAACTTCAAACCCGCGCGACTCAATTTTATTCTCACCCAAACTGCCTTGGGTGCGCAGCCAATAACCAGCAAGCAGCCTCTACCTGTACAGCCTAACTACCACTTGTGTGACTCAACTACTTGTGTGTTGGGAGCTTGAAAAATCTCTAAGTCTTGAAATTCATTACAAATGAGGAGGGGTGGTCCTCTATTTATAGGCAAACTGGACCCCATGCGCGGTGGCGCGCAGATATCTTCACGGCGCACAGGTCTCGGAGCGCAGCTCTAACTGCCCTAGACTCTGTCGCGTAACTCACTTGTATGACCAAAACAATACTTGTGCAACCCTCTTTCCTTTTCCATATTTTTTAGTTATGATCATGAAGAATAATAGGCACGCATGTTTCTAAAACTCCTAGGCACTGACGCTTAAGTCCCTTCTCGGCGTGCATGTCACTTGTGCAACCCAACCAATACTTGCGCAACCCTTATCCCTTTTCCATTTTTCTATGTTCTAATCTAGAAAAACATTAGGCACTCATGTTATCTCTCCATCAGGTACATGTCCCATAGGTCTCTTTTCCAAAATCACTTTTCTCCATTTGTTTATTTTCAGGCCCAAAAATTTGGCAAACACTGGAAAATGGTTCCACCTTCAATACTGTAATATGCATGACCTGTATGAGCACTTTTCTAGCACACATTATGAACTTCCTATTATGTTTGATAATAAACAAAAACAATACTCCTATTCATACATAGATGACTGTGGTTCAAACAAATCATGGGTTGCGTCAGCTTCCTCTCTAGAGAGGATTCCCCCTACCAGTGTTGGTCTCTGACCACTCTATGCCAAGAACTACATATGGCTCAATTCCCATCCTCTTGGGGTACATAGGAATGCCCGAATACCTTTCTTCAAGCCCAAAATAATTTTCACTTTTGGTCCCTTGATCTAAATAACTTCCCCAAGGGATACGTGGTGTGACCCGAGCTCTAGATCCACATTAATGTCGTGTTTATGGCTACAACATCATGTACTCCCTTCCTAGAATATCACTTTTCTTGCTAGAAATCGAGGTTGGTTGTTCAGAACTCGGATGCCCAAAACTTGGTTAGCAGTCCTACATTCACATGAAGTAATTGTGCGAGCATCCCTTGATTCTCACAAAGGGTACGACCCATGTGATCTTAGGAAAGAATTGCTATTTATTTCAGGATTGTGGTAAAGTGCATTAATCCAAAAAAACATGTAAATAACTCTATTCATACACGCAGTTCAGAACAAGAGACAGTAAAGAAAGATAGGTTGATGAGTTAGACCAAAAAGGGCCCCATAAGGATCATCATATTGTATTGATCGCTCCAGCGCCGCTAACTTTTGGCTTGTCACCTCCAGGATTGCTTCCTACCCCCTGAGAACCCTCTCTTCCTCAGTGGCCACAGAGTGCAGTTCACTAACCCTAGCCTACGATTTTTACTATTTAGTTTGAAGTTCAGTCATTTGGTGAACCACTTCCACTAGCGGCTCTTGGGTGTCCGCTAGCTAGGCCCTCAATTTCTCAAAAAGTTCGTAACAGTTTTCAATGAATACCTCCCTTTCTTTCATCTTCTCTTCAAGGCGTCAGACCTCATGATACTCCTTTAGGATTTCTTGGGTATCCCCTAACTCTTTATCACACAAGGAAATGTCGGAGTGTTGGTTTATCTCCCATAACTTCTCATCAAAGTAGTCACGGACTATCAAATGAAGACAGTGAGCATCCACCCCTCTAGTACAGAGAAAGCACAGCCAGGTGTGGAGTGATCCCATCTGTTTTAGCCATTCTGTCTGAGGCTGACCGAGAAAGCTCTTGATACACTTCCACCCCTTGTGCCATATCATAGAGATCTCATTGTCCACCTCCAAATTAGAATCATCTAAATACTTAGGATCCGTAGGCTGATAGTCGTGGAAATCAGCAAAGAGGTCAGCAACAAGGTCTTCTTTGGGTATTCCTCCCAAGGGGTTAGACTCTTCAACCTATGGGTGACCTTTTTCTCTTTCCTCAGTATCAGAAGCTCCTTTTCTGACTGTAGGCCTCGTCCTGAAATTAATATTGGTGATATACATGGCCCTTTTCTCACCAATTTCCCAGGTCGGCTTAGTTTGGGAAGTGTGACCTAAATGGGCCAACACATTTTCCATTGAATCACTCAAAAATGGTTTGTGGTCGGCCGCCTACCGAGCCTCCAATGCTGGGATTACTTCACAAACAATGAATGACCTGATCAATTGGGTTCTCTAATAGCCAATAGAATCATTTAAGTGATAAATCTTACAATAACTCCACCCATCAGCCTCTGGCATTACCGTTGCTGTAGGAGCTATCACGGTGGGGGATCCCTCATCACTCATTAGCTCAATAATGGGCGTCGGCTCCCAACCCTGATCTGTTGGTACCTCCTCCCCCCCTTTGGATAGAGATCCTCATTCGGCACCAATGTGCTCGTAAGAAGGATAAAGAAATTTTATTGAAATTAAAAAAAAGAGAGAGGGGGGGGGGGGAGGTGAGGATAGATAAAGAATGAGGCATACCTCATGTATCTTAGTTATGTCCTCATCCAAGCCAACAATCTTTCCACTCTCCCAAAGGCTCCCTTGGTGGGCCCTCTCTTGAGAACATCTACCACCAAGCTCATCTTCATCTTCCCCCACTTCTTCACCCTCTCCTTCCCCCTCCTCCTATTCTCACTCACTACCCTCTGGCTCCTCATCACTTTCGTCATCCTCAGATGACAACTTTTCTGGATCTTGCACCTTGCCAAACATTACCATCACCAAGAAAGGTTTTTCCTCATTCTGACCCTGTTGGAGTGCATATTCACCCATGGCCGTCATGTATGTGTGCCGACAATAGATTTTCACCCTGTCATTAATCCAAATGAGTCCGACCCTGGGCAACTGGATTCCATATAGAACTATCCTTTTCCAGAGGGCTTCAGTGCCCATCGACTGCCGTAGGGTCAACCAGGCCAACCACAGCATCGGGAAGATTTCATCATAGGAATGTTGATGTAGATACCTTACCAACTTACCGAGAAGATCTTTGACCACTCCGTGAGCCCCTCTACCCCTAGATGATGAGGCCACGACCATGTCGTGTGACATTCCCACTGTTGTAGTCGCAGCCTGTGCGGGCCCAGTTGCCCGACTTGCCTCCGGCCTTTCCTCCCCAACAGCCCCATGTCTGCTCTCTCGTCGATGATGTTCTACAATGGCGAACTTGAGCTACCAGACTCACTTCCAAAAAATCCCCTTCAGGGTATGATACAACCCAATGTTCAATATATTCTATCGAGAGGCCATCATCTTCCCTAGTGGTGGGAAGGGTAATGATGTCGCCAGAGCCATGAGTTGTGAACATCAGTCACATTTGGAGTAGAATTCATGGATGCCTCTCCTCTCAGACATCAATATACACTTTATTAGGCATCCACTGGAGCCATCAAAACTGCCTGGAAAATCCTGACAAAACATAGGGATCTTAAAGGATCTTCCCAGGCCACAATCACCCCACCTCCGATGCTCTGGAAGTATTCCCTTTTCTCAAGCGAGACATGCCCGTTGTCTATCATTGGGCCTATCAGAGTGGGGAATGGAATAAAAGTAAAATTATCATGATATCCGATCCTGATCCTTATCCCCTCTTCATTGACTATTAATGGAATAACCCTGATGATATTTAGCAAGGAAGGTCATAGGACGTTTCCTGGAGGACAAATGGCATTTGGAAAGGTATACCCACCAAAATGAGCCAAGATCCAGCCATGAAGGATCTAGATGGGGTCACAGATCCTCCTCGATGACCCCCTCTCAAAATGCATCCCCGAACGACGTACAAACGTGCCAACAACAGGGACTCCAAAATTGAACCTCTGATTAGCGGCCATGATTCCAACAATCACTAATGTCACTAGACAAACTCCAATCCTTGGGTCCCTCAATGTTAGGAGCCACCAAATCAGGAAGGTTAAAAGAAATCCGGCATACCAGACGTTCGAGTCCCGAATCTCATTTATATTGTAGCCCTATGATTGATATTACCTTGCCTCCAGGATCCTCCAGTATGATCTAATTTTTCTCCTCTATGCCACGGTCGGACACTGTATTCCTTGCCACAACATCATTACTTCTGTATCTCTTTGTAGAAACAAGGTAAACCATTTTTTATAGGAAATGTCCTTAAAAAGGTCCTTGACCACTAACCTATCGTTGGCCTGCTCCAACAGATTCCATGTTACGACGGGAGTTCATGATTTGTCTCCCAGATGATCCTAATCGGAAGGAATTAATCATAATGGTGCCCTTCCAAAGGGATACCCCCAATAAAATGAACGTCCCAAAGGCTGATACCAACCTCCCCATGGTGAATATGGAAGGTATTGGAATCATAGGACCATCAGGTAAATAGATGCAGCCCTTCAAGATGATGGTAAAAATGAAACTGTGACGTCCACACCATCTCAAACAACCCGATGTGCCGCAGTTCGGCCACAAACTAGTCACATGTCTGGAATACCCCATACATCTAGGCTCATTCACTTGTGAGATTTCCTCAAGACCTCAAGTCTCAATCCTACAGCCAGCCTTTAGTTTCATCAGTAACACTCTATCGGAAAGTTCTTTCGTAATGGGCCGAGGAATCCTCTACGACTGGGTCATTTCCCGAAATGGTTCTGGTCCTAGGGTTTAGGACGTAAACATTCATATGTCTTGTTTCTCTTATAGGATGGCCATTATTAGTGATATTATACCAAGGGAGGTCATCTTCATGGGTGTAACACCCCAGGATTTCATAGTGTGTTATTTCTTAAAAATAATTCAATAACTTGCACTACACGCAACACCGAGTTCAATCACACCATGACGTACAAAAAAAAATCCATTAAAAGAGGTCATGAATAGTATTAACAACATTTTGAATTTTATATAATCCTTATAATTTTAGAATCCCTATTATGAGTTTCTTAGTCATAATGCAAGAACATATTCATTTTCAGTATTGCACTTTTATCAACTTTAATAGTGAAACCTTTTTAAATAAAATATTTTAAACTATCTGAATAAATTGGGACATCAAAAAAAAATTTAAAATGAAACATCCCAAGCTTCTACGGTACGCTTTCCTTTGAATAAAATAGTAGCGTGTGTTGTACGCAACGTTGAGTTTTAACACACGCCACAACCAATCAAACTAGCCGTTATGAATAGTAATACCTAAATTTTGAAATTATATATATTTTATATTTTAAAATGGACTTCATTTTTGGATTCGGAATATCGAATTTAGCCTAAGGTGAAATTTTGGTACTTTTCGGATAACTTTCATATTTTGATGAATAGTGAAAATTACTAAATTTTAATTAAAAACAACTTTTTTAATCAAAATAATTAATAGTGATAAATTATGAATTTTAGTAGTTTTAAAGTATATTTAGAATATATTTTTACCATTTAATATAATTTTGGTCATTGTACATAATTTTACAATTAAACCAAACATAAACAAGTGTCAATCTTTTGATAGTTATTATCTCTTAAAAACACGGTTTTTGTTTTGACAGCGGGAATTAATTTTAAATTAATTTCTGCCACTTCTGTGTTTTGAATTTAGAAAAATGGATTCCATATTTGGAATCAGGATGTCCAAATTATGTAAATAGGTAACTTTTATTTTTAGACATTTTGAATAATTACTGTGGTAAATATTTTATTTACCATGGTTAAGGGTAAATCCGGTAAATAAGGGTTAAAAAATAATATTATAATAATACAAAATTAACCTAAAACGTGTCCTAACCTTATTGGTGTACACATACCCGACCATGAGAATCATTGGGTCAATTTGGGGACCCCTTGGATCCACTTGTATGTGTTAGGGACACTTTATATTAATAAAGTTAAAATAAAAATAAAAATGGCATAAGCTTACATCTTTTAGAAGAACAATTTTTACATAGGGTTATACATGTTGGATTTTCGATTATAAATATTCATTAGAAATCTAAAAAGATTTCCTAAATAATGATATTTTATTTATAATTTTTAGACATCAAATAATTTAAATTATTAATGACACAATAATGATGCAATGTTTACCTCATTAATAAATCATTTAAATAAATAAGATTATAATGATTAAAATATTATCTAAAACCTGTCCAATTATTATTGGTTGATGTTATTTAGAATATGAGTCATCTTATCTTCGACCTCAATGATTTTTGGACCATTATAAACCGAATATAATTATATTATAAAGTAATACTTTCACTCTTTCCTAAAGAGCCCCTCTTCTCCCTTATAAAAGGAGACCACTTCTACTCATTCCTCACACCTCTCAAGCCACTTGGCTCGTCCAAACTCTGCCCAACTAAGCTCCCCACATCCCTCTCCTCCTCCTTGAAGCTTACCCTTAGGCAGAAATCATTTCAAGAAGTCCTTTGGTTCCAACCAAAGTGAGTTACCTAAATTAAAGGTAACGATTTCTCTTAAATTATTTTCATTTATTTTTCTTCTCCAACCCCCAAACTCTTTTTATTTCCTTTATTTTGTAACAACAACAGTATCCTCAATATACTAGGATGTTGTTATAAGAAGGATTCAAACTACACATACACACAACTCCATCTAATGGATGATGAACATAATGTTTCTGTGGATGACAAACTAACGCCTCACGAAACGATGATTGTTCAAATACATCTTACCGCCTCTCATGGTGGACATTATGATGGCACTATAATTAAATATGATATTAATGATATATATTTTATATATAAGCTTCTGTAATTCCATTTTATTTCATACCATTATTCGTTTCATATTGTATATACATACGATAATTTCATTTGAGGAAGTGCGGACTACCGCCCCCTTAAAATGATATGACTCGTTCATACCACGCATGGAACGTATAAAGGATGGTGTTAATGAACTTAAGTAACATATATAAAATATTATATTATACTAGAATAGTAATATACCTATATATCATTTGGATTCAATTCTTTTAAAATAAAAATTAAATGGAAGTAGTGTTCGTGCGTACGTACGGACTACCGTCTCCACGAACGCGGTGAGATCCATCCTCCATCGTATCCATTCAAGTCTTATTCTCATTTTAGGGTTAAAAATAATGTTAATATCATTCTGATTATGAATAATATATAATCTATCCATTACAAACATGTCTTACGTAACCAAACATTTAAGAAGAACGAATCGATTATCACCCGAAACGACGATAATACTAAGATATTATTAATAAAGCAATGTTAAAAGAACATATATGATATAATATTAATGTATATGATTCTTGTATAATTTAATAACAATTATTTCACCATTATACAGGAGGTTAACCTACCCCAACCAAGGAAAAGTACAAGGTAAGGGATTTTTCTTATCTCACATTCAATTCCGTTAGATTTCCATTATTCGCCACTAAATTATTGAAAGTGGTGTATTGTGTACTGGAATTTGATATATATTATCATATTCATGTTATTCTGTAAATAATTTGGTGGTTATTAACTTTTGGCCATACGACTCAGTTGATTAACGTGGTAAGGGGTTTTCATCTCACTCCTTATTCCCGTGAGATTCATGCCATATTGCCACCATTACCTTTTGTGTGGTGTATGTACTGCCCATAATTATATTCTTTGTGTAATACACTCTAATTTATGTGTACTTACATATTCATTGTATGATACCTCTTTCATGGGTTGTATGTTTCATAAGTTACCAAACTGGTAAGGGTTATTTCACAATCTCTTCATTATCCGAGGTTGTTTATACGTAATAATCTACTGAGATCTCGTTATCATCCACATCCATGTTTCTTAAAAATGTATTTCAAAAAAATTTTAATATTTAAAAGAATATGGTTTAAAGTCATTTATACCCTTGTTTGACTTTTTATAAGAGGTTTATAAGGGAATCTTTCCGTCGTTTTCCAAACAAGGTGCTTTTTAACCTTTTCGACAGAATTAAGATAAGAATGTTTTTTTTAACTTATACGGCGGGTGCGGTTATTTTCCGCCGTTATAAAATCATCAAAGCTTCCCTTAAAATCTTCTAAGATTATTTTCAAAGAAAATGTTTGATTTTATATGGATCTTAAATGATTTCAAAATAAAAGGAGATATTTCTTTAAAAAGAATTTTGATTTCATCTATGTCAACATCCTTTGATGGGTTTTAAGATTATTTGAAGTTGATTTATTATGATACAAAACTTCTATATTGTTTTGAAGGTTTTGTGATATGTTTGACTGTGGATGTGCTATTTTTATACCATTCATAGTTTATGGTGAAAGTATTGACATTTCGTATGCTAGTTCCAATAAGAATGTTTATGTTATATTTCAATCTTTACTTCATATGAATGTGTTGGACAAGTATGTTCCAGGTTGGGGACTGGTTAAAGTAAGCCCTCCAGGTTGGGGATTGGTAAAAGTAAGCCCCCCAGGTTAGGGACTGGTAAAAGTAAGCCCTCCGGGTTGGTGTCCGGTTATTAGAGGCACTCCGGGTTGGTGTCCGGTTATTAGAGGCACTCCGGGTTGGGTTCCGGTTACAGTTAGCCCCAAGGTCTTGGGACGAGGCCTTGAAAAGTAATTAATGTTTATCATTATGCATTCCAACATTATGAAAGTGGTTATTGATTTTTGCATGTGATTATTCGATTAGTAGAATATCCATGTGAATAAGTAAATGGAATTATTTCATTTTATTTATGCCATACCATGTTGAAAGTTAATATTTAAAAGGCTTTTGTTTTAGTTATACATTGCCTTAAATGTTTATTCTTATTTATAAAAGTTTCCGCTATATTGTTATCCTTACTGGGCATTTGAGCTCACCCCTTTTATATGTTTTATTTTTCCCAGGAAGTGAAGAAGTAAATTATGAATGACCTGCAGGGATATTATGTGGGGATATGAGTGTGGATTATGGAGACATTATGTTGTTGTAGTAGTTTTTCATTTTATGATGTAATGTAAAACCTATGAATATATCTAGTGTTTCCCAGGCTACTAAACCAATCGGTCTTTCGAGATTTGATCTTTCTTGTGATCATGCCAATGTTACGAAGTAATGCACCGACTCTGGGTAGCTGGGGTCGGGGCGTTACAGTTGGTATCAGAGGAAGTTTAGTACAAACCTTGGAAGCTAGATTTAGATAAACTCTGATTAGAGCACGTAGACCTAAGATGAACTTTGAGGATTAGTATAGAAGAACTTCCTAGAATTTTGGTATTGTATAGATTTTGTGAGTTTTCCGAGCAATACATCCCTGTCTGGATACGAGCAGGTAGAGGCGGCTCTGGAACAGATGTACCTAGGGGTAAAACCCGAAAACACCGCTTTGAGCTAGACTCGAACGGGAACTGGTGCACGACAACGGGCCTTGCTGCACTCTTGGTTACGACACTCCCGGGGGATATGCTTAGGATAACTCTCATTTTCTTTACAAATCATTTTGAAGGGATTATGTGTATATACTTCCTCAAAGAAAACATTCTTATGATTATGGATTATATCCATAAATAGTTCAATTTATGTTTGGTGTTTTATAAGTATGGGATTATGTATTTTGATTCATAAACTGATCTAGTTTATGCCATTGTTTAGAAATGGCGCCCAGTAGAAGGAATGAGAACTCCAGAAATGCACATGATCCAAAGAGAAGGAAGGATCATATCTTTCATGGTCTTAAGCTAGAATTTATAAGAGAAATAGTCTCCCATGTATTATCATCATATGAAGAAATAATATCATGTGTTGATAAGATAAGTAAAGATTTTACTGAGTCCTATGGCTTTGAAGGGAAGCAAGAGAAGAAAAGGATAGAAGAGAGAAAGATGGATAAAGGGAAGAGGGAAAAGAAGAATTTTCCCATATGTGGTAACTGTGGAAAGAAACACCCTGGAACTTGCCTGAAAGGAATGGGAGTTTGTTATAAGTGTGGAGGAAAAGGTCACAAAGTACGTGACTGCAAGGGTAAGAAAATGGTTTTAAATGTACAATGCTTCATTTGCAAGGAGTTTGGACACTACGCGAACCTATGTCCCAGTCATCAGACTATGCCGCAAATGATGTTATTGGATAATAATCAAGTTATGATACTACCACAGATGAAGAGGAATGATTAGAGTTCTTATGTTGATTATGTCAATTGAGTGTTGTATCAACAATGTACTTGTTAAAATGATCATAGAGTATATAAGGATTGTACTGCAGTACTATTTCATTAAGGACTTGAGATTGTGTGGAACAAAGAAAAGTGACTCAATAGCAGGATAAATTTTTGGAAAATATATGGTTGAGAGAATGATAAATCATAATATAGTTCTGATACTGAGGTAGTGATTTTGGAATAATATGTGATTGTTTTGGATAAATTATATTGGATATTCTTGACTACCCTGGAACTGATTAATGATTTGTATATTCCATCATTGTTGGGGTTTAAAACATTTTTGGATTAATGAAGTATATCCAGCTTTCTATATGGAATAAGGGAGCATGAATGTAATCAATAAGGAATATGGTAATACATGATGAAGGTATTCATATTCTATTACGGGGTAAAAAAGATCTATATTATGTTTACCTTCCTTATAAATGTTGGACTGTGAGTTTAGACAGAAGTATTTTGGATAGTTCTAGTTTGGATTATTTTGGATTGCCATAAAAGGACAACCCGGAGGTCGGGCGGCAACCCGTCGCGTCCGGCAAGGCTGCGAGACTTGAACCCGCAACTGAAGGGCGACAAGGGTGTATCACCTACCACTGTCCCACGAGATGTCTTAGATTAAATAATGTAGTTTTTATTAAAAGATCTTGTAGATGAATTATAAATTCGTTTATTTTGGAACCCTATACGAATAGTGTAAATAGAAATTTTTACATTCTAGAGTGAAAGATGAGTTTGTGGTAGAAATTTATTAATGGATAAAACTCTAATTATAAAGTAAGTATATCTCCTTCTGATCTTAGCCAATCTCATATATAAATTCCTCAACATTAAGAAAAGCAACTTAGAACAAAAATGTTGTCCTAGATGGTACCTTAAATCATCACTAATTTATGGCTTTGGGATTGTTGGCCTTTTCATAGCCATGTTCTCTACCACTCTCCATCAGATAATTGATGGTTAGATTTCTCTTCCATATCTATATTTTCCTACATGGAACCCTAGTATGTGTTATTTTTGGTAATCTTCATACTTTCCACTATTTGTTTTAAATAGAGGCCTCATTAATTCATTTTTCGATGTGGGATTTCAACTAAGATATTTTGAAACGTCAAAAATATGTTATCCTAGTACCCTATGTTTTGTTGAACTGATGGTACTTCAAATCATCATAGATTGATGAGTTTAAGGACCTCAATTTTATACTTGTTTGTGATTGATGACCTCAATCACTACCTATAAATATTTACGTTTTTCCTCCAATTATATGTCTCTAATTGCCACCAATGTTCTCCTAATCGAGATCATAATTTGGTGGTGACCCTTTCATTTCTCTTTTCCTCATATTAAGAATAAATTTTAGTAACCCAATTTCCGATGTGGGTTTTCCCATAGAGTTATTTTTTATTTTCAACCTTTTATTTTCGAAGAACAATTTCAAATTGCGAGGACGCAATTTATTGAAGGAGGGGAGAATGTAACACCCCAGGATTTCATAGTGTGTTATTTCTTAAAAATAATTCAATAACTTGCACTACACGCAACACCGAGTTCAATCACACCATGACGTACAAAAAAAAAGCCATTAAAAGAGGTCATGAATAGTATTAACAACATTTTTAACTTTATATAATCCTTATAATTTTAGAATCCCTATTATGAGTTTCTTAGTCATAATGCAAGAACAGATTCATTTTCAGTATTGCACTTTTATCAACTTTAATAGTGAAACCTTTTTAAATAAAATATTTTAAACTATCTGAATAAATTGGGACATCAAAAAAAAATTTAAAATGAAACATCCCAAGCTTCTACGGTACGCTTTCCTTTGAATAAAATACTAGCGTGTGTTGTACGCAACCTTGAGTTTTAACACACACCACAACCAATCAAACTAGCCGTTATGAATAGTAATACCTAAATTTTGAAATTATATATATTTTATATTTTAAAATGGACTTCATTTTTGGATTCGGAATATCGAATTTAGCCTAAGGTGAAATTTTGGTACTTTTCGGATAACTTTCATATTTTGATGAATAGTGAAAATTACTAAATTTTAATTAAAAACAACTTTTTTAATCAAAATAATTAATAGTGATAAATTATGAATTTTAGTAGTTTTAAAGTATATTTAGAATATATTTTTACCATTTAATATAATGTTGGTCATTGTACATAATTTTACAATTAAACCAAACATAAACAAGTGTCAATCTTTTGATAGTTATTACCTCTTAAAAACACGCTTTTTGTTTTGACAGCGGGAATTAATTTTAAATTAATTTCTGCCACTTCTGTGTTTTGAATTTAGAAAAATGGATTCCATATTTGGAATCAGGATGTTCAAATTGTGTAAATAGGTAACTTTTATTTTTAGACATTTTGAATAATTACTGTGGTAAATATTTTATTTACCATGGTTAAGGGTAAATCCGGTAAATAAGGGTTAAAAAATAATATTATAATAATACAAAATTAACCTAAAACGTGTCCTAACCTTATTTTTGGACACGTACCCGACCATGAGCATCCTTGGGTCAATTTGGGGACCCCTTGGATCCACTTGTATGTGGTAGGGACACTTTATATTAATAAAGTTAAAATAAAAATAAAAATGGCATAAGCTTACATCTTTTAGAAGAACAATTTTTACATAGGGTTATACATGTTGGATTTTCGATTATAAATATTAATTAGAAAGATAAAAAGCTTTCCTAAATAATTATATTTTATTTATAATTTTTAGACATCAAATAATGTAAATTATTAATGACACAATAATGATGCAATGTTTACCTCATTAATAAATCATTTAAATAAATAAGATTATAATGATTAAAATATTATCTAAAACCTGTCCAATTCTTATTTGTTGATGTTATTTAGAATATGAGTCATCTTATCTTCGACCTCAATGATTTTTGGACCATTATAAACCGAATATAATTATATTATAAAGTAATACTTTCACTCTTTCCTAAAGAGCCCCTCTTCTCCCTTATAAAAGGAGACCACTTCTACTCATTCCTCACACCTCTCAAGCCACTTGGCTCCTCCAAACTCTGCCCAACTAAGCTCCCCACATCCCTCTCCTCCTCCTTGAAGCTTCCCCTTAGGCAGAAATCATTTCAAGAAGTCCTTTGGTTCCAACCAAAGTGAGTTACCTAAATTAAAGGTAACGATTTCTCTTAAATTATTTTCATTTATTTTGCTTCTCCAACCCCCAAACTCTTTTTATTTCCTTTATTTTGTAACAACACCAGTATCCTCAATATACTAGGATGTTGTTATAAGAAGGATTCAAACTACACATACACACAACTCCATCTAATGGATGATGAACATAATGTTTCTGTGGATCGCAAACTAACGCCTCACGAAACGATGATTGTTCAAATACATCTTACCGCCTCTCATGGTGGCCATTATGATGGCACTATAATTAAATATGATATTAATGATATATATTTTATATATAAGCTTCTGTAATTCCATTTTATTTCATACCATTATTCGTTTCATGTTGTATATACATACGATAATTTCATTTGAGGAAGTGCGGACTACCGCCCCCATAAAATGATATGACTCGTTCATACCACACATGGAACGTATAAAGGATGATGTTAATGAACTTAAGTAACATATATAAAATATTATATTATACTGGAATAGTAATATACCTATGTATCATTTGGATTCAATTCTTTTAAAATAAAAATTAAATGGAAGTAGCGTTCGTGCGTACGTACGGACTACCGTCTCCACGAACGCGGTGAGATCCATCCTCCATCGTATCCATTCAAGTCTTATTCTCATTTTAGGGTTAAAAATAATGTTAATATCATTCTGATTATGAATAAGATATAATCTATCCATTACAAACTGGTCTTACGTAACCAAACATTTAAGAAGAACGAATCGATTATCACCCGAAACGACGATAATACTAAGATATTATTAATAAAGCAATGTTAAAAGAACATATATGATATAATATTAATGTATATGATTCTTGTATAATTTAATAACAATTATTTCACCATTATACAGGAGGTTAACCTACCCCAACCAAGGAAAAGTACAAGGTAAGGGATTTTTCTTATCTCACATTCAATTCCGTGAGATTTCCATTATTCACCACTAAATTATTGAAAGTGGTGTATTGTGTACTGGCATTTGATATATATTATCATATTCATGTTATTCTGTAAATAATTTGGTGGTTATTAACTTTTGGCCATACGACTCAGTTGATTAACATGGTAAGGGGTTTTCATCTCACTCCTTATTCCCGTGAGATTCATGCCATATCGCCACCATTACCTTTTGTGTGGTGTATGTACTGCCCATAATTATATTCTTTGTGTAATAAACTCTAATTTATGTGTACTTACATATTCATTGTATGATACCTCTTTCATGGGTTGTATGTTTCATAAGTTACCAAACTGGTAAGGGTTATTTCACAATCTCTTCATTATCCGAGGTTGTTTATACGTAATAATCTACTGAGATCTCGTTATCATCCACATCCGTGTTTCTTAAAAATGTATTTCAAAAAATTTTTAATATTTAAAAGAATATGGTTTAAAGTCATTTATACCCTTGTTTGACTTTTTATAAGAGGTTTATAAGGGAATCTTTCCGTCGTTTTCCAAACAAGGTGCTTTTTAACCTTTTCGACAGAATTAAGATAAGAATGTTTTTTTAACTTATACGGCGGGTGCGGTTATTTTCCGCCGTTATAAAATCGTCATAGCTTCCCTTAAAATCTTATAAGATTATTTTCAAAGAAAATGTTTGATTTTATATGGATCTTAAATGATTTCAAAATAAAAGGAGATATTTCTTTAAAAAGAATTTTGATTTCATCTATGTCAACATCCTTTGATGGGTTTTAAGATTATTTGAAGTTGATTTATTATGATACAAAACTTCTATATTGTTTTGAAGGTTTTGTGATATGTTTGACTGTGGATGTGCTATTTTTATACCATTCATAGTTTATGGTGAAAGTATTGACATTTCGTATGCTAGTTCCAATAAGAATGTTTATGTTATATTTCAATCTTTACTTCATATGAATGTGTTGGACAAGTATGTTCCAGGTTGGGGACTGGTTAAAGTAAGCCCTCCAGGTTGGGGACTGGTAAAAGTAAGCCCTCCAGGTTAGGGACTGGTAAAAGTAAGCCCTCCGGGTTGGTGTCCGGTTATTAGAGGCACTCCGGGTTGGTGTCCGGTTATTAGAGGCACTCCGGGTTGGTGTCCGGTTATTAGAGGCACTCCGGGTTGGTGTCCGGTTATTAGAGGCACTCCGGGTTGGGTTCCGGTTACAGTTAGCCCCAAGGTCTTGGGACGAGGCCTTGAAAAGTAATTAATGTTTAGCATTATGCATTCCAACATTATGAAAGTGGTTATTGATTTTTTCATGTGATTATTCGATTAGTAGAATATCCATGTGAATAAGTAAATGGCATTATTTCATTTTATTTATGCCATACCATGTTGAAAGTTAATATTTAAAAGGATTTTGTTTTAGTTATACATTGCCTTAAATGTTTATTCTTATTTATAAAAGTTTCCGCTATATTGTTATCCTTACTGGGCATTTGAGCTCACCCCTTTTATATGTTTTATTTTTCCCAGGAAGTGAAGAAGTAAATTATGAATGACCTGCAGGGATATTATGTGGGGATATGAGTGTGGATTATGGAGACATTATGTTGTTGTAGTAGTTTTTCATTTTATGATGTAATGTAAAACCTATGAATATATCTAGTGTTTCTAAGGCTACTAAACCAATCGGTCTTTCGAGATTTGATCTTTCTTGTGATCATGCCAATGTTACGAAGTAATGCACCGACTCTGGGTAGCTGGGGTCGGGGCGTTACAATGGGTCACCCATGACCGCGGTGTACCGACCTCGAATCCTGGCACGAGTACCTCCTCCAAAATACCAATGTCTCATATCGGTAAGTTTTCAGACATCACATACTCCTTAAGGGATGGTGTCAACATATAGAAGAGATTTTGGTTGATGGATACAATATTTCGGGCACCATAAACCTCACAATTGGTAAACATATAAGCCCTTTGAGCGGCGAATGCCGCATCTCTCTCAACGTCAGTCTGATTTGCTGACATCTTCTTCTGGCAAGGTCCAAAGGAGTCAGTGTGAATAGAATTCTACAGCGTTTGAAAAATCAGGGGTTGGTGTGAAAAACTGATGCAGTGGTGAGAAAAACCTTGATCTTGCACGTAAGAAAAATGGAAGGATTAGGGGAATTACACGACATGAAAGTGGTTTTCATGCAATTCAAGGAAGATTTTTTTTCATGTGAGAGATCAGGACTTATCGTGTGAGAAAAATCCATAAGGATTATGGGACCCGTGAGTGTTTTTATTGGCATGGATTAGGTTTTTGGCACACGCAAAAAATGGTTTTTGCGATATTTCGAGATTTTATGCGCTGAGGTTGTTTTCATTCAGGCACCGACCCCATGAGGCTGTGCATCTCAGCGTTTCCCTCAGAATCTGACCTTTTCACAACCTCACCAATCTGATTCCGAGGGGGGGGGGATTTTTAGATGCCGAAAAACACTAAAGACATAAAATAACATATTTATAGATAATGTGAAGGCATTGTCCGACATAGAAATTTATTCTGAGAGGATAGATAGGGCCAGGCGAAAAATCTAAGAGGCGCGTGAAAAACTTCTCTCGCGTGCAGAAAACCATGGGATTTTAGGGAGCTTTCCGCACAGGGGTGGAAACTTCCACGTGGCTGACCGCATGCGCTGAATAGTTCACGGCACTGACTGCGGGTGCTGAATCCATCATTCCACCAGCCAGGGCGCACAATCTTTCACTCCGCGGTCACGGGTGTGAAATCATTCGCACCGACCGACTTCCATGTGGACCCAAGGACCCTGAGAACTTATGAATATAAGGGTGCCCCTTTAACTTGTGAGGGATGAAGAATCCGAACCGCCTAATTTGCATGAAATCAAACACTTCAACGTGAAAAAAATGGATTTTAGGTACGAGATTTTTCGCAACAGGTCTCCCAGGGGCCCACCTTCGCGCAGGACCAATCAGGCTTAACCCTTGCCCAAATCCCTTAATTCATGGCCCTGGAATGAAATCCATTTCCCCTGCATGCAATTCATCCCCCTTTGCGTGAAAAATTTGGCCAGTTCTTGCAAAAAATGTGTTGACTTTCTCACCCAACCTTGCGTGCAATCCCTTTCATCTGCCCCCAAAACCTCATCTCCCTTTCATGAGAAAACCTCTCCGATTGCATGCACACCTAGTATCTTTCGTGAAACTGTTACAATTGCGCATCAATTGCACGCAACCCTCCCCATTGGACGCAAGCCTCCGGGACCACTCACCCCAGCCTTTTCTGCGTAGCTACTCCATTCACGCACGAGCCTCCCTCGTTGTGCCTACTTTTCTGCACGTGTCCGATGTACCTCTTCTAGACATCATCTTCATATTCCTCTTGTGCCCAAAAGATCTAAATCACACACCCTTCTCTTGTACAACCCTCTAGGCTCGTATAAAGTATGTTCAAAGTCCCTTGGGAGGCGCCTCAAGTTTCATTGCTCCGCCTCAGGATTCTTCACATATGCACGCTAATGACTATTGCTTCTTTGTATAGCTACGATAACGTGAACCCCAAAATTGATGGATCTATAACACCCCCTCTTCACGGAATTACTGATTCCATCCATTCCCCATGGGGTGGGAGGTATATGTTTTGTATGTCCTATGGGTGCAGAGCGCACCCACCTCGTCTGAGATGTAGGACGTTAAACTACCATGCACCATCATCCTTATCACATGACGTTACACTATGAACTCTTCACATGCATCATACGTGGGGTTCCCCATCTCAGACATTGACTATTCCGACTGGTCTCTACAGGTGTGAAATAATTCCTCAGATAGAATGATATCCTCTTTTTTGGAGTGATGTTTGTCTGCGGGGACAGGGAAACTACCTTGGTGTAAGCCCATAGCTTTTCCTGTAGGAGGTAGTACCTCTACTCCTCCTATATTCTTACTTACCAAAGACCAGATGAGAGATGGGAATCATGACCTTTTGTTATCCTGTCCCTCTCCCATTGGCCTTTTTCGCAACCGGGCCTCCACCTTGGAGTAAGCCCCTTGTTACCTCTTTGGGCTACTAACCACATGTAAGCCCCACAAAACTTCCCACGGAGGCACCTTCAACGACTTGATCGTCAGGACTTTTCTGCCTCAAGTTTTTCACACCGATCATGACTCGTGGGGGCTAAGAGTAATCATCGACCATGATACCCTCTATGGTCTATCGGGAGTGTAAGCCCCACAATCCTTCTAGAAATACATAGACTTTGATCCTTTCCAAGGCAAGTTATGTACGAAACCTCCCTAAGGTTCAATCCCAACACCCATTGGTACCGACCATCTTTATGTCAGTTCCCACTCCGTCCCAAACTACATGGACTTTGATCCTTTCCAAGGAAAGGTACGTAGGAAGCCTCTTTGAGGTTCAAGCCCAACACCCATTGGTACAGACCTTCTTCACTTTGGTTCCCACTCCTTCAAGAACAACGTGGACTTTGATCCCTTCCAAGGCAAGGTACGTAGAAAGCCTCCCTGAGGTTTAATCCCAACACCCATTGGTATTGACCATCTTCAAGCCAGTTCCCACTCCATCCTGAACTGTGTGGAATTTGACCCATTCCAAGGCACGGTACATAGGAAGCCTCCCTGAGGTTCAATCCCAACACCCATTGGTATCGACTATCTTCACGTTGGTTCCCAATCCATCCTGAACTACATGGAATTTGATCCTTGCCAAGGCAAGGTACATAGGAATCCTCCCTGAGGTTCAAGCCCAACCCCCATTGGTACCGACCATCTTCACGTCGGTTCCCACTCTTTCCCGAACTACATGGACTTTGATCCCTTCCAAAGCAAGGTACGTAGGTAGCCTACCTGAGGTTCAATCCCAACACCCATTGGTCCGGATTCTCATCACATCATTTCACAATCACCTCTCCTGAACTACAGGGACTTTGATCCTTGCCAAGGAAAGGTACTTAAGAATCCTTCTTGAGGTTCAAGCCCCACACCCTATTAGTTCCGACCCCTTTTCATGTCAGACCACCTTTGTTCCGCATGATGTTAAACCATATGCCCCTTTTCGTCCTGCACGATGTTAAACTACATCCACCATCCTGAACTAGGTGGGCTTTGATCCTTGTATCCTAGAGAGGGTACGTAGGAAGCCTCTATGAGGTTCAAACCCATCCAGCGGTAAGCCGTTGTGACCCCATCCAGTGGTAAGCTGTTGTTAACCCTTTTAGTAGTAAGACATTGAAGTCCCGTCCATTGGGACCCATATTTTTGTTCTGCCCCTCTGGCTTCAGACCAACTCTCGGGATGCTAATCACGTGTAAGTCCCAGCATGTCATCAGGTCTCTGTCCTTTGCACGCACCCCAATCTCATGCCCCAACCTCAAGGTTCCACTTCCTCCAGGTCCCCTTCATAAAAGTCACCTCCTTAGGTTTCCCATCACTTCATGAACTACACAGATTTTTATTCCCTTCCACGAGGATACATAGAAGGCCTCTTTGAGGCTCTATCCCAACATCACAATCAACCTCAAGTAGACACCATCTCATTTTACATCCACCTCATTTAACCATCCGTAATCCATCCCGATTCTTACCAGGGCCACCGAATCCTGGTGAGATCATACCAATTCAATTCCTCACATCAGTGTTTCTTCTAGGGGTCACACCCATATTATCCACTCTAATCAGTGTTCTAATCGGTTCGATCCATCTCTGTTATACGTTAAACCTGCGGCATACCCTATGTTAAACATAGTAAATTGAGAAATACCTTAGATACATATCTATGGAATATGATTCCCTGAATTCTACGTGGGATGCCTTGGGATTCCGCGCCCTCAAGAAGCCCTATAATAAGGGGAAGAAATCCAGACTCAATGGTGTTCCAGCTTCCAAACACACTCATGATGTCCAACATGACTACTACCTCGATCGAATGTTGCTACCCTGACTGGACCCCTTGTAATGTCTCGAAAGAAGTAGTGTTATTAACTTGTTTTCATGAAGATATGGCACTGGGAAGAGTTTCACAAACAACGTATTAAGCCTATAAGGGAGACCCGGACTAGGAAATGATTTCCAATATGAATCCATAGAAGGAGGAACTGATATCCCATAATACTATTTCGATCAAGGAGAAAATGTCCCTGAATAAGTGACAAATGCCTTCCACATTTGGAAAGAGGGAATGCGCGGCAACAGCTCTGCATCCTCCATATACGGATGGATGCGCCTCGATGAAAGCGTCGAAAAAAATATCCTTGAAAACTTATAATAATTTTTAAATACAAATCGAAAGACTCATAAAATTATTTGGAGACTAACCATTCACCTTGAAAAGTAATAGAAGAAAATTCTTTTAGATCCATTTCATTTGGATAAGAGGTTGTAGACTCAGTCATGAATGACAAACTTGCACCCTAAAGATCTTATTGATTACAAAATCTGAGTTGATATCTAATTATGAAAACTGAAGTAGGAACCAATTTCAAACCACAAAGAATACTTATAGAGAAACTGATCTTGAGTGAAAAACCGATGAGTTTGATGTGGGATAAGTTCTTTTAAAAAGAAATTAACAATAATGATTAGATCTGAGAGATCCAATGTTCAAGAATGATTTCTAACTCATAAGGTTTTCCATGAAAGAAAAACATATTCATATAGAAACCATTTAGTAGTTAAAAGAAATAAATAAGAAAACACTTTTGAAACAACCAAAATAATGCTTTATAAAGTGTACCTATCAGAGTTCTGGGATAAATGTATTGGTATTGATATATTTTCCAAAAAATAATAAAAATTTTAAACTGAAAAGAATTCTATATCTGATATAATCAAATAGGCTAGTATCGATTACTTGATACTAATAGAATGATCCAAAACCGATAGTCTAGTACTGATAAGGTAGTCCAATACCAATACTTTAGTACTGATAAAGTATTTTAATATCGATAATATAATCTAGTACTAACAATCATGAAACTAAAAAGAATATGAAACCTATAAAATCATGAATACAGTGAATAACTAAAGAGTAAAACCAATTATAGTGAAACTGATAAACTGTAAAAAAAATTGAACCCTATAAACTGTAAAATAAAAGTTAAACTGATTCATGCTAAATCTAAAGAGTAAAACCGATAAAATAAGAAACATAAATAAGTAAAATGTATACTCCACTTTGAAAAGAAGTAACATAATTTAAGGATATGGTTTAAACAATAAATATATTGGAATGATTACTTTACTGTGATCATTTGTAGTTTCTGTTTAATGTATTCAAACCTATGGGAATATAATGGTTTTGTGAAAATGTCAACAATTTCTTTATGCATTCTGATAAATTGTTAGAAAAAATATCCTTTTAGTGTGTGATCCCTAAGAGAGTGATTCCTAATATCTTTGTGTTTTTATTGTGAGTCATGTGAATGGTTTTTACTAAGGGTAATGGCACTAGTATTGTCACATAGTATTTGAGTTTTGGAAAAACTCCTGCCATAGTCTGTGTGTGTGTGTGTTGTATCCACAACACCTGAGAACAACCACTTACAGCTGCTACATATTCATCTTTAGCAGTGGAAAGTGCTACTGATTTTTATTTCTTACAAGAAAAATAAATTCGAGAATCTCCTATGAAATGAAATATTTCGGATGTACTCTTTCTATCCATTCTATGTCCACCAAATTCAGTATCTGAAAAAACGTTTTAATATAAAATCATTTTGAGATGAACAGAATACTCCTAAATCCATAGTTCCCTTTATGTAGTGAAAATTATTTTCACAACTTCTAAATGAGATTCTTTTGGATTATATTGGTATCATGCACATAAGAATACAAAAAATATTATGTTTGGATGACTAGCTATCCGATATAACAACCATCCTATCATACCTCTAAAAGTTTTTTGATCTACTAGTTTCTTCACTTCATCGAGATCAAGTGTATTTGTGGTACTGATTGGAGTGACAATACTTTTAGTGCTGTCATCTCCATACATTTTGAGTAAGTCTTCTATATTCTTATTATGATATATATAGGTTCCTTCCGGTTTTTGAGTTATTTAAAAACCTAAAAATAATGTTAACTCACCTATCATACTCATTCCAAACTCAGATTTCATTAGATTTGAAAAATAATCTCTTATGCATTGATGAGTTGAACCGAATATAATGTCATCAACATAGATTCGGACAATCACAACTTTTTTGTTTTACACTGTTACAAAGCGAGTTGTGTTAGAAGTACCTTTTGTATAATTTTTTTGTAAAATAAATTCTGCGAGTCTATCATTCCATGCTCTTGGGGCTGTTTAAGACCATAAAAAGATTTGGTAGGTTTGGAAACATGATCCAGATTTTTTGAATCTATAAAACCAGGAGGTAATTCTAAAAAACTTCTTCTTGTAAAAAACCATTGAGAAAAGCAAATTTTACATCCATTTTAAATAGTTTTAATTTGAAGTATGCTGCAAAGGCTAGTAGAATTTGAATAGATTCAAGTCTAGATACTAGAGCATAGGTTTTTTAATAGTCTATTCCCTTTTGATGATTATAGACCTTAGATACAAGTCTTTATGTATTTCTTATGAGGACACTATTTTCATCACAATTGTTTATGAAAACCCATTTTACACCAATTATAGTTGTTTCTTTATGTCTTTCATCCAAAGTCCTGACTAGATTCCTTTCAAATTCATTTAGTTCATCTTGCATTCCTTTAATCCAATATTTATCACCTAAGGCCTCATTAGATGTTTTTGGTTCAAATTGAGATTGGAAAGCAAGATGTTCTATTTAATTTCATAAGGAATTTTTGGTTCTTACTGGCTGATTTACATCACCAATGATATTCTCACTCGGATTATTCTTAAGAAACAATTGATTTAGGTTTTTTAAAACATGTTCTTCAACATAAGAAAGAAAATGTTCTAGGGTAAATGTTTTAGAAATATTTTCTTGAGTATTCCCCTCGTCATAAGAGTTTTTAATGAAAGATTGATAATCATTTTGTGAAAATACATCAGTTGATGTCTGTAGGTATTGTTTAAAAAAGGGTTCAGTTTCATCAAACATAACATGTACTGTTTCTTTAACAGTGCAAGATTTATTTATTGAAAACACTACAAGACTTTGAAGTTGTGGAATAACCTAGAAATATTCATTCATCGGATTTAGGTGAAAATTTATGTAAATTATCTTTTGTATTCAATATGAATACTTTTCAACCAAACAATTTCAAGTAAGAAACGTTAGGTTTTCGGCCAGTATATAATTTATAAGGAGGTTTATAAGAAAAGGTATAGTTAAAAAAATATTTATAGTATAACTTGCAGTTGTAACAGCTTCATCTCAAAAATTATTTTCAATTGAGTATTCACTCAACATGGTTCTGGTCCCTTCCTAAAGAATACAATACCTTCTCTCAACAACACCATTCTTCCAATGTGATTCTTGGAGCTGAAATTTTTTGAGTAATACCTTTCTTACTACAAAAGGTTTCAAAATCCAAATTTTGACATTATTTACCATGATCACTATGTATAGTAATCAATGGTTGGTGTTTCTCATTTGTAACATGGGCTCTAAAAATTTTGAAATAAAAAAAGGCTTCATATTTATTTTCTATAAAATAATCCCATGTAAATATATTATAGTCTTTAACTAAAAAAATACATATTACCTGCCTCTGATGCTTCTAGTTTTGTAGGACCGAAGAGATCCTTGTGAACTAACTATAATAAATTAGAAGTTAAAACATCATTGATTAATTTTAAGATAGTTTAATGTTTCTTTCCATATTGAAAAGGGTCACATAATTTTGAAGAATCATACCTCAGATCTGGTAAATCCTTAAAAAGTCATTTATTTTAGAGTTTACAAAGGATTATTAGGTCGCATTATCCTAACCTTCTATACCATAACCAAGACTAGTCTTCCATTGCACTAAATCAAGGTAAGTCTTGGATCTTAAGGACTTATATATTGATTGTGTATATATTATCATTCCTATGAGAAGAAATAATTAATTCATCATTGGAATTTTGAACTAAACATTTACCATTCATAAAATTTACAATGTTGCCTTCATCACATGATTAACTTATGCTGATAAAATTTTTCATTAGACTTTGAAAAAAAAACTAAAATTCAAACATTTCCTAAAAGAAAATGACTACCTATTCCAATGATCATTCCCTGATCATTATCTCTGAAGGTCACTCTTCCACCATTCATTTAAATATTATTTTATAAGAAATCTCTATTTATAGTCTCATGTCGAGAACAACCACTATACATTTATCAAATGTTCTTGTTGTTGGTACAATTTTTGTTTTCTTGAAAAAGAATGAATTAGTTTTTAATAACCCAAACTTTTTTGGATTCATAAATTTTAGATAATATATTTTTAATAATCCACATTTGTTTTGAAAAAATGGGACTTATTAAATTCTAATGATTGATTTCTGTTAAGAGAAAAAATTCTTTCCCAATGTCCACGACATTTACATTTAGTACAGAATGGGGCACTTTGAGGAACAAAATTGTTATGACTGAAAATCAGTTTTGAGTGAGTCTAACCAATTCTAGAACTATTCCTAAGAGGATGAATTAGAGAATACATTTTATCAAATTCTTTCCCTCATAAGGTGAATTTTGATGAAAGTTTCTTAAGAGAAAAAATTTAATATATTTTTTTAATAACTAAATTATCATTCTCACTAGATTTTTTTTAGTTTCATAAATATTTTTTTGAGATACACTTTTCAACATAATTAGAAAGTTTATCCTTATCAGAACATACTTCTTTAAGGGTTTTTGAAGTAATTTCAAAATAAAGAGTTTTCATATAAAGATATTTTGAATGATCTGACACTTATTTTGAAAGAATAGATATTATAATATTTTCCTTATCAATATTTTTCTTTAGTTTAGAATTTTCTTTCTCAAGTAACTTGGAAAATATGAAAACTACTTCAAAGGAAGTTAAATTGTCCTCTACTAAGGAATATTCTTTATTCGAAGAGTAAGAATTTTTATCATTAGGGTAATTTTCATTTAAAAAAACATATCTAAGTGATTCAGTATTGTGTACCTTAGTCATGAAACAATGATTTTGAACAGGTATTCTAGCTATAAATCCTATATTACTTTGAACATAAGATTCGTATTCCAAGGATAAGTTTGTTGAATCACCACCAAATTCACTATAATTATCATTTTCCTCCAACACTTTCTTGGTCTTTAACTTGTAATAATTTTTATTATTTCATTCAGAATTTTTATCCTTTATATATTTTCTTTTTTGCAGAGGATTATCTAGTCTAATATGACCTTCTCTTTTTTATTCATAACATGTTACTTTAGATTCTTTATTTTCCTTCCTATCTTTGTTTTTGAATATGTATTGAAATACTTTCTTTCCAAAAATCTTGCTCATCCTTAGAGAAATATTTTCTAACTCATTCTTTGAGTGATCACTATCACTTGATTCTGATATGACAATGACTTTTTAAGCATTGGATCTAGTTATCCTTTCCAATGTCTTTACTTTTGATGCAGTAGTAAAATCTATACTCCGATTACCAATCTTCATCTTATTTAAATCATCATATCTTTTAATTATTTTCCCATGTTAAATAAGTGTTTCAAATAACACATCGAGAGTAATTTGTGTTACTTTTCTGTTCTCATCAATAGTTGTCCTTTTTTATTCCAATTCATTGGGAATTATATCTATTATCTTGTACACAATTGATTCATCATCAAGACCATTTTCTCCCATTGATTGTAGATTGTTGAATATTGTCATAAAGCATTGTTTCACATTACATTCTGGTTCTCCATATGGAAAAATAAATCCATGATTTTTGGCTTGAAGCATTGCTCTTCTTGTTTCTATAACATTGAATGTACCAAAATGTGTGACTTCTAATTTATTCCAGATAAAATTGACTACGTCCCATGATGATATATGACTATAAATATTCTTGGTCATGGAACATAACAATGTATTGTATAACTGGTAGTGTAATTGATATTCTTGTTTCTCTTGATTAGTGAAGGTACTAACTTTCTTATCTAGGATTTTGTAACCTCTAGTAAGCATGATAAGTTTTTATAGTCCAGTATTAATAAAAAAGACTTAATTCGATCTCTATAGTACTCATAATCATTTCCATAAAAAAATATGTGGTCTTGTTGGATTCATATTGTCAGTTGATCCAATATTCATTCCTACCATCTTATAGAAGAATACTTTTCCACTCTACACATTAGTGTATTAAGTAGTTATAAATAACAAGTTTTTAAAATAAATACAATTGTATTGCTAAATGAAATCAATAAAGTAATAACAAATAGTGGAAACCTCATCTGATACAAATTGTTTGATAATAATATTGATGTATATGTATATTAGATGGAAAAATACAAGAGGGAGGGGTGAATTGTAGATTAAAAAATTACATATTTAAACACTTAATAAAGTACAGAGTTTAAGAGATCCTAAACTAATAAAATTATCACTCAATTAAATAGTCCATAGAGGTCTTGGATCCGATGGAAATACTTAGATGTAATACAATACGTAATGTAAAAAAATGTATTTGAATTGAATAAAATGATTATATTAATAAAAATATTATTTATTCTACCATATAGCATATATAATCTCTTAATAAAATATAAATCATAATTCAAACAACTAAAATTGAATTGAATATGGAAAGAAAGATAAAACAATACCATTCCATTTCTAATACATATAGCTGCGGAAATGTAAAAGTATTACAATTCTTTTATCCCAAATAATAGGGTATCCTTTAACCTATGATAAAGGTCTATCTTACCACAACCATGGAAATACCTCGATATGATGATTGGAATAACTATATTCCTATCCATGGAATCCATAGATTAAGAAGGTAATCAATACCTCTGTCTTTCAAGAAATTGAAATCCCTTAATACAATTATCAGTAGCACGTCTTCCTATCCCCGGAATCCCTAGATCATTATGACATTGATCGGTCACACAAAGAAGAAATAATGCACTTATAGAAATACAAGAACATAGAACATGTTATTCACTTCTTGTATCTTCAAGGCATTCACATGAAGCAAGAGAGACATCACAACATCTCTCTCTAGAACTTGATTTAAGAAAAAGTTATGTATTCTGGTTTGAAAGACCTCCTATATATTGGCACCAGGTTTCATCAGTCATATTTCCTCCAACAGTCATATTTCTCTAAAAAATATAGAGGGATTTGGACACCTGCCATTAAAACAGTCCAAATAAATAAAATACACCACATCATTTTAATTGGTAAATAACCAACTCAACAACGTCATTTTAGTTATAATGTAATAAGTACAAAAGTATGAAACAATGAGTGTGGGTAATATTTAATAGATATTGAAGTTATGAAAAGATTTTAATGTATTAAAAATACAATACATAACTAGGATACTTTGCTTATCAAGAAAACATTGTATATCAAGATTACACTTTATAACCTGGTTACAGTTCTTAACATGGTTACGATGCATTATATTTCATTTGATTATGATTCTTGTATACAATACATAATAATAGTAAGATAAATAACCTATTTATGATACATAACCTTGTTATGATTCAGGATTATGATATAGATTCTTAATCAGGTTACAATGTATGATTATGATGTATTACTTAACCTTGTTACTGTTCTTAATTATGATGCGGTACTTAAAATGGTTATGATGCATATGGTTATGATGACCTGTTTAGGATGAATTAGTTATGATGACCTCATTATGATACAATAAAAAGCAATGCATGTGGATATAATTCATGTGAAATTTAAGTAGTATATAATCTGGTAATGAATCCTGATTACGATGTAAGAAATAATTTGGATACAATTTCTAGTTACGGTGTAAGGCATAATCTAGATCTTATTTCTGATTCCAATGCAGTACACAATCTAGTTATGATTGTGAAACATCATATACAACAATGTGACTGAAAAATATACACAATTATTATACTAATGCAACATATAAATAAGAAAATGTGAGTGATTATGATTGTAAAACAACACAGAAGAATAAAATATTTATGATTACGATATGTGTGATTTTTTATTTCCAAAACAAATGAATGATGGGAAGGTCAAAACACATTTTGACTCAACATTTACCTCAACATTTTTACCTTTAATAAATCATGTTAAAAACTGAATTGGAGTTAATATAATACCTTATTTACATGAATTTAACAATAGAATCTCATTAAATATACTTTCTCTTTCACACTATGACCTGACACCTCACTATTATTTATTTTTTTGCGTTATTCTCTCTTTTGGATGCATGATATTATGTTCTGATAGTTGGTGCATTTTTTAGGCCTTTATTGCTTACATGTTTATCATACAATGTTAAGAGTAACCATGTCATGACCATGCTGGTTCTCAAGGGGGTTAGTGATTTGCCGCATGACTTATGCATGGTCTATTAAATCGTGAAACAAACTTGCAGTTTGTCTCTATGAGTTGGTTGTGACGAGTGGTATAATTTGGGTATGTGTTTATCAATGGTTTAGTTCCTTAGGGGAAATTATGTGGGGGGGGGGTCCTAGCCTAGGCTGTATCTAGCACGTGGTTTGGATATGGTTTGGAAGACCATGTGGCCAAACAGGTGGGTTTTCAAGTATTTAATTTTTTGTGGTTTCAGTTCATTTCATTTTTCTTATTTTCTTTCCATTTTATACCTTAAGGTATTTTAATCACTCTTATCTCCCTACACAACGTGTGACACCCATCAACCTCTATCCTCTCTAGCTATGTGTTCCACCCCCTCTAGGATCCCTATTTTCCCAGTGATTTATTTAGATATCTTGAGGTTTCTTAGTTGATTCTCGGTGGTAATCCATTTTCTTCCCCTATTATAACTTGGTTCAACATTGTTCTTATTCATATCTATTTTTTGGATCATTATAACCCTAGTTCAAGGGATATCCATGTTATTTAGGGTTTCATTCATTTTTTGGGCATGCAATGGGTCCCTTGGGTTGGCTTCAAGAATGATTCAACATCTACCAGCAAAGTTGAAGCATACTGGACCACTTCGGTTCACCCACCACTATTTTTAGGTTGGATCCTTACTACCTCTTGGTTTGTTCCAATTGTTTTGGGTTATTTTAGTGATTTTTGGGTTCCTATTATTTGTATAGTATATCTTGGTCTTCATTGAAGTTATTTTGAGCCATTAGTGTTGAAGGTGGCCTACACCTATATGAAAAGTTAGAAATATATATGTGAAATTTCATCCTTTTTTTATATTCACTCATAGAAGTGTTAATATCTACATTAGGGATATGTGTGCTTATATATATATATATATGAAAAATACATACATGTGTAAGTGAAAATGGGATTGTTTATGTTTAAGCATATATGTAAGGACCCCCTTTTATATGTTCATGGCCAAAAAAATATGTAAATAGGGTCTAGGTGACTTTATATATATGTTTCAAGGTGCATATGCATGCTATTAGAAAACAGAAGGCTCTGGTTGACATGATTTTGAGGTATGTTCTCAATGAATAATCCTTTAAAATTGAAATTTAGGATTCCTTGGTGTTTAAAAATATGTTTTCCATTTTACATGAAATGAATATGTTACACATATATATAATTATATGTGGTTATAAGAATATTATCACCTCGGTTCTAGGAATTATCTTAAGATTTTAAATTGGGTTTCGTTGATCTAATCATGGATTTAATCATGTTTTTAAATGTGTGGTTCCTTAGTTGTTAATTTAGTCTTCTCATTGGTTAAAGGACACAAATATTTTTCGGAATTTGTGTTTTTTAATGTGAAGTATTAAATTTAATATAATTATTCACTTTTGGTACTCTTATAATGTTTTATGGGTTTGAAGGGCCACTCTTGGGATATAACCCCTTCATTTAAAATTATAATACAAGTGTTAAATGTGTGATTTGTGATATGTGCCTAGTAAAAAGTCTTGTGCATTATTGTGTGAAATTTATATGGGGATGCACTTAAGAAGGGTGATTGATGGTGATAAGTTGGATGGATTTTGGGGAAAGAATACGATATATATATTTATATTCTATCTTAATAAAAACTCACCATAATTTGTAAAATAAAGAACATAGGAACCTGGGAAACCGGGTACCCAAGATGGCAGACTATGTCTAGTACGCTAGGAAGACTTGTAGGGATGAGGCCAAGGTTCACTAGCATGATTGAAAATAAAACACTAACTAAAGATATGATGATTATTGGTTACCACTAGACCATGGGATGTGATTCCCCTCTAGTGGATCATGTACGAGTATTCTTGTGGTTTTTGTATGTATTTATGCCTAAGGCATGAGTACCTTAAGACCCTACAAACACTAACTACATATGGATTAACCATGGTTCCTTCTATCATTAACCCCATTTTTTATGGCATTGTTTTAGAAAATAATTTCATAGATTATCTTTCAGGTATAAAATAATAAAAATTGCATTTCTTATCCTGTGTTATTTGGCACAAGATTATTTTTTTCTTATTTAGACTCTTATTTTATTATTATCTACTTCTTATAAATGATTTATTGGAAATTACTCATGATTTGGAAACTACATTTTAAAATTAATGAAAATTCATTTTTATTAAAAATGGATTCCTGTTACAACATTATGAAAATAATGAAAGAAACCATATTTTTATATGTCTTATTGTCAAAAAAAATGACGTAGTTTTTATTTAAAAAGGTTGGGCCTAGGGAATATTTAATTTAGGATCTCTTTCTAAATTTTAATACTCACACCTATAGATTTTTATTTGATCTTAGATTCTCATGATGTTTATATATCAGACTCAGTTTCCTTGGGGGGCATTGGTTGAGTGGTTGGTGGTGCCCCGTATGGTCACATAGAGGTACGTAGAGTTTTATTTTATTTCTACTGATATGATTTTTTATTGATCAAATTACATTCATTTATTTTTCTACTATTTTATTTAATAAATAATTCCCAATGATTTTATCTTGAGGCCTAGAACTAGTTTCTAGCTTGGGGGGATTGGGAACACCTCCCAGGCCTTGTCATGGGCCTACTCGGTTAAACAGTTTTGGGTTAACCCTAGTTGGTTTGTGACAAAATAGTATCAGTGAAGGCCTTTGTTATTTTAGGTATCATGTAGACTAGATATAGGATTTTTAGGGATCAAGAGGTAGGTTATGGGTAGGTTCATGATCATCAATATTCATGATGAGACCTCAGCCACCATGGGTATTTGGTTTTTGAGTATTTAATTTTGATTTTGGGTTTATGCTATTTTCATTTACTGAGATCGATGAGCTTGTGTTTATTGGGAGATGACAAAGGAAGTGAAAAGGTGATACCCTGTGATTTTATATGGCATAGCGAACCATATGGATCTCATGTACATGGTTTAAGATACTTCCATTAGTCTGTTGATACTCAAGGCATGGTCTTCTAAACCATGTGGCTGGGGTATGCAAGACAACTAGTTCCTTATTTAATTTATTTTGATATGGGTGATGGTTTGGTATGAATTTGGTTGCTGTGAGTGGATTTTGAAATTAAAATGATTTCAAAAAACAGGTTTTATAGTTATAAAATGTGTTTTAATAGGGGAAACACATTATATTATAATGGTATTTTAGGTTATAAAGGAGAAGTTGAGAATGATTTTAATTTTGAAAGGTTCAATAAAATTTTAAATGATAATTAAATGGTAGATTATTGGTTTTGATGGAAAAAAGATATGTGCGACCCTTGTTATTTTCTATGAACATTCTCATATGTCTATGTGTGTGTATAATGTGTATTGTTTTCAAATATGAGTCAATGATATAAGTGGAAGTTTGAAGCAAACATATGTGACAATTCATAGGATTCTGTGGGTGAGTATTTAAAATGAAATGTTTTACTTGGTTATTCTAAAGAGGGGTTTGAAAAGAAAAATGGTTTTAATTAAAGATGGGATTATTTTCTAATTATATTTTTGGTATTAAAGGGAGAAGTGAGGTGGTATTTTGAAATTTAATGTGGGTTTTAAGAAAGGGTTTTGAATGTGGGAAAAGATTTTTCAATTTAAAATGGAAAATGATGATTTCTAAAACGGGTTCATGACAGGTTTTCTAATATTATTGTGTTTTTACTTTAGTTGAGATCTACTTTGTTTTTCTGGTTTTTTTGTTTATGATATTTATGTTTGTTTTAATATATTAATGGCCTAGTTCTAGTTTGATTTTTATCTAGTTTTTTAATTTACATTGTTTAGAGTATGTCGCCTAGAAAGACACATAAGGCTTCTATGGATTCCCTTATAGTTGTTAGCCATTCCAATACTTATAATGGAGTATTGTATTCATTCTCTTCTCAATAGATGCATATTTTCTATAGTTATTAGGATACATTAGAAGATTTGTATCTTCATGAGGATGTTGAGTTCCTCTAGGTTTTTGAGAAATCCAGATGCCATGAGAGTGCAAGTTGTCTTGCATATGTTTGAAGGATCGAGACTGGATGCATGTAAGGTGATAGTTCCACCCTCTTTGTGAGTTGGGATGTCTTGGGAAATATTTAAAGACCACTTTCATCCATTGTTTTGTTCTTGAGGATGTGAAGTTGAAGATAGTGCAAGCACGTAGATACTTTACAAGGTCAACTGACAGAGAAGGGAAAAGTTCACCAATTCAATGAACTGGTTTCCTTTTCTACAGTGATAGTGTCAATGAATCTGTTAAAATATCCTATTTTCATGTGGGGTATCCATATAGGGATTAAGGATCATGTGATTTACTCTAGGAATGTCTTATAAGGAAACCCATGGTATTTTATAGTTTGATTTTTTAATATTCATAAAAGATCCTCATCTGGAGTGGATTGTGAATCAGAGAATCCTATTTTAGAAAAATATCCTTGAAAGTCCCTACATTTCATTTTTTTTACCACTCCTTATTTTTTTCAATATGGTCAGTTTTGGAACTCTAATGTATCTTTACGTAATCCATTGAAGGATTGTCATTGGTGTGGACATAGAGGATTTATATAATAAGTGTTTCCAGAATAGGAATCCTTAGTTGGAGATTTTCATTTCCATATTATGGAGTAGGATACATTTCAAGACATCAGGGCTCCATCCATAGGTCTATGAATGAATATTTTCACATATTGTGGTATTTACCAAGTGTAAGGGATAAAAATACAACATGTTTCCTTTGACTTCAGAGGGGTGAAGATTAAATTCTCCCCTCATTAGTATTTTATGTCATTGTTAACCTTTTATTTTGATGATCATAATAGTCTCTCTCTTGAAAGTTCTATGGGTATGAATTTTTGATGTGAACATTTGAGTGGTTAGTCATCCTTTACAATAGTTTTAGCTTTTAGTTGGTACTCATGGGGAGATTCATGTATCTTATGAAAGTATGAAATGATTCCTAGACAAGTTCCGTATTTGATTCTCTAAGTTTGAACCCTTATCAAGTTGGTGGGTGGTTTTTTTGAATGTTCATTTTATATTAATTTCTGTTCTAGTCAATTCATTAATGGAAAGGAGACCTCTCTATTTCCCTATTTATCTCTTTTTCATTTTCTGTAGAAGTGGTTGGGCGTGACTTGTGGATTTAAAAAGTTCATCATGTTTGATGTTTTTATTTAGTCTTGATTTGTTTTGATTTCTGGTTTTGTTCTACATTTGGATGTGTGACTTTCTGGGAGATGAAATTGTTAATACTAGGGATAATTGTCACACCTAGATCTAAAAAATCTCTTTTATTTTACTTATGTTGACGCCGAAAAAGGCCCGTAACTCTCGGAGGAAGTTTCAGAATTACGAAGCGAAGTCATATTCAGAATCAGAGGCCCGATCCGGAGGCCCAGGATGTGGTGCGCGAAATAAAGGAGGTTCCGCGTGAAAAATTGTTCTGCGTGCGTAGAATCACCTAGTTTCGCGCAATTGAGTCGTTGAGGCGCATAATCTTTGCGTGAACCTGTTCCGCGCGGTGAGCTTTTGTGTGCCGGATGCGCTCGGCGTGAATAATTTCACGCGCCACCTGGTTTCCGCGCAGGAGGCCGCCTATAAATAGAAGGTGACCCCGAACGGTTTGGGGGTTGAGGAATCTGAAGCGACTCTCATGCGCGCAATTCGCCCCCCCCCCCCCCCCCCCGTGCAAAAGATGTCTTCCAGGTAAAACCCTCATTTCGCACAACCTTGCCCCGGAGTTCGCCATTGCGCGTAACTCCTCCGGCTTCAGTGATTTTGCCCCCTCCGCAGTATTCCAGCCTTGCGCGTAATCCGTGCCTCGTGCGCGCAATACCCTACCGTGCGTGAAAAACCCTGTGTGTAGTTCCCTCTCTGTGCGCAATTATTTTTCTCCAATTGCACACCGTCCCGGTCTTTTGGGCGCAAAACTTCCCTTTTGCGCACAATGCCCAGGACTCCTCACCTTGACGCCCCTTGGCTGCCCCCTGCACCGGCACCGGATGTCTCCCCTGCCGGGCATGCGCACCATGCGTTGTTTTCCCAAACGACCCTCCAGGCTCGTGTAAAGTAACCTCAAGGTCCCTTGGGGCCATGTTTCCCGTTGCGTTGCTCTGCTTATGCTTCTCTGCATAGGCACGATAACGGCTATTGCTTCTTCGCATAGCCACGCTAACGTGGACCCCCCGGTGGTTTGCCCTGCGGCCCCCCTTCATTATGGCCTTGCCGATGACTTTCCTCCCACAAGGGGTAGAGGGAATTGAGAATGTAATCCCTAGGGGTGTGGAGCAAACCCACCTCGTCCAAGCTGCAGGACGTTAAACTGCTAAGCACCTCGTCCTTAACACAAGACGTTAAACTGTGGTCCGACCCCGTGCTTCGCACGCAGGGTCCCCCCAGCTCGGACATTTTTTACGCCCACTCGTATCCACGGGAATAGAATATTCCTCACATGGAATGATATCCTCCTTGTCGGAGCGGCGTTCGTCCGCGGGGGAAGGGCTGCCTCAGAGCGTAATCCCCTAGCCTCTCTTGCGGATGATTGCACCCGTGCATCTCCGTACTTCCCCCCTGCCAAGGCCAGTGGAGTCCTTTTCCCACTGCGCTTTTTCACACCATGGGCCTCCACCCTGGAGTAAGCCCCGACCCCAAGGGCCCCTAACCACGCTTAAGTCCCTATTTCCTCTTTGGGCTGCTCAACGCGAAAGCCCCATTCCTCTTCTCACAGAGGCACCCTTTGCGACGTGATCGTCTGGTCCTTGCTGCCACTTATTTCCCACACCGAGCATGAATCAGGTGGGATTAGAGTGCGCGTCGACCATGACATCCCCTTATGGGCCACCCCAGAGCGTAAGACTCATCCCAGCGAACTACGTGGACTTTGATCCGTGCTAACTCATGGTACGTAGGAAGCCTCCACGAGGTTCAAGCCCACCACCCGGTCGTCCCGACCTCTCCATGTCGGTTCCCCAACCACCTTGGGCTGCCTCAGAGCGTAAGCCCCAAATATCCCATCCCGCATGACATTAAACTGTATTCTGTCCCGCATGACGTTAAACTGTATCACATACCGCATGACGTTAAACTGTATCGCGTCCCACATGACGTTAAACTGTATCACGTCCCGCATGACGTTAAACTTTATTCCGTCCCACATGACGTTAAACTGTATCGCATCCCCCATGACGTTAAACTGTATCCCCCCTCTTGGGCCATCTCAGAACGTAAGCCCCATGTCTCACTCCACCATCCATCCTGATCCTTACCCGGGCCGCCACATCCCGGTGAGATCATGCCACCCTTTCCCACTCAATGATATATGGGAAGCCTCCCACGTGCTGGCCCCAACATCGGTGTTCCCCCTAGGGATCCTTTAACCTGATCCATCTCCGCAAGACGTTAAACTCGCGACATACCCCGTGTTAAACATGGGAAGCTAAGGAAAACCTCAGATGGTACACATTCCCCGTGTTCGATGTGGGATGCCTCGGGCTTCCGCGCCCTCGAGAAGCCCTGTGATAAGGGACCCAAGATAGACATGCCGACGACGCCCCAACATGACCATTCTCCTCACCGCAGGTTGCTGTCCCGACAAGACCCCTTGGAGCGTCTTGACGAAAGCAGCGTAATTAACTGGCGTCCATGTAGATATGGCACCGGGAATGAGCTTCACGAACCTGTCTTAAATCTATGAGGGAGACCCGAACTAAGTAATGAGCTCCGAGGAGGAATCCACGGAGGGAAGAACCGACATCCCATCATCTCAGTTTCGATCAAGGAGCAGACGTCCCTGAACAAGGAACGGATGCCACTCGCCTTTGGAAAGCGGGAATGCAGGGCAACAAGCAGCGCACCCTCCCTGGCGGACGGACGCGCGCGCCCCGGCGAAAGCGTCGGAAACAAAAAATGGTGAACCTGACGTAAAGATCTTCTCCTAAAAACGGGGAATGGTAGCCGTTGGGGTGTCGACTCCACAAAAAATGGTGAACCCGACGTGAATCTCTTCTCTTCAACACGGGGAATGGTAGCCGTTGGGGCGCTGGCTCCACAAAAAATGGTGAACCCGACGTGAAGTTATTGTCCTCAACACGGGGAATGGTAGCCGTTGGGGCGTCGGCTCCACAAAAACTGGGGAACCCGACGTGAAGCTCTTCTCCTCAAAATGGGGAATGGTATCCATTGGAGCATCGGAATAATAGCATGTCACCAGGTTCGGGTAACCCTCACCGGGACGTGAACCCGCCAGGGGTCAAGGCCGTCAGGACATTGACTACTCTGTTCTGTGACGTCGTCAACGTGGATCCCTCTCTCCGACCACGGAAGAAAGAATGATGCCGGGACTTGGTTGTTGATCTCATTTCCTGTTGATACTAATGGGTTCATCTCCCTGTTTCCAGGAATCAGATCACTGCATTCGGAGCTCGATCGCCACCTGCCCACCGGCGCAGGGGCAGGGGCAGTGCCGACGCGGCTACCCAGCACGGTCCCACCTATCCCACGGTCTCTCCGACTTCGACCGCCATAGCAGCCAGGCGCTTGCGCCCCCTCTCCCCGTTAGAAATCATCCAACGGAGGGTGATCAGTAACCTTGTTCGTAGGTATGACGAGGAAGGGCTCATCCCCACCAGGGGCATGGCCCGCTTGGATCTAGAGGTGGTCACGCGTCACCACCATCGCCGACCTCAAGGGCCGCACAGGGAGCCGCCACTCCCCACACCGATGTTCAACGGCTTCGGGAGTCTATCCCCGGAGCGCTGTGACACATCCCTCCCCTACGCCAATGAGGTGGGGGATGTCTGGGTCCACTCGATCGACGATCCGTCCCAGGGGTTACCGGAAAGAACCCACTCCAGGCTGCGTCGACGATGCCGCCCGACTCCACGAGCCTAGGAGTAGGAAATATTCATGCCTGCGCCACCGGTTCCAGCCCATCTGACTCGACGCTAGCATCGGGTGTGAGTGGGGGAGAATGCCCGTCCTGGGGAACCAGCATCAGCAACCACTGTGGCCCGAGCCACTGCTGACTCCTGTTACCAGGTCCCCGCACACGTTGCGTAGGGGTAGTCACGTGCCCAACTGGGATCGAAACCCCGACCTCCCTGCAGGCAGGTTGGGTCGAATCTCCCGGTCGCGGACACTGGCAATGGCAACTGCGGACCAATCCGCGGTAGTGCCGCTCACCATGAAGGCTCATTCCGTGCCACTGATCTGGGAAGCCGAAAGCTTCTTCACGACGGCTATGATCCAGGTATGACTCCTTCCAGCACCCACTGCATGGGGTATGAGGTCACTCCCTCTACCACCGGTCACGAGCATGGAGCCGTTGTGTATCCAGTCGCTCACTCACATGGAGGTCCTCCCCATGTCCATTTCAACATCTGTCCCGGTGCTGCTCGCACCCCGGCCTTCGGTCCCTTCTTCCCCATCCCTATTGTGGCTGGGGGACCCCATGAGGGAATTCATCCTTATCCTAATGAGCTACCCAGGGGCAGGAAGGCCGGGCGTCGTCGCCGTAGGAGGAATGTCAGGGGAGTCCAGACGGGAATCAGACCAGTCCGTTTCTCGGATTCTGAGGTAGAGTAATACTCGACGATAGAACCTCCCCCCAACCTTTCGAGTTGAGGGAAGGGATGGGGACGCGGATCGTTAGTCTCATACTCCCCGAATGCGAGATCCGTATGATTCCATCATCCCTTAGAAGGTATATCCAGGAGGACGAGGACTTGGCGTACCACCAGGGATCAAGCCCGCAGTTGCCGCTGATCTCCTCGGAAGCACCTCTTGCCCCTATTGGGGAGGGTGAGGAACTTATCTGGGGACCGAAGGAAGGATCACGAGGCGACACACCCTCAGCGAGCACTGAAGTTGTGATAGGAGGCCCATCCACCAGCCCATCCTATCGCAACGTGGCGGCCAGGGCACTGCAACCCCGGGAGGATGACCCAGGGATTGGAGGCCAATCGGCCTTTTCGCCGTATTCCCCGCTGGCCAGCCCACCGCCCCGACGGCCTTCCTCGGCGCTATTGCCAATTCCCTGACTTTCCTTGGTGGACGAGCATGGGCGGAAAGTTCCGGACCACGAGCCGGAGCTGTGGAGCTTCTGGACCATTCTTGCAGCGGGCCACTTCCCTGAGAAGTTTTGGCCGGTTGCAGAATCGGGTTTTGATGTGCCAGAGTCACTCACCCCGGGAGAGTTTGAATGCTTCCGCCAGATTCTTCGGGTGACTCAATCCCGCCTCCATCATCTGATAGCGCCTTATCCCGGGAGCCAAGCGCATCTCGAGGAGATTGGTGAGCAGTGCTTCTAGGTTGACCTAGCAGCACTTCCCGCGGTCCGGCACCCCGAGTCGTTGGGCCTCCATGAGGCCCTTCAGAAACAATGCATCCAGAGTTTTCAAGTACTCCGCAGAGTTATTGAGGAGGCCACCCCCCACATGCACATCCGCGGGTGGGGGTAGTACGCTGCTCTCCTCTTCTCTGTGATCCGTCGGCAGCCCGATCCACTGGGCGGCCCTGATGGAACGTCGCCAAGGGTAGTAGAAGTCAACATGGATGAACCTTCAGATGAGGGAAACATTGTGGAGCCCCTCGACGGGGACTCACCCCCTGAGGATAGGCTGGTACTGGACCCATCTGGGAGGATTACTCGCTAACAGAGGAGCCTCCTAGGCCTTCCTGTACCCACGGAGGCACTGGCGCTGAGCCGAAACATCGACAAGGGTATAGAGCCCGTCATGCCTGCCAAACTCGCCAACCCATCTGCCTCGGTACAGAAGGCATAGGAAGATCTTGAGAAGGCCATGTTGTGCCAACAACTATTCGAGCAAAAGAGGCTGGTTGATGAGCTCTTGGCCGAACACATTGCAGAGCGAAAGCCTATCTAAGGTAACCCTAGACCAGGACAGCAGGGGTAGGAGCATCTACCCCTTGCTAAGATCCCCCCGGGCAACCGCGACCATGTCGTGTTCGCCGACAGGGGAGACACTAGAGCCCATGTAAAGAGGGCGCGATATGTTTCGCCGAACCCTCCCGAGCAGCGAGGGAACCTGGGAGACCCTGCTCGGTTTCCTCCCGCCGCTCCGAGAGTCACTCCGCCAACTGCCCCCCGAGCCGCTGAGCGCGACTATTGTATCAGAGAGCCTGGAAATGTGCTTGTGGTTAGAGATCCCCATCAGGACATGAATCCGCATCCGGATGATCTGATGGAAGTACCCATCGCTCGCTTGGAGGCCCTGGAAACTCGGCAGGTGGCGATCCCACCGGATGGCAAGTCGTACCCCGCATCTGTGGATGACAAGGCGGCCCCGCCGGGATTTGGGAACCCCACTTTCCCCCCCTTTAATGGGACGTGAGACCCTCCAAAACACTTGGACCACTTAAACTCGAGGTGCGGGCCTATGTTAGGGACTCCGGCGCAGCAGGATGCTGCCAAGCTCCAGTGCTTCGTCCAGACACTAGAAGGACCAGCATTCGTCTGGTACAGCCAGCTCCCTGTTGGATCGGTGACTAGCTTGGAGGACCTTCGCTGGAAATTACTCTACCAATTCAGTTCCAAAACCTGGAAGACGAACATTGCAGACCTCTTCAGGTGGAAGAAAAGGCCCGACGAGCGAGTCACGGACTTCGTCGCCCAGTGGAAGGGGCTCACGTACTCCCTTGACATGCCACTGACTCAGGAGAAATTACTGACGATGTGTGTGGGGAACGTCAAGGCGGATTTGGTTCCTTCCCTGATCACTTAGAATTACCCTGGAGGGTTCTGGGACTTCTTGGACAAGGCTCAGCGCCTCGAAGAAGCCATGCAACAGGCCAGTCAGGCACGCCCGCTGCCTCCTGTGATCTCTGAAAAAAGAGCCGCCAGAGCTGAGCCCGCTGCTGTGGCGTAGATAGAGGCCCCCAGACAACTAGAGTTTCTACCGGTGAGGACAGATCAGCAGGCTCATAGGGGTCCACCCCCACAGCCTCTGGCCCAGTAGCGACCGCCTCAAAATTGGCAGGCGCCTCCGCGTAACGCACCATCACCACCTAGGCGATGTAATCCAGCTCCGCCTCCTCGGCCTCCTCCTCCGGTCCCTAGCCATGGTCATCCCCCAAGAGTCCCCTTCCGAGTTAGAACGAATCAGCCTTACTCTTTTGGCGAGGCCCAGGTCCCCAGTTATTTTCGTAGCGCCTTGGAGTAGAGGATCGTGCAGCTGCCTGAGTGTAGGAAGCCAAAAGAGGCGTGTCTCACGGATCGCCCTAACTACTGCCCTTATCACCGGTTCCTGGGACACACCATCCAGCAATGCTATGTGTTCAAGGACTGGCTCCAAGACTAGATTGACAACAACATAGTCAGGTTGGGCTCAGCCCTGGCATAGGTGGCAGGTGTCTTCGTGGGATCAGATGGCAGTAGTGAGGACGAGGATGGGTGGGAACATGTTTCTGACCATGGTTCCTGGATGTATAACAACTGGATGGCCCTCAAGACGGTTGCCCATGCCCATGGAATCATCCGTGCCCACCTGGAGCAGTCAGAGCCCTCGGAATCTCTGAGCGCCACTTCAGCATCGTCGTCCTAGCCTACTTCTTCCCAGAAGAGCATGCGGCGGTGCAAGAAGAAAGAACGCGCCCTGCTATTGTTGTCGTCTTCTCGCACGCTTGGCGATTTCAGGCCCCCAGAAATGGGGATCCCTCCGAGACCCCGTCCAGTAATGGATGACTCCTCGACCGAGAGCCCGGGGTACGCTTCGATTAACACCGTAGAGTTGGTAAATCCCTTTGTGGCTCCCGGCGACGAGGAGCACCGGGTGGACCGCCCCGAGAGTCCAGGGCACGCTTCGGTTAACACCGCAGAGTTGGTAAATCCCTTTGTGTCTCCCGATGATGAGGAGCGCCGGGTGAACCTCCCCGTGAGCCCGGGGTACGCTTCGGTTAACACTGTAGAGTTGGTAAATCCCTTTGTGGCTCCCGACGACGAGGAGCGCCGGGTGAACCTCCCCGAGAGCCCGGGGTACGCTTCGGTTAACACCGTAGAGTTGGTAAATCCCTTTGTGGATCCCAACGACGAGGAGCGCCGGGTGAACCTCCCCGGGAGCCCAGGGTACGCTTCGGTTAACACCGTAGAGTTGGTAAATCCCTTTGTGGCTCCCGATGATGAGGAGCGCCGGGTGAACCTCCCCGAGAGCCCGGGGTACGCTTCGGTTAACACCGAAGAGTTGGTAAATCCCTTTGTGGCTCCCGATGATGAGGAGCACCGGGTGAACCTCACCGAGAGCTCGGGGTATGTTTCGTTTAACACCGTAGAGTTGGTAAATCCCTTTGTGGATCCTGACGATGAGGAGCGCCAGGTGGATCTCCTTGGGAGCCCAGGGTACGCTTCGGTTAACACCGTAGAGTTGGTAAATCCCTTTGTGGCTCCCGACGATGAGGAGCGCCGGGTGAACCTCCCCGAGAGCCCGGGGTATGCTTCGGTTAACACCGTAGAGTTGGTAAATCCCTTTGTGGCTTCCGACGATGAGGAGCGCCGAGTGAACCTCCCCGAGAGCTTGGGGTACGCTTCGGTTAACACTGTAGAGTTAGTAAATCCCTTTGTGGCTCCCGACGATGAGGAGCGCCAGGTGAATCTCCCCAATGTCCCCATCCGTCGCCAACTTCAACGGAGCCGTGGCTACGTGAATCGCCGGGGCATGGCGGTCATCACCTCCAGTCATGCCGTGCACGCCACCGAGACCAGGTAGCAGGCCCGGTGTAGAGAGCAGCACTCGCGGCTCCCTCACCCGGTGACAATAGGTTCGCTTCCACCACCGTTTGTGTTGTTGGATCGGGCGGAATTGCCTTGCCTGCGTCGCAACCAGCCCAGCCCTGCCACATGCCGACTATGACCTTCCGGTCCTAGCATGGAAGCCACCTCCCGGGTTTTAGCTAGTGAACAACAGGACGTGCCTTGTACCAGTCAGTCACCGGTCCCTCCAATAGGGCCTGTCATACCCCCAACCGTAGAGCGACCTCCTGTAAGCAGAAGCTCGCATTTGGCACGAAAGCATGATGTCCTAAAGCATCTGGTCGGCATTCCAGCGAGGATTTCCATCCTTGAGGCCCTCCGTCTGTCGTCTGAAATGTGTGAGGCGCTCGCCGAGGCTCTGAGGAGCCCCCTCCAGTTTGAAATGGAGGTAGCGGCTGCAGAAGCCTTCCACACCGAGGTGGTTGAGAACGCTGAATGTCAGGCGGTTATCTCATTCTCTGGTGAAGATGAAGACCCTCCCATACAGGGGAACATCTGCCCGCTATACATCACCGGCCAGTTCAATGGCATGGAGGTCCATCGCTGTCTTGTCGACACGGGTTATGGGATTAACTTGATCCCAACTCGGACACTGCGAAAACTGGGGTTGTCCGAGGATGATTTAACTCCTCCGACCTCAGAATCCAGGGGTATGACAGGACCGAGCAAACTCCACTCGGCAAGATTCGTCTGAAGACCCAGTTCGGCGGCTTAATTGCCAATACTGAATTCATGGTTGTCTCTCAGGACACTGCCTATAACGCGTTGATGGGAAGGTCGTGGCTCCATCTTCATGCAGCGGTTCCCTCATCATACCATCAGTGCCTCAAATACTCCCTTAAGGGTCGAGTGGGTGTGCTCCAAGGAGATGAGTCCCCGTTTGCCTCTTGTGAAGCTCGTTACCTGGATGCTGACTATTAAAAGAGAAAGGAAAAGAAGATCATGGCAGGTGAGGTTGAGCCTGCTGCTGTCGCGAGTGATCACTGGACAGGTTTGGATGACGCATATGTCTTCCCAATCCATCGGTTGGAGGACACGACTCCCGATATGGGAGAGTTCTTTATTGTCTCGGGTACTAGAGGAATGGATATTTCTGGGTCTAAGAGACGGCGGGAAATCCCCTCGTACTCTTACACCAAATAGGCCCAGGTGATCCCCGAGCCTCCTACCCCCGTACTATATCGGGACGTTGGGCTTATGGCAACGACAGTACGTCATACGTGCCCGTTTCGCCGAGCCAGGATCTACCGGCTCAAGCCAACGTGACACCACTGCTTCGATGTCATAAAGCGTGGCCCCTTGGGTCGCAGGCTGAAAGGGATTGGATCAACAGCCTTTGTCGCTACGGTCTCCGCGGTGCATGAGTCTCCCGTCGTGACGACCTCTGCCGCCCAAGCCGGTGCTAGCTCCCCATCAGGGTCGAGCAGCCCCGAAACGGCTCCCCCCATGGATGATCCTTCCCCAAGCAGAGAAGAAGACATGGAAGATGCTCCTCATGCCTTTGAGGAGGGCGTCTACGCCACGGTCGATGAGCTCGTACAGGTGAACCTCGGTAGTGAGGCGGACCCGAGGCCCACATTGGTCAGTGCCTCTATGCCCCCCAAGGAACGGAAACAGTATGTAGACTTCCTCAGACAGCACCGTGATGTGTTTTCCTGGAGTTATGATGATATTCCGGGACTAGATTCCCAGGTAGCCATCCACCGCCTTGGCCTCCCAGAAAACCATCGCGGGTTCAAGCAGCCTCCCAGAAAAATGCACCCCTTTCACGATGCCATGGTTGAGGCCGAAGCTGATAATATCATTAAGGCTAACTTCTTCATGGAAGTCTAGTACCCCAGGTGGCTAGCCAACATTGTTCCCATCAGGAAGAGGAACGGGTAGATCAGGGTCTGCATCGACTTATGCGATCTTAATCACCACTGTCCGAAGGATGACTTTCCCCTTCCCGTGACAGAGCTATTGATCGACGCAACGGCCGGGTTCCAAGCCCTCTCCTTCATGGATGGGTACTCCGGGTATAACTAGATCCGGATGGACCCCTAGGATGAAGAGTTCACTGCCTTCAGGTCCCCCCAGGGCACTTTCTGCTATCGGGTTATGCCCTTCGGCCTGAAGAACGCGGGTGCCTCCTATCAACGGGATATGGACCGCATATTCAAGCCGATCCTCAGGACGCTGGTGGAGTGCTATGTAGATGAACTGGTGGTTAAATCTCGTCAGCACTGGGACCATCTCAAAGACCTTGAGAAAGTGTTCGGTTTGCTTCGTTCTCGTCACTTGAAGATGAACCCGTTGAAGTGTTCCTTTGGGGTCACCTCCAGAAAGATTCTTGGCTTCATCATCAGGTATCGAGGTATCAAGATCGACCCCGAGAAGATCAAGGCCATCAGTCAGATGCCTCCCCCGAGTAATATTCGATAGATTCGAGGCCTCCAAGGCCACTTAGCCTATATACGCCGATTCATTGCAAATCTGGCCGGCAAGTGTAAGCCCTTTTTTCGGCTCATGAAGAAAGGCGCCGCCTATGGGTGGGATGAAGAGTGCCAAACCACTTTTGAGGAAATCAAGCAGTATCTACTTCAACCTCCGTTCCTGATGCCACCCGTTCCCAGAAAGCCGCTGGTCCTTTACGTGACCGCCCTGGAGTGATCCCTCGGCGCCCTTCTCACCCAAAAGAACAACGAGGGAACGACGAATAGCCTCAATTACCTCAGCCGCATGCTCCTCGACTCGGAAGTTAGATACTCTCCCATCGATAAGAGCTTCTTGGCACTTGTATTCGCCATACAGAAATTGCAGAACTACTTGTAGCACTATGAGGTAAAACTAGTCTCTCTAGTAGACCCGTTGAAATACATCCTGAGTCGGCCTATGTTGACCGACCGATTGGCACGCTGGGCGGTGATCCTCCAGCAGTTCGACATTAGGTTCGTACCTCAGAAGGTCGTCAAAGGACAGGCGTTGGAAGACTTCTTAGCTTCTCATCCAACGTCTGCGGACCAGCCACTGGATTTGGGCTTTACTGATGAGGCAATCCTCTCAGTCGATCACGCCACCCCATGCTGGAAGATGCACTTTGATGACGCCTCCTGAAGCCCTACCGGTAGAAGGCTCAATGATCCTAGGCTTAACAGAGTGGGCCTGGGTATCGTATTCATCACCCCGGGGCAAGCCGTTCTACCATATTCTTTCTTGTTGTCAGAGGGCTTCACCAACAATGAGGCAGAATATCATGCCCTCATCACCGGCATCGAGTTGGCTCTGGAGGTTGACGTACCCCACCTGTATGTAAAAGGGGACTCTGAGCTAGTCATCAAGTAGGTTAACGGTGACTACGCTGTCAGGAAGCTAGAACTGGTGCCGTTGCTGGAGTGTACCCTCCATCTAATGGCTAAGTTCCCCTCCCGACCAGATGTCGTTCACGTTCCCCGGTCGCAGAACAGTCAAGAAGATGCTTTGGCCAGCCTGGCCGCATCACTCGCGGAGCCCGAACATGATGACCTAATCATCCACGTGGCGCACCGAAGAGTCATTGATCCTGTTATCCCGGAGGGTGGTCGTGGCCCGTGAGTGAACCATCTCACTGCTGGTGCCCTTGCGTCGGGACCCCCCCAGGGTTTCAAGCGTGGTGATCGAGACAGTTCCTGACTAGAGGACACCCTTGGTTGAATATCTCTGACACGACAATCTTCCGATGGACCGAGAAGAGCGGGAACGAATCTGGCGCCGTGCATCGCAGTTCACCCTTCAAAGCGGTCCCAGCCGTGAGCAGCTCCTTTACAGGCGCGAATTTGATGGTGTTCTCCTCCGTTGTCTTCAAGGAGTTGAGATCCCGTAGGTCATGCAGGAAGTGCACACTGGCTCCTGTGGCACCCACCAGGCCGGGTCAAAGTTGTCCCACCAGATTCGGAGACTAGGATACTTCTGGCCATCCATGATCCATGACGGCATCGAGTACACCAAGAGGTGTCATGCATGCCAAGTTCATGCTAACTTTGTGCATCGGCCACCGGAGCCTCTCCATACTACTAAGTATTCTTGGCCCTTTGCAGTCTGGGGGTTGGATGTCGTAGGGCCTTACCCGCTGGCAATGGCCCGCCAGTGCCGGTTCATCTTAACTGCCACAGATTTCTTCTCAAAGTTGGCAGAGGCAGCCCCACATAGGGAAGTCAAGGATGGTCCTATCGCCGACTTCATGAGTTCCAATATCATTCACCGTTTTGGAATACCTCACGCTATCCTCACGGATAACAGAACCAACTTCCGAGCCGCCGAGCTGAAGAGATTGTATGCCAAGTACAACATTCTCTCTAACCACACCTCCAGCTATCATGTGCAAGCGAATGGACAGATTGAGGCGTTTAACAAAACCCTCTCTAACATTCTGCAAAAAATGGTTGGTCAGAACAAGAATCGTTAGCCGAAAAAGCTCCCCAACGCCCTCTGGGCTTATAGGACGACGACTCACAATTCCACCCAGGTGACCCCGTATTCCCTGGTATACGGAGCTGAGGTCATCCTTCCCATCGAGGTCCAACTGCCCTCATTGTGCACGGTGGTCTACGACAAGAAAGCACCGGACAGAGTTGCCGAGATCCGTCTAGCTGAATTAGAAGCGCTGGATGAAAGTAGGCTTCACGCTTTACATAGCTTGGAAAGGCATCAGAGCAGGATGGCTCGAGCTTTCGATAAGAAGGTTCACCTCCGCTCCTTCCTACGAGGTGACCTGGTGTTGGCTCTCAGAGCGCCAATGATTCCCGGCAAGAAACCACCCAAGTTGGAACCCAAGTGGGAGGGACCTTTTATTTTCCATAAGGTCTATCCCAATGGTGTGTATTCCCTGGTGACTATGGATGGTGAGCGTATCACTCCTCCCACCAACGACAGGTTCCTCAAGAAGTACTTTGCTTAAATAGGTATGGTCCTACATGACCTTAAACTGTACTGTCCTGCATGACCTTAAACTGTACGGTCAAGCACGACCTTAAATTGTACGGTCCAGCATGACCTTAAACTGCATTGTGCCTTACATTTGGGCTCTACGGTCCATCATGACCTTAAACTGTACGGTCCAGCATGACCTTAAACTACATTTTGCAATAAATTTGGGCTCTATGGTCCTGCATGACCTTAAACTGTATGGTCCAGCACGACCTTAAACTACACTCTGCCCTACATCTGGGCACCATGGTCTGAGCTCTAAGACCTAAAACTAATATCCTCTTTTGGTTCTGCCCTTTTAACGGTCCGAGCTCTATGACATAAAACGAAGACCTATATTTCGTCCAACATGACGTTAAACTGTATTTCCAGAACTACGTCTAGCTTGATTCCCATCCTTATGGGATACGTAGGAATGCCCAGACCATTCGTCTTTGGGTACAGCTTGAGGTCCGCTGTCGCGTCTGTTTCGCCTTTGGGACTTCGACCACAGGGTCGCGTGGTGTGGTGTGAGAGTATGTCCCCATTAACGTCGGGTTTACGATAACGGCACCCCGCACACCCTGTCCTCAGGGTTTAGCCCTCCTCTGTCCAATGGCATTTAAAGACGCATATCAAGAACTACGTGTGGCTTGATTCCCATCCTTATGAGATACATAGGACCGCCTGAACACCTAGATGTAAGGTCCAACCCCATCTCTTAGGAGATCCCACGATCTCCCAGTGCCTAGGGTGTTTGGAATTACGCCCCTCTTTTGCCCAAGGATCCGCCATCTCTTGGCCGCTCTCGGACTGAGCCCTCTGACCCTTTCCAGTGGTCTGCTAATGTGCTCATGGAACTCTAGTCTAGAACTTAGAGTGCCAGTTTTGACTTAGGCAAGTTCCATCCACTTGCCAAGCTTCATGTTCCCCTTCATTCGGGCCCCTGTCATCCTTCATACCCAGAGGGACCCCCAAGAACGGCCTGGATACAACGCCCAAGGGCTCTCCTACCGTCATGGGCCAACGCCACCAAGGGTTTCAGACAACAAATTGATATAAATCCCACACTTCGAACATGGTCAGTGGTTGATGTTCATTTTTTTGTCCCCATGGCTAACACGACAGGATGCTGTGTTGCGAACATGGTCAACAGTAATCCCTAGTCGTCACGTCAGTTCCCCAGGCCCTGAATATTGGTGGCATGGTTCATGTCATGTTCCACCCCGCCATGTCAAGGTGGAATCTCGACACTCCTTGTACTAACCCTCAGTACACCCCCACACATCAGAAAGACCGAGCTGTGTAACCGTGTCTCTCGAGGATCCCGCAATCTGAGCGCTAGAGTATGTGCTTGGGTCTCTTCTTTACGGGTTGCATGCAGCTTGGCCTTCATCCCCTTTGGGGAGTGAGGAGTCGCCCAGACGTTGCGTTTCAGGCCCAGCATAGCTGGGATCTAGCATCTGTTGCCCCTCCCTGATTGTTGAACCCTCATAGGCCCCTTTGCCCGAGGCTCCTCTCTCGGATGGTCCAAACTATATGATATTAAACTGTGTTGTTGGTCCAAACCATATGACCTTAAACTGTGCTGTTAGTCCAACCCATATGACCTTAAATTGTGCTGTTGGTCCAAACCATATGACCTTAAACTGTGCTGTTTGTCCAAACCATATGACCTTAAACTGTGCTGTTGGTCCAAATCATATGACCTTAAACTGTGCTGTTGGTCCAAACCATATGACCTTAAACTATGCTGTTGGTCCAAACCATATGACCTTAAACTGTGCTGTTGGCCCAAACCATATGACCTTAAATTGTGGTGTTGGTCCAAACCATATGACCTTAAACTGTGCTGTTGGTCCAAACCATATGACCTTAAACTATGCTGTTGGTCCAAACCATATGACCTTAAACTGTGCTGTTGGTCCAAACCATATGACCTTAAACTGTGTTTTTGGTCCAAACCTTATGACCCTAAACTGTGACATTAACGTCCTGGTCGCACGACAAAAAACGGCAATGCATTGTGGTGACCTCATTGTAGAGGACATCACATTGGGTATTGGTTTTATGCCATGTCATTTGTCAACGCCTATCACAGCTTGATGCTTGTGGTGACACCATGGCCTGCTATTCTGGGCCTGTCGCTTCACAAAAAAAAAACCACTCACCTTAAAGGACAAACAAGATTTATCAAATGCCGCTTCTTTTAGTGCAAGGGCCACACCCACACTCCCCTTTTCCCTTGGCACTGGTATCTTACCATGTCACTTTCAGAACTATTTATGGCTTGATTCTCATCCTTATGAGATATGTAGGAACGCCTGGGGGACTTCCCTGTGGGTCCAACCTACCTCCGGGTTCGGTCCCTCGACTCGAGCGTTTCCTCGGAGAGCACATGTTAAGTAGGGCTTAGGTCATCCTTCACGTCGGGTTTTGTAACCGCCAAGCCATGTGTCTGTTTCTCCCCTTTCCTTACGGCCCGAGCTCTAAGACCTAAAACTAAGATCCTTACGGTCCGATCTCTAAGACCTGAAACTAAGATCCTTACGGTCTGATCTCTAAGACCTAAAACTAAGATCCTTACGGTCCGAGCTTTAAGACCTGAAACTAAGATCCTTACAGTCCGAGATCTAAGACCTAAAACTAAGATCTGTATTTCGTCCTGCATGATGTTAAACTGTATTTCGTCCCACATGACGTTAAACTGTATTTTCAGAACTATGTGTGGATTGATTCTCATCCTTATGAGATACATAGGACCGTCCGGACATTTCATCTTGGGTCCAGCCCCAGGGATTAGTAAACCCCGTCCTTCCTTATTGTCGGCCGCTTGGCCAGACTTCATGGGAAGTGGTGTAATCGAGATATCTACCCCGAGCATGTTCGGGATGCCCCATGGCAATAATGGGAAGTGGTAGTTCTCTTGCCAAAGAGGTCCTGCCTGGAAATTGGGACGAACCGCGATCAGGTTGGTACGCCCGCCTAATGCGCCTTCGCCATGGTGGCACAATTTTGGGAGTGTTGGACTCTGTTCGAACAAACCACCACTCCACCTTCCATGCCTTGCATCCCCCCTCGTTCGGACCCTCCTTTCCTTTTGTGTTTTACGGGACCCCCTAATAGTATGTATGCTCGACCTATGGTTCGCCTACTGTCCTAGGCCAACGTTCCGGAGAACTGGTCATGTTTGACGGGACCCCCTAACAGTATGGATGCTCGACCTATGGTCCGCCTACTATCCTGGGCTAATGTTCCGAAAAAACTGACCAACGATATTTGAGTTAGGCCCCGTGTTGTGAACATGGTCAGTGGTCAGTCCTCATTTATTGTCCTCCCATTCCAGGCCAACGTGATATGGATGTTGTGTTTCCACCATAGTTGACAGTTATCCTCCATGGTTTCTCCCCATTGGGTTCCGAATTTGGGCAGCGTGATGCACCCTTTCTCTCCATTCCCCTGTGTTCGGATGGATTTCAATGCCCCCAGCATTTCCCCACTTGTGTGTAAGGGCACATTGAGAAGTCAACACATCAATCGGCTCAAGGGTCTCTATAGAAGTCCAGGCCCAATTTTAGATGCCTGAAACTTGGTCAATGCCCCACAATTGAATGAAATGATGGTACGAGCATCTTCTGCTCCTTGCATTGGGCACGACCCACAGGAGCCTATGGATGAGTTGTTATTCATTTCGGAGCTGTGGTTGAGCGCATGAAACCAAGGGTACAAATGAATGGATGTGGCCATATAGTGGATTGAGACGATGAGAAATACAAGAAGAAAGTTCATGAGATGGAAAAAACAAATCCCTTAGGGTTTAGCGTGCTGAAGCGATCTTTCCAGTGCTACTACCCTCTGGATGGTAGCCTCCAGGACCGCTTCTCTCTCTTTGAAGACTCTCTCCTCGTCGTCCACCATAGAGTGCAGCTCACAAGCCCTAGCTTGTGCCTGTGCCCGCTCGGTTTGAAGTACGGTCATCTGGCGGCTCGCCTCCACCAGTTATTCCTACGCATCAGCCAGCTGGGCTGTCAGTTGCTCCACAAGCTCAGAGAATGTTGTGATGAAGGCCTCTTTATATGACGCCTGCCCTTTGAGGTGCCGGACTTCCTACTCTGCCCTCAGCAGCGCTTGAGCGCTCGCCGATCCTTCCCAGCACCGGGAAATGTCGGTGCACCAGACGCTCTCACGTATCTTCTCGACCATGTAATCACGGACCGTCAGATGAAGGCGCTGAGCATTAGCCCCTCTGGTGCACAAGAAGCGCAGCCAGGTCTGAAGTGATCTCATCCGCCTCATCCAATCCGACTGGGGCTACCCGAGGAAGCACTGGATACACTTCCACCCTTTGCACCCTGTCATCCGGCTCTCCTCGACTGCCTCTAAGTCTAAGTCATCAATCTCCTCAGGGTCAGCGGGTTGGTATAGGGGGAAGTCCACCAACAGATCGGCAGCAGGATCTGCCCCAGGGATGTCTTCGTGAAGAATAGAATCCTCAACGTTCGGGCGACCTTCTCTCGCCCCAGCAGCAATGATGCCTCCACCAGCTTCCGACCGTGTTTCAGGAACGACGCCGCTGATATCTGCTGCCCTCTATTCATCTATTGTCGGGGCCGACTCAGTGTAGAGAGAATGTTCCGATCGAGGTGCTATGTCCACCGCTGGTCCACTTGCGGATGGCCTGGGCTCCGCAGCCTGACGTGCCTCCAGTTTTGAGCTCATTGCGCAGGGCATACGCTGGTCAGACGTGATCTTTTGACACCATGCACCAGTAGTGAAGCGTGAGACTTACAGGAATCCATAGAGTCGGTCCCCAGTGTTCTGACCGCTGTAGGAGCCGCCATAAGGGGAGACCCCTCTGCGTTGGTTAATTCAATGATGGGTGTCGGATCCCCATCATGTCCCACTGGTTCCTCTCCGCCCTCCTCTGGTGGGGATGCCCGTCCACCGCTCAACTGCTCCTGAGTAGGATGGGGAAGTGAGTTAGAAGTTGTAAAGTAGAATGGATGAATGAGGGAAATCAATGAAGATAGAGACAAACCTCGAGAATCTCTGTTATGTTGAGATTAGATTCGGCAATCTCGTCGCTCTCTCGGAGACTCCCTAGGTAGGTCGCCCTTGTGAACCCTCACCTTCGGGCTCCTCTTCTTTGTGTTCTCCCTCGCCTTCATCCTCTCCAATTTCCTCCTCCCCCTCTGGCTCTTCATCACTGTCGCCTTCTCCCGGCGGTATCGCTTCCGGGTCATGCTTCTGTTCGAGCATCACTTTCACTAGGAAATTTGGCTCTGCACGCCGCCCCCTTTGGCGTGCGTATGCGTCCATGGCCGTCAGATAAGAATGCCGCCGATGGAAGTTCACTCGGTCGGTAATCCGAACGAGCCCGACCTCCGGCAGTTGGATCCCATTCTGCATTATCTTCTTCCAGATGGCTTCGATGCTCAGCGATTGCCGCAGGGTCATCCAGGCCGACCACAGTGCTTGGTGAATTGTGTCTTGGGAAGGTTCGAGCAGATATCTTATATGCTTCCCGGGCAGTTCCCTGGCCGCCTCATGTGACCCCCTGCGGGTAACGAGGACGTGGCAGCACCATGTGATGTTCCCACTCCCGAAGTCTCGGCCTGCGCAGGCCTCGCTACCTGACGCGCCCTTGGTTCCCCCCTTCCGACGGCACCATGCCTTCTTTTCCTTCACCCGGTTTCCGCGCGAGTAACCTCGAGTTGCCGGACGTGCTTGCGTAATAGCCCCTCAGGGTGCTCAATGGTCCAGTTTTCGGCATATTCGGTTGCTAGGCCGGCATCGACCCCGGTGGGAGGAAGAGTAATGACGTCGCCAGAGCCAAAATTGGTAAACATCAACCACATATGGCGCAGGATGCATGGATTCTTCTCCTTCCAGACAACCATGAATACTTTCTTTGGCATTCGCTGAAGGCACCCGAACTGCCTGGCGAATCAGGATGGCATGTACGGCTCGCAGATCACCTTCCCGTCGAACTGAGCCATGAGCACCCCGCCCCGAATGCTCTGGAAGTATTCCTGCTGTTCCAGAGAGCCTCACCCGTTGTCCACCAGCTGGCCAACCAGGGTAGGAAACGGGCTGAAGTTGAAGTTGGCATGGTTTCCATTGCGGATCCTCATGCCCTCCTCATTGAGCGTCAATGGAGCCACCCCTGCAATGTTTAGTAAGGACGGCCACAAGCCATTGCCCGGAGGACGGACAGCATTTAGGAAAGTATACCCACCGAGATAAGCCGCCACCCAGCCATTGAAGATATGAAAGGGACCATAGAATCTCCGAGGTGACCCCCCTCGTGAGATGCGCCCCAGGATGGTATACAGCTTGGCCAACACGGGGACGCCCAAGTTGAACCGTTTGTTGGCGGCCATGGAGCCCACCATCACCAAAGTCACTGGACGGATACCCATCCTTGCATCCTGCACCGGCAGGAGCCACCAGCTCAGAAAGGCGGCAAGGAACCCAGCATACCGGACGTTCGGGTCTCGGGCCTCAATTACGTGGTAGCCCCATGATTGGTATTGCCCTGCCTCCAGGGTCTTCCAGTATGACTCGTCCTTGCTCCTCTGAGTCGCGGTTGGTCACCGTTTTCCCCGTCCCAACATCTTGATGGCGGGATCCCTCTCAAGAAACAGGCTGAACCAACCCTTGTAGGCAATGTCCTTCAGGAAGTCCTTGACCCCCAGCATCTCCTTGGCCAGCTGTAGTAGGTGCCACATCAGCATAGGCGTCCGTGACCTGTCTCCCCAGGTGTTCTTTGGAGGAACGAACTCGTCGTATTGGTAACCCTCCAGTGGGATACCTCCGATGCAGTGGACGTCCCAGATACTGATGCCGACTTCCCCATGATGAAGGTGGAATGTGTTGGTGTCAGGAGACCATCGTGTGAATAGCTCCGGTCTAGGTTCAAGCTGGCAGTAGAAATGGAACTGCGATGTCCATAACACCCCGAATAGGCCGATATACCGCAGTTCGTCCCTGAACTGGTCATAGGTATGGTGAACCCAGAACACCCAGGCCCATTCGCTGGTGAAGTTACCCCCGGACCACAGGTCCCAATCCTTCAGCCAGCCCTTCGTGTCATCCGTGATGCTTTGACGGAACGTGCTCGCATAGAGGGTCGGAGAATCCTCTGCCACAGGCTCGTCCCCGGTAATGGTCCTAGTCCTCGGGTTCAGGACATAAACATCCATATATCTAGTTTCCCTGGCAGGATGGCCGTTGTTGGTGATGTTGTAGTGAGGAAGTTTGTCCTCCCGAGTCACCCAGGACCGCGGTGTTTCCACCTCGAATCCCGGCAGTGGCACCTCCTCCAGGATGCCAAAATTCCAGAGCGGGAGGTTGTCCGACAAGGGATATGCCTTTTGGGACGGAGTCAGCAGATGGAACAAGGTCAGATTGTTGGAGACAATCACCTTGGCGCTATAAACCTCCTCGTTTGCCACCATTTCTGTCCTACGGGCAGCGGCTTCCCCATCATCAACTCAGTTTGCGGCCATCTCGAATTTTTCAGGAGTTGGGCGAAATCAGGATGCAGTGCGCGGAATTGGAGATTTCGGTGCGAAATCTGGCTGAGTTTCACGAAATCTTGGAGATGAGCGCGCAATCGGCACACAGAGCACCGAAAATCCTGAACAGGCGCGAGATTACGGCCGAATTTCGGATGGAATTCCGCGCTGCCAGAGCGTTATTACGTGCAGCAGCGAAAGCGATTTCACGCACGAGAGCGGTAAGCTTATCGTACATAAAAAGTGGAAGTACGGATTTGGGACCCAGCGCCTCTTTTTATAGGCGAGGCTAGGGTTTCGCGCTGCGTGGAAAGAGTATTTCGCGCGTGTCCGTAGGTTTTGCACGCCCCATCAGAATTAGGCGCGTAACTTGACCAGGAGGCTCCGCACTTTGGAATTTCGGCGTTTCCCTTGGAATCCAATCGTTGCGACCTCTCGCCAATCCAATTCCAAGGGGGGGCATTTGTTGACGTAGAAAAAAGCCCTTAACTCCAATAGGAAGTTTCGAAATGACGAAACAAAGTCATATTCGGAATCAGAGGCCCGATCCGGAGGCCCGAGATGTGGAGCACGAAATAAAGGAGGTTCCGCACGAAAAATTGTTCTGCGCATGTAGAATCACCGGGTTTCACGCAATTGAGCCATTGAGGCGTGCAATATTTGCGTGCCATGGTTCCGTGCGGTGAGCTTTTGCACGCCGGCTGCGCTCGGCGCGAAGAATTTCACGCGCCACCTGGTTTCCGCGCCGGAGGCCACCTATAAATAGAAGGTGACCCCGAACGGTTTGGGGGTTGAGGAATCCGAAGTGACTCTTGTGCGTTCAATTCGTCTCCCCCAACGCGAAAGATGTCTTCTAGGTAAAACCCTCATTTCGCGCAACCTTGCCCCGGAGTTCGCCATTGCACGCAACTCCACTGGCTTCAGTGATTTTGCCCCCTCTGCAGTATTCCAACCTTGCGCGCAATCCGTGCCTCATGCGCGCAATACCCTGTCGTGCGCGCAAAACCCTACACGTAGTTCCCTCTCCACGCGCAATTCTTTTGCTCCAATTGCGTGTCGTCCCGGTCTTTTGCGCGCAAACCTTCCCTTTTGCACGCAAATCCCAGGACTCCTCACCTTGGCGCCCCTTGGCTTCCCCCTGCACCGGCACCTGATGTCTCCCCTGCCGTGGATGCGCGCCATGCGTTGTTTTCCCACACCACTTTCCAGGCTCATGCGAAGTAACCTCAAGGTCCCTTGGGCCGTGTTTCCCGTTGCATTTCTCTGCCTTATGCTTCTCCGAATAGGCACGCTAATGGCTATTGCTTCTTCGCATAGCCACGCTAACGTGGACCCCCCGGTGGTTCGCCCTACGGCCCCCCTTCATTATGGCCTTGCCGATGCCTTCCCTCCCACAAGGGGTAGAGGGCATTGGGCATGTAAGACCTAGGGGTGTGGAGAAAACCCACCTCATCCAAGCTGCAGGACGTTAAACTGCTAAGCACCTCGTCCTTAACACAAGACGTTAAACTGTGGTCCGACCCCGTGCTTCACACACAGGGTCCCCCCACCTCAGACATTTTTTACGCCCACTCGTCTCCACGGGAATGGACTCTTCCTCAAATGGAATGAGATCCTCCTTGTTGGAGCAGCGTTTGTCCGCGGGGGAAGGGCTACCTCAGAGCGTAAGCCCCTAGCCTCTCTTGCGGATGATTGCACCCGTGCATCTCTGTACTTACCCCCTGCCAAGGCTAGTGGAGTCCTTTTCCCACTGTGCTTTGTCGCACCACGGTCCTCCACCCTGGATTAAGTCTAGACCCCAAGGGCCGCTAACCACACGTAAGCCCCTATTCCCTCTTTGGTCCGCTCAACGCGTAAGCCCCATTCCGCTTCTCACGGACGCACCCTTTGCGACGTGATCGTCTGGTCCCTACTGCCTCTTGTTTCCCACACCGAGCATTACTCACGTGGGCTTAGAGTGCGCGTCGACCATGACATCCTCTTATGGGCCGCCCCAGAGTGTAATCTCCATCCCAGCGAACTACGTGGACTTTGATCCGTGCTAACGCATGGTATGTAAGAAGCCTCCATGAGGTTCAAGCCCACCACCCGGTCGTCCCGACCTCTCTATGTCGGTTCCCCGACCACCTTGGGCTACCTCAGAGCATAAGCCCCAAATATCCCATCCCGAATGACGTTAAACTGTATTCCATCCCGCATGACATTAAACTGTATCGTGTCCCGCATGACGTTAAACTGTATCGCGTCCTGCATGACGTTAAACTATATCACGTCCCGCATGACGTTAAACTGTATTCCGTCCCGCATGACGTTAAACTGTATCGCGTCCCGCATGATGTTAAACTGTATCCCCCCTCTTGGGCCATCTCAGAACATAAGCCCCATGTCTCACTCCACCATCCATCTTGATCCTTACCCGGGCCACCACATCCCGGTGAGATCATGCCACCCTTTCCCACTCCATGATATATGGGAAGCCACCCACGTGCTGGCCCCAACATCGGTGTTCCCCCTAGGGATCATTTAACCTGATCCGTCTCCGCAAGACGTTAAACTTGCGACATACCCCTTTTTAAACATGGGAAGCTGAGGAAAACCTCAGATGGTACACATTCCCAACGTTCAATGTGGGATGCCTCGGGCTTCCGCGCCCTCGAGAAGCCCTGTGATAAGGGACCCAAGACAGACATGCCTACGACGCCCCAACGTGAGCATTCTCCTCACCAAAGGTTGCTGTCCCGACAAGACCCCTTGGAGCGTCTTGACGGAAGCAGCATAATTAACTGGCGTCCATGTAGATATGGCATCGGGAATGAGCTTCACGAACCCGTATTAAATCTATGATGGAGACCCAGACTAGGTAATGAGCTCTGAGGAGGAATCCACGGAGGGAAGAACCGACATCCCATCATCCCGGTTTCGATCAAGGAGCAGATTTCCCTGAACAAGGAATGGATGTCGCCCGCCTTTGGAAAGCGGGAATGCGGGGCAACAAGCAGCGTGCCCTCCCCGGCGGACGGACGTGCGCGCCCCGGCGAAAGCGTCAGAAACAACTTAGTTTTAGTCTTATTATTTATTATTCTTGAATATTATTGTGTTCTAGTAATTAACAGGTGGGTGTTTTTTTGGAGTATTTTAACTATTTCACAGTTAGACTACCTGGTTATAATTAATAATGTGGTTCCCTTTTGGGTGACCAGGTGAGTCTATGCTATGCAACATGATATACACATGATCTATTAAAATATGAATCATGTTCATGGTTTGGATCTGTGATTTGGTAGTTGTGAGTGTCATGGTTTGAGCATGGTTTTATCAACCATGTAGTGCCTTAGGAGAAACTGTGTGCGGGGGTTCCTAGCCATAGTAGTGGCCAAAAAACAGTTGAAACCCGGTATGGGGAATAAAGTGGGTTTCCAGATTTTTAAATTTTGTGGTTTTTCTTTTTCTTATTTTCTTTCACTTTCTTCCATTAAGGTATTTTAACCCATAATATCTTCCTATGAAATGTGCAACTCCACAACCACCCCTATCCTCTCTAGCTGTGTGCACCACCCCTTCCCAGATCGATATTATGCTTAGTTATGTCTTCAGACTCCATGAGGATTCTTGGTTGATTTTATGAGGTAATTCTTCATCTTCCCTTCTTTTCAATTATTTTGATGTTTTACTCTTCCAATTTCATTTTTAGATCACCTATACCCTTGGTCAATATTTTACCTAGTTCTTTTGGTTTTCTTCCATTTGTTAGGGAATGAAATGGGTCACTCGATTTGACTATGGGAAATGTTCAACATCCATCACCGAAGGCAAAGAAAAGCAGAACATTTTTTTCACTCCACTATTTGGAGGCTATTTTATTCTATCCTCTTGGTTTGTTCCAATTTTTTATGGCCTTTTAGTGTTTTTTTGGGATCCAAGTATTTTTGTAGTGCATCTTGGTATTCCCTGAATCGATTTTGAATCACCAAAGTCGAAGGCGACTAACATGTGGTTGCATAGATAGAAGTACACACAAACATATATGTATGTTCCCCCTTTACATATATTCACTTATGGTTGTGCGAATATATACACTGTGCTAAGTGTGCTTATATATATATATGAAAATTAATACATGTATAAGTGAAAAGGGGTATATGCATCTAAAATCATATATGTAAGAAACCCCTTGTACATATTCATGGCCACAATAATTCTTACATAGGGGCTAGGTTTAGTTATATATATGGAGGTGCATATTCATACTTGTGGAATTGGGTAGGTTCGGTTTTTTTTCAATGTTACAGGAGTTTGAGGTAGGTTCCCTATGAAGAATATGTTAAAAGTGAAAGTATGATTATATGATGTTTTAAAACGTGTCTTCCATTTTATATTAAATGCTTATACTATATATATAAATAATTTTTTTTGGTTCTTGTAGGATTCTCAATTTATTAATAAGAAATCAAATAATATTTTAAAATGGGTTTCTTTATTTTATGTATCATTTCAAGATTATTTTAAAATATGGGGCAAATTAATTGTTCATTTATTATTCTCATTGGTTTTGGAACTCAAAAGATTTATGATTAGTGTTTTCTAAAGTGAAATTATTTCATTTAAAACAATGAGGCCCATTTTAAACATTGATAATGTTTTATGTAAGTGTAAAATCCATCTTGATTTGTTCCCCTTTGATTTATAAATATGATATATGTATTAAATGAGTTTTTGTGATATGTTTATATATAAAAGTCTTTTGAATTGTTGTGTGACTTGGAAAGGGGTGTGTTTAAGAGGGGAGATTAGTGGGGTTATGTTGGATGTTTTTTGCATAAATAATATTATATGTATGTATATAAAAATATGGTAAAAAATAACCACATTTTTAAAATAGAGTTCATGGAAACCTGGTTAACTGGGAGGAAAGACTAGGTATAGAATGCTAGATAGATTGGTGGGGCCATGGGTTAGTTTCATTTTAATTATTGGTTCTACAACACTAACGTAACATATGATTATGATTGGATACCACTGGAACATATGATGATATTCCCCTCTAGTAGCTCATGCACAAGGATGCTTGTGGATTTTGAATGTATTTATCACTAATGTATGATGATCCTAAGAACCCACAAAACCAATCTACCTAGGTATTTCTTATGGTTCTTTGTGACAATTTAACCTTATTTTTTGATGGTATTTTAATAGAAACCCGTTGCTTAATATCATTTTCATGTTTCATGTAGCGATTTGGGTTTTTGGCCCTGTCAGACTTTGGAATATTTCTAAGAATAATTCCAGAGCTAGGCGCGAAGACGACGTGCGATTCCGAGGCCCGGTGTGCCCGGAATTAATTTTATAAAAATATTAAGTTTTTTTTATACTATGCACGTGGCGGGGGTGTGATATCTCCTACACGGTACCTCAAAACGGGAATCTGAGGGCACGGTTGCGTCCGGAATGTGCCGTTTACCCTAGGCGGGGTGTAAACTTTGCGGGCGCAGGCCTGCGGTGAGAAACGCCACCAGGGGCGTTTTCGTAAATAAGTAGCAAGTTAGTGTGCGAGCGTCGGCTCGAATAACTTCTGAACGGAGTCTCGGATGGAAAATATGAGACCACCGTTGCATTCAGAACGACGCGTTTACTCTAGGGATGACCTTACTTTTGTTCGCATCGGGTGTCGGGTCCGAGGCGGGTTTGGCGCCGGCGGGCGGCTGATATAAATATCAGCCCCCCCTTTTAATCGTTCTTCGTCGTTCTTTGCCGTTCTTCGCCGCCACTCCGCCGAATCGAGCAAACATAGCACCCAAGAGCTCAGAATTCGACGGCGGACGTTCCAGGAGCGCGCAATGGAAGCTTTGGAGCGTGGATCTGAGGCAGAACGTCGGCGTTTCGCCCGCGAGGTAGGCGTATTTGAGTTTTAACCCCCGATCCCGTTTTTGTTGCGTTTTTCTGCAAATTGAAGCCGTAGCAGTGTAGATCGGGTCCCGAGGGTCGTGTAGATGCCTCCGGATCGCGAAACGGACCACCGGGGTGCTCCCGGCGGTTCGCGGAAGGTCCGCCGGCGCGGCACCGGCGACAGCGGCCGGTCCAGGCCGGCCGGACCGGCCGGTCGGGCCCGGTCCGACCACTTTTCGCATACGGGGGTCTTTAAACCCCCGTATCTTGCACTCCGGGAGTCGGATTCGCGCGCCGTTTGCGGCGACGCGACCCTGACGACGAGACGAACCCTCCGGTGTGGGTTTGAGGGTTTAAAGGTTCTGGATCATGGCCCGGGAGCTAGAAACGTTGTACAAAATAATATTATTTTATTATTTTACGACTTCGGGCCGTTGTAACTTCTACCCGGAGCGTCCGATTGACGTGCCGTCAGTGGCGTTGAGACCCTGATGGTACGAAAAAATTTTTTAGATGGTTTCCGGGTGTTGGGTCTGAGAATGGGGTGCGGGACCCATGAGGCTGGGTTTTGGCGTTTACGGAGAAACGCAGCTTTTTCACCAGGAGTCCGATTTTGGCAGATGAATAGTCTATCCTGTGCAATGGGGCGATCCGTTCGATGAGTTTAGGAATCCAGGCGTGGGCTCCACCTGAGCCGGCCTTCGGTTAATAGTACCTTTTTCACTGGGTGTCCGTTTTGGGCGAGCGAGTAGTCGATTCCGCTTGTTTTTCCGAGGGGATCGTCGTGGTGTGATCCGCTCGATGGGTTTCGGGATCGTTGTGTGGGCCCCACATGAGCTTGATACGGTGATTAGTGACTTTTTCACCGGTGCTCCGTTTCGGGCGAGTAAACAGCCTATCCTGCGTGTTTTTCTGCGTGGAATGCGATGGTGGCCTCGGTTTTGGCTTCAGTGGTGCGCAGTGTGGCGTTGTGGAGAGTCGCTCGGGTTAGCGACGTTTGGACCAGCAGTGGTTGAGAGTTCTCCCTTGGTTCGTTCCTACGAGGGTTCGTGTGGTATCACAACCTTTGTATGGGTTTGTGATCCTCTCGATGGGATGTTTAAACTGTTAGAGTTGTTGTATCCCTCTGGTGGGACCTGAGTGGATCCTCTAGCATATTTACCCTAGATCGGGTTCTTGGTATCGCTGTGACCATTTATTTACGGGCGGCGATCCCCTATCTAGCAGGTTAACCCCGTAGGGTTTGTAGCATCATCGGACATATGATCCCCTACGCGGTGGGTCGTGCACAGTAGGGTTGTGGCATCGTCGGGCTTACGATCCCCTACTCAGCATGATGTTTATGGTAGGGTTGTGGTATCGTTGGTTATACGATCCCCTACTCAGCGCATGGTTTCGGTAGGGTTGCGACATCGTCGGTTCGATCCCCTACATCGCGAGTTATACCATATAGGGTTCCGGTATCATCGTGACCATCTTTATATGGACGATGATCCTCTATCTGATTGTTGAGCTTCTGTCGAGCGCCAGATCGGGTTGTGGTATCCCCCAGCGGATCCTGGGTGTGATCCCCTATCTATGAGAACTACGTATGCCAGATCGGGTCGTGGTATCCCCCAGCGGACCCTGGGATTGATCCCTTATCTGTGAGCTACGTATACCGGAGTGGGTCTTGGTATCCCCTAGTGGACCCTAGCGGCGATCCCCTATCCGAGGAGTTTGGTGGTTATGGTGTTTCAGCGATGTTTCCTCAGTGATGTTATCCGACGAGCGTGGTCTCTCAGGTGAGCGTCTGAGATGTTTGTTTGGGACCTGATGGAGTGTATCTCTCGGATGAGTGTCATCTGGTTTGACAGTGTTCATGGTGTACTCTCCTGGTAGTGGACAGTTGCTGGTGATGAGGTCGGTACCTCTTGTGGCTTTGTGGCGTGAGCTGAGTATATCTGGATTGTTCAAGGTGTATGTATGGGCATACACTTGAGCTGAGCTGACTAGTTGTGTTTAGCCGAGGATGGTCACGAGATGGAGTTTCTCTCTCGTCTGGGTTCCCTCTGGCTGGGTTGAGCGGACTGTTGCCTTTCAGTTGCTCCCTTGGGTTTTGGGTTTTTGGGGTGCCTACTGAGTATGTTTATACTCACCCCTGCATGGGCTTTGCCCGCACATGTTTGTGTCTTGTGCAGACCACAGGCCTCTTGACGGAGTCCCAGGAGGACCTGGAGCAGGAGGAGTTTAGTGAGAGAGTGGACCGGGGTGTTTACCGGAGCTGTGCCGAGGGAGCTTTCCGGCAGGTGTTTGTGGCAGCATTCCCCTTTTTCAGAGCAGGTTGGATACGCTTTTTTAGTTTTCTTTTGGTGGGCCCTGTTTTTCCCTTTGTACTTTTTTTGTTGCACTCTGGTTTGGGATAGATTGTATGCATGCATTTACTTTTCAGTTTCTATATCTCTGCACTGTTGCATGGAGGTGTTTGTGGGTGCGCGTGTACAGGTACCTTAGGCTAATGCCTCCCATGTGTGTGATAGCCTACTCGGCGCTAGTCGCCAGCCCCTGGCCTATTGGAGGCGGGCTTGGGGAGTCACAGCTTGAGCCCCGTTGGGTCGGGTCGTGACAGAGTGGTATCAGAGGAGGTTCCACCTTTGGGATCTCAGAGCGTAGCTGGTCTAGCTGTGAGTTTGGTTTGGGTTGCATAGCGGCAGTGTTAGGGTGTTTTGAGTTTGGCTTTTAGGCCAGGGACTCCAGTGTTGGTGCGGCGGCCGACGTATCCATACACCAGGACTCTGATAACCTGCCTTTCGACTCGGGACATTCGTACATTGGTCGCAGGGACATAATGGTACATGCATCATATAGGACTGGGTTTTTGGTTTTTCCTTGTCCTTCTTGAGTCAGCTCTCCAGATATACTCTTTGACTATGGTGCGTCTTGAATGTATTTCAGGATGCCTCCACGAAGACAGCCAGCGAGGGTTCCGCAGCAGGACTGTGCTGATGACCCGCCCCGTGTAGTGGCTGTGGAGCAGGGCACAGGTTCTGAGGTTGCACCTCCAGGTGGTCTGCCAGTTGAGCCACCACCTGTTGAGCAGCTGGTTGTGCCGGCGGTGCAGGAGGAGGTTGTGCGTAGGCTGAGTGCGCTACACGAGTTCCAGAGGCAGCGACCTCTGAGGTTCCGGGTTGATCCAGACCCCCAGGCAGCTGATGACTGGCTTGAGGCAGTCACTCAAGTTTTCCGCCTAGTGAGGACACCTCCTGATCAGATGGTGGTCCTAGCGGCGAGCCTTCTGCATGGTTTGGACAGGCGATGGTGGAGTTTGGTGGCGCAGTCCCATGACGAGGAGACGCTCACGTGGGCAGAGTTTGAGCGGCTCTTCAGGGAGGAGTTTTATCCTGTGACGCTGAGGTCAGTGCGGGTCCAGTAGCTTCTGCAGCTTCGACAGGAGAGTCTGACTGTGTCGGAGTACTCAGCGAGGTTTACCAACCTGTCGCGCTACTCCCTGGATATGGTTCAAGACCCGTTCTTTAGGGCTCAGACCTTCGAGCAGGGCTTACGCAGGGACATCCGAGCAGGTGTGGTTTCCTTGTGCCTGCCGACCTATGCTGGGGTGCTGGAGCGTGTGTTGGTGGTGGAGAGTTTTCTGGATGAGCAGTTTCCCCCTATTAGTGTTGGGCACTCGAGAGATGAGACTTCGTCGGTCGGATCGGCATCTGGTAGCCGACGTCCGACTCAGTGGTCTGGACGTGGCCGACGTTTCAGGAGGTGACCCCAGGATGGAGGATCTAAGCCTCAGGGCTCACAGGGCTCACATGCCAGTTTTGTTCAGCCGCAGGAGAGGCAGTGTTATGCTTGCGATGGTCGGGGACATCTTGCTAGAGATTGTCTGACCCGACGTGCTGCTGAGAGGGAGCCGGTCGATGGACCGCCTTGGCAGAGGCAGCGTCTCGAGCAAGGAGGTCCGCAGGGCGCCGGACGTGGTGGCGGAGCTGGTGCAGCGGGAGGCGGTGGTAGGCAGTACCAGTTGCCACCACCCCCACCCCCAGGTGGTCCACGCCAAACTCAGGGAGCTGGTGGTCGAGGGCGAGGACAGCTGCATTCCCTAGAGGCAGTCGACCCAGAGGCACCGCGGATGGATCGAGGTACCCCTTGTTTCCTTTTGTTTCTTGCTCGAGTTTTGTTCAGGGCGTTGGTAAGACCCTGATTGGTTGTTTGTTGGTGAACTCGCTGGTGTGTGAGACCCAGTTGAGAGTCCAGTCGCTTTCCTTGTGCTTAGGACTTTTCGGGGACGAAAATTTATAAGGGGTGGAGGATGTAGTGACTCGGGTTTTTGGCCCTGTCAGACTTTGGAATATTTCTACGAATAATTCCAGAGCTAGGCGCGAAGACGGCGTGCGATTCCGAGGCCCGGTGTGCCCGTAATTAATTTTATAAAAATATTAAGTTTTTTTATACTATGCACGTGGTGGGGGTGTGATATATCCTAAACAATAGCTCAAAATGGGAATCTGAGGGAACAGTTGCGTCCGGAATTTTCCGTTTACCCTAGGCGAGGTGTAAACTCTGGAGGCGCGGGCCTGCGGTGAGAAACTCCACCAGGGGTGTTTTCGTAAATAAGTAGCAAGTTAGTGGGCGAGCGTCGGCTCGAATAACTTCTGAACGGAGTCTCGGATGAAAAATATGAGACCGCCGTTGCGTTCAGAACGGCGCGTTTACCCTAGGGGTGACCTTACTTTTGTTCGCATCGGGCATCGGGTCCAAGGCGGGTTTGGCGCCGGCGGGCGGCTGATATAAATATCAGCCCCCCCCCCCTTTTAATCGTTTTTCGCCTTTCTTCGCTGCCACTCCGCCGAATCGAGCAAACGGAGCGCCCACGAGCTCAGAATTCGACGGCGGACGTTCCAGTAGCGCGCAGCGGAAGCTTTGGAGCGCGAATCTGAGGCAGAACGTCGGCGTTTCGCCCGCGAGGTAGGCGGATTTGAGTTTTAACCCCCGATCCTGTTTTTGCTGCGTTTTTCTGCAAATTGAAGCCGTAGCAGTGTAGATCGGGTCCCGAGGGTCGTGTAGACGCCTCCGGATCGCGAAACAGACCACCGGGGTGCTCCCGGCGGTCCGCGGAAGGTCTGCTGGCCGGGGCGGGCCGGCGGCGGTGGCCGGTCCAGGCCGGCCGGACCGGCCGGTCGGGGCCGGTCCGACCACTTTTCGCATACGGGGGTCTTTAAACCTCCGTATCTTGCACTTCGGGAGTCGGATTCACGCGCCGTTTGCGGCGACGCGACCCTGACGACGAGGAAAACCCTCCGGTATGGGTTTGAGGGTTTAAAGGTTCGGGATCGTGGCCCGGGAGCTAGAAACGTCATACAAAATAATATTGTTTTATTATTTTACGACTTCGGGCCGTTGTAACTTCTACCCGGAGCGTCTGATTGACGTGCCGTCAGTGGCGTTGAGACCCTGATGGTACGACAGACTTTTTGAGATGGTTTCCGGGTGTTGGGTCTGAGAACGGGGTGCGGGCCCCACGAGGCTGGGTTTTGGCGTTTACGGAGAAACGCAGCTTTTGCACCAGGAGTCCAATTTTGGCGGATGAATAGTCGATCCTGTGTGTTTTTCCGAGAGGATCTCAATGGTGCGATCCGTTCGATGAGTTTCGGAATCCAGGCATGGGCCCCACCCGAGCCGACCTTCGGTGAATAGTACCTTTTTCACCGGGTGTCCGTTTTGGGCGAGCGAGTAGTCGATTCCTCTTGTTTTTCCGAGGGGATTGTCATGGTGTGATCCGCTCGATGGGTTTCAGGATCGTTTTGTGGGCCCTGCACGAGCAAGCTACGGTGAATAGTGCCTTTTTCACCGGTACTCCGTTTCGGGCGAGTAAACAGCCTATCCTGCGTGTTTTTCCGCATGGAACGCGATGGTGGCCTCGGTTTTGGCTTCAGAGGTGCGCAGTGTGGCGTTGTGGAGAGTCACTCGGGTTAGCGACGTTTGGACCAACAGTGGTTGAGGGTTCTCCCTTGGTTCGTTTCTACGAGGGTTCGTGTGGTAGCACAACCTTCGTATGGGTTTGTGATCCTCTCGATGGGATGTTTAAACTGTTAGAGTTGTGGTATCCCTTCGGTGGGCCCGGAGTGGATCCTCTAGAATCTTTACCCTAGATCGGTTTCTTGGTATCGCTGTGACCGTTTATTTACGGGTGGCGATCCCCTATCTAGCAGGTTAACCCCATAGGGTTTGTGGCATCATCGGACATATGATCCCCTACGCGGTGGGTCGTGCACAGTAGGGTTGTGGCATCGTCGGGCTTACGATCCCCTACTCAGCATGATGTTTATGGTAGGGTTGCGGTATCGTTGGTTATATGATCCCCTACTCAGCGCGTGGTTTCGGTAGGGTTGCAGCATCGTCGGTTCGATCCCCTACATCGCGAGTTATACCAGATAGGGTTCCGGTATCGTCGTGACCATCTTTATACGGACGATGATCCTCTATCTCAGTGTTGATCTTCTTTCGAGCGCCAGATCGGGTTGTGGTATCTCCCAACGGATCCTGGGTGTGATCCCCTATCTGTGAGAACTACGTATGCCAGATCGGGTCGTGGTATCCCCCAGCGGACCCGGGGAGTGATCCCCTATCTATGAGCTACGTATACCGGAGTGGGTCTTGGTATCCCCTAGCGGACCCTAGCGGTGATCCCCTATCCGAGGAGTTTGGTGGTTATGGTGTTTCAGCGATGTTTCCTCAGTGATGTTATCCGACGAACGTGGTCTCTCGGGTGAGCGTCTGAGATGTTTGTTTGGGACCCGATGGAGTGTATCTCTCGGATGAGTGTCATCTGGTATGACTGTGTTCATGGTGTACTCTCCTGGTTGTGGACAGTTGCTGGTGATGAGGTCGGGACCTCTTGTGGCTTTGTGGCGTGAGCTGAGTATATCTGGATTGTTCAAGGTGTATGTATGGGCATACACTTGAGCTGAGCTGACTAGTTGTGTTTAACCGAGGATGGTCACGAGATGGAGTTTCTCTCTCGTCTAAGTTCCCTCTGGCTGGGTTGAGCGGACTGTTGCCTTTCAGTTGCTCCCTTGGGTTTTGGTTTTTTGGGGTGCCTACTGAGTATGTTTATACTCACCCCTGCATGGGCTTTGCCCGCACATGTTTGTGTCTTGTGCAGACCACAGGCCTTTTCACGGAGTCCCAGGAGGACCCGGAGCAGGCGGAGCTTAGTGAGCGAGTGGACCGGGGTGTTTACCGGAGTTGTGCCGAGGGAGCTTTCCGGCAGGTGTTTGTGGCAGCGTTCCCCTTTTTCAGAGCTGGTTGGATACGCTTTTGTAGTTTTCTTTTGTTGGGCCCTGTTTTTCCCTTTGTACTTTTGCTGTTGCACTCTGGTTTGGGATAGATTGTATTCATGCATTTACTTTTCAATTTCTATATCTCTGCACTGTTGCATGGAGGTGTTTGTGGGTGCATGTGTATAGGTACCTTAGGCTAATGCCTCCCATGTGTGTGATATCCTACTCGGCGCTAGTCGCCAGCCCCTGGTCTATTGGAGGCGGGCTTGGGGAGTCGCGGCTTGAGCCCCGTTGGGTCGGGTCGTGACATTTGAAATATAAAAAATCATATTTCCTTTCCATTTTTTTGTGGCACCTGATGATTATATTTTCTTTATAAGAATCTTATTTTATTTTTTTATCTCATTGGAAATGATTTATTAGAAATTTATCATGATTTTAAAAAAAATTATTAAATTTAATGGGAATGGGTTTTTCTTGAAAATGGAAGCATGTTGTGTTTTTCAAAAAATAACGGTAAAACCTATTTTTATATGTAATATTTTTAAATTAGAATGACTTGGATTTCCTTTTAATAGTATGGAATATGGAATATTGTATTGGGGAATGCAACTAAGTAATAATACTCACACCTATAGATTTATTTTTTTAGATTCTGGTGTTGTTTCCAGCTTGAACTCAACCACCATGGGTGACATTGGTTTAGTGGTCCATGGTGACCTGTAGGGTTATATTGAGTCATGTAAAGTTTTATATTCATTCCACTTCTACTATTTATTTTATTGTTAAATTTATACTCATTTAATTTTTTTTCGGGGTCAAAATATTCTAATACTTTTATCATGATGCTTGACACAAGTTACTAGCTTTGGAGGATCGGGAACACCTCTCTGGACATATCATGAGCCTCTTCGGGTTTGACCTGGGTTGGTTCAAGACTTTCTCCACCCTATAAAAATTATTAAAATTAATAATGAAGGACTTGAAGACTGGATCCAATAACTCTAAGGCTGAAGGTTGCTAGGTATTAATTATGAAAAGAAGGTAATTCATAAGGAAGAGGATAAAATCAAATGTATAATACTTTATATTCAAAATATATTCTCATTGAAATGTTCCTCACCAAAAGATAATGTCATATCACACTCAAAACCTATAGTAAATACTCATATAAAATTTAATCACAATAAGAAATAAACAACTCACTTTGTGTTTTTTATTTTTTTAAAGGAATGAATGGAATGAACCTCACATCGACCACTTAACCATATGTGATAGAAAATCATTGGTTTGGAAGTGGAGATTTTTTATTCTCTTAAGTAACAACAGATTTTTTATTTTTATTAGTTTTTCTTTTTTTTTTTCAGATGCTGCACGTTGTAAAAGTATCAAATCCACCACCTAACCGCATATGATTTTGAGATCATCTATTTGAAAATTGTTATTTTTTACCTAGATAAAAAGAAACCCAATTTTCATTTTATTCATTGTTATTTTTAATTTTTATTCTAAAATAGAGATATATAATGGAATATAATGAATGTAAATATGTAACTTCCCCAAAATATCCTTGAAACACCCTTTAGTATTCTCTCAATAACAATATCCCCTATCTACCATGATCATCCAATCCACCACACTCATTAAATTAAATATTTTTTAAAAAATACAAAGATATGGGTAGGAGGGAAAATAATGGATTAATACTAATAATGTTATCCAAGGATTTTATGAGCTAAAGATGGATCAATTTACTAGTGGGTCTCCAAAAACGTTTCTCACTAATAAAATGGATCTCATTTCAAAATGGATTTTTTTCTTTTATAGATTTGAAAATATATCAATTCTAGTTCTAGAAGCTTTACGTGCCCCAATATTCCCTCAATAAATATGAGCAAAAAAAGGAAATATTTTTTTAGAATCCTCTTAAAAATGGGAAAATAATAAGAGTCAATCAGTCCATGACATGAAAATCCATAATCATTTTACTCAATAAAAGATTATATAATTTAAACTCAATACATCTAATCATACAATAAATAATTTTTAATAAACTAAAAATTGAAGTTAGTGTTTGACTTTCAAAAATATCTATTTATATCTCAAACATTTATGGACATGATATTTAAAATGTTACAATTATCCAAATATTATTCCTATGTGCTGATTTCTTATAAATTACTAAGTACAATACAAAATATAATATTTATTATCGGTGGATCTAATTTATTTTAATTAATTCAACAATTTATCTCATTTTTTTTCATTCTCTATTTTTTTTTAAATCAATTGGTAATAAAAACTTTGGATGTGAAAATATAATCAGGTATAAATAGTACTCTCCTTCCACAGATGCTTTTGAATGATTTGTTTATGTTATTTCTATGTGAGGTTCGTGATGTGAACTTTCATATCATGATGTGTATTTTTCCTTATTAAATCACTTCAATTGCAGCATAGTTCTTGCATTTATGTGTTTGAAAAATTAAATTAAAAAGTGAATGTATAAGAACTTTTTTTTATTTTTTCGGTTCAACAGATAAAAATAGAGACCACAAGAGAGTTATTTAAGAAGTTTAATTAAATAAAATTTTTCTGTTTTCTAGAATAAAATTTTAAAATTCGGGTTTTCTCTTGGTAGCTGATCTTTTTATGGTTATTTATCTAGAACTTTAACGTTTTTAGATATTCAGACCATTTTAAAAATCTAATCATATTTGATTCAGTAATGTATGAATATGTTTTTCATCTAGGGAGGTTTTACATTTCCTCATATTTCGGTTCTTTATTGATGGTACTTGAGGTAGGCTACAATTTGAGGACACATTTAATGAAAATAAAGAGAAATATAAATCTGGCTAGAGTCAGTAGTTTTCTTGCTTCAACACAACTTCTTCATCTTAGGATTCAATTATTACTATTATTATTTCTTATCTTCTTAAAATAGTTTTTCCCATCATATTTATTATTTTATCTCTATTTTATTTCATTTATGAGATCATCCATGGTCTAATATCTATCTTTTGTGTGTTTAAAAGGGAGTACCTTGCTTGTTTAGACTCTAGAATATTAGTAAGGTTAGTGAATTTCTTCTTATTGTCCACTTCCTTTAATTTTTATTGTTTCTTCGATTCTAGGGATTGTATAACATCGAACTCCTTATACTCTTCCACTTTGACCATCCAATAATAAATTTTCATCATATTTACATTTTATTCATCTCACAATTACAAAAGGTATTATATTTAATCTTCTTGGTATTTTATTAATCATTAATGGGATGCCTCGAGTTCATCTTTTTAGTCAAAGTCTATAGGATCAACACTTTGATAGATATCATAAATATCTATAAATTCTTCCTCTACATCCACATCCTACATTGTTTCTTCATTTTTTGTGCTAAAAGTTTGAGATTCATTAACCAACACTTCTTAATTATCATCTCCAAGACACTCAGTAGCTGTGTTAGAAATAAATTGTAGATTATATATAAGGGAATTTAATGTTGAAATAATTTGATCAAGGTTTTTAGTAACTCTCCATTTTTTCTAATTTTTGCATCATGATCATATATCCATTTATCCAATACTGGAATGTACTTTGTTAGCAAGGTAATAAGTTCACCTTCTGAGTTCTTCTCATGAGTGGGTATAAATTATGGTTCTTGTTGAATGTACTACTCTGGATATTGCTTTGTATAAAAAACATTGGTATCCTTTTCTTCATAACATTATCCTTCTTTAAAACAACCTATACATACATTAGGAGATATTTTTACGTTTATTATAAGGGAATTTAAATTTGGAATGATTTGGGAAAGATGAGTAGTAAATTATCTCTATTTTTTTTAGTTGGTCCTCATGATTATCCATCATATTTTCTATCCCTTAATTATGCTATGTTAGAAATCAGGTTAGCCATACTTCTTAGTGCCACTTGTCCCATGTTTTACATTAGTAGTTTTAAATATTAAGTTCTCCTATATAAGTTTGATGATAGGTATTACCCAATTTGTAAGTTTTGAAATCATCATATTTGAATGAATATGTATCTTTCCCCCTTGTTTCATGATATGACCACCCTTTAGAATTCAACACTACCCATTTGGTCTTAAATTTTTAAAATCATATGTACTCTGATGGTGGTGAGACATAATAATAATGTGGCACGTATTCTATATTAAACAAAAAAACCACTTTGTGTGGGAAAATAGAAAATGAATAATAAAAAAATAAAATTGATAAAAAAATACATAAAATAAAATCTGTAAATTTAAATGGACTATGGAATGTCTTCTACCTAAGTAATTGATCTTGATTCATCTAAAATACTCTTCTTCTCCAAAAAAATTGGGCCAAAATTTGATGCGTCCAGAAGAAATTGTTAAATCCTTTTGAAGAATAAAATTTTAAATTTATATGTTCCCAAATTACACTAACTACAAAGGAATAGTAAATTTGAAGTTGGGGGTTGATCCTATAGAGGATAGGGAACACAATGATGTCTTTTGACCCAAGGCTAGGTCATTACAATGTTAGTTTGATTTTATTAAATTGAAGATAAAAATTAAATAATTAAAATACATGAAGAATGATTGAAAAGAAGGAATAGATAAGGACAATGGTTAATTTTAGATTATAAGAAAAGGATAGGACAAAATTTAACCTGGGATTGACCTTTTAAATATTCCACAAAGTGGTGAAAAAGATAGTAATTTATCTTTGTCCAACTAATTTAATGAACCAATGCTTGAAAAGACTCCCTGGTCTATAGTAATTGAAAACCTAAGCATAGGGATCATGGATTCTAAACTGAAATTATTACAAGCTATTGGTCCTAGAAAGATATTCTCTAACTAGGTCATGGTAATTCAATTTGAAGCTTTGATGGTCAGGAATGGTGAAAAATAATTATATTTAAATTTTTTTCAATCCCTATTTATAGACATAGGGTTACCCAATTTAGATTTTAGATATTCATTAGTTTGAAAACACCCCTACACTCAACCTATTTAGATTTTTATGATCATCGGTGGGTGATTTCCAAAGATGGATAAATAATCATCCATAGTAGAGATATCATAAGATAATTAATTATAGAAAAACTAAAACAACTAAACCGAAATTAAAATAATGATAAACCCATTACAACATCATAACTAAAAGAATAATTCAAAAAAATAGAAACCTATCTACAATGAAATTCAGGTCGGAAACCTGTGGCTGCCTCATGACAATCGAGCCTCTTCACCCCTAGAATGGAATGTCTTTTCTCCCGAGATGGCACCCTTAATTTTAAGCCCAAATATCATGCAATGGTTTCCCGGAGTTAAATATCCTCCCCCATGTCAAAAATTAAATTCCATATCCAACGATACGATGAAAATAACTATTTTTTCATTATCTGATATATTCACATCAAGCAATATTTACACGATGTGTTAGGTGAGGGCCTCAAAAGTTTCACTTCAATCTAATTTCTTTTTTATCATGAGCTATAAATGGTTCACATATTGTAACTTTAGGATTTTTAATGATTTTACAGGAAATGTAAAATCTGTTCTCATTACAAGAATCTATATTTTACTCCTGTTATTTAGTATTAATCCTTCAGAACCCCCTGTGATCATCCCACATCATGGGAATAATTTATTAAATAGATATATGTTTCTATTTGGATTCAATATACAATCTAAATTTCATCATATTTCTATATTTGTTCCAAGACATTCTTTTGTATTCCATAATTTCCATATCTTCCTTAATATTCATCCAAATTACATCCCAACATATTAGTACAAAATTCATCAATATATTCCACAGGACCAATCATTAATCAATTAATATTCAATTAATTCATATATATATATAATACCATAAATTTATACATATAAAATAGATACATCAAGACCCATATAATTGAATTAATTACCAAAAGAAGTTCATATTTATTCATTCACTAATAAATGATCATAATTTAAATTTTCATATGATATGTGACTTATCAATTACTATAATTAGTTTAGACTCCACGTAGGGAGATCGATACCATACCAAAATTCACATAAAATTCATTTAATTGGAGAATAATAGGAAATTTTGGGAAGAAAATTTTAACAAAATTCAATCAGAGAAGAATTGTAGACTTGAAATGTAATCATTGTACAATTATGAGTTTTCATTAATTTTCCCATATCTATCTAATGGGATAAATAATTAAAGACCTAATAGAAATTCCCCTATATGATAATACTTAATAAATAGAGTAAAACTATTCACTTAGAGGGAATAAATTATAAATCACATATATTCCTAACTTATGAATTTTTTATGTTCAAATCTTGGTTATCCACTTTTATTTACATATTATATTTTTTAACCTAACCAGTTATATATCGATATATAACCTAACATATAAAAAATCATTCACAATTATTCCTAAAGGGAATATAAATTAACCAAATCATATCCCTCAAGGGTGTATAACAAGTAATGAAGTTAAGACCACTTCTATGCAGCAAGAAAGGACCATGTTAATATCAAACTAACCTTATTCATGGTTATCATCCCTAGGTGCATCTGTTACAAATATTGTATCACCATGTTTATATCCAGACTAGGATTTAATTATTAGTAAACCCCAATATCTCTACATAAGAAGAATCCTAGATTATTTTCTTATATTTAAAATTATTCTTAGGGGTTTCACTTATGTTTTCCTATCATAATCCTTGAAAATAACAAAATAATTTTCTAAAACAAACTTATGTGACAAAAGATGTATAATAATATATTTTACTTCATTTTAATGATTTATTATATCACATAATTATTAAAAAACCCCGAACCCCATGGTTTAGTGTCATTTAATATAGATTTCATAAGAATATTATTACACTTTATTGCCTCAAATCATCCATAAATATCTCTATATAAAATTTCCTTCAAGACATACTCACATATATAATTTCTAAGGGAGGTAGAAAAAGTAGAAGGGATGAGATCAAGATCTTAGTAAGGGAAAATGTATAATCATTTCATAATTGGTTAAAGTATGTGGGAAAACATGAACATAGAAGAAATATATGATTAAAAAACCTTTTAATCATAAGATACAATCATAAGAAACGATATGACATCATATATCAGGGAATTAGTTCATAAGATAATATATAGATCATCATTTAAGTATCAAAAAATACCATAACTTTGAAACAAGTGAAAATTTTCATAGAAAATTGAATAATAACATAAAAATGTGGATTAATATAGAAATATAAAACAAAAATATGCATGGAAACCATAAAATATGTTAATTTTAATTACATAGACAATCATAAAATAGGGGACTAGGCAATACTCCCTATTTACAATAACATAGTTGACCAGGAATCAAATACTGTTTCTTGTAGTGGATCTAGCATCACAAATCATTTCATATAACAATATTATGATATAAAAAGATTTACCAAATTAATTAGAGGTATACATAGGTCCCATAAATCACATTATTGTATACCATACCTATTTTTCATCATTAAATCAATCATACTTTTTTATTATGGAAACCACATGGAATAATAATTGTTTTTGTATTATTTTCAATTGGTAACACATCAAATAAAATAGAGAATTAGATTGGTTGAAACCAAAATTATGTCACCAAAAGGGTTTACTTCATAATGTAAATTTGAGGGAGATTCATAAAACATAACTCCATAGGAGATAGATCTATTGGAGATAAATAGTAAAATGGAAGTGAAGATGCATAAATAGTTTTTGAAAATCATCTCTTAATGTTGTTATAAAGTGATAAAGTTAAACATAACATTACAAAGTTAATTAGAATAAATTGACAAAAATTATTTTTCAATTTTTTTTAATGGAATAAAATTAATTAAATCTTAAAAATAAATAAAATTAAAGTAAAAAATGTGGAGTGGATGATAAAAACATGACATTGAGAAGAAATTCCATTTTAATTTTTACAATATATTTATTGAAACTCAATTCCTTCAATGAGTAAAAAAGAATCATTTTTAAAGTATTTAAAGACAAATATAATGGTCAGAATAGAAAATACATATTTGGATTTAGAAATAAGAGAGGAATTTTTTTTATAAATAATGAATGAGTAAATTGAAGATGATGAAGCATTAGAAAGGATTGGTAATTACTAATAAATACATCATATTTTATAAATAAATGAATCCATTAAAGATGAAATCAATTATGCGAAGTCAAAATTTCCATATAAAATAACAATTAAAGACAATATTATATCATCATAAGATAGAATAAACGAATCTGGTAAGATTGTAGTCACATTTTCACCCCCTATATAATAAAATTTTATTTATTAAAACAAGAATTAAAATATGAATTAAATTAAAATTTTCATTTTTAATTATATTTAATCAATATAATTTAATCATTACTATTAATTTTGTAAAGATGATGACAAGATGACTTGTTTTATTTAAAATTATAACAATTTGTTTTGATTTTATGATTTTAATTATTTGAAAGATATAATATTATAAAATTATTTACAGAATACTTAAATACATTAAAATATATTTATATTACATAATCTAAAATAATCAAACATATAGGTGGTGATAAATTACATATTGATAACGTCATAATATACGGATTAAACCCACCATATCTGGATATGTGAAACGAGAGAGGTGGGGGGGGGGGGAGAATATAATATAAATATATTTAAACACTTATACTAGTTTCATAATAATTTCTTTATGATATATAATTGTATGTGATTATTTTCAAATGGTAGAAGAAGGGAATTTTATAGGGAGATTAAAATGAAGAAGATAAATAAAAAATGAAAGATAATCGATTTTTCCTTTTCATTGGATATTTAATATGCCAATCCCTTGATGAATTTTGGATATGTAACACTAAAATGGATTTAAAGGATATATGAGTATTAATATGAAGAAAATGATCATATGTTGGGAATTTAGAAGTTAATGGGATGTTATTTTCCATTGGAAATTGGAGAGGGTATCTATACTTGATTAGAGGGGTGTTTTAGGTTAAAAATATTGATTTTTTTTATCATTTCAACCCAATAATTTTTATTGGGGATGATTGCAAAAAATATTTTTGCTTATTATTAAAAAAATAAATTTCATTGACATTTGAACTATTCCAAAAATGAATTTCATCAGTGAACCACTTCATTAAAATTAGAAAGTAAAAAAGATTTCTATTTGAATAAAATATATATCAGGATTCAAAATTTCAATTATATGTTTAAAAATTAAAATTAAAAATTTTAAATTCAATATTTTACACAGAAAATATTTTTTTCAAGAAAAAAGTTTTATAGAATATTAATGCAAGATTTCATTATAACGATGTCATAAAATTTTTAGGATTCAATTTTTTTCTACTATTTTTAGAAAAATAAAAATCTTTATTAAAGACACTAAAATTCACCCTAAGCTATTTTTCACATGATGATTCCAAAAGTTAATCCATTTTTATCAAAATAAATTTTGGAAAGGTAAATTTATTATTTTATTTAAAAAATATATATTACATGGGAAAATAATTTATATATAATAAAAACCATATCCACATTTCTTATTATTTAATTTTTTATCTTTAATTATATCATAATTATTATATGATATGTGATTGAGTATTTTACACAATTGTTTTTTTATTTTTTTGAAATATTTTTCTGAATTATGTGGAATTTAGATTTTAAATAAATAATATATAAAATATATTTTTTATAAATAAATTATATATTATGATAAAAAATTGAATAAAAATTACCATTTTACTCTTCAAAAAAAAAATCCAAAAATTATAACATTGTTTTTGATAATAAGGCACTATACATAATATGAGTCACATTATAATATAAAAACAATTATTTCATAGCTTTATTGAATATCCCTTGTAAAATTTTTATTTGATATCAGTAGGGTAGCTAATGAAGGCTGGAGAAACAATCTATATGTTTTGTGAAGTTGATGGAGATACTATTCATCTATTTATGGATAAATAATTGAAAAAGAGTGATGCTTCTATCTTGAGGATATTTTATGAACAGATTCAAGGATGATATCCCTTTTATTTGTGATGTTTGTGGAGCTAAAATTCATATATTAAAAATATTATTATATCTAAATGTAATATACTATCTACAACATTTTTGATTGAGAATTGATGTATTTCTCTAAAATAGATAATTAAAAATATTTTATTAAATAATTATAAATACATCATGAAGAGTGTTGAATCCATCCAAATATTCTTAATATTTGAAGTTACTACAATCAGTGATAATATTTTTTTGGATGATGTTCTGATAAAGTTTAAAGTGTTGGAGAAGGACTTGTGTTCAATTGGAGCTATTTTGATTGAGGTTGAAGAGTTGTGATATTACATGAAATAGTGTAAGGGTAATCTATAATTTTAACTACCTATGTAAAGGTAGCCAATTATGTTTTGTAATGGTAACTTGACATGTGCTTCATAACATTAACATCAAATGTTTGGGCTTTGCGTAATGGTAACCTAGAGCAGGTATGAAGGTAATATCGAGGATTTCCATCCATAGAAATGTAATATGTAATTATATTAGAGATACCTCAAGGTCATTCAATGGTTTTTTAGACTTGTATATAAGTCACAATATAGAACATAACAAATTTAAAGGTAATTAGTTGGTGCATCAAGGGAAACTCATGTCACGTCATATCTATAAACTAGTTTTGTAATGCTCACCCCAAAGGCTATAGACCAAACTGAGGGTCATCTGGAATCTACTAAAATCTAATATAAGGATATTAATGGATTTTTTAAATGATGTTTAGATCTAAATAAGGGTAACACAATGTTTCAAAAATATAATATATTTTGAAGTATGAATAAATTGGATGACATAGATGAGATGATCATCATAAATTAAATATCCGGATCCATCAAGATGTTCAAGTTCCAAGATGTATATAGAATGTAACGCCCCGACCCCAGCTACCCAGAGTCGGTGGATTACTTCGTAACATTGGAATGATCACAAAAGATCAAGTCTCGAAAGACCGATTAGTTTAGTAGCCTTGGAAACACTAGATACATCCGTAAGCGTTACATTACATCATAAAGTGAAAAACTACAATAACAAAGTCTCCATAGTCCACACTCATATCCTCTTCTGACAATCCTTGCAGGTCATTCATAAAATACTTCTTCACATCCTGGGAAATATTAAAACATTGAAAGGGGTGAGCTCAGATGCTCAGTAAGGATAACAATATTGCGGAAGCTTTCATAAATAAACATTAACATTTAAGGCAATTTATAACTAAATCAAAAGCCTTTTTAAACTTGAACTTCAGCATAATATGGAAAAAATAAAATTAAATAATGCCATTTACTTACTCACATGGATATTCTACTAGTAGAATAATCACATGCAATATCAAAAACCACTTTCATAATGAGGGAATGTATAATGCCAGACATTCTGAAACATTTTGTCAAGGCCTCGGCCAAGACGTCTAAAATGATTAAGGCCTCAGCCAAAACCATAAATCAAATTGGGAAAGGGCCTCGGCCAATTCCACGTCTAGTTGTCTCATGAGACCTACCGATGCATCGAGGAGCTATAACGGGCTCCACCCGTCACTTATTAAGTCCAATGCATTCCTCATATGAATAGTTTTAAACATATCATAAACCATAACATAATTGTATCATATAAAACATGCATAAAGGAAACATAACATTTCCACATTTCAATCACAAGATATCAATACAACACATTGATATAATAAAAACGCTTTCAAAACCATTTTTCAATACCAAAATAAAAGAAAAGTATAACATGGTATTTATTTTTCATTAGAAAAAAGGTATGGCTTGTAGAGGAAGCCGAAACTCAAATAGTGGTCACGGAGGCGGAGAAGTCGTTGTCGCCGCATACGTACGGAGAGAAAAAAATTCCCTTTTTGTCATTTAGTAAAATTCTTCATATAAAAAAGATTTTTTTTGAATAAACGTAAAAGTCAAAGGGGTTTATACACCGTATAAAAGAAAATTGTGTATAAAACCAAATATGCCTCAATGAAAGGAGATTGAGACGAAGTCCTTAAAAAGATCATTTTTAAAATAAAATAGATCTATTATGTGTATTCACTATAGGTACACTTAAAGAATGTAAAAATACAAAATAGGACATAATAATATCATGACATAATTTGAAAGTAGGAGATTAACCCAAAGAATGGAAGTTGGGTTAAGAAATTCCCTTACCTCATGTCTGACTTGACTCAACCGTTCTTTAACCTCCTGGATAATAAACTAGAGTTAATATATACCTTATTAAGAACCATTTTCAATTTCATTATCCTTATTATATCACTTATTACAATGATATGAACATTATGTAATTATTTAAGTTAATAACGGTCGTTTTGTCGATCTTTGGTACTTGAGTCAACAATAAACTTCTTATAATTACAAGTTGTTTATGTGGTAGAATATCCATTATCTCCAGAATTATATTCATGATTTAGATGTCATATATATCATATATATCCAGTATATACATTCATTTATAATATTACGTAACATTTAGAGGTAAGAAATGAAATGCACCGTTCATGGAGACGGTAAGCCGTACGTACGCATGAACGCTACTTTCATTTCTATTTCGTATTTAATGGAATGAAATCATAATGATATAAATGTATAATATAATTCCATTATAATATAGTGTATAATACCATTTACTTCATCCTTTATACATCACACATATGGCATTAACAATTCAAATCACTTTGAGGGGGCGGTAGTCCGCACTTCCTAAAATGAAATTATCGCGTTTTACCCATAATGGAAATCATAAAGTATGCCATAAATGAGAAATACAGAAGAATAAGTAAAACATAAAAATATTATATATCATATATAAATATAGTGACATCTTAATGGCCACCTTTGAAGGTGTTATATGAGTGTTGAACAATCATCGTTTCGTGAGGCAGAAATTTGCCATCCACAGAAACCGTATGTTCTTTAACCATTAGATGTAGGTGTGTGTAAGTGTAGCTTGAATCCATCTTATAACAACATCCTAGTATATTGAGGATACTGGTGTTGTTACAAAAGAAATGAATAAAAAGAGTTTAGGGGGTTGGAGATGAAAAACAAAACAAAACAACATTAGAGAAGACATTACCTCAAAATCGGGTAACTCTTTTTGATTTGAGCGAAAGGCTTCCTTGGGAAGAGTTCTGCCCAAATTAAGGCTTCTAGGATTAAGAGGGGGAAGTTGGGAGAGTATTTGGGCAGAGGTTGGCCGAGCAAAATGGCTTGAAAGTGTGAATACGGTGGGAGTGGTGGGGGCCTTTTATAAGTGGAGAGGAGGGGCACTCTTGGAAAGTAAAGAAAAGTCACTTTATTATAAAATGAGTTTCGGATTTTAGAGGTCCCACACTTATATAATTCGAGTATAAGATGATAAGGGTTAGAAATCTACTCATCCAATAGGTTTTTGACAAGTTTACGCTTTGGATTTTACATTATCTTTCCATTTTATTTAAATCGTTAAATAATGAGGTCATGGATGCATCATGATGATGTCATAAATAATTTAATTTATTTAATGTCTAAAAATTATAAAAAAATACTATGATTTATGAAATCTTTTTATCTTTCCAATGACTATTTATTGTCAAAAATATGACTTGTATAACCCCATATAAAAATTGTTTTAGTAAAACATGTCATGTTTGTGTCATTTTTTACTTTAACATTAAATAAAAGGTCTTTATGTCATTTTCCAACTAAAGTGGCTCCATGGGGTCCCCAAGTTGACCCATGGATTGTCTTGGTCGGCCATGACACATCCAATGATGTTAGGACATGTGTCAAGCTCATCTCATATTATTAAAACATTATTTTTACCTTAAACTACACTAATTACCTCTAATCGCGATTAAGAACTTAAAAGTTACTATTCATCAAAAATTATTTTAATCTCATTGAACCACATTTTACTTCTTAATGACAACCATGTATGTCAGATTTTTGAAAATCAAAGCATAGAAGTGGTAATATTTAATTTAAACTAAAAATCAGTTATTTAACTACCACTTAGTGGTTTCACTATTCATAAAAAATTGAAGTTTTTCAGAACAATGCCAAAATTTCACCCTAATCTATAATTGATTTTCTGAATTCAAAAATGATGTCTATTTTAAAAAATTCCAAACATATAAGTTGGATTAATTAATTTCATAATTAATTCCCGCTGTCACAACAATAGCGTGTTTTTAAGAAACAATTTATATCAAAAGATTGGTAATTGTTTATGTCCAATTTCAATGTTAAATTAATTCTAATGAACACCATTGGATAAAATGGTAAAAATATATTCTAATTATACTTTAAAACAAATAAATAGTATACTTTATCACTATAAATTATTTTGATTAAAAAAGTTGTTTTTAAGTAATTTTCACTATTCATAAAAAATTGGAAGTTCTCAGAAAATTACAAAAAATTCAACTTTGGATAATTTCGATATTACGAATACAAAAATGAAGTCCATTTTGAAATATAAAATTTCTATAATTTTAAAAAGAGGTTATTACTATTCATAACAGCTACTTTGATTAGTCGCGGTGTTTTAGAACTCGAAGTTGCGTACAATGCAAGCTATTGAATTATTGAATGAGAAGCGTATCGTGGAAGCTCGGGGTGTTACATTCTCCCCTCCTTCAATAAATTGCGTACTCGCAGTTTGAAAAAAAATTTCATTGAAAATAAAAGGTTGAAAAGAGAAAATACCTTTGTGGAAAACCCACATCGGAAATAAGATTAATAAAATTTAGCCTTAATAAGAGGGAAAGGGAAATGAAAAAGTCACCACCCAATTATGATCTCTATTAGGAGAACATTGGTGGAAATTAGAGACATATAATTAGAGGAAAACGTAAATATTTATAGGGAGTTATTGAGGTCATCAATCACAATCAACTGTCAAATTGAGGGCCTCAAAGCCTTCAATCTATGTTGATTTAAAATATCATCAGTTAAACAAGACATAAGGTATTAGGATAACACATTTTTTGTTTTAATATCCCTTTAATAAAGTTTAAGAATTAATTTATTCATTGAATAAGAGATAGGTATATATATATTTATGCTTGACAATTAGAGTTTCAACCTTCAACTCATCTTTCACTCAAAAAGATAATAGAACTCAAAAATATTATACTTATCCTAATTGTATAAGGTTATAAATGTTAAAACATACCATTTAGATTAGAAAAACTATTTTGTAACAGCCAGGGACTTCACGTAGTCCAGTGGTAGGCGATTAATCCCAATCGCACTATGGTTGTGGGTTCGATTCCCACAGCTTTGTCCGATGCGATGGGTTGTCACTCGGTCTGCATGTTGTCCTTTTTATAAATATCCAAAAATAACCTTAACAATAGTATCCAATGTAAAATATAATCCATTCCAACCTTTATAGTTATCCAAAATACTTCTGTCCAACTCACAGTCCAGATTTTATGAGGAAGGTAAACATAATGAAGCTCTTTTTTTTCTGCGTAACAACATGTGAACACCTTCATCATGTATTCTTTTAAAACACTGCAACATACTGAATTACCATAAATCCTTATTGATTACATTCATGATCCCTTATTCGTTATAGAAAACTAGATATACTCCTTCTATCCAAAAATGTATACAAATCATTAATCAGTTTCAAGGATGTTAAGAATATCCAACATAATTTATCCGAATCAATCATGTCTTATTCCAAAATCACTATCTCGGTATCAGAACCATATTATGGTTTATCTTTCTCTCAACCATATATTTTCCAAAAATTTAACCTACTGTGGAGTCACTTTTCTTGGTTCCACACAATCTCAAGTCCTAGATGAAATAGTACTGCAGTACAATCCTTATATACTCTATAATTATTATAACCAGTACATCATTGATACAAAACTCAAATTACAAAATTCTTTAATAACAACATAAGAACTCTAATCATTCCTCCTCATCTGTGGTAGTATCATAACTTGATTATTATCCAATAACATCATTTGGGGCATACTCTGATGATTTGAACATTGGTTTGCGTAGTGTCCCCACTCCTTGCAGATGAAGCATTGTACATTTGAAACCTTTTTCTTACCCTTGCAGTCATGCACTTGGTGTCCTTTTTCTACACACTTATAACAAACTCCCATTCCCTTCAGGCAAATTCCAAGGTGTTTCTTCCCACAGTTATCACATATTGGAAAATTCTTCTTTTCCCTCGTCCCTTTATCCATCATTCTCTCTTCCATCCTTTTATTCTCTTTCATCCCTTCAAATCCATAAGACTCAGAGAATTCTCTAATTATCTTATTAACACATGATACTATTTCTTCATATGTTGATAACACATGGGAGAATATTTACCTTCTAAATGTTGGCTTAATACCATGAAAGATATGATCCTTCTTACTCTTTGGATCATACGTATTGATGGATTTCACATTCCTTCTACTGGGCGCCATTTCTATACAATGCCATAAACTAGGTTAGTTTATGAATCGAAATACATAATTCCATACTTATAAAATACTTAACATAAATTGAACTATTTATGGATATAATCCATAATCATAAAAAGGTTTTCTTTGAGGAAGTATATACTCATAACCGTTCATAGTGGTTTGTAAAGAAAACGAGAATTATCCTAAGCATATCCCCCATGAGTGTCGTAACCAAGAGTGCAGCAAGGACCGTTGTCGTGCACCAGTTCCCGTTCGAGTCTAGCTCAAAGCGGTGTTTTTGGGTTTTGCCACTAGGTACATCTGTGCCAAAGCCGCCTCTACCTGCTCGTATCCAGACAGGGATGTATTGCTCGGAAAACTCACAAAATCTCTACAATAACAAAATTCTAGGAAGTTCTTCTATACTAATCCTCAAAGTCTATCTTTGGGCTATGTGCTCTAATCAGAGTTTATCTAAATCTAGCTTCCAAGGTTAGTACTAAACTGCCTTTGATACCAACTGCAATGCCCTGACCCCAGCTACCCAGAGTCGGTGCATTACTTCGTAACATTGGCATGATCACAAAAGATCAAGTCTCGAAAGACCGATTAGTTTAGTAGCCTTGGAAACACTAGATACATTCGTAAGCGTTACATTACATCATAAAGTGAAAAACTAAAATAACAAAGTCTCCATAGTCCACACTCATAACCTCTTCTGACAATCCCTGCAGGTCATTCATAAAATACTTCTTCACATCCTGGAAAATATTAAAACATTGAAAGGGGTGAGCTCAGATGCTCAGTAAGGATAACAATATTGCGGAAGCTTTCATAAATAAACATTAACATTTAAGGCAATTTATAACTAAAACAAAAGCCCTTTTAAACTTGAACTTCAGCATAATATGGAAAAAATAAAATTAAATAATGCCATTTACTTACTCATATGGATATTCTACTATTCGAATAATCACATGTAATATCAATAACCACTTTCATAATGAGGGAATGTATAATGCCAGACATTCTGAAACATTTTTTCAAGGCCTCGGCCAAGGCGTCTAAAATGATTAAGGCCTCGGCCAAAACCATAAATCAAATTGGGAAAGGGCCTCGGCCAATTCCAGGTCTAGTTGTCTCATGAGACCTACCGATGCATCGAGGAGCTATAGCGGGCTCCACCCGTCACTTATTAAGTCCAATGCATTCCTCATATGAATAGTTTTAAACATATCATAAACCATAACATAATTGTATCACATAAAACATGCATAAAGGAAACATAACATTTCCACATTTCAATCACAAGATATCAATACAACACATTTATATAATAAAAACGCTTTCAAAACCATTTTCAATACCAAAATAAAAGAAAAGTATAACATGGTATTTATTTTTCATTAGAAAAAGGGTATGGCTTGTAGAGGAAGCCGAAACTCAAATAGTGGTCATGGAGGCGGAGAAGCCATTTTCGCCGCATACGTACGGAAAGAAAAACATTCCCTTTTTGTCGTTTAGTAAAATGCTTTGTATAAAAAAGATTCCTTTTGAATAAACGTAAAAGTCAAAGGGGTTTATACACCGTATAAAAGAAAATTGTGTATAAAACGAAATATGCCTCAATGAAAGGAGATTGAGACGAAGTCCTTAAAAAGATCATTTTTAAAATAAAATAGATCTATTATGTGTATTCACTATAGGTACACATAAAGAACGTAAAAATACAAAATAGTACATAATAACATCATGAAATAATTTGAAAGTAGGAGATTAACCCAAAGAATGGAAGTTGGGTTAAGAAATTCCCTTACCTCGTGTCTGACTTGACTCAACCGTTCTTTAACCTCCTGAATAATAAACTAGAGTTAATATATACCTTATTAAGAACCATTTTCAATTTCATTATCCTTATTATACAACTTATTACAATGATATGAACATTATGTAATTATTTAAGTTAATAACGGTCGTTTTGTCGATCTTTGGTACTTGAGTCAACAATAAACTTCTTATAATTACAAGTTGTTTATGTGGTAGAATATCCATTATCTCTAGAATTATATTCATGATTTAGATTTCATATATATCATATATATACAGTATATACATTCATTTATAATATTACGTAACATTTAGAGGTAAGAAATGAAATGCACCGTTGATGGAGACGGTAAGCCGTACGTACGCATGAACACTACTTTCATTTCTATTTCGTATTTAATGGAATGAAAACATAATGATATAAATGTATAATATAATTCCAGTATAATATAGTGTATAATACCATTTACTCCATCCTTTATACATCACACATATGGCATTAACGATTCAAATCACTTTGAGGGGGCGGTAGTCCGCACTTCCTAAAATGAAATTATCGCGTTTTACCCATAATGGAAATCATAAAGTATGCCATAAATGAGAAATACAGAATCATAAGTAAAACATAAACATATTATATATCATATATAAATATAGTGACATCTTAATGGCCACCTTTGAAGGTGTTATATGAGTGTTGAACAATCATCGTTTCGTGAGGCAGAAATTCGCCATCCACAGAAACCGTATGTTCTTTAACCATTAGATGTAGGTGTGTGTAAGTGTATCTTGAATCCATATTATAAAAAAATCATAGTATATTTAGGATACTGGTTTTGTTACAAAATAAATGAATAAAAAGAGTTTAGGGGGTTGGAGAAGAAAAACAAAACAAAACAACATTAGAGAAGACATTATCTCAAAATCGGGTAACTCTTTTTGATTTGAGCCAAAGGCTTCCTTGGGACGAGTTCTGCCCAAAGTAAGGCTTCTAGGAGTAAGATAGGGAAGTTGGGAGAGTATTTGGGCAGAGTTTGGCCGAGAAAAATGGCTTGAAAGTGTGAATAAGGTGGGAGTTGTGGGGGCCTTTTATAAGTGGAGAGGAGGGGCACTCTTGGAAAGTAAAGAAAAGTCACTTTATTATAAAATGAGTTTCGGATTTTAGAGGTCCCAAACTTATATAATTAGAGGATAGGATGATAAGGGTTTGAAATATACTCATCAAATAGGTTTTTGACAAGTTTACACTTTAGATTTTACATTATCTTTCTATTTTATTTAAATCGTTAAATAATGAGGTCATCGCTGCATCATGATGATGTCATAAATAATTTAATTTACTTAATGTCTAAAAATTAAAAAAAAATACTATGATGTAGGAAATCTTTTTATCTTTCCAATTACTATTTATAGTAAAAAATATGACTTGTATAACCCCATATAAAAATTGTTTTAGTAAAACATGTCATGTTTGTGTCATTTTTTACTTTAACATTAAATAAAAGGTATTTATGTCATTTTCCAACTAAAGTGGCTCCATGGGGTCCCCAAGTTGACCCATGGATTTTCTTGGTCGGCCATGACACATCCAATGATGTTAGGACATTTTTCAAGCTCATCTCATATTATTAAAACATTATTGTTACCTTAAACTACACAAATTACCTCTAATCGCGATTAAGAACTTAAAAGTTACTATTCACCAAAAATTATTTTAATCTCATTGAACCACATTTTAATTCTTAATGACAACCATGAATGTCATATTTTTGAAAATCAAATCATAGAAGTGGTAATATTTAATTTAAACGAAAAATCAGTTATTTAACTACCACTTAGTGGTTTCACTATTCATCAAAAATTGAAGTTTTTCAGAACAATGCCAAAATTTCACCCTAAGCTATAATTGATATTCCAAATTCAAAAATGATGTATATTTTACAAAATTATAAACATATAAGTTGCATTAATTAATTTTATAATTAATTCCCGTTGTCACAACAATAGCGTGTTTTTAAGAAACAATTTATATCAAAAGATTGGCAATTGTTTATGTCCAATTTCAATGTTAAATTAATTATAATGACCACCATTGGATAAAATGGTAAAAATATATTCTAATTATACTTTAAAACCAATAAATAGTATAATTTATCACTATAAATTATTTTTATTAAAAAGGTTGTTTTTAAGTAATTTTCACTATTCATAAAAAATTGGAAGTTCTCATAAAATTACAAAAAATTCAACTTTGGATAATTTCGATATTAAGAATACAAAAATGAAGTCCATTTTGAAATATAAAATTTCTATAATTTTAAAAAGTGGTTATTACTATTCATAACGGCTACTTTGATTAGTCGCGGTGTTTTAGAACTCGAAGTTGCGTACAATGCAAGCTATTGCATTATTGAATGAGAAACGTATCGTGGAAGCTCGGGGTGTTACATAGAAAATAGAACCAAAATTTATACTATTATATGATTAAAAAATTCTATAAGATGATGAAAAACACCACACTGAAGGATATTGTACTATCCCTATGGATACTGTAAAATAGGTAGATCTTTTACACCACACTATAGTGATCAGTGTTCTGTACTGAATAACTGAATATTACAACACAAGAAAGTAAATTTGTCCCTAACATTGTATTTTACATGGTGATATATCAATCCACCATTGAGAAATGTTTAGTTTAAATCTCCTTGGAGTCATTGACAAAATCTTGTTTAAATATAGAATGATTGGGGAACAAAATGATATAGACCATACCGTGTTCTATACCTGGGGTCAGTTTTGTGAAACCCTTGAGGTTTTATGTGGTTTGAGGTCTACCATGAGGATTGATACTCTACAAAATATGTTATATTACCACATGAGTATGAACATTTGGACATATTTATTAGAGAAAAAGATGTTATGGGAAATTAAAGCTATGACAGAATAGATGAAGTGTGATATTTTAATATCACCTAAATAGATGAAACCTGATATTCTTGAAGATTTAAATTTATAAGAAAACCACATGATATAAGGGGTATATGAGGATGTGGTTAAACAAATATCAAATTATAATTAAAAAATCAGGGTCTATAAGGGATCTTATTGAAAATAATATCTATTTAAATAGATTTATAAAGAATAAAATCACAGGGTTAATCAATAGAAAATTTATTAGGAGAATCAATGTTTGAATATTACGAAAATAATATTAATGAGATATTAAAGATATTTATATGTTAGTATAAATGTTGGAGATGAATAGTTTAATATTCAGAGATTATTTTTAGAGAATCCTATACTGTTGAAATAACAAATTTTTTGAGTGTTGAGAAAAGAAAAGTAGTATTTTCATTTTAACATTTTGTATCTGTAAATAAAAAATAATTTAAAGTATTTAAGATTACAAAAAATAATTTAAGTAGATTTATAATAGATGAAGATATCTATGTTGTTTCTACTTTTAATCATGTGGATCAAGAATATCAAAATATTAAAGATCTACTATGATTCTAGTTCTTAGTGATACGAAGTGGAAGAATAAGGTTAAATTTCATTGGAAACATATGAGCATAAACTTGGTAGTCGGAGACTTGATCAAAGGTATAAGGAAGATCCTTGAAGAATGGTTAGTACCAGTATGAACAAAATTATCATCTAGTTTGGAGGAATGATCTATATGAGACAACATAGGGATTTTGATGAAGCCATCCTGACCCAAATACAAAATCATAGGCACTTGGAATATTTTAAAATTTATTTGATAAGCAAACCAGTGTATTTTATAATTTATGACATGATTAGATGTATGTTATCCATGAGGTTATGAATCTTTCAAAAATAAACTTGTGTTTCTACCCTTTTGTATTTCCTCATTTTATACTAAGGAAAGCGTATAGTTCTCATCAAATATCCATATCTTATATTTGGTACATATGTTCAAGAAAAAAGAGGGGACAATTCAAATAGAAAGTAAAACTTGACAAAGTTGGGTTAATATTGATTCATCCTTCTCAAGAATCTGGAGAATGGTGGCTACCTGGTGGAAGTGGTCCCAGATGCCCCTCAATAATGTGCAGAACTGTGAAAATTCTCAGTGATGGGTCACATCTCCTACCACAAAGGTAACCGGCCTTGGCCTTTAACTGAACTTCATTCGCGTATCACACATTGCTGGAATTCTGAAAACTTGAAGTTAATCCTCATAGAAAAAGGATATTTTCACATCCTATTAAAATCACCAAAAGATTTTTAATGAGTTTTGATGACTTGTATTCTTAATCTCAAGCTAGGATTATTTATAATTTTGGAGTTGGACTCCACCTTTAACCCACACACACATATAAACACATTGGCACAAGTTTGGATTAAATATCATGGTCTAAACTAGTTCTTTTGGCACCCAAATATCTTGAATGGAATTTTCTCCAAAATATAAACCCCTCTAAATATTGATCACAAGACATTAAATGCTGACTTGGGTCTCTTTTCTAGAATTATGGTAGAAATAAATCTTGACTCAAAGCTACCCAACTCAATTAACTTCAATGCGAATCATTAAAAAACTGAAATTATAGTGAAATATGAGTGGAATCCATCCTTTTGTGATCATTGTAAAATCATTGGTTACACTATATACAACTATAGGGTGAATAGAAATATTGTAATATAACCAACTAAAAAGGATTGAAAGTAAATAAGAAGAACTAAAAAAGAAAAAACCCCCTTGATGGACATACCTGAACCACCCAAAAAGGATTTTTTGGGTAAAAAACACCCAATTTGGAACACATAGGGAATAGTTAGGGTACTAACTGGTCAGATGATGTTGAAGAACAAGACAATTTGATTAATTGTTAAAGCCACTTTTTTGAAATTTCAAATATAGTCCTCGACACAATTAGACTATCCACTGATCAGGGAAAAGCCTGCAACACATGTAATACCTCTCACAATTATGGTTCCTTCCACAAATAAACGTTTTATGTATTGGATAACACCCCACCTAGCTCCACCAATAAGTTTATACCCATGGTAGAAGCAGATGTGTACATGAAAAATAACATGGAACCTATCCCACATAACAATACATCTTTTGTTCTAGTACCCAAACATATGCAGGTTTTCAAAGACCTCCTAGAGAAGAAGTAGTGTCAGTTGAACTCTGTCAAAAAACATACTAATTTGGATCCACCTATCTCAGGTATGTCTACTTACCTAAATATTACTAGTGGAGACTATTCTATAAAGTCTGAAAACCTTCTCTATTCTAAAAATGGAAACAATTTACTGCTTAGTTCAAAGTGTTCCAGAGACTCATGGACTAATGTTTTCTCTGATGATTCTATTTCACTTCACTTATGCAATCTAAACACCACTAACCCAACCCTTAATGATGCAAAAAACACTAGAAACGATTACCCAGTTTTAACTCCAAGTGCTTCCACTATTGAAAATAGGAATGAAACCAAAAAACATGGTTTTTCAACTCTCTATGGTCACACTATCTCTCTCAAGAAGTCTGCTCAACTCGAGACACAGAACATATATACTGATTTTATTGCACATGATAACATGCCATTAAATCCTATTTTACATGATAGTCTGCCTATTGTGATAGAACCGATCCACATGCAGGAAAATAATAATCCCTTAGAACAAAAACTTAGACTATCATCTAACATTGTCATGCCGCTACCCATAGTGGATACAAAGGCTCTAGGTAATTCTATTATGCTTACTTTATTAAATTCACACTGCGCCACAATATCTGAAAACCTAGTATCTCAAAGCACCAATGACCTATCACCATATTCAAACGATACCAAAAATTCTTATATAACTACACAATTAAAGGAACCTACAAATAAGAGTAGGGTCATTTCTCACAAAGAACAAGAAAATACCACTAATAATCAAGAGGTTAGTAGAAATACTAGAAATAAAGGATCTAGAAAAAATAAAAAAAGGGAGTTATAACTCAAAACTCAGGTTTAAATTAAGACCATTTTTTGGAATTTTCTGGGTTTCACCAACTCTGACACCTTAAATGTTATAAAAATAATGGTTAACATGCATCAACCTATTCTTTCTGCAATTGAAGAACCAAAAATCTCTTTCTCTTCAAAATATTCTCACTTGTGTCAACACAACTATATGTTTTCTGGTGTAATCTATTATAATCTAAATGTTGATTCTTTATGTATTTTTGTGCATTCATCTTTATAGGATTTTAATGTTTTTAGTATCTCTGATCTGATTCTCACTTGAACCTTTTCTATTAATGGTACTCATATTTTATACTCCTTTTTTATACTAAGAATAAATACCATGAATGAAGAATTATTTGGATTTACCTCCCTCATTTAGGCACTAACACCAATTTTCCTTGGTTTCTTATTAGATATTTTAATTATATTCTTAACTCTAGTGAAAAAATTGGCCCATATCAGGTCTCTATATCCACGATAGAATTTAAAGCCTCAATAGAGGACAAAATATTGTTGATATTAATCTCACTGGTGAAAAATACACCTGGTATAGAATACATTACATTAAAGTGGTTGCTCCCAAACTGGACAGAGCATTTACAAATGTCCTGGCTTTAGATAAATGGGACACTATCTCAACCATCACTCTCCACAGACTGAACTCTAATCATCATCCCATCCTAGTAAACATTTCCTCCCAATTCATGAAACCTAGGTTACCCTTCTGTTTCAATAATGTGTAGTTCTCTGAAGAAGCATGCAATCATATCATCCAAAACATTGGTTCTCTATGTCTCATTACAATGATTCCTTTAATTGAAACCTCAAACCAAAACACCTCATACAGACTCTCAAATCCTTGTGTAATTCCAAATCCAAACAAGTTAAAATTGACATTACTCTTCTTGAGAAAGAACTCGATGAACTCCAAAACAAAAAACACTAACTATGACCTCCACAGTGATCCCACGATAGAAATAGACATTGAGGTCAATTTCAATTCCTTACTCACTTTTAAGGACAATATTAGAAATCATGATTATAATGTTAAATGGTTAACTAAAATTGAATGAAATACAAAATTCTATAACTCCCACCAAAGAATTAGGAAGGCCTGCAAACCTCTAACCTTTCTAAAGGATTGGGATAGGATTTATGACAAGGATGATGACATAGCTCAACATATAGTTTCCTATTATGAGGCCTTTATTCATGTCACTAATAGAAACAATTTCTTCCCTCTAGAGGTAATTCCTTTTGTGATTACTGATCCGAACAATAACTTCCTTCTTAAAACTCCACTGAATCATGAAATCAAAGACCCTGTCTTTAGTTTTAATCTGGATAGTGCCCCGTGTCCTGATGGCTTTAACAATGGTTTCTTACAACTTTATTGATATGTGGTTCATATCGATGTTTGTAATAATTTTAAACCCTTTTTCACCAATGGGGTGCTTCCTCATGCTATTAATGCTTAGTTCCAGACCTTTATACCTAAAGGGGATAATTCCTTTGACATTCATTTTTTCAGACCCATTTCTCTTATCAACACTCTCTAAAAAATCATCACCAAAATCATTAATAATTGAAAATCAATTATTACTGAAAAAATTGTCTCTTGGAACTAATTTGACTTTATAAAAGGTTGATCCATTCAAGACTATATATGTATTTTTCTGAGTGAATCAACAACTTGAATAAAAATAATAAATTAGGAAACATAGATATTAAACTTGACATCAGTAATGCTTTTGACACCATGGATTGGAGTTTTATCTTCAATGTCCTTCAATGTTTTAGTTCCAGTACATAGTTTATCACTGCAGTCATAACACTCTTCAACTAGTCCACTATCTCAATTTTGATCAATATATCTCCCAATGGCTACATTAAATGCTCCAAAGGTTTCAGAAAAGGTGAACCTCTCTCTGCCATTCTCTTCTTAATAGGAGAAGACTACCTCAGTCGATTGATCAATCGTCTGGTGGTTCAAAATAAACCAAAATTCATTCGTGTCTCCATGAATGTAAATGATCCCACTCACTTATTTTATGATGATTAAATGATCCTTTTACTTCAAAGAGACAAAAGAAACATTATTAACCTCAAAAATTCTCTCTCCCACTATTAGTAGGTTTCTGGTCAAACCATAAGTTTGAAAAAATCATGCATATTCTTTGGGAAGCACGTTCCCCCCAACAGAAAATGTAATATTATCAGTGAATTGGGTCTGAAAGAAGGCTCTCTCACCTTCTCTTACCATAGTGTCCCACTTTTTTGGGGTAGACCCAAACCTTTCCACTTTTTGAATAGTGTTAATCAAATTCTAAAATAGATTTCCTCTTGGAAGGGTAGATCTTTCTATATGTAAGGTATGCCATTCCTTGTTAAATCCACTATTGTCTCTAAGATAGTCTAATCCATTATGGTCTATAAATGGACAATTGGTCATATCTAAAAAATGAACACAGCTATTAAAAATTTCATCTAGACCGGTAGTACTCTTGAAAGAATGCTTGTGAAGGTCCCTTGGTCAACTTGTAGCAATCCTGTTGAGAATGGTGGAATTGGTATAAAAAACATAAAATACTTTAATGAAGCCCTTCAAGCTTGGATTACTTAGAATCTGTTTCACAATTATTCTGAATCTATCACCTTTCTCAAAAATATATTTCTTGAAAAAATTCAGACTATAAATTTGGGATTTATTAATTCTTCCATATGTCCTTTCATCAAGCACTCCTTCACCAAGATTATGAATAATTCCAGAGAGATGGTCTCCATAGATTCCTCAATGAAATTCTAGCTAGATTACTGGACTGGAACGCCTTTAATATCTATTATTTCACCTGATAAAACTCTTGAGAACACCAAAATCTCTATGAACTATGCATTAAAATCTCAACAAGATCATCTCCTGATACTATTTTGAATCTCATTGAAAACTATACTTTCTGTTACAACAATGATTTCTTAATATGGGAGCTGGCTCACAATGGAACACTTACCTTAAAAAATTACTACAATCATATGTGGTGTAACAATGAGAATGAATACATCTAGAATAAACACTTCGACAAACCTTGGATAAAGACCTTGAGATTTAGTCTCATCTGGAACCTTTATCACATCAGAATTCTCACTAAAATTTGTCATCAATCATTTGGAATTCATCTTTTCTCTAAATGTAAAATCTGTAATCAACACAAAGAAGATGCTAACCACATCTTACTTTCTTGTGATAATACTTTGGATCTTTGAAAATATATTTTTGAAATCTGAGATTGCAGATGGTTGATACTTGACTCTGTAAAAACTCAACTTCGGAAATGTGTAGAGATGGAAACCTCTCAGCAAATCTGAAACCTTTTCCTTGCTATAGTTGTTGAACTTTACCATGTGATCTGGTATGATTGGAATTAAATTACTCACAAAACCACTCACTAAATCTTAATTAAGGTTGGACCCAAATCCTCATTTCCATATAGGAAGCTGATTTTATTAAAAAAGGTCATTCCCATAACACCGTAAATGATTTTTAAATCCTAAAATGTCTACAGATCAAAAGAAACATCTGTCAACCACATCACTCTCTGCAGTTGTTTTGGAGAGCTCCCCTCCCTGGATGGATCAAAATCAACATATATGGAACCTCTAGGGGAAATCCAGGATCTATAGGGTGTTGTGTTGTCTTCAATAATCACCTTAGACAAATTATAGGTTGCTTCATGGGTTATTGTGGCATTGCCTCTTCCCTTGAAGCTAAGATGATGGGCTTTATTTATGTGATTAAATTCTCCATGGTTTATGGTTGGAACAACCTATGGATTGAAAGCTACTGTAAAACCATCGTTCAAGAAATTTTGAATGAAATAACTCATTAAGCTTGGCCGATTACTACCCATTGGATGGAATGAAACCGTTCTCTCACCAATATGAACTACATCATCGCACATTCTTATTGGTGAGAAAACAAGGTTTCTAATGTCTTGGCCAACTTAGGAGTTAATCAAGACATAACCTGGTGTGAAGACCTCCCTACATCTCTTATTCCCTTTCATGAAAAATATAGTAATATGATCTCGTACTTTAGACTTTTTTAATCATTCTTATAATAAATTTTGTGCTTTGGTTGTTTGGTCCAAGGAATCACATTAAAAAAATGAAGATAAAGAAGGAAAGGAAATTGATAAATATAATGAAGAAGGAAAATAAAGATCTATCACCTCTTAAAGTTGATACATGTTATCAATGATCTTATGTTAAATAATTATAGTGAATATTTTCCTTTTGAAGAAACATGTTCAAGCAGTTGAGAGTATGAGGAGGATGAACATTTCAAAACATTTGATGAATTATACTCTCAATTTGAAAGGTACGAGAATAATGTTTCTATAGAATTAATCATATATATACAGTAATTTTTAAAGTAACTTATTAATGAAAAATAACAATTGAAAAAAATTAGAATAAATTTAAGATGAACTAGACAAGAAATTATAAAATTTCAAGGTCCACATAGAACTTAATGAAGTAAATTAAAAAATAATAATTTCTATGGAAGGAAAATATAAATTAATTAAAGAATTATTTTCAAGAGAATGTTTGTGAGAATGTTATGAAATAAATTATTCTTAATGAAGTCATCCATGATTTTGAGAATCTACACAAATCTTATATGAATTTCAAGGATTAAAAATTAGAAAAAAATACAATATGATAAATAAACTTGATAATTACATAACAAAAATTAGAAAAATTCACGAATAATTTATTAATAAGATTAATAAATATTACAAAGAATTATTGAGTTTTTTTAGTATGAGTGGATATCCCTCAAACTGAAATATATTGAATTTGAGATAAAAAAAATATAGAGTTAAAAAAACATCCCAAGTATTTGAGAACATAGATACTATCATAAAACATAAAAATGAGTGTCTTTGTACAAAGAGAACTCTCTTTAGTGGTAAAAATAAATTGAGGTAATTTGTAGAAGCATCTACATCAATTTGTTGGAGAAGTGTATCCTTTAGCAAAGAAAATGTTTTGTGTAATAATGTTTCTTTATTTTATATCATATATTTTTAATTAAAAATATTCCAAAAATGGATAGATAAAAATTCTATGATTTCTATAAACATATCTGGGGTGAATTCTAGAATATCAAAAAGATAATAACCCCAAACGGATCCCGAAATGATCAATTTTAAATCAAAAAAGTAAACATAAGAAAAAGATGAACAAAATTGATAGACTATATCCAAATTTACCAAAATGAGATTTAAAATCTATTTTTAGTTAATTTGGGTGTTCATGCACATAAATATTTAATCTTGGAATAATATTTATATTTATGAATATTTTAAAAGGCCTTTGGGTAAAGACCCCTACCCCAGTAGCTCGGATTTGGTTCCTTACATTATTAAATTGGTTTTATGAATAAGTGTTTATGAACCAATGGAACTAATAGTTTAGAAGTTAAGGAAAACAAGATATAAACATAAGTTTTACAATAAAAAATGAAATGAAAAACAACATAGAATCTTCATTGGTGGCATCTATAACTCATAGATTGTCCTCGAATGTCATTAAAAATATACATATTTACATATAAGGTAAAAATAAACAATAATAAATGGGTGATATTAGTTGATCACTATGGGAAAACAATACAATGGAAGCTATCATAAACATAAATAATAAAGAATATAATTAACTCAAATAAATGCTATTAAAGAATAATATTGATCATAATATAGAATGAATAACATATAAATAAATATTTCCATATAGATAAAACTATGAAACATAACCATGAATATTATATTAGTTGAATTATCACATGATTTATTGATTAATAATATCATAATAAGGCAATGTATAACGCAGAACATCATAAACATATCATCAAGGCCTCGACTGAGACATATGAAAATAAATGGTTTAGGCCTCTACCAAATGCATTTCTGTTTGGTCTCATTAGACCTACTGATGCATCAATAGGCTATGGTAGGCCCAACCCATAACTTATTAATTCAAATGAATTTATCATATGAATGGAGTTAAATATAAACAACAGTACATAATAAATGTAAACAACATTCATCATTTTTTAAACATAATCACTAACCATTATGAGTAGTTAGGTGAATGGTATCAAGACAGAGCTTGCATAGGAAAACTTATCATAAACCATTTAATAAAATATAGTAGATGATAATCATAAGAAATCAGCCTCAGTAAATCATATGATTCAATACATTTGTTGAAATGGATGAAAATACTCTAATAAAATGATTGATGAATTCTTGAGGGAAATGCCCTTTTTTACTTGGTAAAGAAGAGTACTTATGGAAATATAATTTCTATTTGTAATAATTAACTGTATAAAACTAAAAATGACCAAATATATTTTTTCATGAAAAAATTAGTTTTTAATAAAAAATAATGGTGTCTTATAATAGATTTTGTATGGAACTTGAAGATGGGCAAGAAATCAAGAAGTTACCTTTAATTAGACCTACATATCGGGAAGGATTACAAAGGGAACCATGTAAAACATGTAGTTCCCCATAAAATAATGATGAAATTATATGGATACATGAGTTCGGAACATATACGTTAAATCTAGAATAATTATAAAAATATAATGTAGAATTAATTTTTTTGTAATGAGGGAGAAATCATAACCTGGTTGTAAATGGAGGTTCAGGAAGTAACCCTTACCTAATGTCCGAAAGTGTTCTACACTTTTGGTTAATGTACTAAATAATGAAATTAGAATAATTCATTCATTCATTCATAACCTCTTTAAAATTTATTTGATTTATTATAATTTTAATAAGTTCATTAATGTCATATTTTATGAGTTATGAGATTCAATTTCATCATTTCAAAGTGTTCTTTTCCTTAGTTTTGATGATTAGTTTACTTTTACACGTGTATGGACGATCATGAAAACATGAAATAATATTCTTGAATTTAAATTATATTTTTTGATGAAAATACAGAATATTTAATGTTCTTATATATTTTTTTTCAAAATATGAGGATGATTCATTATATATAACTTTAATGATAATCTTTTAAATCATTTTGGCAGTTTTTCGATCATCAAGAACTAGTTTTTTTATTAATTAGTTATATATATATATTGGTTATAAATCATTAAATAAGGTTTAATAAATATATTATAATCTATTTTATCTATAAAATGGTTTTATGAACAAACTTGAATGTATAATTGAAAAATAAAAACATGTCATCCCCCCAAGTCAGTAAATCAGCACCTCTTGAACGATGTTTTCATATTTAAAATCAAAGAAATGGAGAAGAAACATAATGGTGGATTTTACATTTGAATAATAAAATTTTATATTATAATTGTTACTATTTTTATCATTTAACATTGGATAGAGAATTTATCGGAAGGATAAGAAAATAAATTAAATTGAAAAGGAAATAAAAGAGAAGAAAAATGATTTTTCCCTCTTCATTTAACCTCTTTGAGAACCTCCTTAAGGCGATTGGTTTTGTTTTCTTTGTTGAGACCGAAGGCTCATGTATGTGGGGGAAGTTATTTGCCAAATAATTTGCTAAAAATTGGATAAGGATCAAAGCATGGATGGTGTGACGATAGTAGTTGGTGATGAGTTGTATTTATAGTGGAGTGGGGTGTTTTTTGAAAATTTTATTCATTTGATTATTATTTTTCCTCAAGACTATGAATAGTTTGAAAATTCTCACCAAATATAATAAAATAAAAAAGCATTTCAAGATTATGGGATTACATAATCCATACATATATGACTCAATAATTCATGTTTTTGTTAAATACCACAAATTACAATATTTCATTTTTCACCCAAAAAATAAAATATTTTTTAAAAATCACAAAATTTCAAACTATCCATTTTAAAACATGTAGAAATAAAAAATGGACACTATATTCGGAAATTAATTTTATAAATATGTTAAATATAATTTTTTTAAAAAATCATCATTGATTTGAAATATAACAATTTTAAAACTATAAATGATTTTATAACAATTTGAAAATTTAATTAAGGCATCATAAAATTAACTTATAATCATAAGACAATAAATTATTAATATATGATTCTATTTTATTAAAACAATTTTTTTTAAATAGAAAATTAATTATTAAATTGTAATTAAATATTAATTACTTATAATTATAAAAGAATTTAATTTTTTTAAAACATTTTGTTACTTATATTATGATAAATATATCATATTTCCATTTATAGGTTACCAGAATTTTGTTTATATAGTCATTGGTGAAGTTCCTATTCTATTGGTCATATTACTATTCCTAACAGCCACATTACTATTCTAAGGTCAAATTATTATTCCATTAGTATAGGTTCCTTAACATTTAGAAATACCTCTTATTTAATTAATTAATTTATTTATAAAGTTTCTATTGTATTATATAAGTGAATGTTTGTGATTAATACAATACTAAATAATAATAAAGAAGGATATTTTGTTGATATATTTATTTTTTATTATATTCTATCCACCTACAAAAATTCTGTCTTCAAAATTTCTAGAGTGTCAACTCATAAAAAAATTTGGGTTGTTCTTCATCATAAATTCCTCTAGTTCCCACATCGCCTTTTCAATTTTCTTATTCTTCCAAAGTAAATTTACCAGATGAGTCAACTGATTCCTCAACATGTGTTCTCTAGTGTCTAGAATCAGAATAGGATCATCATAATAAGATAAATCATGTTCCAACTCTATTTCTTCAAAGTGAGAACATGTGTTGGGTACAACATATACTTCTTCAAAAAAGAGATATGGAAAACATCATGAACTTCTTAAAGGATTGGGGGCATTGCCAAAATATAATCCAAAAGTATAATTATCTACAGAATCTAAAAATTTCTGATGCACGTAAGGCTTGGTTTCTCTTTCTTACTGATCCTTATAACAACCATACATATAGTTAAATTTAGAAAAAAATTATATCCCACTTGAAACTGCAAATCATTCCTCCCATTATCATCATATCTATTTTTCCTGCATTATGATACTTTGATATGTGTTTGGACAATATTTACATTTTTCATTGTTTCCTCCACAAGATATGGGCCGACAATCTTCCTTTCACCAAATTTATCCCAACATGTTGGTGTACGACATATCTTTTCATTCAAATCTTCAAATGGTTCCATTTGAATACCAAAATAGTTAATATTGTTATAATAAAATTCTACCAAAGTCAAATAATGATCACACATACTAGGAATGTTTAGTGAGTATGATCTCAAACTATTTTTTAATGTGAATATTGTCCTTTCAAACTACCTGTCTATTTGTGGGTGATATATAGTACTCAAATGATGATTATAATCCTAAGGTTTCTGAATGCTCTTACAGAATATTGTTGTAAATAATGTATCATTACCAGAAATAATTTTATTATTTTCTCCATTATATCTTAAAAATTCATTAATATATAGTCATAAAAGGTTATCTGTTTGAAAATCATCTCTTATAGTGGGGAAATGTGCATATTTTGTAAGTTGGACAATAATTTCACATATTGCATCATTGTTTCTGGGAGCTTTTGGAAATCCAGTGAAAAAATCAATAGTAATATCATCCCATTTTCACATAAAGATAAGAAGAGGTTACATGAATCCTCTAGGATGTTGTATTTATGCCTTCAAATATTTATAGACAAAACATCTTGATAAATAATAAGTAATTGTTTCCCTCATATAATGCCACCTGAAATGTTCCATCAAATCTCTATACATATTAGTGCTACCAGGGTGTATAGTGATATTCAAGCAGTATGAATCATCGAATAACTCCCATTTTATCCTGGGTATAGATGGAAAAATATTATCTTCTAAAATTTTATAATTCTATCCTCATACATGAAGTATGTCAACTTCCCATCATTCACAAATTTAATTTTACTTTGATAATTCTCATCTTCAGACTAAGAGATTTTAATGCTTTCTAATTAAGATGATTGGGAATATAATTGAAAAATAAATGATGTTTCACCTTCCTTGACTATTACCATATCCCTCATTAGTAGATCAATAAACACATGATCCCATTAATTCCTCATTTTATTTATAACTCAATGATTCTTCTCGCTCAATGCATCAGTTACCTTATTTTTCTTCTATGGGTGATTGTTTGTTGAAAAAACATAGTCCTTCAGTAGATAAATCCATCACCTTTTCCTCATGTTGAGTTCATTATGTGAGATGATATATTTCATGATCTTATGGTATTTATACATCCCATATATTTCTCCAGGGATATAGTGTATCCATTTTTTTAGATGAAAGATTACAACTGCTAAGTCATGTTAATTAGTTGGATAGTTTTGTTCATTAGTTTTTAACTAAAATGATGCATATGAAATAACTATATCATGATTAATAAATAAAAAACCATGTCATATATTTAATGCATCACTATAAACCAATAATCCACCATTTCCAGATACTAGAGTCAAGATAAGAGAATTTACTAAAATCCTATTCAATTCCTAAAAACATTCCTCAGATTTTTGTCAATATGAACATATACCCTTTAATAGTAATCTTGGTTAATGTTTCATATAATCTAGAATAATTATGAACAAAATGATTATAGTGACCTACTAAACCTATGAAACTATGTACCTCAATTATGCTTGTTGGTGTAGGCTTTACCTGAACTACATTAGACTTCACAAGCTCAATTGATATTCCATCCTTATAGATAATATGTCTAAGAAAAGTAACTGATTAAATCCAAAAATCAAACTTTCTCTAAATAACATATAAATATTTTCAACTAAGATTATTTAGAATAATCTAGAAGTGGTTATCATGGTCTTTATAGATTTTTGTGTTTACCAAGATACCATCAATAAATAACACAATAATGACCTTAAGATATTCCTTTAAAATGATGTTCTTTAAATCCATGAAAAAAGAGGGTTCATTAGTTAGTACAAATGGAATTACTATAAACTTTTAATATCTGTACCTAGTTCGAAATTATGTATTCAGAATATCTTCCACAATTACATGTAATTGATGATATCCAGAATGTATGGGAATCTTAAAAAAATAATGAATTTCATGAAGTTGATCAAATAAATCATCAATGTGAGGCATATGATACTTTTTATTTATTTTAATAACATTTATTTATTTATAGTAAATTCAAAAACTTATGGATCCATATTTCTCTTCAAAAAGACAACATTATCTTCCCATGGAGAAACACTAGGGAAACTAAATCCCTTATTACTGAACTCCTATAGTTTTTTCTGCATCTCCACTAATTATATAATGGCAATTATATAAGGAGTCATTGATATTGGCCTTGCATCAGGGATTAAATCGATTGAAAACTCAACTTATCGCTTTAGAGGATGTCTAGGTAAATCCTATGGAAATACATCATTCTATTCTTTCACAATAAGTAAATCCTAAATTTGATGATTTATTTTCTCATACATAGATGATTTTTTCTCTTCCTCCTCAGTAATTTAATTTAGTAGAGATAATATGGAGGATCTAGATAAGAACTAAAAGATTATGTTTCGGTTATAAAGATATGGGATTCAATATCTTCCTCTTAAATTGAAACATCATTATTCTTGTAGTAGATTTTCACATAATATTTTTAAATCCATTACATACTAAGGATTATATCAAAATAAAGAATAATTATGATGATATATTTTGAGTCTAAATCAAGTTTACATGTCATAAAGGAGACTGACTGACACATCATTTTTTTAATGATACTTCCCTTAAGAGTTTGGACTAAAAACTCTATTATTAAATCAGAAGAGAAATTTCACATCTTCTTAAAAAAATGGGAAGATATAAAAGAATGTTATTATCTAGAATAAAATAAATCATTGGCTAATTTTGAGAAAATGATTGAATTACCAACTGACACATCATTAGGAACTTCAACCACCATAGTTCTGATCGCATAAGCTTGGGATTGATCCCTTGGCCTTTTCTAGGGAAAGTTTCCATGAATACTAAGACAATAATTTTCATATTTTCCCATATCCCTAAAATTGTAGTAGTGAACATTCAAAAATTTATTTCATTCCATTAAACTCATGATCCTAGTGAGATTTTTCTCTACAATTGTATCACACTATCATTACCTTCAAGCAAGTACCAGGGTGTTTCTTTCCACAATTATCACATTTGAGAAAATATTTCTTTACATTCATTCCTTTATCGATCTTTTTACCAGATTTCCTCACCTTCTCTATCTTACATTTTAAGACACAAGACTTGGATAATTCATTCTATATCTGGTTATAACATGATATTATTTCCTCCTATGATGAGAACATTTGAGTGATTAGTTCCCTTTAAAACACAAGCCTAAAACCATCGAAGAAATAATAATTCTTATTATTTGGATTATGTGCATTGATGTGGTTCCCATTCATTGTTCTAGGAACCATTTATAAATAATGGAATACACAAGATTACATCATAACATTATAAAACATAATGAATAATCCCAAAAAAAATGAAATACTTAACATTAATTGAAAATTTATGCGTAACTAATATCATAATCCTAATCATAGTTTCTTTGGGGACATGTTTAATTTTAAATCACTCATAATGGTTTTTAAATAAAATATGAATTCTATTAAGAATATCCCCAATGAGTGTCAAACCAGTTGCATATTAAGACCTATTTTTGTGTACTAGGTTACCCCGAGTTAGGCCCAGGACCTCTTATCAGAGTTATTACCCCTATGTACAGTTGTGCTAGATCCATATCCACTTGTATCATCTAGAGAATTATTTACATATTAGAAGAACCACATAATATCTACCATACCATAATTATAGGATGTTTATTTAGGATTATATTTAATGTCTATCTTAGGTTTATTTTCCATAATATATGTTTTCTAAATCTAGTTTCCATGTTTTCTACTAATATTCCCATGATACAAACTCCAAAGACCCCAAAACCAATATCCTGGAGTCAGTGCATTACTTTATTACATTGGTAAAATTAAAAAGTTTCCATATCCCAAAGGGCATAATGGTTTAGTATTTTTGTAAAACCAGATACAAACATAAGTGTTATATTAAGACATGAATGAAAAAACAACATATAAAATTCATTTCTAATATACATAACTCCTATATTATTCATAAATGTCATTCATAATATACATCTTCTCTTCCTGGGAAAAAATAAAACATAAAGAATGGTGTGAGATCACATGATCAGTAAGGGTAAAAAATATATCGGAATATATCATCAACATAAAAAATAAAGAATGGTGAATAACTAAAACATATGCCAATAAAATATATTATTGAGAAAAATATAAGAAGAATAAATGATGAATAAATAACGCTATATAAATAATCACATGAAACATGACCAAGGATGTACTACTAGTTAAATAATAACCTGATATATCAATTACTAATATCATAATGAGGGAATTTATAATTATAAACATCATAAACTTACCATCAAGTCCTTTACCAAGTCATATAGAAATAAATGGTTAGGACCTTAGCCAAATCCATTTCTTTTTTATCTGATGGGACCTACTGATGCATTGAGGGGATATAGAGATCCAAAAACATAAAATTATAAGTCCATTATATTCCTCATATTATTGGGGTTACACCTAAAAATTAATAAATATGAAATGTAAATAACTTTCCTTAATCAGTAAACATAATCACTAACCATTTTGAGTACTATGGTGAATGGTATTATGATAGCACATCTATAGTAATTATGATCATAAATCATTTAATAAATTATTTTAGATAATAATTATTATATATAAATATCAATAAATTATAATATTCAATATATGTTTTGAAATAGATAAAAATATTCGAATAAAATCATTGAAGAATTCGTAAGAGAAATACCTTTTTTAATCTGCATTGAAGTGTTCCTTTGAAAAAATCATATATATTTGTCATAATTGTTTGTATAAATATAGAAACGAAAACTATTGTTTTTAATTAAAAAATTATTTATGTTATAAAAATAATGGTGTCTTATAATATATTATAGATGGTACTAGAAAATGGGTTTAAAATTGAGTTGTTCCCTTTAAATGGGCTTGCGTACCAAGAAGAATTGAGAAGGGAACATTGTAAAACATGTGTTTCCAAAATAAATAAAGATAAACTGATCAGGATTTATTACTTTTGAACATTTACGTATATTTTTTTATGAATTATATAAAAATACCAAAGAATTAAATTCTTGTTGAGAGGGATAAACCAAAACCTGAATTAAAATGGAGGTTCAATAAGAAACCCTTACCTTATGCCTGAAAGTGTTCTGCACATGAGCTTATGATCCTAGATATTAATAAATTAATTCAGAACATAAATTACATTTATATGATTTATTATAATTTTATTAAGTTTATTTATGGCATATTTGAAGATTTATGAGATAAAATTTCATCATTCAAGATTGGTCTTTTCCATGGTTTTCATGATCAGTTAACTTTTACATGAATATGGAAGACCATGTAAAATGGAAATAATTATATAGAATTGAAATTATTTGCTATTAATTAACATAAATAATATTTAATGTTCTTATATATATTTTTTTTCATATATGAGTATGATTCATTAGATAGAACTCTAATGATAATCATTTAGATAATTTTTATAGTTTTTCAATAATCAAGAACTAGTTTTGTTTTATTAATTAATATTATATATATATTAGTCCCATAACATTAAATAAGGTTACATACATATATAAGAATCTGTTCTAACCATAAAAATGGATTTATGACCATCCTTGAAGGCTGAATTGAAAAATGAAAACACGTTGTTTATGAAGGTTTTAAATGAACACCTCTGAGAAGATGTGTTCATCTTTAAAATAAAAGGAAAATGAGAATAGAATTAATGGTTGATTTTCCATTTTAAAAAAATAATATTATAGTATTAAAAAACTAATGGAGTTATCACATCACTTTTTATAGGGTAAGTGAGGGAATGATAAGATAAGAAAATAAATTGAAAACAAAACAAAAGAAAAGAAAGAGGATTTTTACCTCTTAAATTCCCCTCATTTAGAACCTCCATAAAGGGATTGGTTTTGGTATATTTTGAAGACTAAAGTCTCATAAAATTAGGTTTGAGGATTAAGAATAAGATTGGGTATAAATTAGACAATTATTAAGTCTTGGAAGTTGTGAGGAGAGGTGGTGGTGAGGTGTGGTATTTATAGTGGAGCGGGGGGGGGGGGGGGGGGGTTGAATCTTTTATTCATATGTTTATTATTTTGGATCAAGACTATGAATAGTTTGATAATTATCACCAAATATATTAAAATAATTATGTAGAGTTCAATATTATGGGGTTACATTATCCATACATCATCCATGACTCAATAATTAATGTTTTTGTTAAATAGCTTAAATTAACATACTTCAGTATTCAACACAAATTCACCGATTTTAGAAAAATATAAAAAAAATCAAAGGGAAACATTTTTGGACTTGTAGGATTAAAAAAACTCCAATTTAAAAAAATCAATTTTTAAATATGATATAATTAAATTTTAAATAAAATCATAATTTATTTGAATATTACAAATTTTGAAACACCCAATCAATTTATAACACTTGGAAAAATAAATTAAGGTTTCATATTCATTATTCATTAATGATTCCATTTTATGAAAATAAATTTATTTTAAATGATTATATTAATTATAAAATCTTATTTAAATATTTTTTAATTACAAAAATACAAACACTTAATTTTTTATTTTTAAAACATTTACTTACTTTTATCAAGATAAATATATCATAATTTCATTTATAAAATATCCAAACTGTATTCATACTTTAATAGGTGAAGTTACTATTATATTGGTCATATTACTATTCATAATGGTCACATTTCTATTCCAAAGGTCATGTTTCTATTACATTGGTTTAGGTTGCTTAACTTCTAGAAATAACTCTTATTTAATTTATTATATATTTATGATGAATTTATTTTATTCTCGAAGTTTTTTTATGCGATTCATATTATATGAAATAACATAAGAAGGGGAATTTTGTTGATTAAATTTGAGATCATTATAATTTGGTAAGGGAGAGTGGGGATAAAATAAGTAGAAGAGATGCTTTATAAGAGCAATATTCTTTGAATAGGGGAATCTTTTCACTTAAAAAAGATGTTAGTCCCTAACAATATTCTATGATTACTTCTATAAAAGTGGTTAAAATTATGAGTAGTATTTTTATAAACCTAGAAGACATCATTTATATACTAAAAGAGAAATAATTATATAAAAACAAAGTAGGTGGGAAAAGAAGTAAAATATTATATATGAAATAAGAAATAAATTAAAGATGTTTAATTTTAATAACCTACAAAAATCACAAGGTATCTGAGAAGATGGATGAAAAGGTTGTCTATTAAAATTGGAATTTTTTCTAATGTGTCCAAATGGGACACATGATGGATCACTATATGGAATGAATAAAATTAATATTTAATTGAAAAAATGACAACAAAATAAGTTAATCAATCCAAGGGAGATATAATAATATTGGTTTAATTGTTAACATCCCATAAAAGGAGGTAATGGATTTTATTTAAAGGGGGAATACAAAAAGTTTGCATAAAACATGTAAAATCTATAAAAAATACATTTTTCAAGAAGGATTGTCAGAATATATGGAAAGAGAAATTAAAAATGGCTAAAAAATAGAGAAAGAACTATAAAATGCTGAATCCAAATAGGTTGTCTGAAATGAAGAGGAACATGAATTTCATGATATTTTTTCCAACAATTATGAATATAAATTACCTAAAATGCTAGTGGGATGGTGAAAATAGAATGTAAATGAGGTAAATAATTTTATACCTAATCTTACAAGGAATGAGTAAGTTCCAACAGATTTGAAAACAACGTCAAATAACAAATAATCAAATCTAATTTAGAAGAAAATGTAAATGAATACTTAACTGAAAAAGGAATTACTTTGTGAAATACGAAGTCAAGGATATATTTGAAATATTAGAGTTGGAAATGAAAACTATACTGATATAGCATCCAGACCCATGGAAAATGGGTGTTCAAAACCCATTGGGCGTAGGTTACTATAACATTACTATAACATTACTATAGCAGCGGTGGTACTGTTGATCGGCAGACACTGTAGCGGCTGCTGTACTGTGCGGGTACTGTATCAGCCGGGTTTCTATTCACAGAATGGGAATTCGGCCAAAAATTTGGGCCTACGGGCTATGTAATGGGCTATAAGACCACTAGACCTTTGGGCTACGTAATGGGTCTCCCTCTACCCAGTTAAAAGAGTTCATTGCTTTGCTTTATTAAAAACAAATGTGGCTTCAGCCCCAACCTTTAAAAAAAAGGAAGTGTATAATCAATATAGAAAAGTAAATAACAAAATAAATATTCCATTTATATAATTAGATAAGTAAAATTCAATATAGAAAGGTAAGAAACTGAAAAATGCCATTTATTCAATAAACTGAGACTGAAATGCCTCTATAGAATTTTTCATAGTGAAAATATCATGGATAATAACTAATAAATAAAAATTAAGGCAATGATTCATTATTATATGTCATTTATGAGGCACTTGAATAACTATACCTAAAAGACCTTTCACAGGATAATTTAAAATTATAGGTCGAAATCTATTTAATTTATAGAACTAATATATCTCATGAGATCCTATCGATGCATCGAGGGAATATATAAATTCCCAACCACAAGTATCATTTCCAACCCAAATCATTCATCATTTAAAATAATCTAATTAAATAATATTCATTATCAGATATGTAGAGACCCGTATCCTGACGTACATGGACATTACATTACATTTGCGGAATACTTAGTACATAACAAAAATACAAACACACAAGGATCGTAATAGTTTAGTGTCTTTGGAAACTCGGAACGTAATCTTCTAATCGTGGTGAAAGATCTTCAACATCTCCCATAAAGATCTTCTTTTTTTTTAATACCTAAAACCTTTCTTTATCTCCTGGGGAAAAGAAAACATAAAAGGGTGAGCTCAAATGCTCAGTAAGGGTAAACAAAAGAAATATCAATCATATCATATAAGAACATAGCTTTTGGAAATCTTAACCTGCAAAAGAGCTCATAATATCATAACATGGGATAAATCATAGAAGTGAAATGTAATCCCAATAATCATAACTTAAAACATGAAACTTTGTGGCATACACACATAATCATAGAAAATCATTTCTTGTTAGTCAAGACTCATTTCCAAGACTATCTTAGTGGACAAAGTCCCTTTCTGAATCGAGTAACCCTCGTTTCAGTCCTGTTTCACTGAACCGGTATAACCTACCATTTCAGCCATGTCTATCTCATGAGATATAAAATCTTTACCCAATGCATTGGAGGGAGATATAGGTCCCACCCATCTCATAATGATACCATTCTTATGTGTGCCACAAAATCATAAATCATACATCATTGCATAACCCATGTAATAAAAATGGGAATCTTAAACATCATGCCATCATAATCCATAAACAATTGATATCATTCAATCATAAGAATATTGAAACCATTTAAATCATAGAGACATTTTACTTGAAACATACATATCAAATAATGTCATCTTAGATGGAAAATAGTTTTGAGAAAAACACTCGAAATGAATTCTTGAGGAAAATATCCTTTCTTCTTTAAAATCATTTTCTTTTCACAAAATTCCATGCAATTTTAAAAGATAAGGGTTTTGTTGAAAATAATCATGAAATCTTGTAGAGGAAGCTTCTTTAAAATGAGGTGTTATGAAACCGTAAAAATCCTTTCACGCCGTATAAGTTAAAAATAACATTCTCCTCGTACTTTTTTCGGAAAAGTCAAAAAGTACCTTATATGGTAACCAAAGGAAAGATTCCATTCATACAATGTGGTAAAAAGTCAATAAAGGGTAAAAATGACTTTAAACATTCATGGAAGAATGGTAAACATTTTATAAAAACATTTTTAGAAAACATGGTCATGGATGTTAAACGTAACCCCAGTAAATACTTAAGTATAAGCAATCTCGGATAAAAATGAGATTGAAAATTTATCCCTTACCTTAGGTCCGACTTTCTTTGTACGTGTCCGAACCTCCTGTATAATGATTTACATAATGTTATTGACTTATTACAGAATCATATTCATTGTTATGATATCATATATGGTTCTCTTATGGCTTTATATTACCCGGTCTTTTGTAAATTCATGTTAAAGTAGCATTTTGGGTAAAATCGTCTTATTTGTCGTTCGTCTTTTTAACTTGTAATTGTTAATATGATTACTTGGATCATGATTACTTATATCCAGAATGTAAAACATGATTTATATATAATATATATTCAGAATATACATATATATATAATATATTGATAATGGAATGAAATACACCGTTCATGGAGACGGTAGTCCGTACGTACGCATGAACGCTGTTTCCGTTTCCTTATTGAATTGAATGGAATTAGATGACATACATATAAATATACATAAATCCAGTATCATTATTATGTCATATATTTCATTAGTACTTATTATATATACTTTATAATCATTCATGAATGGATAATCATTGAGAATGAATCTCATCGCGTCGTGGAGACGGTAGTCCGTACGTACGCACGAGCGATGATATCGTTCCCATGGTCGTGGAATTGTGTTGAAGTGTTTGTATACTATTTATGTATCAATATCACTTTATAATAATCATATATAGTTACTCATTACACCATTATACCCATCCAATTAAGGTGGTGGCGGAAAATAGATTACACCACGGCGTGGAGACGGTATTCCGTACGTACGCACGCGCGGTGATTTCTTTTTCCGTAGGATGGATAGATGGTGAAATAGGGTTGTTTCATACTTATAATAACATATCAGTATATGAGTGATACTGATGTTATTACTTCATAATGAAACAACCTAATAAGAAGAAGTGGAAGAAGAAATAAAGATGAAAGAATTGGTAACGGTAATTACCTCTTCTTTGAAGCGCCTCTTTGAGACCTCCTCTTAGGGCACTAAAATTGGTCTTTGAGGAAGACCAGAACCTCTATAATGTTGCTAGGGAAGTGGAGAGGTGAAAATTGCAGGGGTTGGCCGAGCTTGAATGTTCAAATTGGTGTGAGGAGGAAGGGGGAGGAGGTGCCCTTTTATAAGGGAGGAGAGGGGCACCTTAGGAATTCTTAAAAATATTAATTTATAATAAATCTAACTCCACTTAAAAACCTCCAAAAATGACTCATATTAGAAGATTAGATGAGATAGGGTTGTAATATCATCAACCAATCAAATTTAGACATGTTTAGATCTTATTTTAAACCTTATCAATTAGATTTAACTCTAAGTTAAATAATTTAACTTTTACCGTGTCTTTTTGTTTTCTTTCACTATATGGTCAATACACTTACTATAACATGCCAAACGAACCCCAAATTGTTTATTATTAATATATATATCCTTATCTAAGTCCTTTGGCCGAACCTTATATTTTTAGGAATAAAATAACAATTAATAATATAATATTTGATTTAAAAACTATTTTGTGTCAATTTTGACACTATTTGATATATGATTTTTGTGAAAGTCATAACAGAATTAAATGTTCGAACCAAGTTGATTAAATCAACATTAATATATCATAGTAACCTAGAAAATTAGTGTAATACATAAAAAATCTCAAATTATATTTATTTTGGTGTTTATAACATCAATTATGTCAATATTTCATTAATAAGATAATTACTGCATCATCGTTGTGTCATAAATAAATTAAATTATTTAATGTCTAAAAATTATAAATAAAATACCATTATGTAGTAAATCTTTTTAGCTTTCTAATGAATATTTATAGTCGAATTTATCTTATGTATAACCCCATATTAAAAATGATTTACTTATTAAACTTTGATTTTAACTATTTTAACCCTTCTTTAAATAAATTAATAATAAATGTCCTAATCTAATCCAAGTGGGCCTAAATGGTCATATTTTATTCCTAAGTTTGTTTTTGGTCGAATTACACTTGTCCAATAGAATTAGGACATGTGTTAGGGTAATATTAATATCATATTTACCCTTAGTTACCCTATTTACTATTAACCGCGGTAAAAAAAAGTAAAAAGTTACTATTCACCAAAAAATTATTTTCATCTCACTGAACCACATTTTAGTCCTTGATATTAACCGTGTCTCTCGGATTTTAGAAATTCCATTCACAGAAGCGGTAAAATTAAGTTTTATGCAAAATTCAGTTTTTTAACCTACCACTTAGTAGTTTCACTATTCATCAAAAATTGATGTTTTTCAGAACAATGCCAAAATTTCATCCCAAGCTATATTTCATATTCCGAATTCAAAAATGAAGTCTATTTTACCAAATTGATAACATAAAAGTTGCATTAATTAATTTTATAATTAAATCCCGCTGTTAAAACAAATAGCGTGTTTTTAAGAAATAATATCTATCAAAAGATTGACACTTGTTTATGTCTAGTTTAAATGTGAAATTACATCCAATGACCAACATTGTATTAAATTGTAAAAATATATTCTAAATATACTTTAAAACCACTCAAATTAATGATTTATCACTATTAATTATTTCGATTAAAAAAGTTGTTTTTAATTATAATTTAGTAATTTTCAATATTCATCAGAATATGAAAGTTATCCGAAAAGTTCCAAAATTTCACCTTAGGCTAAATTCGATACTCCGAATCCAAAAATGAAGTTCATTTTGAGAGCTAAAATTTCTAAAATTTAAAAAATGGTTATTACTATTCATAACAGATAGTTTTAATAATATTTTAATAGCATATCATTGTTTCGTGAAACTCAGTATTACGTACTACACACGCTATCGAGGAAGGTTGCGATTGCGTGTAATGCAAGGCAAGTCAAGGATGCGTGTTGTGCAATCTCCTTTTGGTGTAGCGTACAACACAAGACATTAGTGAAAGAATATTTTTCATAAAATCTCGGGCTGTTACATTCTACCCCCCTTAAAATGAATTTCGCCCTCGAAATTCGTCGGGGTTATAAATGGTTTACTATTCGAAATTTTCTTTAACAGAAACCCACATCGTAAAAAAGATTACCAAAACTTGGATTTAAAAACTAAAGTATGAAATGTAACGATTACCCAAATAAACTAATCACTGGGTTTCCACATAGGTGAAAATATGGATATGGAAGAGAAATCTAACCATCATGTTCTGATGGAGAGTGGTAGAGAACATGGCTATGGAAAAGCCAGTAATCACAAATCCATAAATTTGTGACGATCTAAGGTACCATCTGATTCATCAGGTATAATAGAACTAGGACAACATTTTTGGTTTCCAAGATCATTTCCCTAAAGTTAAAGAATTTGAATTAGAATAAATACTTACTTTATTTTGGTACAATCTCACTGTTGTTCGTGCCTTTAACAATTTCCACTTCATCTCTTAAATAAATGAAGTTGAATTTGTTATTCGTGAAGTGTTAGCAGATCATGTGATAGAATGACTGTTCATTCCATCTGTCTCAAACAAAAGGTTAGCAAAAATTATATACATAAGTCGATCTATAGTGAGATTAATCACATATGGTTCCTAAAATGGACTTATACTTCATATATCATACTGCTTAATATAATAAAACTAGTTTCTACTAAACATGGAATTAATGTAGGCCAGTGGTAGGCGATAAAGGCCAGTCGCACTTCGGTTGTGGGTTCGATTCCTACAGCCTTGTCCGAAGCGATGGGCTGTCGCCCGTCCTGCAGGTTGTCCTTTTTCTAAAACTACATTACTATAACATCCCATCAATAATATCGAAAAAAAAACTTCTATCCTTAAACAATACTCACTTATGTCCAACATAATCCATTCCAATCTTTAGGCTTATCCATAATACTGCAGTCCACTCTCATAACATAGTGAAAACGATTACCAGAGATTTAATACCATCGTTGATCCCCATATATCATAAGATATATTTTGTTGGTCACATTCCAAACATTCAAAGTCCTTAATCATGTATTCTCTTGAATACCTTAGTGAAAACATGAATGCAGTTAAAAGTTAACACTTTCCACCTACCAATATCCTCAAAATTCTATATACTCAAACCATGATATCACTTAGTCCTTATATCAATCATGAGCTCATGAATACTGTCAAACATTTCATTTGCTCTTTATCCCTTCATTATGCGCATATCATCTACATTCCAAAAATATCTGAATAACCTTTCATGGATACTTGTACCATTAATTATACACTTTCAAAACTCAAGGAAGGACAACAGTGTAACAATCCTTAGATGTCTCTTTATTCCATAGTACCATGAGATTAATTATACAACATTACACATGATAAACATGTCATCATTCCACTACATTCTTAAACCATTGACCGAGCTTCAACAATTCCTTCATCTCACATATCATTTGTAGTCTCTTCATCATCATCAACATAAATACTTCCTATACGACCATACTGATTATCTTCATGAGACTTTCCCTTAGGGAATTGGTTTGCATAATGCCCGTACATTCCACATTTAAAACATTTAACCATTGTTGATGTCGTAGCAATACCATTATCCTCATCCATGGTGTTAACTGAACCTTTTCCTTTGCACTTACTTGCTTTGTGTCCTTCTTTTCCACACCCAAAGCATCTTCCAGTTCCTTTGAAACATTCTCCTTGATGCCTCTTCCCACATGCTATACATAGGGGAAATTGAACTTTCTTTCCTCTATGATCATCATGAAACTCCATCTTTCTCTTATTAGCCGAGTCAGGAAACTTACCAAATTTTACTTTATTGATCATATTATGAGATTGCTGATTCGGCATAATAATGATTTTTGGACTTCCAAATCCCATTTCATTTGGTTGCTCATGAAAAATATCATTCCATTGTCCAACATATCCTCCATTATCGTGAATCACCTTGTTTCCAGCCATTTTCTAAAACCCAAAAAGAATAGTGTGAGAGGAAAAAATCATGCTAGGGAAAACAACATAATAAAGGGGGAGTACCTTCAATATCTAACATTTTAGGTTAAATTCTAAGATCGTTACCGTAGTTCTAGGAATATATCCTATACGTATACTTATCCTTAGGGACATCCCTAGACATACCTTAGAAATATCTCTAGGGATCTCACTAACGTTTTCGCGTCCTAGTTTCCAAAGGTTGACTAAACCTTTCCTCTGATACCAACTGTAGAGACCCGTATCCTGACGTACATGGAAATTACATTACATTTGCGGAATACTTAGTACATAACAAAAATACAAACACACAAGGATCGTAATAGTTTAGTGTCTTTGGAAACTCGGAACGTAATCTTCTAATCGTGGTGAAAGATCTTCAACATCTCCCATAAAGATCTTCTTTTTTTTAATACCTAAAACCTTTCTTTATCTCCTGGGGAAAAGAAAACATAAAAGGGTGAGCTCAAATGCTCAGTAAGGGTAAACAAAAGAAATATCAATCATATCATATAAGAACATAGCTTTTGGAAATCTTAACCTGCAAAAGAGCTCAAAATATCATAACATGGGATAAATCATAGAAGTGAAATGTAATCCCAATAATCATAACTTAAAACATGAAACTTTGTGGCATACACACATAATCATAGAAAATCATTTCTTGTTAGTCAAGACTCATTGCCAAGACTATCTTAGTGGACAAAGTCCCTTTCTGAATCGAGTAACCCTCGTTTCAGTCCTGTTTCACTGAACCGGTATAACCTACCATTTCAGCCATGTCTATCTCATGAGAAATAAAATCTTTACCCAATGCATTGGAGGGAGATATAGGTCCCACCCATCTCATAATTATACCATTCTTATGTGTGCCACAAAATCATAAATCATACATCATTGCATAACCCATGTAATAAAAATGGGAATCTTAAACATCATGCCATCATAATCCATAAACAATTGATATCATTCAATCATAAGAATATTGAAACCATTTAAATCATAGAGACATTTTACTTGAAACATACATATCAAATAATGTCATCTTAGATTGAAAATAGTTTTGAGAAAAACACTCGAAATGAATTCTTGAGGAAAATATCCTTTCTTCTTTAAAATCATTTTCTTTTCACAAAATTCCATGCAATTTCAAAAGATAAGGGTTTTGTTAAAAATAATCATGAAATCTTGTAGAGGAAGCTTCTTTAAAATGAGGTGTTATGAAACCGTAAAAATCCTTTCACGCCGTATAAGTTAAAAATAACATTCTCCTCGTACTTTTTTCGGAAAAGTCAAAAAGTACCTTATATGGTAACCAAAGGAAAGATTCCATTCATACAATGTGGTAAAAAGTCAATAAAGGGTAAAAATGACTTTAAACATTCATGGAAGAATGGTAAACATTTTATAAAAACATTTTTAGAAAACATGGTCATGGATGTTAAACGTAACCCCAGTAAATACTTAAGTATAAGCAATCTCGGATAAAAATGAGATTGAAAATTTATCCCTTACCTTAGGTCCGACTTGCTTTGTACGTGTCCGAACCTCCTGTATAATGATTTACATAATGTTATTGAATTATTACATAATCATATTCATTGTTATGATATCATATATGGTTCTCTTATGGCTTTATATTACCCGGTCTTTTGTAAATTCATGTTAAAGTAGCATTTTGGGTAAAATCGTCTTATTTGTCGTTCGTCTTTTTAACTTGTAATTGTTAATATGATTACTTGGATCATGATTACTTATATCCAGAATGTAAAACATGATTTATATATAATATATATTCAGAATATACATATATATATAATATATTGATAATGGAATGAAATACACCGTTCATGGAGACGGTAGTCCGTACGTACGCATGAACGCTGTTTCCGTTTCCTTATTGAATTGAATGGAATTAGATGACATACATATAAATATACATAAATCCAGTATCATTATTATGTCATATATTTCATTAGTACTTATTATATATACTTTATAATCATTCATGAATGGATAATCATTGAGAATGAATCTCATCGCGTCGTGGAGACGGTAGTCCGTACGTACGCACGAGCGATGATATCGTTCCCATGGTCGTGGAATTGTGTTGAAGTGTTTGTATACTATTTATGTATCAATATCACTTTATAATAATCATATATAGTTACTCATTACACCATTATACCCATCCAATTAAGGTGGTGGCGGAAAATAGATTACACCACGGCGTGGAGACGGTATTCCGTACGTACGCACGCGCGATGATTTCTTTTTCCGTAGGATGGATAGATGGTGAAATAGGGTTGTTTCATACTTATAATAACATATCAGTATATTAGTGATACTGATGTTATTACTTCATAATGAAACAACCTAATAAGAAGAAGTGGAAGAAGAAATAATGATGAAAGAATTGGTAACGGTAATTACCTCTTCTTTGAAGCGCCTCTTTGAGACCTCCTCTTAGGGCACTAAAATTGGTCTTTGAGGAAGACCAGAACCTCTAGAATGTTGATAGGGAAGTGGATAGGTGAAAATGGCAGGGGTTGGCCGAGCTTGAATGTTCAAATTGGTGTGAGGAGGAAGGGGGAGGAGGTGCCCTTTTATAAGGGAGGAGAGGGGCACCTTAGGAATTCTTAAAAATATTAATTTATAATAAATCTAACTCCACTTAAAAACCTCCAAAAATGACTCATATTCGAAGATTAGATGAGATAGGGTTGTAATCTCATCAACCAATCAAATTTAGACATGTTTAGATCTTATTTTAAACCTTATCAATTAGATTTAACTCTAAGTTAAATAATTTAACTTTTACCGTGTCTTTTTGTTTTCTTTCACTATATGGTTAATACACTTACTATAACATGCCAAACGAACCCCAAATTGTTTATTATTAATATATATATCATTATCTAAGTCATTTGGCCGAACCTTAGATTTTTAGGAATAAAATAACAATTAATAATATAATATTTGATTTAAAAACTATTTTGTGTCAATTTTGACACTATTTGATATATGATTTTTGTGAAAGTCATAACAGAATTAAATGTTCGAACCAAGTTGATTAAATCAACATTAATATATCATAGTAACCTAGAAAATTAGTGGAATTCATAAAAAATCTCAAATTACATTTATTTTGGTGTTTATAACATCAATTATGTCAATATTTCATTAATAAGATAATTACTGCATCATTGTTGTGTCATAAATAAATTAAATTATTTAATGTCTAAAAATTATAAATAAAATACCATTATGTAGGAAATATTTTTAGCTTTCTAATGAATATTTATAGTCGAATTTATCTTATGTATAACCCCATATTAAAAATGATTTACTTATTAAACTTTGATTTTAACTATTTTAACCCTTCTTTAAATAAATTAATAATAAATGTCCTAATCTAATCCAAGTGGGCCTAAATGGTCATATTTTATTCCTAAGTTTGTTTTTGGTCGAATTACACTTGTCCAATAGAATTAGGACATGTGTTAGGGTAATATTAATATCATATTTACCCTTAGTTACCCTATTTACTATTAACCGCGGTAAAAAAAAGTAAAAAGTTACTATTCACCAAAAAATTATTTTCATCTCACTGAACCACATTTTAGTCCTTGATATTAACCGTGTCTCTCGGATTTTCGAAATTCCATTCACAGAAGCGGTAAAATTAAGTTTTATGCAAAATTCAGTTTTTTAACCTACCACTTAGTAGTTTCACTATTCATCAAAAATTGATGTTTTTCAGAACAATGCCAAAATTTCATCCGAAGCTATATTTCATATTCCGAATTCAAAAATGAAGTCTATTTTACCAAATTAATAACATAAAAGTTGCATTAATTAATTTTATAATTAAATCCCGCTGTTAAAACAAATAGCGTGTTTTTAAGAAACAATATCTATCAAAAGATTGACACTTGTTTATGTCTAGTTTAAATGTGAAATTACATCCAATGACCAACATTGTATTAAATTGTAAAAATATATTCTAAATATACTTTAAAACCACTCAAATTAATGATTTATCACTATTAATTATTTCGATTAAAAAAGTTGTTTTTAATTATAATTTAGTAATTTTCAATATTCATCAGAATATGAAAGTTATCCGAAAAGTACCAAAATTTCACCTTAGGCTAAATTCGATACTCCGAATCCAAAAATGAAGTTCATTTTGAGAGCTAAAATTTCTAAAATTTAAAAAATGGTTATTACTATTCATAACGGCTAGTTTTAATAATATTTTAATAGCATATCATTGTTTCGTGAAACTCAGTATTACGTACTACACACGCTATCGAGGAAGGTTGCGATTGCGTGTAATGCAAGGCAAGTCAAGGATGCGTGTTGTGCAATCTCCTTTTGGTGTAGCGTACAACACAAGACATTAGTGAAAGAATATTTTTCATAAAATCTCGGGCTGTTACATTCTACCCCCCTTAAAATGAATTTCGCCCTCGAAATTCGTCGGGGTTATAAATGGTTTACTATTCGAAAGTTTCTTTAACAGAAACCCACATCGTAAAAAAGATTACCAAAACTTGGATTTAAAAACTAAAGTATGAAATGTAACGATTACCCAAATGAACTAATCACTGGGTTTCCACATAGGTGAAAATATGGATATGGAAGAGAAATCTAACCATCATGTTCTGATGGAGAGTGGTAGAGAACATGGCTATGGAAAATCCAGTAATCACAAATCCATAAATTTGTGACGATCTAAGGTACCATCTGATTCATCAGGTATAAGAGAACTAGGACAACATTTTTGGTTTCCAAGATCATTTCCCTAAAGTTAAAGAATTTGAATTAGAATAAATACTTACTTTATTTTGGTACAATCTCACTGTTGTTCGTGCCTTTAACAATTTCCACTTCATCTCTTAAATAAATGAAGTTGAATTTGTTATTCGTGAAGTGTTAGCAGATCATGTGATAGAATGATTGTTCATTCCATCTGTCTCAAAAAAAAGGTTAGAAAAAATTATATACATAAGTCGATCTATAGTGAGATTAATCACATATGGTTCCTAAAATGGACTTATACTTCATATATCATACTGCTTAATATAATAAAACTAGTTTCTACTAAACATGGAATTAATGTAGGCCAGTGGTAGGCGATAAAGGCCAGTCGCACTTCGGTTGTGGGTTCGATTCCTACAGCCTTGTCCGAAGCGATGGGCTGTCGCCCGTCCTGCAGGTTGTCCTTTTTCTAAAACTACATTACTATAACATCCCATCAATAATATCGAAAAAAAAACTTCTATCCTTAAACAATACTCACTTATGTCCAACATAATCCATTCCAATCTTTAGGCTTATCTATAATACTGCAGTCCACTCTCATAACATAGTGAAAACGATTACCAGAGATTTAATACCATCGTTGATCCCCATATATCATAAGATATATTTTGTTGGTCACATTCCAAACATTCAAAGTCCTTAATCATGTATTCTCTTGAATACCTTAGTGAAAACATGAATGCAGTTAAAAGTTAACACTTTCCACCTACCAATATCCTCAAAATTCTATATACTCAAACCATGATATCACTTAGTCCTTATATCAATCATGAGCTCATGAATACTGTCAAACATTTCATTTTCTCTTTATCCCTTCATTATGCGCATATCATCTACATTCCAAAAATATCTGAATAACCTTTCATGGATACTTGTACCATTAATTATACACTTTCAAAACTCAAGGAAGGACAACAGTGTAACAATCCTTAGATGTCTCTTTATTCCATAGTACCATGAGATTAATTATACAACATTACACACGATAAACATGTCATCATTCCACTACATTCTTAAACCATTGACCGAGCTTCAACAATTCCTTCATCTCACATATCATTTGTAGTCTCTTCATCATCATCAACATAAATACTTCCTATACGACCATACTGATTATCTTCATGAGACTTTCCCTTAGGGCATTGGTTTGCATAATGCCCGTACATTCCACATTTAAAACATTTAACCATTGTTGATGTCGTAGCAATACCATTATCCTCATCCATGGTGTTAACTGAACCTTTTCCTTTGCACTTACTTGCTTTGTGTCCTTCTTTTCCACACCCAAAGCATCTTCCAGTTCCTTTGAAACATTCTCCTTGATTCCTCTTCCCACATGATATACATAGGGGAAATTGAACTTTCTTTCCTCTATGATCATCATGAAACTCCATCTTTCTCTTATTAGCCGAGTCAGGAAACTTACCAAATTTTACTTTATTGATCATATTATGAGATTGCTGATTCGGCATAATAATGATTTTTGGACTTCCAAATCCCATTTCATTTGGTTGCTCATGAAAAATATCATTCCATTGTCCAGCATATCCTCCATTATCGTGAATCACCTTGTTTCCAGCCATTTTCTAAAACCCAAAAAGAATAGTGTGAGAGGAAAAAATCATGCTAGGGAAAACAACATAATAAAGGGGGAGTACCTTCAATATCTAACATTTTAGGTTAAATTCTAAGATCGTTACCATAGTTCTAGGAATATATCCTATACGTATACTTATCCTTAGGGACATCCCTAGACATACCTTAGAAATATCTCTAGGGATCTCACTAATGTTTTCGCGTCCTAGTTTCCAAAGGTTGACTAAACCTTTCCTCTGATACCAACTGTAGTGACCCGTATCCTGACGTACATGGACATTACATTACATTTGCGGAATACTTAGTACATAACAAAAATACAAACACACAAGGATCGTAATAGTTTAGTGTCTTTGGAAACTCGGAACGTAATCTTCTAATCGTGGTGAAAGATCTTCAACATCTCCCATAAATATCTTCTTTTTTTTAATACCTAAAACCTTTCTTTATCTCCTGGGGAAAAGAAAACATAAAAGGGTGAGCTCAAATGCTCAGTAAGGGTAAACAAAAGAAATATCAATCATATCATATAAGAACATAGCTTTTGGAAATCTTAACCTGCAAAAGAGCTCATAATATCATAACATGGGATAAATCATAGAAGTGAAATGTAATCCCAATAATCATAACTTAAAACATGAAACTTTGTGGCATACACACATAATCATAGAAAATCATTTCTTGTTAGTCAAGACTCATTGCCAAGACTATCTTAGTGGACAAAGTCCCTTTCTGAATCGAGTAACCCTCGTTTCAGTCCTGTTTCACTGAACCGGTATAACCTACCATTTCAGCCATGTCTATCTCATGAGATATAAAATCTTTACCCAATGCATTGGAGGGAGATATAGGTCCCACCCATCTCATAATGATACCATTCTTATGTGTGCCACAAAATCATAAATCATACATCATTGCATAACCCATGTAATAAAAATGGGAATTTTAAACATCATGCCATCATAATCCATAAACAATTGATATCATTCAATCATAAGAATATTGAAACCATTTAAATCATAGAGACATTTTACTTGAAACATAATTATCAAATAATGTCATCTTAGATGGAAAATAGTTTTGAGAAAAACACTCGAAATGAATTCTTGAGGAAAATATCCTTTCTTCTTTAAAATCATTTTATTTTCACAAAATTACATGCAATTTTAAAAGATAAGGGTTTTGTTGAAAATAATCATGAAATCTTGTAGAGGAAGCTTCTTTAAAATGAGGTGTTATGAAACCGTAAAAATCCTTTCACGCCGTATAAGTTAAAAATAACATTCTCCTCGTACTTTTTTCAGAAAAGTCAAAAAGTACCTTATATGGTAACCAAAGGAAAGATTCCATTCATACAATGTGGTAAAAAGTCAATAAAGGGTAAAAATGACTTTAAAAATTCATGGAAGAATGGTAAACATTTTATAAAAACATTTTTAGAAAACATGGTCATGGATGTTAAACGTAACCCCAGTAAATACTTAAGTATAAGCAATCTCGGATAAAAATGAGATTGAAAATTTATCCCTTACCTTAGGTCCGACTTGCTTTGTACGTGTCCGAACCTCCTGTATAATGATTTACATAATGTTATTGACTTATTACAGAATCATATTCATTGTTATGATATCATATATGGTTCTCTTATGGCTTTATATTACCCGGTCTTTTGTAAATTCATGTTAAAGTAGCATTTTGGGTAAAATCGTCTTATTTGTCGTTCGTCTTTTTAACTTGTAATTGTTAATATGATTACTTGGATCATGATTACTTATATCCAGAATGTAAAACATGATTTATATATAATATATATTCATAATATACATATATATATAATATATTGATAATGGAATGAAATACACCGTTCATGGAGACGGTAGTCCGTACGTACGCATGAACGCTGTTTCCGTTTCCTTATTGAATTGAATGGAATTAGATGACATACATATAAATATACATAAATCCAGTATCATTATTATGTCATATATTTCATTAATACTTATTATATATACTTTATAATCATTCATGAATGGATAATCATTGAGAATGAATCTCATCGCGTCGTGGAGACGGTAGTCCGTACGTACGCACGAGCGATGATATCGTTCCCATGGTCGTGGAATTGTGTTGAAGTGTTTGTATACTATTTATGTATCAATATCACTTTATAATAATCATATATAGTTACTCATTACACCATTATACCCATCCAATTAAGGTGGTGGCGGAAAATAGATTACACCACGGCGTGGAGACGGTATTCCGTACGTACGCACGCGCGGTGATTTCTTTTTCCGTAGGATGGATAGATGGTGAAATAGGGTTGTTTCATACTTATAATAACATATCAGTATATGAGTGATACTTATGTTATTACTTCATAATGAAACAACCTAATAAGAAGAAGTGGAAGAAGAAATAAAGATGAAAGAATTGGTAACGGTAATTACCTCTTCTTTGAAGCGCCTCTTTGAGACCTCCTCTTAGGGCACTCAAATTGGTCTTTGAGGAAGACCAGAACCTCTAGAATGTTGATAGGGAAGTGGAGAGGTGAAAATGGCAGGGGTTGGACGAGCTTGAATGTTCAAATTGGTGTGAGGAGGAAGGGGGAGGAGGTGCCCTTTTATAAGGGAGGAGAGGGGCACCTTAGGAATTCTTAAAAATATTAATTTATAATAAATCTAACTCCACTTAAAAACCTCAAAAAATGACTCATATTCGAAGATTAGATGATATAGGGTTGTAATCTCATCTACCAATCAAATTTAGACATGTTTAGATCTTATTTTAAACCTTATCAATTAGATTTAACTCTAAGTTAAATAATTTAACTTTTACCGTGTCTTTTTGTTTTCTTTCACTATATGGTTAATACACTTACTATAACATGCCAAACGAACCCCAAATTGTTTATTATTAATATATATATCCTTATCTAAGTCATTTGGCCGAACCTTAGATTTTTAGGAATAAAATAACAATTAATAATATAATATTTGATTTAAAAACTATTTTGTGTCAATTTTGACACTATTTGATATATGATTTTTGTGAAAGTCATAACAGAATTAAATGTTCGAACCAAGTTGATTAAATCAACATTAATATATCATAGTAACCTAGAAAATTAGTGGAATTCATAAAAAATCTCAAATTACATTTATTTTGGTGTTTATAACATCAATTATGTCAATATTTCATTAATAAGATAATTACTGCATCATCGTTGTGTCATAAATAAATTAAATTATTTAATGTCTAAAAATTATAAATAAAATACCATTATGTAGGAAATCTTTTTAGCTTTCTAATGAATATTTATAGTCGAATTTATCTTATGTATAACCCCATATTAAAAATGATTTACTTATTAAACTTTGATTTTTACTATTTTAACCCTTCTTTAAATAAATTAATAATAAATGTCCTAATCTAATCCAAGTGGGCCTAAATGGTCATATTTTATTCCTAAGTTTGTTTTTGGTCGAATTACAATTGTCTAATAGAATTAAGACATGTGTTAGGGTAATATTAATATCATATTTACCCTTAGTTACCCTATTTACTATTAACCGCGGTAAAAAAAAGTAAAAAGTTACTATTCACCAAAAAATTATTTTCATCTCACTGAACCACATTTTAGTCCTTGATATTAACCGTGTCTCTCGGATTTTCGAAATTCCATTCACAGAAGCGGTAAAATTAAGTTTTATGCAAAATTTAGTTTTTTAACCTACCACTTAGTAGTTTCACTATTCATCAAAAATTGATGTTTTTCAGAACAATGCCAAAATTTCATCCAAAGCTATATTTCATATTCCGAATTCAAAAATGAAGTCTATTTTACCAAATTCATAACATAAAAGTTGCATTAATTAATTTTATAATTAAATCCCGCTGTTAAAACAAATAGCGTGTTTTTAAGAAACAATATCTATCAAAAGATTGACACTTGTTTATGTCTAGTTTAAATGTGAAATTACATCCAATGACCAACATTGTATTAAATTGTAAAAATATATTCTAAATATACTTTAAAACCACTCAAATTAATGATTTATCACTATTAATTATTTCGATTAAAAAAGTTGTTTTTAATTATAATTTAGTAATTTTCAATATTCATCAGAATATGAAAGTTATCCGAAAAGTACCAAAATTTCACCTTAGGCTAAATTCGATACTCCGAATCCAAAAATGAAGTTCATTTTGAGAGCTAAAATTTCTAAAATTTAAAAAATGGTTATTACTATTCATAACGGCTAGTTTTAATAATATTTTAATAGCATATCATTGTTTCGTGAAACTCAGTATTACGTACTACACACGCTATCGAGGAAGGTTGCGATTGCGTGTAATGCAAGGCAAGTCAAGGATGCGTGTTGTGCAATCTCCTTTTGGTGTAGCGTACAACACAAGACATTAGTGAAAGAATATTTTTCATAAAATCTCGGGCTGTTACATTCTACCCCCCTTAAAATGAATTTCGCCCTCGAAATTCGTCGGGGTTATAAATGGTTTACTATTCGAAAGTTTCTTTAACAGAAACCCACATCGTAAAAAAGATTACCAAAACTTGGATTTAAAAACTAAAGTATGAAATGTAACGATTACCCAAATGAACTAATCACTGGGTTTCCACATAGGTGAAAATATGGATATGGAAGAGAAATCTAACCATCATGTTCTGATGGAGAGTGGTAGAGAACATGGCTATGGAAAATCCAGTAATCACAAATCCATAAATTTGTGACGATCTAAGGTACCATCTGATTCATCAGGTATAAGAGAACTAGGACAACATTTTTGGTTTCCAAGATCATTTCCCTAAAGTTAAAGAATTTGAATTAGAATAAATACTTACTTTATTTTGGTACAATCTCACTGTTGTTCGTGCCTTTAACAATTTCCACTTCATCTCTTAAATAAATGAAGTTGAATTTGTTATTCGTGAAGTGTTAGCAGATCATGTGATAGAATGACTGTTCATTCCATCTGTCTCAAACAAAAGGTTAGCAAAAATTATATACATAAGTCGATCTATAGTGAGATTAATCACATATGGTTCCTAAAATGGACTTATACTTCATATATCATACTGCTTAATATAATAAAACTAGTTTCTACTAAACATGGAATTAATGTAGGCCAGTGGTAGGCGATAAAGGCCAGTCGCACTTCGGTTGTGGGTTCGATTCCTACAGCCTTGTCCGAAGCGATGGGCTGTCGCCCGTCCTGCAGGTTGTCCTTTTTCTAAAACTACATTACTATAACATCCCATCAATAATATCGAAAAAAAAACTTCTATCCTTAAACAATACTCACTTATGTCCAACATAATCCATTCCAATCTTTAGGCTTATCCATAATACTGCAGTCCACTCTCATAACATAGTGAAAACGATTACCAGAGATTTAATACCATCGTTGATCCCCATATATCATAAGATATATTTTGTTGGTCACATTCCAAACATTCAAAGTCCTTAATCATGTATTCTCTTGAATACCTTAGTGAAAACATGAATGAAGTTAAAAGTTAACACTTTCCACCTACCAATATCCTCAAAATTCTATATACTCAAACCATGATATCACTTAGTCCTTATATCAATCATGAGCTCATGAATACTGTCAAACATTTCATTTGCTCTTTATCCCTTCATTATGCGCATATCATCTACATTCCAAAAATATCTGAATAACCTTTCATGGATACTTGTACCATTAATTATACACTTTCAAAACTCAAGGAAGGACAACAGTGTAACAATCCTTAGATGTCTCTTTATTCCATAGTACCGTGAGATTAATTATACAACATTACACATGATAAACATGTCATCATTCCACTACATTCTTAAACCATTGACCGAGCTTCAACAATTCCTTCATCTCACATATCATTTGTAGTCTCTTCATCATCATCAACATAAATACTTCCTATACGACCATACTGATTATCTTCATGAGACTTTCCCTTAGGGCATTGGTTTGCATAATGCCCGTACATTCCACATTTAAAACATTTAACCATTGTTGATGTCGTAGCAATACCATTATCCTCATCCATGGTGTTAACTGAACCTTTTCCTTTGCACTTACTTGCTTTGTGTCCTTCTTTTCCACACCCAAAGCATCTTCCAGTTCCTTTGAAACATTCTCCTTGATGCCTCTTCCCACATGATATACATAGGGGAAATTGAACTTTCTTTCCTCTATGATCATCATGAAACTCCATCTTTCTCTTATTAGCCGAGTCAGGAAACTTACCAAATTTTACTTTATTGATCATATTATGAGATTGCTGATTCGGCATAATAATTATTTTTGGACTTCCAAATCCCATTTCATTTGGTTGCTCATGAAAAATATCATTCCATTGTCCAGCATATCCTCCATTATCGTGAATCACCTTGTTTCCAGCCATTTTCTAAAACCCAAAAAGAATAGTGTGAGAGGAAAAAATCATGCTAGGGAAAACAACATAATAAAGGGGGAGTACCTTCAATATCTAACATTTTAGGTTAAATTCTAAGATCGTTACCGTAGTTCTAGGAATATATCCTATACGTATACTTATCCTTAGGGACATCCCTAGACATACCTTAGAAATATCTCTAGGGATCTCACTAACGTTTTCGCGCCCTAGTTTCCGAAGGTTGACTAAACCTTTCCTCTGATACCAACTGTAGAGACCCGTATCCTGACGTACATGGACATTACATTACATTTGCGGAATACTTAGTACATAACAAAAATACAAACACACAAGGATCGTAATAGTTTAGTGTCTTTGGAAACTCGGAACGTAATCTTCTAATCGTGGTGAAAGATCTTCAACATCTCCCATAAAGATCTTATTTTTTTTAATACCTAAAACCTTTCTTTATCTCCTGGGGAAAAGAAAACATAAAAGGGTGAGCTCAAATGCTCAGTAAGGGTAAACAAAAGAAATATCAATCATATCATATAAGAACATAGCTTTTGGAAATCTTAACCTGCAAAAGAGCTCATAATATCATAACATGGGATAAATCATAGAAGTGAAATGTAATCCCAATAATCATAACTTAAAACATGAAACTTTGTGGCATACACACATAATCATAGAAAATCATTTCTTGTTAGTCAAGACTCATTGCCAAGACTATCTTAGTGGACAAAGTCCCTTTCTGAATCGAGTAACCCTCGTTTCAGTCCTGTTTCACTGAACCGGTATAACCTACCATTTCAGCCATGTCTATCTCATGAGATATAAAATCTTTACCCAATGCATTGGAGGGAGATATAGGTCCCACCCATCTCATAATGATACCATTCTTATGTGTGCCACAAAATCATAAATCATACATCATTGCATAACCCATGTAATAAAAATGGGAATATTAAACATCATGCCATCATAATCCATAAACAATTGATATCATTCAATCATAAGAATATTGAAACCATTTAAATCATAGAGACATTTTACTTGAAACATACATATCAAATAATGTCATCTTAGATGGAAAATAGTTTTGAGAAAAACACTCGAAATGAATTCTTGAGGAAAATATCCTTTCTTCTTTAAAATCATTTTCTTTTCACAAAATTCCATGCAATTTTAAAAGATAAGGGTTTTGTTAAAAATAATCATGAAATCTTGTAGAGTAAGCTTCTTTAAAATAAGGTGTTATGAAACCGTAAAAATCCTTTCACGCCGTATAAGTTAAAAATAACATTCTCCTCGTACTTTTTTCGGAAAAGTCAAAAAGTACCTTATATGGTAACCAAAGGAAAGATTCCATTCATACAATGTGGTAAAAAGTCAATAAAGGGTAAAAATGACTTTAAACATTCATGGAAGAATGGTAAACATTTTATAAAAACATTTTTAGAAAACATGGTCATGGATGTTAAACGTAACCCCAGTAAATACTTAAGTATAAGCAATCTCAGATAAAAATGAGATTGAAAATTTATCCCTTACCTTAGGTCCGACTTGCTTTGTACGTGTCCGAACCTCCTGTATAATGATTTACATAATGTTATTGACTTATTACAGAATCATATTCATTGTTATGATATCATATATGGTTCTCTTATGGCTTTATATTACCCGGTCTTTTGTAAATTCATGTTAAAGTAGCATTTTGGGTAAAATCGTCTTATTTGTCGTTCGTCTTTTTAACTTGTAATTGTTTATATGATTACTTGGATCATGATTACTTATATCCAGAATGTAAAACATGATTTATATATAATATATATTCAGAATATACATATATATATATAATATATTGATAATGGAATGAAATACACCGTTCATGGAGACGGTAGTCCGTACGTACGCATGAACGCTGTTTCCGTTTCCTTATTGAATTGAATGGAATTAGATGACATACATATAAATATACATAAATCCAGTATCATTATTATGTCATATATTTCATTAGTACTTATTATATATACTTTATAATCATTCATGAATGGATAATCATTGAGAATGAATCTCATCGCGTCGTGGAGACGGTAGTCCGTACGTACGCACGAGCGATGATATCGTTCCCATGGTCGTGGAATTGTGTTGAAGTGTTTGTATACTATTTATGTATCAATATCACTTTATAATAATCATATATAGTTACTCATTACACCATTATACCCATCCAATTAAGGTGGTGGCGGAAAATAGATTACACCACGGCGTGGAGACGGTATTCCGTACGTACGCACGCGCGGTGATTTATTTTTCCGTAGGATGGATAGATGGTGAAATATGGTTGTTTCATACTTATAATAACATATCAGTATATGAGTGATACTGATGTTATTACTTCATAATTAAACAACCTAATAAGAAGAAGTGGAAGAAGAAATAAAGATGAAAGAATTGGTAACGGTAATTACCTCTTCTTTGAAGCGCCTCTTTGAGACCTCCTCTTAGGGCACTAAAATTGGTCTTTGAGGAAGCCCAGAACCTCTAGAATGTTGCTAGGGAAGTGGAGAGGTGAAAATGGCAGGGGTTGGCCGAGCTTGAATGTTCAAATTGGTGTGAGGAGGAAGGGGGAGGAGGTTCCCTTTTATAAGGGAGGAGAGGGGCACCTTAGGAATTCTTAAAAATATTAATTTATAATAAATCTAACTCCACTTAAAAACCTCCAAAAATGACTCATATTCGAAGATTAGATGAGATAGGGTTGTAATCTCATCAACCAATCAAATTTAGACATGTTTATATCTTATTTTAAACCTTATCAATTAGATTTAACTCTAAGTTAAATAATTTAACTTTTACCGTGTCTTTTTGTTTTCTTTCACTATATGGTTAATAAACTTACTATAACATGCCAAACGAACCCCAAATTGTTTATTATTAATATATATATTCTTATCTAAGTCATTTGGCCGAAACTTAGATTTTTAGGAATAAAATAACAATTAATAATATAATATTTGATTTAAAACCTATTTTGTGTCAATTTTGACACTATTTGATATATGATTTTTGTGAAAGTCATAACAGAATTAAATGTTCGAACCAAGTTGATTAAATCAACATTAATATATCATAGTAACCTAGAAAATTAGTGGAATTCATAAAAAATCTCAAATTACATTTATTTTGGTGTTTATAACATCAATTATGTCAATATTTCATTAATAAGATAATTACTGCATCATCGTTGTGTCATAAATAAATTAAATTATTTAATGTCTAAAAATTATAAATAAAATACCATTATGTAGGAAATCTTTTTATCTTTCTAATGAATATTTATAGTCGAATTTATCTTATGTATAACCCCATATTAAAAATGATTTACTTATTAAACTTTGATTTTAACTATTTTAACCCTTCTTTAAATAAATTAATAATAAATGTCCTAATCTAATCCAAGTGGGCCTAAATGGTCATATTTTATTCCTAAGTTTGTTTTTGGTCGAATTACACTTGTCCAATAGAATTAGGACATGTGTTAGGGTAATATTAATATCATATTTACCCTTAGTTACCCTATTTACTATTAACCGCGGTAAAAAAAAGTAAAAAGTTACTATTCACCAAAAAATTATTTTCATCTCACTGAACCACATTTTAGTCCTTGATATTAACCGTGTCTCTCGGATTTTCAAAATTCCATTCACAGAAGCGGTAAAATTAAGTTTTATGCAAAATTCAGTTTTTTAACCTACCACTTAGTAGTTTCACTATTCATCAAAAATTGATGTTTTTCAGAACAATGCCAAAATTTCATCCCAAGCTATATTTCATATTCCGAATTCAAAAATGAAGTCTATTTTACCAAATTCATAACATAAAAGTTGCATTAATTAATTTTATAATTAAATCCCGCTGTTAAAACAAATAGCGTGTTTTTAAGAAACAATATCTATCAAAAGATTGACACTTGTTTATGTCTAGTTTAAATGTGAAATTACATCCAATGACCAACATTGTATTAAATTGTAAAAATATATTCTAAATATACTTTAAAACCACTCAAATTAATGATTTATCACTATTAATTATTTCGATTAAAAAAGTTGTTTTTAATTATAATTTAGTAATTTTCAATATTCATCAGAATATGAAAGTTATCCGAAAAGTACCAAAATTTCACCTTAGGCTAAATTCGATACTCCGAATCCAAAAATGAAGTTCATTTTGAGAGCTAAAATTTCTAAAATTTAAAAAATGGTTATTACTATTCATAACGGCTAGTTTTAATAATATTTTAATAGCATATCATTGTTTCGTGAAACTCAGTATTACGTACTACACACGCTATCGAGGAAGGTTGCGATTGCGTGTAATGCAAGGCAAGTCAAGGATGCGTGTTGTGCAATCTCCTTTTGGTGTAGCGTACAACACAAGACATTAGTGAAAGAATATTTTTCATAAAATCTCGGGCTGTTACAAGATATCCATGTTTAATAAAGATTAAATATTTATCAATATTTCCACCTTAGTCAAATAACTATAAAAATAAGTGTCATATGTAGAAACAAAATATGTTTTAGGTAATGGACATGTTCATGATATATTATAGGGATATTTTTGAGAAATTAAATTTTTAATGATCATAATAAAACTAATATTTCAAGGGGACTAAAAAAGTGTCAATAAAATGAGTGTTAATACAATACTTGGCCAAATCAATCATAAAACATCTAGAGGAGGAATAGGGATGGATTCAATAAATCATATCCCAAGACGTATAAAAATAAATGGTTATATTAATATATGAATATGAATACTATAAAAATATCTTTTAAAAACATTCTCAAGGAAAATATACTTTTGAATTTGAAATCATTTTTAAAATCCTTTTATTTGAAAATCAATTTTGAAAACATTTTCTTTAAAGGGTATAATTTTAAACCTTAAAATGAATCTTCCAAGAGATTATGTTCAGTAAATATTTATATTCCATGTAGGGTAACAATAAATTTACGTTTTCATAATAAAAATGTTAAAAAATTCCTTGTTCAGAAATCAAAAAAATGACTCCTTTGAAAACATTTGTAAAGTACACAAAGAGTAAAATTTTATTTAATAAAATATTTTGGAAATGTTCAAAACATTTTTAAAATGATCAATTTATTTTAAAATGTTAATTTTTTTAAAATGTTACAAAAAATATTAAAATGTTTAAATCTATTTTAAAATTTTAATTTTTAAAAAAAATTTAAAAAATGAAATCCTTTTTAAAAAATATGGTTTTTATAGGAAAACATGTTCTTCGACTTATTAGGGAATTAAAGATAGGTTTTGATGAAAACATTTTATAAAACATTTTGTGTTCTAAAGAGTTTAAAAATTATAATAATGCCTTAAAAGGGTCATTAATAACAATATTATAGAATAATTAAGAGTTTTATTGCACAATGATCATATAATTTCATCAAATGGAAATTCAAGTGTAAATAATCCTGAATAAAAAGTGATTATGAAATAAACACTTGAAAAGACCACAACATTGAAGTAAGTCTCAACAAATGATTATATTTTCCATGGAAAATTAAAAAAAAACATAAAAATAAGTAGAAATACAAAATAATATACTAAAAATTTATTACACACGTAATCATAGAATATTAACGATAATGAGAAAGTGAAATAACCAAAGAAAATAAATTGGGTTAATAAATTTTTCACAACATGGTAACTTTTAATTCAAATTCCATTATAAGAAATATTTAAAATTGAAACTCTAAATACCATGAAGCTAAAGTTATTAATGATATACTATATCAAAATGGGAATTAGATACACCACAAAAAATAAGTAAGTTGTGTATATGACATTTATCTCATAGATGTAAAAAAGTGAGATGAAAATACCTTACATTGTGTATAATTTTAGGTGAACATCCTTTGAAATCCTGTATAATGGTTTTAAACATATTAATAAGTTATTAAATAACCATATTAATATTTATGATATCATATATAATATTCTTATAATATCTCATTTCCCATTTATTAAATCTATAATTATTTTCACTATTTCTGGGGTTAATTGCCTAGTTTGTTGAATATGTTTTAACTTGTTACTTGTAGTTCTTATTAATTAGATCATGATTTCATCATATAAAGAATTTAATAAAGTATTTAAATATCATATATATCTGTTATATATGTATTTATAATAATATATACCATTGTAGAAAGGAAATAAAATGCACCGTTCATGGAGATGGTAGGTCATACGTATGCATGGACACTACTTCCATTTCATTGTCGTATTTTGATGGAATTAAAATTAAATGATATTTTTGTATATTATAATTACATAATAATTTTTATTTCAAACATATCACATTGGATTATTAAAAACCTCCTTTGTATATTCCCTGTATAACGTGAATGAATGACATCTCTTTGAGGAGGTAGTAGTCCACACTTCCACAAATGATGTTATCGTATTCCAACAAAATGGAATACATGAAGGTATTCAAAATATCAAAATTATAAAATAATAAAAATATTATAAATAACATATATATAAAATATCAATATCATGTCCATCATATTTCCCAACCATTATAGGTGGTAAAGGAAAAATGAACAATCATCAATTCTCGAGATGGTAGTTCACCTTACATGAATGTTAAATTCATTAGCCATTATATGGAACTGTGTGTGAGTTTTGGTAAAATCCATAGAATATGAAAATCAATTTATATTTAAGATACTTATGTTATCATATAAGAAAATAATAATATGAACTGAAGGAGTAGAGAAACAAAGAAAACAGAAATTCACGTTGAAGAATGTTACCTCTTTTTCAGGTAACTCCTTTTGGTTTTCACCTAAGGGAACCCTTGGTTTTTTTATTCCTAATTTAAATCTTCTAGTATGAGTTAATGGATTTTGGGAGATTATTTTATAATATTTTGGTGGATTTAAAAGTCATTAGAGGTGTGAATAAGTGGAAGGGGTGTGTTATTTATTATAGTGGAGGAGGGAAATTATTATAAATTTTTAGAAAGGGAATTACCCCATGTTTTCCCAATGAAAAGAGGATAAAATAATGAAAAACATTATATAAAAGGGAGGACATGGTATAGATATAGACAAAAAATTTCTTTTTGAAAAGTTTTGAGGTTATATTGGATCTTATGTTTATGGTTTAGTCCTCTATTAAGCTAATTTATTTCTTAATTACTATTATTAATTTTAATCACATTCACTAATATTTTTGGTATAAAAATAAGTTGAAATTGTTATAAATTATATATTATTCTGATTCAATGTATGAATTTTTTTTTTTAAATTTCAATCACATAAGTTGTGTAAATTTATATAAATTTATCCCTACAGATGGGATAACAAAGCAGGTTCCTAAAGTTACATATTCAAAAGTTTGAGATGTGTTTATATCCAATTTATATGATAAAATGATTCAAATTACCTAATTTGGATTAGGTGATATAAAATTTATCTAATTAAACTTCAAAAACAATGAAAATATATATTTAATTCTGATAAATAAATTAGATGAAAAATCTATTTTGAATTAAAATTCAGTATTTTTAACTATTCATTGAGAAATGAAACTTCATGTAAAAATACCAAAATATAACCCTAATATAATTTTTATGATTCTACTTAAATAATATTTTTTTGACATATAAAATTTATTAGTGTAAAAAATATTATTTATTATAGTTTCTCTATTAAAATGTGGTAAAAGTGTCATTAGACAAATATAAGTTTTTACGCGTATTATGGGGTTTGTTCTAATCTTATTACTATTTAATATTTAATATGTATATAAAAAATTATTAATAAAATATATAATATATATGTTACATTAATTTTATTCTGTAATTGTAATTAATCTAATTTATTAGAATAAAACACCTTTATGGGAATAAAAATAAAAATATACCCTTAATATTCAAGTGGTTTGTATTTTCATTTTTAATTGATTGGTGATCAATGGATTCCTTTTTTATTTTTGTAAAGAAAATATTTTAATATGTTATTTAATACTTTTATTAAGCAATAATTTATAAGCTAGGTTATATCTTATTATATTAAATAATAATGTTTTAATAATATATTATTGTCCAGTATAACTCGATCATGCATATTACGTAAGTTATTGAAGAAATTTATTGTTGTGTGTGGGGAAACCTAACTCAGAAATACGTTCATTGATAGCTATATCATAGATTGAATTTATTTAAAATATTAATTGTATTATATTGTTTCAGGATCTTATATTCTATTACACACTTGGTGTTTCGTGTCATACATTCTATTGAATACAGTGTTCTTACTTCATAATTTTTTAGTGTTGCATTATCCCCACAATAATCATATTTCAACCTCTCAATTTAAACTAAACCACGGTATTATTTTTGTTGATAGATCCTATGTTTAAATCCCACATCACGAGAAGGTTACAAAAAAAACCTCTATAAATGATAGACTGGGAATTACAAAGGTCATGTGGACTAACATAAAATTAGGTTTCTATGTAGTAGAACATTGGTGGAATGTGAAGATATGTTCATGGAGGAAATGCATAAATTTTTAAAGGGACTTATAGAGGTCATTGATAAACAATAATTTAAACATTTATGGAATTTTTTAGGCCTCAAATTATTAAATCTGTGATGATTTGAAAGACCATAAAATCAAAAAACATTAATGTATTCAGATAAAATTTTATTTCTAGATCAGTTTCCAGATGTTGGGTAATTAATTTACTGCCTAAGAATATAAGGAAGTATACATACATAACATAATTTTTTAAATAATATTTCCATATTTTTTTGTGCTTTGATAAATTTATAATTCATCAATTACATTGATAAAAGGATACCCAAAAGTTGAATTTTATTCTTGTAGCACTAAAATAATCTTTTGTCATAACATAAGGCCCATAGAACAAGTATCTACATTTGTCACTATCAATTTTCAAAAACAAATATAGTTAAGACATTAATCTCTAAACTAAAAAAGTAACTGTTCTTTTCAATCATTAATATTTATTCATAAAATTATTTAACTAAACATAATAATATATTTACCAAACATTGCATAGGTCAGTGTTTAGAATTAAACCTTTATCATCCTTCAATCATGTATTGAAGTCTAATATCATTACCAGACTTCATGGGTTGTCACCTGGGATACAAGTTTTCCTTTTTTAAAAATCATATTAAAATAATTTCCAAAATAAATATGATGGTTCTCATTTAAGTTTAGTCTTTAAATATCCTTTTACTTAAAATTTTCAATATATGGTCAATACCTAAATAATACATCCATTTTATTTCATCATAGGTTTTTCCTTGGTCTAAGGTTTTACCATGGTCATTAATTATCATTATCTATTCAAATCCTTTATAATGGTTTGTAATGAAAATGTGAATTACCATAAGCATATACCATAATATTTTAAAACTAGGTGTGAAGTAAGGACAATTTTCATGTACTAGGTTATGATCAAGTCCGGCACGATGCATCTTATTTGAGATGTTACTCCTAGGTAAATCTATGCCAGAACCATGTCACCTTGTTGTTTCTAGAAATGTTTTTTAGGAATACCCAAAGACCCGTTACATTACCAAAATTCAAGGATGTTCTTCTAGAATTATCATAAAATTCTACATAAGGGTTGTGTTTGATAATCTATGTTTTCTTAAATATCATTTCCAAGTTTTCCACTAAACTGCATCTGATGCAAACTATAGAAACCTGACCTGAGAATCTTGGAGTTGGTGTTTAGTACCACTACATTGGAATGATGACTAGGATTCAAATATTTAAGGAATTAAGAGTCTAATACTTTTTGTAATATACATAAATACATTAGTCTTGTATTTCAAATACATAAACTAATTAAAAAATTATTTTATTCTTTCGATGAAAAATTTATTCCATCTACAGTATTGTTTCATTTAATTCTTAGAAAAATATTTGGATGCCAGCAAAAGGAAAGATAATAAGCATGATCTAAAATTCATAGTAAGGGAAAATTATAGTGTAATCAATAAAGAATCAACAAGAACAGTCAATATAGAAAGCTAAATAATTAAACACACATTCCATGATATTAATAAATTATAATGAAAGTGTATTATCAATTTAGAAATGTAAATAACATAAATAAAATTCAATGATATAAATAAACTTATAAGTAAGTGTATAATAAATATGTAATAGTAAATAATTGAAAACATTTTACATTTAAAAAATAGAATAAGGAAAAATCAATATTTAAATGTAAGAAACTCAAATAAAATTCCACCTAATAAATAAACTGAGAATGAAATGAATCCATAGAATTTTTCAAAGTTAAAATCTCATGGATAATAAATTATAAATCAAAATAAAGGTAATGATTAATTTTTGGATGTTACATAAGAGGATCATGAAAACCTATACTATCAAGATCTTTTAAAGGATGGTTTAAAACTGTAGACAGAAACCTATTTAATTTTTGAAAATAAATTGTTTCCTCAGAACCTATCGATACCCTGATGATCTATATAGATTCTATTCCCCACCCGTCATTTTTACTTCAAATCATTCCTCATATCGAATAGTCAAAATAAATAATATTCCTTATCAAATATTCGTATTGAATAAATAATACTGATTTTTCAAAATTTACATAGTTAATCAAATAAATATCAATTTAACTACCCTGTGAATATTTGTAATACAGTTTGTGAAATAAACATATGTTAGATAAATGATATTTATAATTAGGGGAAATTTAAGGTGTAATGATCCATAGAAATAGAATAGTTCAAGGGGGTTAAAAATGACTCAAGGAAGTGAATGTCAATACTATCATTTTCCCAATAAATCATAAACCATCCATAGGTAGAACAAGGATGGTATTGATACATTATAACCCATGTGAAGTAAAAATAAAGGAATTTTGTCATTTATTAATAGAAATACTATAAAAATATCATTTAAAAATATTATTGGGGAAAATATCCATTTTATTCTGAAAACATTTTGAAAATCATTTTTATTGAGAATCACATTAGAAAAAAATTTCTATAAAAAATAACATTATAAAATTTAAAATTAATCTTCAAAGATATTACATTGGGAAAATTTATACATTCCATACAAGGTAAAAATGATAATTGTTTTCAATGTTAAAAAGTATAGAAAAATGAATTGTTCAGAAAGTGATAAAAAGATTCCATTGAGAAAAATTTAAATGAAAAAAGGGAAAAATGTATTTAATAAATTAATTTGGGAAGGATAAAAATATTTTTTAAAACCTTTACATAAAATAGGAGTTGTAGAAGAAAACATGTTCCCTAACAATATTGGGAAATGATGTCATGTTTTCATGAAAACATTTTCTAAGACATTTTATATACTAATTAGTAGAAAAAATAACTATTACTTGAAAAGGGTCATGAATAACTATATGATAACTTAATTAATGTTTTTAATTTATTTTTTTATATAATTTTCATAAATGTAAATTTAAGTATAAAGTATCCTGAAAAAAATGAAATTGGGAAATAAACCCTTGAAAATACCATAACATTAAAATGAGACTCATGCAATGAATATATTATGTGTGTAAATTTTATATCCACATAAAAAAGTTTAAATACAAAAATATGTAGTCTATATTGATTACAAAAACAATCATAGAACATTCATGATAATGAGGAAGTAATATAACCCAAAGAAAATAATTGAGTAATGAAAATTTTCACCACTTGGTAAATTTTAATTCAAATCACTTGAAATGAAATAATTAAAATTTAAACTAAAAAAACTAAGATAAAATAATTCATGATATAATATATCAATATGATAATTATATACACAACACAAAATAAGTATGTGGTGAATATTCCATTTATCTTATAGATGAATAAAGTTAGATGAAAATCCCTAACATTGTGTTTCCTTTTGGGTGAAAGTCCCTCAAATTCTTGCATAACAATTTTAATATTTTTAATAATAGATTATTGAAATATATAAATACTTATGAAATCATATATAATATTTTTATAATATATTATTTTCCTTTTTAATAATATTTCATTATTTTCACTATTTGAGGTGTTAATTCCCTAGTTTGTCGAGTATGTTGCAACTTTTTTAATTTTTGTTATAATTAATTAGATCACAATTTCAAAATCTATATAATGTAAAACATGATTTAAATATCATATATATCCATTATATATGTGTTTATAATAATCTATAAAATTGGATATAAGAAATTAAATTCACTATTCATGGAGACGGTAGGTCATACGTACGCATGAACATTTCTTCCATTTCTTTTCCATATTTTAAAATAATGAAAAGTAATTGATATTTACATTATAATTTTTATATCATATATTTCGCATAATTTTATCAAAACCATCCTTTATTCATTCAACGTTTAGCATGAACGAATCACATTGCTTTGAGAAGACTGTAGTCCACACATCCACAAACAATGTTATAATATTCCCACAAAATGAAAATAATGAAAATATGTTTTATGTAAAAATTACATAAGAATAAAGAAATTATTAATATCATATATATCATATATAAAAATCATTTCCATCACAATTCCTAACCCTGAGAGGTTGTAATGAAAAAACGAACAATCAATATATCTTGAGATAGTAGTTCACCTTACTCGAACGATATGTTCATTACCTATTAGATATAAGTGTGTGTAAGTGTAGTTATAACACTTATAATAAAAAATATCATTATATTTAACATAAAATTGTTATTATATAATCATTTAATAATAATAAATTAAGTTTTGTAGAAAAAAACATAGATGCACTTTGAAGAATGTTACCTTTTTTAGGTAACTCCTTTTGGATTGCATCAAAGGGCATCCAATGATATCTTTATTTCAAAGGTAGGTATTACATGTTTAGGGGAGGTATTTTGGGAGATCATTGGATTAGGTTTTGGGTGATACAATGGGCATAATATATGTGAATAATTGGGAGGGTTGAGTGCATTTTTTAAAGTTTAGGAGGTGTGGCATTATTTTAAATTTTCCAAAAGGCTATTATACCCACGTTTTTCTTATGTAAAGTGAATAAAATAAGGAAAAAATTATAAAAAATGGAATTTATTGTAGAAAAATACCTATAAAATTTATTTTTGATAGTTTCTAGGTCATTTTGGCCCTTAAGTTTAATGTTTTGTCCTTTGTTAGGAAAATATTTCTCTTAATCGATCTAATTAATTCTAATCACTTTCACTAATATTTTTGTTAAAAAACTAATTTGACATTGTTATACATTATAAAATATTCTGATTCCAAATATGGAATATAATTTTTCAAATTAAAATCCCATATGTTGAAGAAATTAATTTATATTTAATCATACAGATGACATGAAAATGTTGGTTTTTAAAGTAAGATGTTCAAAAATTTGAGATGTGTTTATATCCATTTTCAATGAGAAATTGATTCCAATGAAATAAATTATTTTAATTTATATAAAGTTTTTCTAATTTACCTTTAAATCTAATAAAAAATATAATTTATCCTAAAAAATAAATTAGATGAAAAAGGAGTTCACAATTAAAATCCAGTATTTTTCACTATTCATAAAAAAATGAAACTTCATTGAAAAATACCAAAAAGTCACCCTAAAAAATTTTATTTTTCAATTTTAAAAATTTAATTTATTTTTCACAATTAAAATTTATAAAATTTCAAAAAATCTGGATTTAAAGTAGGTTCTCTATTAAAAGGTGGTTAAAGTACCTTTTAACCTTGTCATTAAATTAGTGGTTATAAATATTTTAATTTTGTTGTTAACATAAGATAATGACTCATTTTTGATTGAAAAATATATTAAATAATCATAGTTTAAGGAATATAGAAGTAGAAATATGCAAAAAAAATGATTAATGGACAATCTTCTTATCTTGGTGAATTTTATCTTATTTTCGAAAATGGGTTATCCCACATAAAATTTTTGTAGATTAACTAAAGGAACATGAATAAGATGTGTATAATGTATCCTTATCTTAAAGTTTGTAAATTTTATTTTATGTGGGAGAATAATATGATCTAAAAAGAATTTAATTGGGGAAATAATACCCAAAAATTTAATTTGTATTTATTATCAACAATGGGGAGATACAAGAAACACATGTTTACACAATAAGTTTAATGATATTGAGAAAAACTAAAAGGGGTCTATTGAAGATCCCATATCAAAATTTGTTTTTTAATAAAGAATGAAACTTTGGTGTGGAGAAACAATCAATATGTGTTGGGTAGATGATGGATCTATTGTTCATGTATTTATGGATAATGAATAGTGAAGGAGAGATATTGATATCTTAAAGAGATTTTGTTAATAGATTCAGGTAAGGAAACCCTTTTATTTGTGATGTTTTGAGGGGTTGAACGTCATGGAGAATAAAGAAATGTATTTCTTGATGTAATACACTGTTTATAACATTTAAAATAGAATTTTGAAGTAGATTGATAAAATAAATATTTTCAAAGTTTTGTTAAAGAGCTTTTGTTATGTATGAAATGATGGAATAATGTTTTCATTCTTTGTTTTATAACCCTTATTGAGATTTTTTGGCTCATCCCATGTTTGGAAATGTTTTTCACTGGACCTAAAGATGAATAGGGTCAAGTATGGGATTAAGGAAAAGTAATGTTGTCTAAAACATGTGACTAGACATGACTCTTTTTTAAAGTGTTTTTATTTTATAAAAAATGGAAACTGAGTATAAGTGTATACTTTGTTTTTTTGAGATGAAATGTAATAGTTATGGCCTAATTCTCTAAAAATCCAAACCTGAAAATATCCTTAATGTGAATTATTCATTTAATTCAATATTATGTAATGTTTAAGGCTGGGTCCTTATAATATATATGTAATTTCATTGTGTACTTTTAGTGATGTGTTTTTACTTATAGGACTAGTTGGGAATAATTCTCCAGTTTTAATATTAATTCATTAAATATTTAGTATTCCACTTCTGAATTTTGATTTGAGTTTATAAAGAGTAAATAAATGATTATACTTTTATGCTCACCAGTACCTCTATATACAATTTTTATATATTTATAAAATATTTTTATATATTTCGATGGTAATTACTCTATTATAATATGGTGATTGAATAGTCTTAGAGTGGTTTTTTGATACATTCCATTGGAGATATCCTATTTATTTGTACTAACTTTTGATGCATTTTATTCATCTTATTGTATGTTATTACATGTTTTATTATTTTTATAGGGTATTGGGTTATTTAATTTCACTTGTTTTTGGTCCATTGTGGCATTTCATTTTCTTCATGGAGTTAAGTATGAAAATTCCCCTTTTATTTTTTTATACCCTTGAAACTAGTATCCACATATGATCTATTAGATTATATTTTTATGGGTAACACATTATTCAGTATTATCCCAAGAGGGGTTCTGGTAGATCCAAGTCTAGGTCGAGTGGTATTAGAGATAAATTTTATTATTATATATATATTGGAGATGGAAAGGATCGAGATTATATTATTTTTATTAAAAAAACAACATTTAAGCATAACATATGATGTAGGTAAGAGAGATTGACTTGTATATAGATTGTACCCTATGATAGAAATCAATTATCATGATACATGGACCATTCCTATGTTTTCTACCACACAATATGCACACTTTAGACAGTAAGGAATATCTTGACTTGGTCTGGAAACTTGGGAACATTAATCTCATGCTAGGTTTTTTTTCGGCCCTCATAGTGGGATGCCAATTTCAACTCTTTCAAGTAGCGGCCCTCAATCGCACATGTGTAGGAACAGATCCATGATATTTGACGGGTGTACTGGCAGCCTACAATTCTCAATGATATTGCATCTGTACTTGGAATACTATAAAAATTTAACTAGCACTCCCTTAATAGAGATCTTTCATTATATGTGAGGGTCCTTATTGAAATTAATATGGAAGAATCACCTCCTAGTCACATATTTTTATCCACGAAGGATCATATGTTAGAGGTTTCATATGAGTTTTAGAACCTCCCCAAATTTTGTGATCACTGTAAACTACTTGTCCATTTGGTCAATAATTGTCGTGTTTTACTAAAACTGGAAAACAAACTCCTACCACCATGACCTAGAGGGAATTTTTTTAAGTAAAATTAAGTAATAATCTTAGAAAGGGGAAAGACATAGGAGATGAGATGGTGAAAGGAGGACCATCAGCTATGCATGGGGTCACCACCTCTTCATGGGCGGATTTAGCTGATCACATAGGGAGTATGGGAAGGCTATGTAAATATTTTCATCACTCAAAGGAGCAGGAGGCCCTGGACTACTCATAAAAACTATTTTCAATTTCTATTTCAATACCGGTGGAAGAATAAAATCTTAATCTTATTTCTTATGACATCCAGTACAAATTGATGTTGGAACAACTCTTTTTGGAGTCTCTTACTGCATTCTGGCCAAGTGGATTGGCCTGTAACCTGGAAAATACCCAAATTGATGTACAGAATCTAGACTTACTAGATACCATGGTCTATCCTGATTTGAAGATGGATTCATTGGTTGATATTAGAATAACTTCTAAGAAACTAGCAAATCCATCAATGGATACATCAGAGGTTAGAGTTTTTATCTCATCTTCCCAAAATTTTGAAGAATAGAACAAGACTACTAGCACCTAGCAACAACCATTGTATATTTTCAATGAATATAAGCTCTTAGCCCTTGCCTTGTCAATAAGGTCTTCTCTGAATTCTAAATGATTAGATAATTCAAGTAGGGGTGGGGGATTACCATCAAATAATATCCTTAATGAGGATCCTTTTTTGGAACTATGAGGGGCTAGACAACCTTGACACTATGGGTTCTATTAGGCTGATTGCAGGTAAGTATATTACTAAAATTTTAGGTATATCTAAACCTAATATTACATCTCTTAATCTCGGCAACCACTTTAGTAGAGCTGGATAATCCTGTCTAGGATGTTTCTGGTATGGGGGATCTTAAAATAGAGTTTGGTTTTTTGTTCATACGTCTATTTTTAAACTATCTATATTTTATGATAATGAATAGATTCTCAACTGTGGTTTTTTCTAGTTGGTACAGATAATGTTTTTCTCAGTTGTGTAAGCTCACAATAATTACATTGATAAGAGGTGTCTATGGTACTGAATATAGGACCTGTAAAATTTAATTTTGGACCCATGGATCATTGTATAGGAATTTAATTCCATTATCCATGTGGATTAGAATTTTGGACAAGTTATTAATGTCACATCCATGATTGAGTTTTAAATATGAATTGAGGGGGCCTTCTTGACTGAAATTAATCTTTTTGGGGACCAGTTCCCCATGTATAGGCATTATCATAATAGAATGAGGGCCAGCCAAATTGATAGATCTTTTTCTAATGGGGTATCTCTATCAAATTTTTATTCCATATCCTATGTTACCTTGTCTATTCATAACTCTGATCATCATAATTTTTTGAGATTCCTCTTAATATAGAAATAAATAATCTAATTCCACTCTGATTCAATAATTCATGGGCCTCTCTACTAGAGTGCTCAATAATTGTGTAGGATATTTGGGGCCTGAGGGCTTGCGGTGTCAATCCTTATATCTACATTTCTATGTTCAAATTGGTTAAAATGAAAATGAAGGAATGGAGATGGGATATGTTTAGCTCAATTGATGCTGAAATTGGTGGAATGGAATTTCCTTTACTCCACATATATAATTTTATTACTAAATATCACTTTGATGGGGATCTGAGGTAAGAACCTAAAATTACTTCCAAGCTTGGGAGTCTAATAAATCATTATGACAACAACAGAAAAGGTATCTTTAAATTGCATGGATCTCAAATGGAGATAGGAATACAAATTTCTTTCACTATCTTTAGAGGGTTCAAAGTTATAATAGTCCCCTTTATTTACACAATGATGGGGATTGTATTTTGGTGGAATGGAAGGAGATCTTAGACCATATTGTCTATTTTTACATGATTCTTTTCAATGGAACTCAAAAGAATGAAATGATTAAGGAGAAAATCATCCCAAATCTAGTCACGGGGGAGGATGATATATCACTTAAATTTTCTCCAATAGACTTTTAAATTAATGAGACTGTCTTTGGTCTTAATATGGAATGATCTCCATGACTGGATGGATTCACTAATCAATTTGTTTAGATATATTTTTAATCCATTCAATACGAAGTTCCCCAACTTTTCAATCATTTCATTAAAGATGATACTTTTCCTCAGGGCCTCAAATCCCATTTTATTACCCTTATCCCAAAGGTTGAGAATGCTAGTGACATTATCCAGTTCATTCCAGTTTCTCTTTTCAACACTATATACAAGGTAATTAGTAAAATTCATGAATGATTTATTGCTCGTGTCTCAAAAAAATTATATTGGAATCAATTTTGATTTTTGAATGGTTGGAACTTACATGGATGCTTTCTAACTTCCATGGAGTGTGTCAATATACTATGAAAAACAACCAGATGTGGAAATACAACATTCAAACTGAATGTTACCAGAGCTTTTGATACAATGGAATGGGGCTTTATTGACAAGGTGTTTCACAACTATGTCTTCAGTATGATGTTTATATGTTGGATCCAGATTCTTTTTATGTCATCCCACATCTCCATACTCATTAATGGATCCCCATAGGGCTACATTACCTACCCTAGGAGGTGAGATAGGGGTATTCCCTTTTTGGTATTATTTTTTCTAGAGTAGAAGATTATCTTAGTAGATGTCTCCTTGGCTTGTTGAACATTGGTTATTTTTCCACCATTAGAGCTTGCCAAGGTATTTTTTCTCCATTAAACTTATTCTTTTTAGATGAAATTTTCATTTTTACATAGGCATACAAAAGGAACATCAATAATATTAAAAAGTCACTCCAACATTATGGGAATGTTTCTGGAAAAGTCATCAACTTGTGAACATTTTTCATTTACATTAGTAATTTCATTTCAGCCTCTAAGAAGACCTACCTCACCATTGATTTGGGAATAAAGGAGTATACATTCCCTTTTATCTGCATGTGTGTCTTAATATTTTGGGGAAATCCCCAACAGTCACACTTCTCAAATGATTTGGACCAAATTAGAAAAACCTTAACATATTGGAATGGGAAGTCCCTCTCAATTGTTGGGCACATTTTTCATGTAAAGCATGTTGTCATCCTGAAGCCAGTATACTCTTTTTATGGTATATCATTGGCCTGTCTCTATTATTATAAATATTAATACTATGATGAAAAACATTTTTTTGGAGTGGAAATATTATGGAAATGATGATAATATCTACGCCGTGGAAAATGTGCTCCTTACCCTTAAAACATTGAGGAATTGGCATCAAGAACATGGAGGCCTTCAATCAATCCCTCCATGAATTTTTTTTGGAAGATCATCAACAGAAAATCCAATAACATTGTGTTATTATGATACATAATTATGAAAAGGCTTATAGCTGAGAAAAAAAATTATATTGAATCTTCTATTTGTCATTGGATAAAGTCCATTTTTCATAAAATTATCAGTCACTCCAAAGGGATGGTGAAAATGAATTCTTCCCTATAGTTTTGGTATGATAACTAGACAAGTGAGCCCCTAAATAATCAAGTTAACTTGGAGGATAATGAAATTGATAATAGAATCATGATTAAGGAGTAGTTTGAAAATATGGAAATGGTGGCTGATGATATTGTCACTACTGTTTCTAGCTATGACGTTGTTGATCAGTAGGATTCTCTTTTTTAGGAATGGTCTTCCAATGGATTTAATGACTCAAAAAACACCTACCTGTATCTTACGACTGATGATAAGAAGTAGATTAGAAAATTGAAAAAAAGGGACGAAACCCTCACAGTTCACTCTATTATAGAGACTATCTTTCAGAAACATAATGGTGGATGGAAAATTAAAAAGGGTTGGTATATCCTTATGATCTATGTTTTCTCTTTTCATGCAACATAGAGAGGACCTTGACCATCGTTTTTGAGCTACAAGGCTTCCTCATTTTATGGATTATAGTACATCAGATTTTTAGAATACATATCCCTCATTCAGAGTCTGTCCGATCTATTCTGTATTCCATGGTTAATGTTACTCTTTCCAAGACGTTGAAGGTGATTATACAGGTTTCTTGTGCTGAGATCATCAATTTCATCTAGAGTGGTAGGAATGCTACGATGCATAGTAGTACCCTCTTCAATTTTATATGTGCATTGGATTTCATCATCACTACTGTTGATGCTGCAAATTATCTCTATTCAAAAAATGTAGTAACTCTGATGATGATTTAATGATCCTAAGGAAGATGTATTTTGCTGGTAATTTACCTACCCCTCTTATACTATGGAATGTTTTTCGACACCTCCATTTTCATGATGTTTATATTGAAACACCTATGGATCTTCAAGGGGTAATATATGACCATCGGGTTATGGTTCTATCTTTAGGGATGAGAATGGGGATTTTGTTGAATTCATATATGGACCTTATAAAAATTTCATGGATTTGGAAGCGGATATGATGGAATTCATAATGAAGGTTGATTTGGCCTTCTATAGAGAATTAAATCGTATATTGTTTGAATGTGACACCACCACTCTCATGCAAGATGTAAGAGAGGATCAGAGGCATCTTTCATGGAGGCCGACTACTAAATGGGAGAAATATCTTGACAGGATCCCCTCTATGAATTACTTCATCACTCATACTTTTACAGAGGAAGATTATCTTGCTAATGGTCTAGCCAACTAATGAGTCAATGCAGAAGGATGTCTTCAAATCAATATTTTGCCTGATGACATGGCTCCTCTTTTCTTCTAGTAAAAATGCTAATTCCTTATTTTGGCCTCTTTTGACCTTTCATTATTTTCATATAAGGGCCTCAATGATCACTTTTATAAAAGAAGTGATGTATCCTCTATTTGGAGGGATTTGATTAATCATAGGACATGTTGGATAATTTTTTGTAGTATTTTTTTATAATGTTCTTATCCCCAATGCTTATAGAAATATAATGGTTATAGTCTCACTGAAAATGAAAATGGAGTCTTAGAGTACAAGTGTTTGGGGTGAAGTTAATGAATTACCCATTATATTTCCTTGTGAAGGATTTGGTTATTAAGAAAACTATATTTTGAGTCCATTATTTGGGAGATTATACCCTCATTATCATGTCATAATACCACTAATAACTCATAAAAAATATTGTAATTAACCAGAGTAATTGTAACGAAACTAAATATTGTAATACAATTCATATAAAAAATTACCTTCTCCCAAAGTGGAATGCCTATGAATTAAAAAAAATAGATAAATAAATGAATAATCATTTGATTACTCTGGAATTCAACCCAATATTCCAGTTGCTTCATGCCCCTCTGATCACCCATTTAACAAATGGACATTTCCCTTCATCAATTATCTAGTCATGAAATCTATATGCACAAGAAAATTCCTAATTAGGGTGTGACTTTAAGACACACTAAGACACGAAAAATAAATCATTAACCAAGTTTACTAAAGTATATCATATGTATAACATTAATATAATAAACATGAAACATGAATAATAACATAAAATCTAAAACCGAGAGGTTATTCACTAACCAAGCTGCCAAAAACCCCAAAATGTAACTAATTGGACTCCTTGATGGAAGAATAAAAAAGAAGATGTTGAAAGTAACCAAAAATGTCCACTGGGATACTGAACATGCATCTTGACTAAATCATGGCATCATATGTATAGACAACTCATTTTGGGCATCATGTATGGTGTGATTATCATATATCAACTAGGCATTAAGTGTATGATATATGGAATGTAACTCACAAGTAAACTCAGAGTCAACTAGCCTGATACTTATATGTTGAGTGAATTCCAATAAAATATTCCATGTTATCATCATATATCCACCAAATTATCAGGTCCTCCATTTCCATCACCACAAGTCATGTGTAGTCCACCTCTTAGGTATTAACATTTCATGACGGCCCAACTGTTTTTAACACAATGAATGATACCTACAATAAAATCTAAAATATATACATGGTAGAGTATACATGAAAATAATATCAACATGATAATAAATTATCAATATGAAACATCATGTGGTTAAAATAAAAACTGGAAAAATAAACTATAGTATCAATCATGGAAAAAATATCACAACTAGTCTCACAGGATACAACACACCCACAAGAATTCAAAATCAGGAATGTTTATCTATTATAAAAAACATAAATTATAACAGGAAACATATCTTAAAATTTCCCAAGTGTTACATTACTTCCTTCTTTATAGTCATCTATGTTCACGTCAAGATTTATTGATGGTGTCTTTACTCGAACCACATTTTTTCACCAACCAAATCATGGCTGCATTATAATGACTCCAAAAACAGATCCCATACAACATGAAATGGGTTATATATGGAGGAATTGATATACAAGTCAATGGTATAACCATATAATACTTGAGGTGAACTGTCATCTTTTGTTGGAAGGCCTCTTGGATGTTTGGAAGGCTATAAGACAAAAGATGAGTGTTGTGATTTTCAGTTGAACTTAAGACAACGACACAAACAAAGGAAGGGTGATGCGTTGTGGAGGTGCACCATAGACAAACACCATTGCATAGAGGTTTACTAGATGAACCCACCATAGAACATTATGAATATCCATATCATTGGTAAAAACCAAAATTGTGTATGATAGTGTACCAGAGAAAGACCTCTACAGTGTAGAGGATGATAATGTGTCATAGAAGCACACTAAAGGTGAACCAATATGGTGTAGGGTGAGGACAATGACATTAAGTGATCACTATATAGCATTCAAAATCTGAAATAATATGAATGGTGGAAGGGAAAATGATATTTTTTTTAGGTTTGACCTTTATGGAAAAAGCATCATTTAATCCTCATTAATTACCCCCTTGAATTTTGAAACATCTTCCCATGATAAATTCTATAAAGAACCATTTAAATACATAACTATTGATGAATAAAGGTTAGATAAATGGTTGTAATGGATATCTTGTTGAACATTGATCAATGTCAGGGTCTATTCCACCACAATTTAGTCACTATGAATAAACCTCAATAGTGAAATATACAGTGAAACCTTCCCCAAACAACATCACCATAGTGAACCCCCTTCCTTTGTGGCATGGAATTATGTCTATATAAGTGTCTTCATATAATAATCTAGACCATGGTGTGGTACCACCCCATTTAGAATTTTTTTCCAAAAACAAATTTGAAGTATCCTTAAGCTCCCCAAATCCCTCAGGCCTTCACCCAAATATGGGTTAACTCAGAAAAATGGGGAGAAGAAAGGAAGCAACAATTTAATTAAAGAATAATGTTATCAATGTTTTATAATTCCTAACCTATATTGAAATATCATTCCCAATAAGAATATATATGATTCCTATTTGAATATATTAGTCCATTAAGCACTAATGACAAAATTTCACTCCAAAGTCTTGTCTTAGATCCTTCCATACTCCCACCAGACCATAAAAAGTATAACCATCTTCCCATTATAGAATTTCCCAATCGAATATATAATCTGAAATGGGTTCTCCTTATATGATACATCAGGATCTAACTATACATCCTCACAATCACGAAATATTTTGGATTATCCATGTACCTATGGAACCGAAACATATGAAACACATCCTTCATTCCATCATAGAATCAAAAAAGATATTGAAAATACATAATTTTTCTTACCTATTCTGTGATATCAAAGGTTCCAATAAATCATTATGCTGGATTTACTGAAATCCTTATATGTTAGATCCCCATCTGGGGATTATCTTTTAAGAAAATCTTGTCTCCCAAAGTGAAATATAATGGAATCCTCAAATGGTTCACATATGATCTCTTTCTACTCTGAGTGGCGATAAACCTCTTATGTATCATCTACACTTTCTCATAGGTCTCCTGAACCACAATGGGGCCCAAAACCACTAGATCACCTACCCCATTCCAATATATTTTTAAATTAAACAAACTCCTATAAAGTTAATTAAAAGGATAAATAAGAATCTTCTCTGAATAAATATTGTTTTACATAAATTCAAACAAGTTTAGGTGATCATCCTGTGATTCACCGAATCCCAAAACATAATCTCATATCATATACTCCAAAATGTGAATAATCCATTTAAAATTTCAATTTATTTTATAATGGTAATTTGTGGTCAATCTTAAATGAGTCCTTAGATATTTCTATATACCCTTCAAAAGTGTGATGTGAAACTTGCATATCTATCTGAAATAATTCTCAAGAGTAATCAATGTAAGTGTATATTCTCATATATCTATATTATTCCTATATTATTTACTATGTGTGTTTTTATGATTGGTAATAAGTGACATAAATTCATCAAATACTCTTAAATCACCTTGAAAGCATCTTGACTCTCCTTAATCCACAACAAACCCATCATAAAATCCCTCATGACATCCTGTCACATCCACATAGGAACTAGAAGTGGCTAAAAATACCAAATAGGATGCTGGTAGTCAACCTTTACCTTATTGAAGGTAAGGAATCAAGAAAACTACCCAACGTTGTACCTCTTTATCCCAATATAACAGAACTTTGACCTGAACTCATGGTACATCACCATCATCCTAGTAGGATGTACCAACCATATTGAGGAATGCAAGGCTCTCATTAACTCATATTTTATAAAAGTTGGGAAGACCATTATCCCATGAAAAAGGTTGATCTTGTCATTATACACTTTCCACCAAGGTATACGGTCACCTCCAGCTATCTTTTCTTGCATCAAAACACACTCTAGTTATGTATCTGGACAAGAATTTACCTAGTCTACCTGAGAAGATTTTATCACCATGGAAGAAAAGTCATCAATCCCTGATCCTTCAAATCATCCATCCTATAGTCATCTGACATCCTCATCAAGAACCACTCCTCCTATTAATTCCTCTCACTAAGATCATGCTTATCCCATGTCTTATAGATAAGAGAATACACAATAAATCTATCTTTCCCTAGTGACTAATCCTTCTTGATGTCAAAAATATATATCTATTCCACCCCACACCTTTACTCAAATTCAGGACCCACACTGCGAGGATTTAAAAAAGGATAATGTGGTTAGTGTAGAAAACAAATCTATTGGTGAAGATATAATGCCTCCAATACTTTAGGGAACAAAAAATGAATTTAAAATGTAAGTTGTGAGTATATTAGTTCCATTCATGGGGTCATAGATGATGTTACACATAGGCTTCTAAATATTCTATTTTTATCAGCACTACTCCTATGAAAAATCCAAAAACATAATAGTATTTTATGAATCCAATCCCAGGAATGAGGGGTGTCTATATTGGAGCTATTTTCACCATTTTATCCCAACTCAAGAAATTCCTTTTTTACACTGGTCTGACCACTAGAATTTCACTGTGTTCTTCAAGAGCACTATCATGGGTGCTAATTTTCGGGATAAATCCTAGATAAAACATTAAAAATTTCCTCATAATACCAAAATACTCTTAATATCAATAAGATTCAGAGGGTATGTCATCTACATGAATACATCACCTTTCTATGGTTCCTTGGATATACCCATCTTAGAAACCACATATCATAGGCACATCACCTTCCAAATACAAAAAATACACTTTGGAATTTTGGAATATGGTTGATTTTCTTGAAGCATACTCGGGGATAACTCAATGCAGCTAGAATTCTACTCTGGTGTCAGAGATTAGATGAGGATTTCATCAATGAAAAACATGACGAATGAGTATAGGTATGAGTGGAAGATATTATTTATGAGAGCTATGAAAACTATGAGTTTGTTCATTATTTTAAAGGACATTACCAAGTACTAATAAAAACCATACCTACTCTAAAATGTTATCTTTGCAATTTCTTTCCATATAACTCAGATCCGGTGATAAATTCATCTAAGATTAATCTTATAGAACCATCAGGATCCCTATCAAAATAGAAAAGATCGTCTATCATTGGAAATTGATATTTTTTATTCACCATCACTAGGTCTAATATTTGATAATATAAAATTATGCAAATACTACCGTCCAACTTCTTAGAAAACAACACTGGTTCACCCCATGGTTATGTACTTGGCCTGATAAACCCCTTCCACACCTAGTCACCTAGATGCACCATGAGATCTTTCTTATCAGTTGAATATATATGATGCAGTGGTATTGAATTGGTTTTCACACCAAGAATGAGCTTAATCTCAAAGTAAACTCCTCTATAAGGAGAAATTACAATGAAGTCATGTATAAAGGATTCCTGATAGAGATCTATGACTGGATAAAGAGCTGAGGGGGTGTCACTAATCTGGATAAAAGAGGAAATCCCACCATTTATTCCTTGATCATCCTAAGATAACTCATGTCTTGCCTAAATATTCCTTCTCCTAGTACCTAATCTATAAGAATAATGTATCTATCTCCCTTTAGTGAAGTGAATGAAAACCATTTATGATATTAATCAATGTGAGCTCGAAATATGGGCATCTAATCTATGCCATGAATCACATTAGAAATAATATATTCCTAAAAGTTTACAAATCTAGTTATGGAGAAAGGAAACCCTTAGCATCACTCAATGTTTTCCACTTTCATGACAAATGATTTATTGAGGGAGTATAACAAATAAGATGACTTGACTAGTTGTTAAATTCGAATAAATAATTACATTGATATGAAATAATGGGTATCACCATTATAGAATAAGGCAATATATATAGTAGAATAGATAAAAACTATACCCTAAATATTTTATGTACTCTCTATACTATTTATTAGAGTATAATACAAAGCATACACATGTCCTGAACAAACATTTTGACCCTATCTCGAAGGTGAAACACTAGTCTGAGTTTGCTAATATGAAAATCACCCAGATTGCTGGTTCAAAGATCAATCCCATCCTACAACCCTGCATAAACATAGCCTATATGATTTAACATAAAAATACTAAATATATCCTATATTTCTGATTTTGTGGAATTAGACCATGGGTTCTTTAAAAACCATACTATAGTGTTCAAACATCCCATAGTTGAAGCATTTTTTTCACCTCCAAAAGGAGTTGAAGAAGAAAGAATATGTTCCACATGCATACTACTACTCTCTTAAATGTACTTAGTTCTCTTATTTATATTAGTAGAAGATATAATCCATGTATTATTAGGAGTTCTACCCGACAGAGCATTTAAGGGTAGGGGAAGAAAAACTACCCAACCCTCCTACAAGACCTTCTCAATAGTTAGATCCTTTTACAACACCTTTGGGTATAAATCCAAGTTGAAGATCTGGACCTACTTTCAAATTATTGTTCAAGATCCAATATCAAAATTCTTCGATATCTAAGCCTAATTACCCCATAGATGTATAGAATTATAGAGAGTATAATTAAAACATATGGAGTTGGAAGATATTATAATAGCACCATACTTTAGCTCATTGAAATCTTGTGATTGGTCAAGCTTTCTAATGTTGCGGAAGAAAAATAAAAAATATGTATTTGATGGACTCCCATGATAGTCCCTTATGTCATTTAACTAGAACCATAACTATCCACTGACATCTAGTAAGTCCCTGCAATATTAACAATACAAGATTCACCGTCCTATCAATCGGTTTCTCAATTTGGTTAAATATTTCCTCAATGATCACCTCCTAATCCATATCATCCTATGGTCTACCAGTACCCAGAAATGATATAGTATGTTGGATCTTGAAATCTATGGCATGCTCATCCATGGATCCCAGGGGTGGAAAAAATATTCCTAAAACATGAACAACTAAGGAAGGTGTGTAAACATCCCCTAGAGACACCTCCTACTCGACTGGTAATCCCAACATACATATAAGAGGTGGAATATCTGCAATAGAAGAAACATTAGGAACATGAAACTATCAAAACAAGTATATGGGGTCACACAATGTTATCTTCTGATTCTACCCATATCCTAAGGTATACCCCACCAAATAATAACCCTTTCCTCAATCCCTACATGTTAGTAATTATAATAATATATTTACTAACAAAACAATATGCTCAATTCATCTAATTAAATCCCATAAAGATGTATCATAACAACATGGAAAAATATATATATCACACATTAGAGAAACTATCCCAAAAAGATATTATAAATCCATGAATTTATTTATAGGAATAATATTCAACAAAATAATATATATTTATGGTATATATACCTATGTTTCTAGTCATGATTCATTATCGCACATAAAATCTAAAAAATTGAATATCATCATCATTTGAGTCAACCGTGGAAAATTTACTCTATAGTAAGAACAAAACATAATTCCCAATAAATTAAGGAAACATGGGTTTCTACTACAAAATAATAGCCGGGTACTATCATTATTCCCCTCCCTAAGTTCCAACTGTCCTATCTTTTATCTAACCTATCCAAAATCAATATAAGAGAAGAAACATGTTAGTTAATACTATTAATCTGATAATATTTTTTAATGCCTTAACCTGAACCATCAAGTTTTAGTTGGAGGGTTACATGACCTCATGTGTGCTTCCCCATATGCAATATCCTACTATGTATTAGTGAGGGTATGAGTCCATCAGTGGGGAGAATATACCCTAAATAACATATCCTATGAAAAATAATATATCATAAAAATATTGTAAATAACCAGACGAAACATGTGAAAACTAAATATTGTCATACAAGTCATACAATAATAAGGAAATACCAAATTTGGTAGACCAATCATGTTTAATAAGTAACATATAATTAAATAACTAAACCAATAAATAAAAAAATAATTTGTGGGGTCCTTTATATTCTGTCTTGGTCTGTCACATGATCTATTTTCCACCAATTAACAATCCATTACAAGACCCTTTCCATTTAGTGGTTCTATAGTCATGAAATCTATAAGAACCCAAAAATTATTATGTTGGGTTTTAGTAGAAGAATTGGTTGGAAACCACTATTTCATCCTTAACCTAGTTTCCTCAAGTATAAAAATCATATTCCATGAATATAATAAATGAGAAACATTCATAATAACCTAAAATCCCAAATTTAGTGGTCATGCACTAACCAAACCACCACAGACCCCGGACTGTACCTGCTTTGACTCCATGAGATAATGATAACGATAATATTTTGGGAGTAAATAAACTATGCATTAGTATACTAAATATTTTTCTAAAAAACCTCAAGGAATCATATATTCATGCTACTTGTTCTGGGCCTGATGTATGACATGCTTCTCAAAGATCAACTAAGAATCAAGTGCGTGATATACAACATGAAAATCACTAGTCAACTAGGCATCTATAAGGGAAATACATAGGGGTATAGTTCATTCCCAATATGTAATTCCATTGTATCATCATATCGTTACCCCTTTCTTAGGTCCACTATCTACATCATCGCAAGTGAAGCACACTCCCCTTCCTGAGGAAGACATGTCATGATAGCCCACCTATTTCAAGTAATAGGAACGACACCTATAAACCAAGTTAACGTATATAAAAGGTATAGAATACATGAAAATTATATCAATGTGATAATAGTGTATAAACACATAAAAACATTTCATCGAAATTAGACATGGAAAAATCTAATCCAGCATCACTCCATGAATGAAATTTCACAATAGTTCTCATGTGCTAGACATAAAACCATATAATATAATAATATAGAGTATTTATCAATTATTTTAATAAATAAATTAAAACATTAAAACATTTTTAACAAAATCCCCAAGAGTAAAGGAATTCCCTACCTAAAATACATCAACGTCCACACGAAGGTTTATCAAAGCTATCTTTAGCCAAAACACATTTTCACTCCATCCGAAATACATTCACACACAAAGGAATCCTAAAACAAGTTCCAAAAAACATGAGAAATATTTTAGAGTAATGGAATGAGATAAAAGTCAATGGTGGAATGAAATATTACCCAAGTTCAACAAGCAAGTTCTATTGGAAGGCTTCCTGGAAATTTGGTAGGCTCTATGGTACCAGCAAGGTGCTGTAACATGGAGGTGTACATAAGAAAACCACCATGACATAGGTATGGTGTTTTAGTGTGGAGGTGTACTGACGAAAACCACAATGACATAGAGATTCATTGTAAGAACCATTAATGACATAATAATAACAATTGTGATGTGGGAACATACCAGCATGGTGTATGACATTATACTACTGCATGGGAAAACACTAGAAAATGAACTTTATTGTGTAGAGGGGAAATTGTGGTGTAAAATATCATTAAAGGTGATCCAATATATTGTAGTTTTAGGACCACAGTTTGATGTTGTCTCTACAACACTTAAGAACTATTTAATGATATAGAAAAGAAACGGTAAATGATATTTTTAGGGTTCAATTGATGTGGAAGAACCCACATTTATTCTTCATCAATTATCATATTGAATTATAAAATATATTCCCTAAATATATTCCAAAATAAACCATGTAAATCAATAAATCCTGAAGAACAAATGTTGCATTATTGATGGTACCAGTTATCTCAAAGAAGATAGCTATGTAGTGTGGTATAATCCATAAGGATTCAGTCGCAACAAATATCCCACCATGATGAGTGATATAGAAAAATATATATGAAAAAACCTCACCACATTGTATCCACTTATTCAATGAAATAGAATTTTTTCAACTATAATGCTATAATTTAAATATCAAATTATGATGTGGTACCACCTCTTTTGGATGAATGTTTTACAAAAACTCATTTTTTGTATCCTTAATCCCCTAAAGCAGTCATTTATTTACCCAAACATGGTTGAACTCAAAAAATTGGGAAAATAAAAATAGAAACAAAGATTCTTTTCAATAAATATGGTATCAAGGTTTTATAAGGGTCATCAAAACTTTTCAATGAGTTAATATATGGAGAGGATCTCTCATTTTTAAAGGATGTAATGTTTCTAACTGATAAGGTGTAATCCTATATAGTGATGCAAATTTTTCTCAACTAATATTTTTCTTGATTTTGAGTTTTTGTGTCTAGAGATTACTATAGGGGTAAAAAAATAAATTTACCCTAGCAGATGGCCTCAAATGATGTTATAGTTCATTTGATACATGTGTGTTGTGTTTACCCTAGAGTTGAGTTGGCATGGGGTTATTAGAATTATATAGCCTCAAAAATAATATTTTAATTATAATATTTAATTTTTATTTCATGAAACCATGTTCGTGATGAAATAAAAATATCTCTTAAATTGTGAATTTAATGGAGAAACTAACAATACTGTTATATGCAAAATGAGTTTTACACTACTTGAAAAATGGGCTTCAATGTCGCCAATTTGATGTTGGTTTCTTATAAAAAGAATTAAAATATGTATGTACAGAATTTTTGGTATTGGTTTATAAAAACATGGAAAATAATAATTATATTTTTTTCTTCTTTGTTTTTTATTATTTTCTAATCTTCGATTTGACTGGTCATGGAGAAAAAAATGAGTTAGGGATTAAAAGTTATGAATGTTGTAAGTTGATCTTCTCTAAGAGAAGTATTAAAGAAGTCCAACATTAAAAGTCCATAACATTGAATCTATAAATCCTTTTAGCTCCATGATCAATCAAATCTAAGATTAAAAAATTCCATAAAACATTGTAATTTTTTAATTTTGGCATTGAGTTTCATAAAAAATGATCCCAATATTTTGTTTTTTTAATTTTAAGACTGGTTTTTAAAAAATAGAAGCCTAACCAATTTTATTAGTTTCTATTGTTAGTTAAAAAAATACGATTTGAAAAGTATTTTATTTTTAAATATTTAGTTTCATTTTATTTTATACCAACCCCAAAAGTATTTTTTATTTATTTCATCAAATTGATTTTTAAAATAACCATTGAGGAAAATAATTTTTTGAAAATTTTCACATTATTTTATTTAAAAACCAAGGCCAAAAATGATATCTATTTGAATTTTTGGCATTTGTTTCCTAAAAATTCAGTGCCAAAACACCAATGTAAATACTCTTTTGTGTCGTATTCAAATAAGGCTGATGCCAATGAGTATTCACCAAAACGCGGGATCATAATTTCAATTTTTTTCACAATACATGTTTAAATTTTAAAATCCACTCTACATTTTCATACAACACTTTCAAAAATATTATCGTTTAATACATATAAATCCATTTTCTCCTTCATTAATAATTTTCAACCTCTTCAATTCGATCATGTTTTCAACACGACGTCAATCATTAATTTGAACATGGTACCTATTCTATTTATTTATTTTCTTTATTATTATTTTCCTTCATTTCTAATGAACTCGATTTTCGTGCATATATTGACGATTTATTTTTATTATAGAGTTACTAATATAAAACTTTTAGATGTGATTTACCCACCGTGGTGTAAATTTAATTATCGATAACCATTTTCATTATCGCATAAGTTCTACACTAAATATGAGAGATATAATGATAAACAACGTATCATTTCACTAGAAGTTCCTAAAACCATTTAAATATGATTCAAATATTATGTTTTTTCATTTGGTGTATGTGATTTTAATTCATGTTTATTATGTTTTTTTTGAAAGCAGTTGTATCAATCAAAACTTTGAAAAGTTCAACTTCCGACACCCATAACTTTTGATCTGTAACTCCATTTTTTTCCAGGACTAGTGAAATCAAAGATTAGGAAATAATCAAAAACATAGAAGAAAAAATGACTTTTTTGAGATAATTTTGGTAAAAACCAATGGCAAAAATATTTTTTGTTCATTTATGGCATCAGTTTTTTTAAAAACTGAATCCAAAAATATTTTTTATTTAACTTTTTGGCCTCAATGTTTTTAAAAAATCAACGCCAAAAATGATACCAATGGGTTTTGCAGAATCTATATTTACAAAACTTATTCTAAAAAAATGTAATTCATTTTTGGAATCAGTTTACAAAAACCGACGAAAAAAGTAATATTTTTTTACATCAGTGGCTTCAAAGTTGGTTGAAAACTGCTATCAAGATTAAAGAAAAACCAAAGTTAAAGACCATTTTTTCTACAAATGTTACCATATGAGTGGTATAATATCAGTTCATGTTGGATTCCGAAACTTCAATTGATAGAGGCTGAAATAATTTTTAATGTGATTATGGAACCTTAATCTCCTCATTTATATAGTGCATTAAAATATTATTTTATGGTAAGAAACACATACCTTAGCATGGGAGATTAAGGAAGAGAAGGAGATCTCGGTAGAATTAGTAAACCCAAAGTTATTTCATCTCCAATTTATCAAAGGATATTATAGAAGACCCATTATTCATCAATGATCGATCTGAATCCGATGTATAAATCTTTATTTTATGTTTTCTCCTTTATTATGTAGATTTTTTGTTGGATTTATAATTTTTCACTTGTTCTTTAAATTTTTATCTCTATGTAATTGATATTAGTGTAAAATTCTACCCCTAATTTCTAGTTTAATATTTTATATTAGGTTTTTAAGATGGTTTTATGAGGGGAGGCTAGTAATTTGTCCAAATTATAAATTTCTCCTCCAATGGCCATGTCATGAACCTCCTTAGTGTGGTAACAAGACACTATCCAGAAATGAAAACAATAGTGAAAGAAGGAATAAATGACAAGGGGTGGATCAGAAGAGACTATGAGGGGGATATAAGGTGCGTTCATGGTGATATGAGGAGCATAAAAGGTATTCAATAGTGCACATAAGTTGTATGGAGGAAAGTGTGGGGTTTTTATTCAGAGCACACATGGTGGCTCCGTGAGTGTAGGCAATGACGCATACGATGTATTGTTGTAATAGATAACGAAGGTTGTGAATGAGATACCCATAAGAACGGTTGGATGTGATAACAAAGAGGTTGGTCATGATGCGGCTAGAAGGAGTAGGCGACTGAAATTGTACAATATATAGATGTGAGAGGAATGTGGGAAAGTTCACATAACCTATATTTCAACCCCTCATTATCAAATGGTTTCCCTCCTACCATGTGGTAGGTGGTAAGGTCAGACAATACCAGACTAGCTAGTCCAAACCATTTGGTTTGACCAACAGAGGATCCAAGATGACTGTCCCAAGAAAAAACCTATGCATGTAGAAAATTGATTAAGGGGTTATGGGTAGGCTCCACCCGACCTGACCCAGGTATGCACATCTCTTGTGGGCATCATGTTCCGACACCAAAATGTGTATGTGTGACGATCATTTATGTATTCCAGGACATACATGGTGTGAAAAAAATTATAGGGGTATTCTCCCCAAAATCAATATTACATGTGGTGCACCCAATGGATAGCACATGTCCCTATGCCTATGTGGTATATTTTCATGACTTATTCACCAGATGTTTGAGAAAATAAATATCCTATTTTGAGTATCTATCGACATAGTTTGTAAAAAAATAATCTATTTGGTTACTTGAGACTATTTTCGAAGCTGGATATAATGTTCTAAGATTTATCTCTACAGGGATAATTATTGGGTTCTTGCATGAAAATAATATAATTCAAGATTAGTCTAGTATTGAACCTCATCTATTGAAAACTTCATGGAAATTTGTGGGTCCCACTTCAATTCTGTTCGAGTCTGAATCTCTCTCACATATTCTATGCCCTACTCTCACCATGTATATACTAATATGTTCTGATGTGTGCCACTTGACAGGACATAGTTTCTCTATCTATTAAATTAGGTCTTGTTCTATTTTTTTATGGTACATAAGGAACAAGTCTTCTACTAGGGTTCGTTACCCCCATAACTGATCCTTTTCCCATAAAAAGGATTGGGTCCACCATTATTGTTTCTAAGGGGTGATTTGGATTTGTAAAAAACTTTAGTGGTTATAGTGGTAGGGATTATAACTTCCGTAACAAATATCTATCATTGTTCAAGTTATAGGTACACAAATGTGTTTTTATAATGAACAAATGGTATTAATGAATTATAAGGTGGACTATTTCCTTGAGTAATTTTTATCATTTAGTGAGGAGTAAGTTTTCCATGATAAATTCTATCGAATGTGTGCAAAAGGTCATGGGCAGGTAAGATACTTTATGATTTGGGACACCTAAGGGACATGGGTATGTCTTCGAGGTGTGAAGTATAATAGGGTTATCAACTAGAAAAAAGTAGGATTTGTTTACTTTTAGAATTCCTATTTTCTCATGTGGTATAACCATTATGGATTGAATCAAAAAAAAATTAGGATTTTCTATATCCATATAAGTTTTATTTTTTGAGAGTACCTAGTTATTTTCTGGAATTAATCCCAACTACCATATTATTGTATATTTTGAGAAGTCTATTTTCTAGGTCCTTTATTTGATGTTTTGAGGAATACTACTGAGTGTTTTTATACTCACCCCTATATGAGACTTTTTCCCACACATGTTGTTTTTTGTGTAGATGATGAAAAGATCAAAGGTGATGTTAGAGTACGTGAAATTAGTCTAGTTTTTTATCTGATGTCTAGTGAGATTTCAGTAGAAGCAGTGCTGGTGGGCTTAGTGGTACTGATAGTTGATGGTGGTAGGTGGAATTTGTGTATAATGTCATATTTCTATGAGTAAATTTTTATCTTTTCTATTAATATTGTTTTTCATTTTTTGGCTTATGGGCAGTTATTTTTACTAATTGTTTTATGATATTTGACATAGTTTTTTGTGGTTCTAAGAATTTTTCTCATTCCCTATATATATTATAGTGAGTTTCATTTAAGTTTTGAATCATTATTTCATGTGCGGATGTGTGTGGTGTTTATAGGTGCATTAGGATAATGTCTACCATATTGAGTGATATTACTAATAAGTGCTAGTCGCTGGCCCCAAATTTATTAGAGTCTATAATGGGGTGTAAAAGTCTACTTACTACTTCTAAAGAGGGGTCTCAATTGTCTTGGTAGTTTCATATTGGTATTATAGTAGTGTTTTACAAGGGAATGATTTTGGATTTAACTATCACGTGAGAACTATATTCAAAAATATCAAGAAAGGATGTTAAGGGTATCTTGATGTTGGTTATTGGACAATGTTGACTAGCACAGTTCTAGTGGCTAATGTATCCATTATCAATGACATTGATAACTTGTTTGCTAACATGAGGATTTATGATATTGAATGTGGGGTTCATGCAAGATGTTAAATGAATCATATAATGGTTATTTGTGATCTTTGATGTCCTTAATATTCCATTTCATCTAGATATGATCTGAACTTTGTGGGTTAATCTTATAGAATATGGGTTGTAACATTCTAATAGCTAGATTGCATGTTGAAGGAGGGTCATGATGATATCATACCTATAGTGGGACTCCTTCCACTGGTTAGTGAATGATGATTATTATTATTTTCAGCTTTTTTGAGAGATATTTTTTCTAGTGACATGAGATAGTATAACTCTCATTCACATTTATAGGAGACATTTCATGGAGATAATATGGTAGGTCTTTCTATTTTTGAAGAGGCTTCTAGTGTTTAAGGTATGATTTCTTCTTTTTGATGATATTTTTTCTTAGAGTTTTATATGTAGATCTTAATCCTTGAGTAATGGAGGTTATGATAAAGTCCAGTAATCATGTTTCTATCTCGTTCTTTCCCCATCCAATTAGTTGGAAATTCTATTATTGAGTTTCTTATAAGTTATAGGAAGATGATAATGGATGATGTTCCCCCATAAATCATGATAGGACTCCTCTACCATGTTTGGATATTGACTCCTTGTCTAGGATTGAGTATTTTCCAAGGATATTGGAACATCTATAAGGAAGTGTGACTGTATCCGACTACAATAAAGGTCCTTAGAAATCTTGAGGTATTACCTATATTTGTTTCATAAATGTATTGTTTGATCTCAGTATTTCTAGAGGGGACTCTAAATATAGAAATATCATGATTCAATATTGTTTTCATACAACACAACCTGTATCAGACACCCCTGTGTAAGATTTATCAGTTGATTATTCTGGTAAGAGATACATACCTGATATGTGAGAAGGTTAGTATTTCACCAGATGATAACCAGAGTAGTGTTGTGGATGGACCTCCATATAGGTAATAGAATTTAGATTAGTTATCTCCAAGAAAAAGTACATGTTTCATATTAGGAATTTATATGGTGGAAGTGAAAATGGTGAAAGACAAGCAAGTTATGGATGATTCATTGATCCACTCCAATGAACATTACCTTTTTCCAGTTCCTGTTAGTCATGTAGTACCATCAGTCAGAGATTTGGAAAGATTCACATGATGGATGGATATGTTTAGACATCATTTATTGTTGTTTATAATATTATTCATGTAATTTATTTTTAGAACTTAATATTAAATGTTATATAAATGATTTATTCTTTCCACAACATATGTTCTAGAGTTGGACATAATAGTGGGACCCTTTTCTATGAAATTCATAACTACAGAGTTTCCACTGATGGTGACCATATTTTTCTTCCCATTTTAAATAAAGTGAATTTATACTTGGAAGATTAATAGGTCCTCTGTGATAATCATTTATTGAATAGTTGAGATCTATTAGAAACTTTCTTGTTTTGGTTTCGGTTCTAGTGCTAGTACTTTGTGGTGATCCAATGTTGAGTATGTGTGGTGAACCCCCCATACCAGTGAATGAGATACCCTCAGCTGTGGTGAGTAGTTCCCTCCCTCAAGATGTTGAATTCTTCTACCAATCATATGATAAGCATGTATTTCTATGTTATGTTGATGGATAAGGGTTTAATTCCTATGACCAAAGAGGAATGAAAACATTCTTTCAAAGGATCACCCATTTTTATCCCTTAATGGGAGTCTAATTTATTTATCATCTTGAATTCCTTAGGTGGAATTCCAAGTGATGGATAAGTTGGATGGTGATATCCCTTATACTGTTTATGAAGTGTCAGGGATGAGTCCTCCCTTGTATCAGTTCATGAGGGGTCTATTCCGGCATTCGAAGAAATTATATAGTCTTAATACTAGGGAAACAATTGTATGGTAAAATATCTTAGTGTGAGGTTTGGATTAACAAAGTGGTTTTTAATCCTTGTGATGAAGAATCCATGATAGTTGTGGATATATTAATTGAACAAAAGTGTTGTTGTAGATAATTCTTCTAGATGAAGAGTCTATGTTAGAAAAATGGAGGATTTTCATGGGAAACTATGATTAGGGTAGCAATTCATGAATACAATGAGAAACATTTCTCAAATTTTATTAAAGGTAGTGGGCCAACACTCTTGTATGAGAGAGGTACATAATAGAGACGTTGAATTAGTGGTCCTATGTGAATAAATGATTCTAGGCAAGGGACATTAAGGTATTTATATTAGTTGAGTAGAACTATATCTACTTTCCCATGAAGATTTTTGGTTTTGAATGATGTTCATAATATACATCGTGATGGAAATCATAAGTTAAGACCACCCTTATAGAGAATGGACCACAGTGTGATATGTATCGTGGATCATTGTGGGTGTTCCCATCTCATAATTATTTTTATCTAATTGGTGTTAGAATAGGTTTTCCTATAGGATGTTGTTTTCAATTACTCAATCATGGGGTGGGGGGTCTCTAATGGTATTATTACAATAGAGAAAGACTATATGGATATTTGAAACTGTCCACTTTGGAATGTTGTGGATTGGGAACCTGATGAAGAGTGGTGTGGTGTTGGGATATTTGATGAATTTTTTTCTATTCTTGATCATCGACTCGTTAACATTCATAAAATATAAACAACAACACAAATAAGTTGTCTACTATAGTTTATAACAATCTATTATAGATTAGGGTGGAGATATTTCATTCTTGTATATGTTTTTATAGATTTTGATAAAAAAGATGTATTATTTTCATATGTTACCAATATTTATTCCTATTAATGGAATTTAAGGGGATTAGAAACAATGATGACATAGTTATAGGAGAGAAATCCACTTTAAACTCTTATGGTGTGAGTATAAAATCATTGGGATGTTTTAAATGTCATATTTTGGTGTGGATGGGTTGTTATCATGAAACAACAATCTAGAATACTCTATAGTTGTGGGGTGTGAGATTTATAAAAGTATTATCCTTGGAAATGAATCATTTGAAGATAAATTTTAGTGGTTCATGGATTATATTCATCCCATGTTATAAGGAGACCTTCAGATGAGTAATTTTTTAGATTTATAGGCTTATAAAGACTCACATAGATTTGATTAATGTTTATGTTAAGGTCATTATACCAGATGAGACAAAGATAATAAATTCTATTATTAGAGAGGAGGTTTAGATCATGGGTTGTTGTGAACCAAGTTTTTTATATCCCAGGACACTAAAAATAAATGACGCGTGCATAAATGTGCGTTGTTTTCTATAAAATATTTCAATGAGCCTACTTTTTATTAGACCCAATAGTTTTATTTTGGGGACAAAAAGATAGTAAAGTGGGGGAAGATATAGAAAAGCCTATTTTTTGGTTGATATTTATAAAATGTTTAGTTTTCATGTCTTAGGACATTCCATGGTTTAAAATAGTAATTTAATCGTAGAATAAGACCTCAATTGTTTTCCAAATGGTTTCACTGATCATTGGGTGTATTTTTTACCACCATCTTGATGAAAATAGAATATTGGACATTATAGAGCCTTAATAAAAATATTTTAAGTATAATATATTATTTAGAGTTCATAATTATTTTTTTAATGGAATTATTACATAACATAAATTGATATTTTGATGGGAAAACTAATAATGTGGTTGTATCACAAATTGGGGTTTAACCTTAGGAGTTGTGTAATTTTGGTTTTCCTTTGATTTTAGGCGTTCATAGGTGAAATAATTAAATTTAATTAATTATTATAATGTGTTTAAGGAACCCTAATTCCCCTGTTATATACATCATTAGATGATTCCTGTAGGGTTGTCCACAAAAACCCTGGATTGGGAGAGGAAGGGAGAAAAAAGATCATGGGGGAACCAGGAACCTTGAAGTGATTTATTCACCAGATCATCAAAAAATATCATAGTATATGATTTATTATTTATATTTTGATTTAAATCCATGGAAGTTCACTTTATTAAAATATTTCTCTATTATTATGTAGATTTTGTGCTAGATTTATCATTTCTCCCACAATCTTGAGGATTTGATAACTATAAAATAGATATTAGGATATAATTTTATCAAATTTTTTTGTTTGATTTCTCATGACTATTTTTTATGGTGATTCACCATGATGTGGTCAGACAATGGTATTGAGTAAAAATTATCCTCCCATGTAAATCTAGAGTGGTACATTAGCACATCATGGAGATATTGGACTTGGATGGTGGTGATCTGAAAGTATTGAATAAATGACATGGGGTGGATGACATGGATTATAAGGTGGTCAGAGGAGAACCTATGTAGGTAGATAGAGTGAATGAGGTAGTAAATAGAGCATTAATGGTGGATTTGAGAGGGGATTCACCAACAAATATAGTGGATAGTTAGGAAAAGAGGCTGTGGTGATCGAGGTTTCCACCTCAACATTGGATTAAAAAAATATTAGTTGTATGTGGCTAGTGGGAGAGAGATGTGATAAATGTATGGGATATGAAAATATGATTCGAAGGGGGATAGGGGTGGCTATTCCATCACCCCTTCCATTTGATCTCCCCTAGGGTGAGAGATCATCCACCATCCACATAGTATATTGGAAGGCTAGACCATCCCGACCCAACACATGAAAAAATGGGATGCCCATACACCAATTCTCAGATGATGCTTTCTAAGAAGGATATACTAGGTTGGGTCCACTTGACCAAACATAGGATGAAATACAATATCATACAGGGTTTCCACAAGCCCATGTCCCTCCCCTAGTGCACCACATGTTGTCCCCAAAAGACACAACCTGATATCTAATTTCTTATATGGTACATTTCATTTAATTCTCCACTGATTATCCATTAAGAAAAAGTCTATCCGGAATATTTTACCCATAGATCAAAAAGGAATAGTTTATTTTGTCTTAAATGATGGTTTTTGGGGACAATTATAATGTTCTAGGATTTTTCTCTATATTTATGTAAATAGGGTTTTAGGGTGATGATTAGTACATTCACTGTGGACCAAGAACTCCCTCTAGTGTATGGTGTTCTAAATGGAGGGGTGTGAGTCCCCACATTTTTTATTGGAGTTATATTTTCTCTCACATCATCTATGTTTATAACAATGTTTAATTTTATGTAACTTTCATTTGTTGTGTGGAACTATATTATATGTGGGTCGTTTATCTATGATGTTTGGCCTCACTAATTTAGTATGTGTTACCCCATACATAGGTCTTCCATTATGTTTGGCTAGTCCGTTGATCAAACATTCCCCTCACAAGGCACAAGTCATATATTATGATTTCAGAATGGTGACATGAATTTCAACATAGCCTGGGATGGTATGGTGAAATTAGTTAGTAATACCCTAAGAAAAATATATCCTTTTTCAAGGTGAGGGTTCACCTATGCATTTCTATAATGTTGAAATGATATTAATGATTATTGAAGTGGGGGTGCTTCCATGATTGATGTTCATACCTTAACAAGGAGTGTGTTTCCATTAATAAATTGTAGTGGCTATATAGAAAAATGGTTTGGTAGGTTAGATAACTCAAGACTTGGGTCTCCCTAGACCCCTCTAGGATTTCATTGAGGCATGACCTATAACTGGTCTATTTACAAAAAAAATGTGGATTTTGGGTATAGTGAGGATTAGTAGTCACCCTTGTGGAACAACCTACATGGATTGTAGTGGAGATGACAAGGAAACTTTTCTGTCTCTATGACTTATAGTGGTTGACCATGTATAAATATTTCCTTTAGATTATTCTCACTACTTTCTTGTTACATAGTAAGAGTTGAATATTTTCTTTTACTTACTTTATGGGTTCATGTAGAACTACTGATTATGTTTATACTCACCCCTTAATGGACATTATTATATCATGTGATGTATCTATGTAGATGATATAGAGTTCAAAGGCTATCTTGGTTGATGGGGAGCGGGTGGGCTTGTTCAGAGTAGAGAACTGGTGGAAACCATTGTGGAAGTGTTGTTGGAAGATCTTATTGGTATTTTGAGGTTATAGTAGTGGGTGATTTTCATGTTTTGAGCCAAAATTTTATATTTACCTATTCACATAATATTTTAATATTAGTATTCATTTTTTTGATATTGGGAATGTAAATTTACTCTTTTCCATTATGGTTTATGTACTATTTTATAATTTTGGATCTTATAATTTTTTTCATCTATTATATATATATATTTTAGTTTTATTTACATTGGATTTCATTTTTATTTCTTGTGTGGAAGTGTTCCTCATGTACAGGTGCATTAAGATAAATCCTCCCATATTCTAGGATATGCATAATCGATAGAATTCACTCTCCTAATATATAATGGAGGCAAGATTGTGGTGTTACACTGAGCCTACCATTTCCAAATAGGGGCCTGAGTGTGTTTGGTCATTTCACCCCCATTCCTCTTTCTCATATTTTTTGTTGAATATGTAATTCATAGACTTATAATGGGAAATTAAGAGTGAAGTTCTATTTATATAGAGAATTTAGTAATTCAATGTAAAAATAAATAATATTTCTTAGAGTTAAGTATAGAGTTGGTTGTTTTATTATATATATCATTAATACCCAAAACACCACTATAGTATTTAAATGCTACATCCCGAAACTGTTGCACAAATGAGCCTTTAATGTTGCTTTATTCAAGAATTTATTTAAAGGATAAATTTCAAAATTCCAAAGTTACCAATTTAATTATATTTTTAATTTCATCATATCAAAACTAACATAGTATCATTTTTTAATATTTTTTTGAAAATGTTTAGTCGTAAATTATGGTTTTCATGAAACATGTTTTTTAATGAATTTACTCTCATATAAGAATGAATAAAAAGACTATAAAACCTTTTAAATAAAAAAATTTGAATTTTCAAAATAAAATATTAAAATTTTAAATTTTCTTAGAACTAATGAAATCTATGAATTTTTTTAGAATTAATTAAAATGTTATATTATTATAATAACTGGTTTGTAGTATTTTTATTGAATAAGATATATTCAAGCTAGATTCATGTTTGGATTTACATGAAATTCACATAATATTTATTTATTTTATAAGGAATCAATTTTTACACTAATATTAGTAACTATTTTTTAATTATATAAAAATTTAAATCTTAAAAACATTATTTCTCTAAAAATTTATGTATTAAATCAATCCTATTTATTTTAAAATTAATTTTTTTCACCTTTAAAAATTCTAAATGATAAAATGAGTTTATAATATAAAATTATATATATTAAATTAGTTGAAATGGTAAATATTAATCTTTATCATTAAAATTATTTACAAAAATTAGAAATTAATTACCAATGTAAAAGTAAAAGTTTTAAATTGAGTTTAACATTGTATAAAAGTCAAAAAAATTTAAAAACATCCCTATACTTTAATGTTTGTAAATTTTATTGACCAATGGATGTTTCAACTACACTTTTTCCTTTTTTAATCCATTGAAAATTTAATAGTCCCATGGAATTATTGAATAATTTAATGGTTTTCCCAACAAAACCATTCCCTTCACTTTTAAAATAAGATTATCATTCCCACTTCAATTAAAACTTAACATTTGAATTTATCCATTAAAATATATAATTTTCTATTTTTAAAGTAATCTTCCAATAACATAATCCATTATTCACTCATTTTTATCCTAATACTTTCAGATCTAGGGAGACTTCGAGGATAAATCAAGTCCTCAACGTGAGTATTATCAACTACTTTGTTTTCATCTTAATTGTATTCTTTAAAATTTATTCGATCCATGATAATATTTTATATTATTCTCCTTTATATAATTTAATGGTACTATATTAATTCTACTATCATTATTTTTCTCAAATAACACATTCATTACCAATAGAATGGGTGTTCGTGTTTGGTGCGGGCTATCTTCTCCATGACATAACATGTTTTTTATTAACCACTATACATGGTTGGATATATGGATAGAATTAAAGGATAAATGATATTAATATGATATCATTATGTTTATGCTATGAGAAATATAATAAAATGTTAAATAAATGAATAAAAATCAATCATCGTTAGTTTAGTCATTTAAAATAGGCATCATAAGAGGATAACATTTTAATCAAATTGTATAACATTTTCATATAAATAAACTCATAATGTAATTCCGTAAATTATTATACATCACACTAATCAACACTAAATATGATAATTACTCTTCTTTTAAGATTATGTTAAAAAAACCTCATAATCATTCATTAAATCTGGAAATGTTTATATTTAGGTCAGTTTAACCACCTACTTGAACAATACATTGGATCCACATCGTGATCCAACATAAGATAATAAATACTTTTATTACATAATAAAAACGAGGAAATAATTATTTTTTTGGGTCTAGAGATATTATATAAATATCTAATTCATTAATTAAGGAAATAACCACTTTTAGTTAAAAAAAAGCACAAAAACATGATTATTATCGACCTAATATTGAAGGATATGATTTAAAACACAAATTAATAGAATCTAAATCATTAAAAATCATTATAATTGTTTCCTAAAAATAATTTTAATGACCTATTAATGATGAAAATTGGAATAATAATGAATAAAAACACAACTGTTATGAAACTAGTACAAATGATCATAACTAAAAACACCCTATGTTGATGATCAAAAGAATTCATGTAGAGAATGAATATTTATGAAAAGTATGAATGGAAAAATAAATTATTACTATTATAAGTTATGTTATTAACATATATATGTTTTTGATGGATTTGGTTAGTTTAAATTTTTGAAAGTTATGGGAATATGTAATGGTTTTTTATCTCAAATTCGTCTCCTTGAGATTTAACTTGTATTATGAAATTAATTTACTTTATATGGTGTATAAAAACCTACTTTATATTTAATATCAAGAAATTAATTTATTCATGGTATTCTATGATCAAATTAATTCCCTCCATTTCAATGGATTATGATTGTAATTATACCATATCCACATGTGGGGTTTTCCATCTCAATTATCATTAATTATGACTCAAATTATTGGAACCACTTAATTTATTTTATATGGTGAATACATTAACATGGATATATTTTGTACTTGTCTCCCCTAAAATTTATGATGTTTAAAATTCAATATTATTATGCCAACCTCATATTATTTTTATTGAAGGGTTACCATCTCCATGGTGTAAAAATCATTCTAATTTACACAAATGTAATATTTTGTGTAATTCATAGAAAATAAATCCCTATCTAGATACTATAATGTTGATAAGAAAATAAAACAGATACACCCAGGTGAAATTACCCCAAAAGTTTTGTTTGATAATTGACTTAATTATCACCTGAATACACGATAAGTGGGCCTAATATTTTATACATGGTGAGACACTCCCAAGGGATATGATTTCGAATACTTGATGAAGTATTTTTCCTACCACTTCCTTTGTATCATACAAATTTTATATATTTAGTAACATTACTATCTTCTATGGTGAAATTATCACAATATATGTACACTCACCCTTATATTTCATTAATAATAGACTTTAATGTTATTTAAATGATATCCCATGGATTCCATGTTGTTTAAGTGATGTTCTCTTAGATATACACATTAATCTATTGTACGGGGAAGAATTTATATGTTTGTATTCCTAAATATATGGATATCTAGTATTTATATAGTAAGTGGTTCCTTAGTGAATGGTATGAGAGGTCTTGATGAATATTATGGTGAATTCATTGAAAATAATTAGGTGATGGGTGGGGTCCGACATTATATAGACCCACGATTAAGCAATAGGTATCCTGAGAAAAAATAGGTTGGGTTTTGGTGTATAAACCTTCTTATGATAGGAAAGTGTCTTTTCATAAGGCCTTGAGAATAGGTTTTTGATGTTTGAAATTATCCATTCCCTCAATATGAGAGTAATGGTTATTTTTATTATTATTCTAATTTATTATCAGAGATATAGTATTCCCTACATTTCAGTTGATTATAGATTCATGTTTTTCATTTATTGTAGACCAATAACTTGTTCAAAATTTATGTTATACGAATTTCCATTGTATATTGGTCTTTACTGAGTAGCCAAGCTCAACCATATTTTTTTCTTTCACCAAGGAACCTTATGGACAAATATGTTTAATTTTTACGGATATATTGGAATGTATAATATTTTTCTCATTATAGGTTCATATTGTATCCTATATTATCTAGAGTAATTTATGTATTAATCTAGTCTTACAAGACTACTAAACTATTAAATACTTTAGGAAGTCTTGTACATTGTACTGATAATAAAATATAACTATATTCCCATGGTTTTCAGAGTCTGGGATGCCATATTTGTTATTAGAAGAATTATATTAAAGACCTAAGGGATTAGGTTTATATGAACTAATTAATATATTGCATGTAATATGAAAATCCCTAAATATTTCTATGGAATACGATAGAAACAATGATAGGAATTTTATTTTAAAATTCAATGTTCTAAGTTAATTATTTGTATTCCATTATTGAAATATGGTGACTAATAGGAGGAATGAGAACTATATCAATAGATACAGTCAATGTAGTGATATTATACCAAAAAATGTTCATTAAGCAAATGGTTAGGCTAATTAGTACATTACTATATTGTGAGAGTTGACCTCGGTTATGACACATAATATTTCTCGCATAGAGAATCCTACTGATCCAAAAAATTGTGTTACAATGATGGATCACATCATTTGAAAATAACCTCCAAAATTTAGTGGAACCACTAATCCATTAGTTGATGAAAAAATGGATTAAATCCATAGATAATATATTTCTCACTTTGAAAAGTAGTGAGAAGGAAAAAAGTCATCATTTCGTTTTATCATCTAAATGGAGATATTTTCCAATGGTGGTTGATAATTTAAGACATTAAAGAGGAATATGAGATCAAATTCACAAAATGAGGTTCTTTCAAGGAGGTATTATATAAAAAATACCTTCCTCATGAGAAATTATAATAAATAGAATGGTAGTTCGTCAATTATAGACAAAACGAAGAGGAAACTATTGTTTATCATGGGGATAATTTTATGAGGTTACCTATGCATGGTAAAATCTATGTAAATAGACCAAAAAATAATATTGATTATTTGAAAGATGTATTAAATCTGAGCCTTCATAAGGTGTTGTCCTCTCAAAACTTTTCATCATACAAGGATTTAGTATCAGGAAACATTCAAATAGATAATGTGTTTCTCAATACATGTGTATTCAAGGGAAATTAGGATAATTAAAGGTTTATTGAGAATCATGGTAAGAACAATACAACAAAGCTGATGAAACAAAGGATGGGATTTACCATTCAGAATGAGTATGGGAAGAAAGAACATGGGTCTTACAAAAAAGTAACAAGAGTTTATTACAAGTGTAAAGAAAAAGGCCCCCAATCTCACTAATGTATGAAAAATGTAGAAGCTATTTATGTTCAACTCATTGACTGTAGGGTGAAGGAAAATTATATAAAACAATTCCATAAATTTCAAATTTATTTTCCTCAAAAAATCACAATGGAGAAAGTGCAGGATTATGAACTTACCAAAGCTAAATTCCAAGCTTATATTGATGCGGTGGAGTGTACTTTTATTATTTCCTAAATGTTAGATAATTTTTTATTTGATTCTAGATCATTAAAGTATTTTATATCTTATGTTTTTTCTAATTAAATTTTATGCAATGAGCTGAACATTTGAAAAATACTTGCTTCCATTTTTTTGTCATTTCATTTAATTATTGAAGTGAGTATTACTAAAATGAGACTGTCAAGTTTTGAATTTTATATGACTATTGGTCAATATGACCATTAGATACTATACTCTTAACATTTTGATTATTGTTTATAAATGAAAACAATCATGGTAAATAAATACAGAAAGAAGAGTCAATGGGATCATTTAGTATACTCGGGCCGTACGAAGCCCATTTTTCAGAGATTGGGAAGGAGGTATCATCACTGGGATTTTCTCTCGACCAATCCCAAGCCAAACTCCTACACAAATTGAATTGAATAACTTTAGGGAGAAGTTCAAGCTGATTGAAATCACCACTCAAGAAATGTTTTCTGAGCCGCCCAAGATTTAATCACTATTTCACACCTTACTCTTAGGCTCTATGCATGTGTTATAAAGAGATATGTAATGAGGACTTAGTTACATTGTGTAATAATTGTGTATAAATAAATTTTTTATTATTTATTATGGTAAAATTTGTGAATTTCAAATATCCAGATAAATATAGGATGAATTTATAGAAGTTCCATATTATTGATAAAGACTGAAAAAGTAGTATTTCAATTTTTCTTAAACTCTAAACTATTAATAATGTGAAATGATTTTCTAAAATGGTCCTCTACAGCTATGATCAGTAAGAAATGTCTATTCTAATAAGATCAATGTATTTTTTTAGTGACTAGTAAATTATGAATATTAATATTTACTTTATTAATAGTAATGTGACCAATGGAATAGTAACCTCACTTAATTAATTATAAATATAATTTAGTCATATTGAATGGTAATATGATATAATAGCATAAGCAAATAACTGTTTCAGAAATTAATAGTTAAGTATTATTATTTTTTAGGCTAAATATTATTTTTACCTAAAAATTAAATATACCAAATTTATAAAATTATTTTCTTAAAGCAGAGTTCATTTTTGAATTCATAGAATCGATATTATGTTAGGGTGAATTTATTATATTTTTATAAAATGTTTTTCATTTTTGTGAATAGTGAAAATAGAGTTTTGAGTTTGTTGTGTTTAATTAAAACATTAATGATGTATCCAAGAAGTATAAATTCTTGTCAACTGTTATACAATATGATATTTTATGTGGTGTCCCATGTGGCCAACACCATGGGAAATCCCATGGTTTTGAAAATACCACTAATGTGGTGTCCCTTGGAAACTAATAAAATATTCAATCACTTTTACTATAATTACCAACCCATTCATTAATTAATTTCATTCCAAATTCCTAATCAATGAAGCTCTTATATTTTTACCTACCAAGGAGTCCTCCCAAGGTTCCCTCAATCCCTCCTAGGTCCCAACCTTCGAGTGTTTGAAGTTACTCTTCATAGGTAAGGGAATACTTCACCCTCCTCTTTTAGCCAATTCTTACATTAAGTTATGTCTTCTAGTTTCAATTTTACTTTTTTGGGGTATGTTATTATATATACTCATTTCTTTCTATTTTGTTTTCAAATTATAAGAGACCATTTACACTCTCATAAACTGATTTTTTTTGATTTTTATGTGACGCTGTTAGGCTGTCGTATTTTTGTAAAAGAAATTGCATCTTTTCTTTTCTTTCATGTTTCATTTTCATGTGGTATGTCATTCAAATATCCATACCATGTAATTATTTACATTTAATTCTATCCCTATACAATATTATGAGTTATTTATGAGTGTCTGACTCATTTCCACTCCCTTTTTAATGTTTTCTAAAACCATGTTGTATAGTCATTATGTTGCTGAATATTCGTCTCAAAATCTCTCTATTTTTTATCAAGAAATTATTTTATTTTCCTTATATGAATACCCAAAACTCATTCATTTCTAGGGGTATTTTTCATAAAATAAATATTATATATTTTATTCTGGAATTGACATACATAAAACCCTTATTCCCTTTCCATGGTATATATATGACAAAATGATCTTATTGTTAATCACTTTATAAAAGTCAGAATTTTAATATGAAACCCATTTATTTTATTCGTTTTGGTTTTTTTATGAAATGTTTAATTATGATATATGTGGATCATATGAAAATAAATACACATTAATGGTTCACCCTGATATTTCTCAAATTTATTGTGTAAAGAATAAGTCTCTAGAGATGAAATGTTTTACGATACCTGGGTGAATTAAAATGGTAATGTTTATGAATCATTGGAGATAGACCTTGGAAATATGATCAGGAATGTATAAAATAAATGTTGTATCTGCATATTCAAGTTAATATTCATGTTATTTTTATTATTATATTCCTCTTCTTGAATTTATCATGTATAATGTCTTTATGTATTTCATCAAGTTCTTATTGATATGACAAGTAAACAATTTCTCTTGTTTTCCCTTACCAGGCCTTCATATCACCCTCTCCTTTGATGTATGTCTACAGGTTATGAGATGTAGTAATTATACTTAGTATGAACTAATTATTAAGACTTACATGTGTAATAGAATAAATTTTTAAGTTTTTATGTATTATGTTCCTTATTTCCAAGACACTATACATTAATGATCATGTATTTTTCAAATGTAGTGAAATTGTGTATTATAAATGAGGGATGCCATATTTTACATTTAACTAATACCCATGTAAGGGGTTTATTAATTAACACATCAAGTGGGATTATTATGTTAAAAAATATATATCAGGATGTTCCAATTATTTTCCATGTGCATACCCTATATAGATGATGGTTATTATTCATATTTTTGATATTGATATGATTGATGGTATGGATTGGATTTAAAAGTATGAAGAAAAAATATTTCTTCAAGTAAATGATATCATGATTCACAAAGGTGAAGTGAAATATATTTTTACTATTGGGGAAACATATTCATCTAAATCATGTATTAATACATATTTAGTTCTCTTCTTAATGTAAATATAGGTATATACGAAGATCATGTGTGATCAATGGATGAGGAGGTAACCTAAGGACAAAGGATGAACCCATGGTAAATAATTTAATTCATATTTTTCTTTAAGAATATTTACCTGGTCATCCACCAGAGTGTAAGGTTGTGTTATCTATTGAACTTATTCTTTCTACAAAACCCATATCTAATACTCTTTATAGGATGATACCAGTGAAGTTAGTGGTGTTAAACAAATTGTTGAAGGATTTAAGTGATAACAGAGTTATGTACCCTGGTTTTTCATCTTGGGGATCCATTGTTTTATTAGTGAAAATAATGATGGTTTTATGGGACTGTGCATTGATTATAGAGAGATAAATTCATCATTATAAATAATAAGTATCCATTTCTAGGCATTGAAGATATATTTAGTCAACTTCAAGGAGCCCAATACTTTTCAAACACTGATATCTACTCTATTTATCATCAGCTAATGGTGAAGAAGTATGATATATCGAAGATTATATTATAAGCAAAGTATTCACATTATTATTTAATGGTAATATATTTTATATTGACTAACTAACCTTCTGTAATTATAGATCTAGTGAAGTGATTATTCAAGGAGTTTCATTATTAATTTTTGGTGGCATGAATTGATGATATCTTGATACACACTATGTACTATAAATTATATAAAATTAATCTATAAAAAATAATGGAGACCCATGGAAATAAATAATTATAGGTGGTGTATAGTAAGTGTGGATTCTGGATCAAGGAAGTTTCATTTCTTGGCCATATTATCTCCAAGGATAGGAAATGGATTAAACCGTCAAAGAAAATGGCTGTAAAATAAATTCCAAAAATAATTAACATAATTGAGTTAGGATGTTTTTTGGGTTTATCATGTTACTATCAATGGGGTTTTCATGATTTTACCCTGTCAACCAACCCATTAACCATGTTGACACTTAAAGGGGTTAAATAAAAATGTTCAAGGGAGTGTGATAAATGTTTTCAAGAGTTGAATATGTGAATAATTAATCTTCCAATATTGTGTCTACACTCATTAAAGGTAGTATTTTTTATTTTATAGTGATTCATCCAAGAAAAGACAAGGTTTTTTCCTTATGCAGAATAATAGGGTGACTTACTATGTATCAAGGAAATTTAAAATCATTGAATAGAAAAATACAAATCATGATATGTATTTGGAATCCCTAAAATTTTATTTAAAAATATGAAGACTCTACTTCTATAATGAAATATTCCAGATATATATATATACCGTATGAGTTTGAAGTATATCTTCTCCTAGAAGGATCTAAACATGAGGAAAATAAGATGATTGGGACTTCTTAGGGAATTTGAACTCTTGATAAAATACTACCCTAGAATGTGAAAAAGGTAGATAATAAATTATATATGTGGGACTAGGGAGTTCTATCCCTGATGATGATTAAGAAGGTTCCCATATATATAGATCCAATGAATATGTATATAGTGATTTCTAAGAGTGGATAACAATTTTTGATTTTAAAATAAATTTCTAAATGATAAAATGATGACATAACTCATCTGTAAAGATGAAGTGTTTATTTTTGAAATAGCTTATGTGTCCTATCCATCGAAGAGTTTTAAAGGGAACTACTAGATTAAGCATATAGATCATATTTATTTATACATCCTAGAAGAAAAAAATAAGGAATATGGATTTACAATTACATTTCTACTGGGATTTTATAAAGTGGGAAATTGTGGATTATCTGTTTAGATACATAGTATATCAATAGTTAAAGGTTGAAGGACCACATTCTATGGGATTAATTCAACATTTCCATATACTTATACAGAAATAGGAAAAAAGTTAAAATAGAATTTTTTTCACCAAACTCCCCAAGACACCAAAAAATAATGTTTGTATATGGGTCATCATTGATCATCTTACTAAATCCTCTATTTTTTGTAATAAGGTAAGATCTACCCCTTGTGATCATTGACTAGATCTATATAAATGAAACCATGATGCCTAATGGGTAATCTATATCCATGGTATCTGGCCATGACTCTCGATTTACAGTAAAATTAAGTATGTTTCTTGAAAGTGATCTCAATATAGAGATACATTTAAGAACTTCCTATCATCCCTAGATTGATTGGTATTCTTAAGGAACAATCCAAACTATGAAATACAATCTAAGATCATGTTCCATTGACATTCACGGTAAGTGGGATTAATATTTACCTTTGGAGGAATTTTTAAAAAATAATCCTTTCCATTTGACCATCCAGATGTTACCATATGAAGAACTGTATGTGAATAGGTGTGGTAATAAAAACTTTTTAGAACAAGTTATAAAAATAATTTTAGTTGGACTAGAGCTCATAGAGGGGAAAAGTATTAAATTTAGAACTGTTTGGTAAGAAAATAAAGCACTCTAATTCATAAAACATTGGTATGATAATAATCAATGGAAATAATTATAATTTCATGTTTGGGATCACATATTATTGAATTTTTCTCCATTTAAAGTAGTTTTATGTTTTTGTAAAAACAAAAATTTAATCCCTAGGTTCATTTTTCCTTTTGAAATATTAAAATGAACTCGAGATATATCATACTGATTGGTATGCAGCCTGTACTTTATCAACTAGATGACATCCTACAAAGTTGATTACTAATGAAATGAAAGCCAAATCCAAAACACTTTCTGATATATGAGGGAATAGATTTGGATCCAAACATGTCCTATAATGAGGATCCTATTCCGATTCTTAAAATGAGAAAGAAAGTACTCTTTAATCAATCATATTTTTTGGTGAATTACCTCTAGAGAAATAAAAAATTAGAAGAGAGAACATGGGATGATAAAGAATTTATTAGGAATGAGTATCCACATTTTTTCAATAGATTATATATAAAATAATTTATAGTTTGGAATTATTTAACGGGGGTAAATGTAATACCCAAGACTCTACAATAGAAGGTAAATGATATATCCAAAAACTGTGGAAGAAAACTCAATTTAAAGAGCCTATATTCAATAATTTAGTTAAAATATACAATATATAATTTTATGATGATCAAAATAATACCATTTTTTAATTCATTATATCAAAATTAGCTTAATATGATATTTGGATACTTTTCTAAATGGTTGATTTTTAGTAATAAATTACATATTTCTTTAAACTTGTAATTTTTATGACATTACCATTATATAATAATGACATATAATTTTGGAAACACTTTTATGTTAAAAAATATGAAATTAAGTAATAACAAGTTTCACTTTACAATATTATTTTAAAATAGAAATCCTATTTCATAAATTTTTTATAATTAATTAAAATTTTGTATTTATATAAAAATCATTAGGAGGTATTTTCATCATCACTACTTTAACACACACATCCCATTCTAATATTTCATTTAAAATATTATTTTTGTCTCTCTATAGAATCTTATCCCATGAACATAATCACAAGTTCACTCATATTTCTCCTAATCCATTAAAACTCTAGGAGACTTCCATAGAAAATCAAGTCCCCACTATGAGTATCATCAATTACTTAATTTTATTATAAGTTAAAAAATTTAAAATTTATTCTAAAAATAATAATACGATATTATTATTACCATTTATATAATATAATTTTAATATATTAATGTTATTCTAATTATTTTTTCAAATACCCATTCCATTAGAAAAAAAACAATTGTTTGTGAATTAAAAGGACTACACTAGTGCAAAAACACTTATTAACGTCGGTTTTTATTGATTTTTTACGTCGGTTATAAACCGACCTCTTTAAAGTTGACGTTAAAAATAGATTTTTCGCGTCGGTTTTTCAAAAGCGACGCCATAAATAATTTTCTAATGAGTTTGGGCGTCGGTTTTATAGAAAACCGACGCCGAAAATTCATTTAGACATGCTTTTCGGTGTCGGTTTTTTATAAAACTGACGCTGAAACTGGAGTCGACTGGCTTTTTCGGCGTTAGTTTTCTATAAAACCGACGCTGAGAATCGGTGAAACTTGTATTTTCTATGTCGGTTTCATAGAAAACCAACACCGAAAAACCGATTTTCAGCGACGGTTTTATAAAAAAACGACACCGAAAATCGGTTCTTCAGCATCGGTTTTAGATAAAATCGACGCAATAAGTCATTTTTTTTAAAAAAACTTTCGGCGTCGATTTTGAAAATAACCAACTCCATAAATAATTTTTTTTTCATAAAATAATTAAAATTTCACTTCAAAAAAAATCGAAACCCCTGAAAGAAAACACAGTATACAAAAAAATCAAACAGTGTTTTTGCAGAGGAACTTGAGACAACTCAAAGTAAAGTAGAATTAAAATACACGTACCTGAAATATTAGAATATACATACCTCAAATCTTAATCAATATACATACCTAAAATCTTAATGAGTCTTAACAAAAAGTTTGAAAAAGTGATTGAATATGGATCATATCAGATTGGGAATAATACTGTGAATCATTGAATGCCTACAATAATATTGAATGATATGAAATTAATAAATAGAAAAAAGTGGCCGAAAATATATAAAAAAATTAATACAACTAACCTTATGAGAATCAGTAGTTTCCCCATTTGTGATTATCTCGTACATGAATCGTAGAATATAATAACCACATTCAAAATTTCCATTTTGACGATAACACTACAGTTATAAAACATTTAACTAATAATAAAAACCAATATAAAAAAAAAATAGAAAAACTAATTACCTGTAAGTCCACATAATTCATTTTCATTGGTTTCTTTTCTAACATGTTTTCATTTGTAAAATGTTTCCATGAACTGCATTTTTTTATATAAGAACTAATAAAACTTGTGTAAACAATGAAAATTAAACATAAAAAACTTATTAAAATAAAAAACAACTTACCTGTTTAATAAGTTGGAAAATGGTTTACACACTTTTCCTAATAAAGAGCAAAACCAATATAAGGTTCATTCATTTGGTAATCATACGCCTAACATCCAATGCCTCCTACAATACAAAAATTTCACAATTAATGACATTATAATGATCATTAGTTCAAAATTATGTTGATGTTCTTACTTATCAAGAAATGGAAAAAACCAGCACTGAATCTCTGTTTGTGATAATCTCTCGGCTATATATTGAACTCTTTCTTCATTATTAACATGTTTGACTTCCAAGGATATGTACTCTCGATCTATAAAGATGTAAATTCTTGTAGTTTTATTTTGTAAAAGAATCCTGTGTAGATACCTAATTTAATAGAAAATATAGTTATTCAACGACATAACAATCTTTTATTAAAGAAATATCAATTCAAACGTCAATTTTCTTACATGGAAAACAACTGCACCACATTCAGCCCGATCTCTTCAAAATTTACTAAATTAATGATATCTTCTTTCAGTATTCTCAATTGATAATTTCTTCCACATATATCGGGCATCATCCGAAACTCATAGATAAAATTCAAGGAAGAAGAGGACTCAGATAATATTTTCAACCCATAAGAAAGATCAGAAGTATCTACAACCAACTGTTCGTGAACATTTTGTTGCATTTGTACAGTTTCTTTTGCTTTCAGATATTCCTATATAAGTTAAATGTCAGAAAACATTATAAGTGATTTGGAATCATTTGTAATTAATATTTAAAAAAGCGCATACCTCATGCGAAATATAACGAAGTAGGGTAGTTGGCCAAAGTAAAAAATGGCCCATACATTCCCCAAAACTGGTGATCTCTACAGTAGGAAATGGTAGTAGAGCAGTAGGAACTATAATAACAAGTACATATACTCTAACCTGACCCATCTTCATAGGTTGATGATGTACTGAGTCCCCTAAAAAATAAAACTGTCCTAACGCAACAATATGTACATGAGGATCTCCGGCAAACAACTCACAATATAAGGCTTGATCCGAGGGAGGAGGTGGAGGCTCAAAGTTAGCAGGTGGGAAAGGGTAGTCCGGTTGAGCAGAATAAGAAGGATAAAAAATGAAAAGGGTATATTAGTGTTTAAAATTTATAACATAGAAAATTTGAATAAAAATTAAATAAAATAATATACCTCAAAAGGTTGCGCAGATGGGGCATGGTAAGCAGATGGGGCAGGGTAGTCCAGGTGAGTAGGCTGAGAATGATGAAAAATGAAAAAGTTATATTAGTGTTTATAATTTATAAAATAGGAAAATTGATGACAAGTGAATAATATACCTCGGAAGGCTTCCCAGATAGGGCTGGGTAAGCAGATTAGGCAGGGTAGTCCAGGTGAGTAGGATGAGAATGTTGAAAAATGAAAAAGTTATATCAGTGTTTATAATTTATAAAAAAGAAAAATTGATGAAAAGTAAATAATATACCTCGGAAGGCTGCGCAGACTGTGATTGTCTTACCATGTGTTCTAATAAAGCCTTCTGTACTGTTGCTTGAATTTGATCACCCATAGACCGTTTCATATCATGCAGTTCTTCATTTAAGGATTCGATTTCTGGGTCTCTTGACCGCTTACTCTTACCAAAAACCTTCCGAATACTAACACCCACCTGATATCCTCTAACATGGCCGGGGTGTTCTGCCTTTCCCAAAGTAGTTGCTAGGATATCCATCTTACCCTCAGGGATAAAAGAGCCTTGTGTCTCTTTCTCCTGAAGTTCATCCTGAAATGAAAAATAAAAAAGTTATTTTAGTGTTTATAAATTATAAAATAGAAAAATTGTTAACAAATAAATAATATTTACTTACAATTCTATCAGCCACTTGATGAGCTTCCTCTATATGATATTGTTCATTTTTTCTTCTTCTTGCTCGTTTCCATTTATCATGGAGAGTGGGAGGAGATGGAGGACCATACTGGACCTCTTCTGAACCAATAATTGATCGAGCTCTTAATGCTTAAAAATTTTCTTCAATCATTTTCTACTCCAAATATGAGTACCCTCCACGTGATAAAGTATGAGGGTATACGTTTTTCAACTAGATCACCTGATGAGATCTCCTGGAGTCCTGTTACATAAAAATAAATTACTAAGTAATAAGGAAAATATAGCGTAAATTTTAAAATATAAAACAATTAAAATACCTGAAATTTATCTTCCTGATGACTGTCAAAAAATCGCTTCCATTATTCTTCATCTATATATGGATACTTAAGACATGGTATTTCAAACCTTCTCTTTCCAAAAAACTATTCTATTTTCAGTTTGGTTTTAAAATCTCTCCATTGAACCGCTGCTAAAGAGAGATGTCTTTTCCTAATTTCATTGGTTTCATCAAAATTGAATGTCATCTGTAATTGAATAAATTAAATATGTCTTTTAAACTATATAATATTAAAAAAATGCGATAAAATAAATAAATAAAGATATTTTACCATCATGGCCTCCCAATGTTGTTGCTTCGACGTCCTGTCCACTGACTTCCAATCAGGATATAAAATACTAATCCTACAACATCTCTGTATCGCTATATAACTGACAAGCTGGACTGCATTTGGGCCAACTGCATTATTATTATCATCAAAACGGATGTGTACTTTGTTATCATCATGAGCAAGTGATAGTTTTGGTAAACGTGTAATACCACATTTACCAACTTGAGAACTTTATTTTTGAGTAGTAACTAGAGAAATCTCCTCCGCTGAGGACGCATCAGTAGTCCTGCAAATTTTTTTTGTAAATTAACAGTTTTATTTCATTAAATAATTATATTACTAAATATTTAATAATATGTAAAAATAGATATACCTCGGTAATTGCTCCTCTTTATCTATATCTCACATTGCTACTAGAAAGTGTAAAGAAATTATGTGTACCTGCATATCATTAGAAAACTGAATAATTAGAAACAAGGAAGACAAAAATAAATATGTAAAAATAGAGGCATGCATTTGTAAGTTTTAAAAATTGACACAAAATATAAATATTTACCAAAAAAATTAGGAGACTAATTTAGAATTTTTTTCACATTCCTTCATCATGATCGGTACATACTGCATGCACTATGTATGTCCAATATTCATTCTAATCATTTTGCAATTGCGTAATAGATGAATAAGGATCATGTAAATCACTAGCATCATCAAAATAATCCTCATTACCCAAATGATATATTTTCCCTTGCAAAACAACTGACCACTGATCATTCAACGGATCAATGACATAAAATACTAGTTTTTCATGTGTTTTCATGATAAATGGTTCCTCATTGAGATTAAATATTTTCAAATCATCCAGTTTAAACCCATATTCATCATGTTTCATGCCAATATTACTATCAACCCAATTACACTTAAAAACAGTGACTCGTAATTTAATATAATCAATTTACCATATGTCTTCAATAACTCCAAAATATGAAGTTGATACAGAAATTGGGTTTTTATCTTTGGTACTCAAAAAATGCACTGCTTCAGCAAATACCATCACACCACTATTCTGAACAGTACTCTTTTCATCCATGTTTTTTTTGTGTAAAATGTGTAGCCATTGATATCAAAACCACACCAAGTGATCACATTAAGAGATGGTCCCCCTGCTAACCACTTCAATGTTTCTAATACAGATATATCTGGGGTGACTTTCTCTTTAAACCATGAATCAAATGTCTTCTTATGCTCAATCATCAACCAATTTTCATTTATTTTCTGATATTGTAACTTTAAATCAGAAATATGTGAGGATATATATGGTTGAACCTCATCTGTGTTGTTCAAAATGTATAAATGTGATTGCATCACTTCATCACATGGAATGAACTTTACCATTAATCCTAGAACCCCTCTACCTTCTCTATCAACTGTCATATGTCAAGAAACAGGGAGACCAATATGCTCCACCTCATTCAAATAATCAGTACAGAACTCAATCATCTCTTCTGATACATATTTTTGAATAATAGAGGCCTCTGGTCGATAATAATTTTTAAGATATCCTTTCAAAATTTTCATATATCTTTCAAAAGGATACATCCATCTTAAATAAACTGGCCCACATATTCTTATCTCATGCACCAAATGAATCCATAGATGAACCATTATATGAAAAAATGTGGGTGGGAAATACATTTTTAGTTGACAAAGAATAAGAGTTTCTTCATTGTCCAATACATCTAACAAATTTTGATCAATGACTTTTCTATAAATGGATTTAAAGAAATTACATAACCTGATGATTGTCTTTCTAAAAGCTTTTGGTAATATACCATGCACTACTACTGGTAGAATTTGTTGCATCAACACATGGAAATCATGTGATTTCATACCTATTAATTTACAATCCTTCAATGACACAAAATTATTCACATTTTATGAAAACCCGCTGGGTACTTCAATACCATGATGAAACTGACAAAAATTCATTTTTTCAATCTTTCTTAATGTGTGACAAGCCGGAGGTAAATATGTTCTGTTTCCTTTCACAGCGGTAGATAACTCCAAATGTATTCTCATTAATATCAAGTCCAATATAGCATGTAATACATCTTTTTTCTTTCCTTTTATGTATAAAAAAGTTCCAATAAAACTATCACATATGTTTTTCTCAACATGCATAACATCAATGTTATGTTTTACCTCCAAAAATATCCAGTAAGGTAGTTTGAAAAAAATAGACTGCTTCTTCCAGATATGTTTTTGTAAACCAGAACTTTTTCTCTTTCCAAATGTCAAATCAATATATTTCACTCTTTCATAACATTCTTCAGCTGAAAATGGTCGAGGGGGGAGGTTGTATTCTTGTAAACCATTAAATGATTTTTTCAATCTATGATAAGGATGGTCAATTCACAAAAATCTTCGATGTCCCATGTACACTGTCTTTCTTCCATTCTGCAATTGATAATATGAAGTTTGTTCTTCACAAATTGGACATTCTTTATGTCCCTTAACACTATATCCAGATAAGTTTCCATATGCAGGAAAGTCATTTATAGTGAACATTATCATAGAACGCAAAAGAAAATACTCTTTAATGTATGCATCAAAAACTTTAACACCTTCCTCCCATAGCTGTTTCAAATCGCCAATCAATGGTGTAAGATACACATCAATATCATTTCCCCGTTGTTTTGATCTAGAAATCATCAAGCTCATCATAACATATTTTTTCTTTATACATAGATGTGGGGACAAGTTGTAAAGTACCAGCAAAATAGGCCATGAACTATGTTGGCTACTGAGGCTCCGATATGGATTCATTCCATCAGTACACAATCCCATTCTGAGATTTCTAACTTCAATTCCAAAATCATGAAATTTTTTATCAAAGTTCTTCCACTGTAGTGAATCGGCAGGGTGACATAAGTTACCATCCGAGATGCGCTCATCTGAATGCCATCTTAACCTTTTTGCATCATTTGAATTTGAAAATAGATGCTTCAAATGAGGAATTATTGGAAGGTACCAAACTGCTTTAGTTGGAGTTTTGATTCTGGTACCTAAAAATAAATCAGAATTGAATTAACAGAATTGTATGAAAAAAATATTGGATGATGTCATTGTAAAGTAAAAAATTGATTTTTCATAACGTTACATGACATTACCTGAGAATGAATCTGAGTTGACTTTCTCATCCATCTTATAGCACGATGTCCCCCATGTAGGACAACTTGATAAATGTTCATTTTATTTCTTATATAGCACACAATCATTGGGGAAAGCATGTATCTTTTTATACCACAATCCCATTGTGAATAATATTTTCTTCACCTCATAATTGGAATCTGGAAGCCCATTGCCTTCTGGAAGTAGCTCTTTTAAATGTTCAAGTATACTGGAGAAACTTTTATCACTCCACCCATTTTTTTCTTTTAAGTTAACTAATCTCAAAACTGCTAATAACACTGTATATTTACTGTAACCTGGGAATAATGGTTTCTCTGAATCTCCATACAATCGTTCATCATTTGGTGTTTTTTTGATGATTTCAACACCTAAATCATGAATTAATTCTTCAATACAATCCTCTGCCTCATTATGAATATCATCACCAACATTGGATGTTGAATTTTCAGTTCTTTCACCATGCAAGATCCAACGTGTATAGTTAAAGCTAAAACCATAACAAATGAGATGATCCTTGATTTCTCTGGATTTTAACTTTCTCATATTTACACACTTCACACATGGAAAAAAAATCAAATAAATATTTTGATGATATCATTTAGCAAATTCCAAAAAATTATCAACTCCTTTTTTATATTCACTAGTGGTTCTCTGTAAATAAATCCAATTACTATCCATTAATACCTGATATCACAATATAATTGATGAATATATTAAAACATATAAAAATTTAAATATCTATCAGATAAATTGTAAACAAAAACCAATTTAATAAAAACTATTGATAATCAGTTAAAAAACATCAGATATGAAACACTTTTACAAATAGAGTAAATAGTTTATTTTCATATTATATATATGTGTGTTATATTGATATTATAATTTAATTACAACATCATTCTTTTAAAATTTATTAGTTCATTTTACATAGTTGCAATATTTCGATATTGCATGTGTCAAAAATATTGAAGAGTACCTTAATTTAAAGGATGCAATAAGTGAAATTGGGAGTACATGGAAATATGTATAAATTATTGACGATTTGGTGGTATGATCAATACCTATGTACTAACAAATACATGTATCGAGATTAATATAATGGTGAATATAGTAGCAGTTCTAGATAGAATGATAATAAAAACAAAAAATAGTGATAATACAAACCAAAAATAAACTAATAAAATCTATACCAAAAATGATAAAACAAAAAAACACTATAAAATGATAAACTACAACTATAAAATCTATACCAATAATGATAATACAAAAAAAAAAATTACACAAATGTGATAATAAAAACCAATGATAACACAAACAATGATAATATAAACATACAATGATAATACAAACAAATCTATACCAACAATGATAATACAAACAAAAAATAATGATAAACTACAACTAAAATCGAACCAATAATAAATATTGCACAAAATAGGGTTCTTGAAGAAGAAATAAACACTAGGAGATTAAACAAGAGATAAAGAGGAAGAACACATACTCGAAATTGTGAAAACAGCACAAAACCTTCAACAAGGGCCGTCCAAGATCGCAAATCACGTTCGAAGGTCGTCGGGAGTACAAAGCACCGCAACAGAACTCGATTTCGACGATCAAACAATATGAGGGTTTCGGTCGGCGAATAATTTTAAAAGACTTTTCATGTCGGTTTTAGAGACAACCGACACCGAAACTTTTAAAACAACATTTCGGCGTCGGTTTTTCAAATTACCAACGCCGAAAATAAAAGTTATGGCGTCGGTTTTACAGAAAAACGACGCCGAAAATCGAGTCGAATGGATTTTCAGCATTGGTTTTCCTAAAAACTGATGCCGAAAATGGGGTCGATTGGATTTTCGACGTCAGTTTTCCTGAACACCGATGCCAAAATGTTTTTTATAATTATTTTTCGCGTCGGTTTTACTCAAAACTGACGACAAAACATTTTATTTAAAAAAATTCGGCGTCGGTTTCGTGAAAACCGACGTGAAATATCATCGGATAATTGTTTTGGGTGTCGGTTTTTTGTAAAACCGACGCCAAATATTTCCCACACATACTATTCGCGTCGTTTTTTATAAAACCGACGTTATTACGTCGACGTTAAAAACCATATTTCCACTAGTGCTACCACCTCCATGATGTAATATCTTATATTTTCCTTAACCACCTTAAATGTCTGTATATAAGAATGATATTAAAGTGTAATTATGAATTTTATGAAATCATTAATTTTTTGGTTCAACAAAATTTAGAACCTGTAAATGATATGACCAAAAACCAATCATTGTTATTTTATCCAATTAAAATAAGCACACTAAGTGAATAATCATTTAATCAATTTTTAATGTTTTAATATCAATTAATTATTTTTATGATAACTTAAAATAAAACATAAAACACTAATAATTAATGCATATGATCACTATTATTCTAACATGATGATATTAACACAAAACCACTGCGTTATCATTCATTAAATCATGGAATGTATATATTTGGTTGATTTTACCAACAAGTTGAAAAATATTTTGAATTTATTTGAAATAAAATGGGAAAATAAAATACTTATATAATATGATAAATATATTTAAATTATGATTTTTTGGGTTTTGGAGGGAATATATCAATATCTAATTCATCAATTAACAAAACACCTTACATTCCTAAAAAATCAACAAAACATGCTTGTTATGAACTTCATCATCCGGGATATGGGATAAAAAACCAATGAATGGAATTTGAAACATTAAAAATTATTATAATTAATCCATAATAGTAAAATTAATTACCTAATAATCACTAAATTTATAATTATAATGTATATTAATGTCACTATTATGAAACAACTGAAAATGTTCAAAACTATAAACATCCAATGTGGAAAATCGAAATAATTCTTTTGGAGAATCACTATTGATGAAATGTATGATTGAAAATAAAAATAATTAGGGTTATGAATTAAGTGATCAAGATAGATATGTGTTTTATAAAATAGGTTGAAATACTTCCATCAATATCTAGTCAACATTTAACGGTTTTCCATCTCAAATTCCTCTCCTAGAGATATAATTTGTATTTTGCACATCATTGCCTTTATGTGTTTTACATACTACCTATTTGAGATTTTATATCTTGAAATTAATTTACTCAGCATATTTTAGAATATTTTTTAATCCCTCTCATTCAATTTTTTGAGATTTAATTTATACATAATCCATAAGTTGGGGTTTTCCATCTCAATTTTCATTCATTTGCAGTCATGTTATAATCACCACATATTTTATTTTGTATGATGTGTACATTTCCATTGAATAAAATTTTCCATGTCACCCAGGAATTTAAGGGATTTATAAGTATATATATTTTTCCTTATATCATATTATTTTGATTCAATATTTACCTTTTCCATGTTAGAAAAATCATTATAAGTTATGTTAAAATAATAGTGTGTTTAAGTTCGTAGAAAATTGATCCATGTCAGGTTACTAGAAAGTGGATTCAGATTTGGTATATATTCACCTAGGGGTAATTACCTAGAATATGTTTAATTGATCATTGATTCAATCATCACCCAAATTCATGAGGAGTGGTCCTAATACTACACACATGGTGAGACATTCCATAGGGATATGATTTCCAATACTCAAATCCTCTTAAAGAACCATAATGAAATATCTTTCCTATCATTTATTATGAATCCTACCATTGAAATATATTGAATCCCATTAGGAACTTCCATGGATATCCCATAATATTATAATTATGGTTTCAAATATTTTTTTTGATAAGGTTAATTCCTTTTTCATTTTGACACCCCACTACTTCGATGTTAATTAAGAGATGTTCTCCATCTCAACGTCATTATTATATTGAATGGGAAATAATTTCATGATCGAATCTATCAATATAAAGATATCCAAGTTATATTATGTAATAGGTTACTCAAGGAATTGTATGAGAGTTATTGGTTGATCTTATGGTTAATTCATTGGACTTGGTCAGGTGGTGAGTGGGACCCACAATTATATAGCCCCTAAATGAATCGAAAAGGCTCATGTGGTAAATGAAGATGTTTTTTGATCTATTGTTCTTCCCATGATAAGAATGTGTCATTGAAAAATGAGTTGACATAATTTTTTTGATGTTTCATATTTTCATTACAGTAGTTTGAGATTAATTATTATTATTATCCATATTTTCATTTATTTTCAAAAATGTAGTATGAACATAGATTTAGTCATTTATGGATTTGTGTTGTTCATTTATTGATTTCATATAAATTATTCCATTTTTAGGTTATATGAAATTATTTATATACTACTCCTCACAAGTCATCATATATCACCATTATTTATTTTACTTTTAATAGGAAATGTAGTGGTTATCAGTGTGTAACTTTCAAGAATATGATAGAAGGGATAATCACGTTCTTGTAATATTTTTATTTTGTATCATATATTTTCAAGTGTAATATAGGAATGTATGTAGTTTTATAAGACTATAAAACTATTTGATACTTGGTGAAATATTTTACTTTCCACCGATATATTATTATAACTATGGGTTTTAGGTTTTAATAATATTTTATGTTATAGTATCTCTTAATAGTTTCAGATAACATCTTAAAATCTATTTATACCTTTACATTTATAGTCGAATCCATGTATACATGATTCTGGATGGAAAGTGTGAGATTAAGTGATAGAGGAAAACATAGGTAGGTTCCTCACCCTAAGGGGATAGAATATGTGCATGGTTGAGGAAGTGATCAATATGTGCATAAGTAGGTTCCTCACCCTCAGGGGATAAAATATGCAAAAGGCTACTGACTAGAACTAATGACCTAAATAATATATTAGGGAGAATAAATTATTAATATCACAACCATTAATAAAAACTAAATAACTAGGAATTATCCAAAAGAATAATAATAGTGCAAATATTTAATAAAACTTTAAAAAATTATAACAAATGTAATGAAACAACCCAATCATACATCCTAATTTATCTACCTCTTGGATGATAATATATTTAAAAATAATGTATGAAGGATCTATTACCATCGCTAAGCCTTACCTCTAATCTCCATCAAACCGGTATAGCCTGATCCACTTCACAACTGGTGCTTAAACTTATAAAATAGACATAAGGTTTGTACACATACATATGGATTCCCCTTATAAGAGTGTGGAATACATTTTTGTAGGGTCTTCTTAAGTTCACTTAAATCTTCGATCATACAGATGTGTAAGAATGAATAAAAAAAGGCATATGTGTTAGCTCAACATGTGCTAACCAAGAAACATAACACCTAACCATACCTTCTTATTCCTATGACAGGGAATATGTCACATCATGCCACAATCAAAACCCCAGACCAAAGTATATTGGTTTTATTTCATACCAATTCATGACATATTCCCAAAAATATATGGTACGATGCATCATGCTGTCCTAACCTGTACATACTCTTTCAGGGTAGTGTCCAAACCAAACCTCATCCGACCATACCAAGTCTCAACCCCTAAACCTATTGCAAGGATGGTCTCCACAACTATAACCTAGATAGATATCCACTCACTTAGAGTGGATTTCCAACTCATTATCTATCATGTAGAGACCATACGTCTACATCCAATGCCACATACTAATAAATTCTTCCCTCTCACTCTATGTGGGTCACACACCACATCACAACATTTACTATACCTTCTCCCTGAAAGTGGTCTTTCCATCAACATCCCACTAAATTTAAGTCCATATGTTACATCATGTAATCAATCACATCACACTAATGATTCCCCTATCTTATAGTGTCTCTAAAACCACAACTCTCCCATTGCCTTCTTGCTTATGGTTGGGCCCTTCTAACACATTCTGACAAAAGTGGAGGCTATATAACCATGATTTCATTGACTAAATTAGAAATCATAAACTGAAAACTACATTCTCACCAATGGTAATATCCTATACCCACAAACTCACTCAAGGTGTGGACATTCTACTAGTCTCAATATCTATAATACACCTAACTGGGGGAAAACATGTTGTAATAAGTCGTGTATTACAAACCATATTACATTCTCAATAGCTCATCACCATGGAGACAATCACGTGATACTTAGACCAACGTTATAAATAACTTCCCATCACCCGTATAGCCTTTCAGGATAATATTCTTAGGAAATTATCAGCCACAATATCACAACATGTTGAATCTCATGGAATCCTCATCTCACCCATAAGGGTATCTTCAAAGACCCGCAGACCTATCCCATCCTCTTATCATTGGTGCTAGCTCACACTCATCACCCCATGGTGAATTCACACCAATAAGTACCTTCCAAACCAAAAAATAAAGATTTCATTGTTATCCTCTTCCAATACTTTTATCACAATCATGTTCCACTCACCAAGGGTCATGTCAATCCAACTGGCACTATGACACTTGGAAACCCCATTATATGTCATACATGAAATTCCTTTGACCTAGGATTGGGACTTATATCAAATATCACTTAGGGAATCTCTCAAGCCTACAATCTAGAGGAAACCCTCTATATCACACTATATCTAACCATTTAGGGCTTATCATACTCTTAAAGTACACCAAACTTCCAATACAACCCCAACGGGGTTTCTCATATCATATATGAGACATACTGAATGGTCCTGTCATGGGTTCCCTCAAATGATTAATTATTTTCATGGGTACTTGGGTGCAATAGATTGGCTGACCATGGTCGTCTCTCAGAGGAAGTAAATTAAAACAACTTCATAAAGGTATTATAAAAATAAAATAAAAGAGAATAAAAAAACTACATGAAAAGATGGGTGGTTGTTTATTGTTTATAAAACTAGATGAATTTTTCTGGAATCAGATTTCATTTTGTTGTTTTTAATTTTGAAATGAAATTTGATTAAAAAGATGCAACAATAAGCTGTTTTTTAGAAAATATTTTGAAAGGATTAATCAATCTAACTCTACATCCTGATTTACTTATTAATAATTATCATTTAATGTATTATCTACTTAATTATGATCCTATAATTTTTAAATCCTTGAATATAATGAGAATTAACTTTACCACAAATATGAAGTGAATTAAACCCTAGGATATATTCGAAACATGTAGTCACAACATCCTGCATTGATTTGTGATCTAAGGATAGCTTATGGTCTGTGGTAAATTAAGTAAAATGTCCATTCTGGAAACTGAGCATAAATTGAGCTTAGGGATTACATTTGAAATATAAAAATTTATCTCATGTGGTCTAGTTTTACTGATTATGTTTGTACTCTCACAATATACACAATACTCAACCTCGCTTGTTTTTATGTTAATTGTTCAAATGATGGCTTAGTTTTTTAGAATTTAAAATCCCAATTCATGGATCATATTAAGTAAATTATAGTAGATCAATGATTCAAATTAATTAAATTAAAAGGGTAGAAGAATGATCGATCACTAACAGAACTACTGTTCTATGGGTGGTGTGGTCATCATGGCGATATTTTGCATGAGAAAAGGATTGAAAGGGTAGAACCCAATATCATCTACACTCTTGATTCCAACCAAAATATTATGAGAATATAAGAATATAATTAAACAAAATAGAATAAAATATAAGGAATAATAGAAGATAAAATATGTTTATTAAACAAATTAAAACATTGCAACATGAAGAAGAGAAGAAGGCTTCGATGAGGGGATCTATACTTCAAGAGCTAACCCTCTTACAATGGTTAGAGAATTTGGGTAAACCCAATTATCCTATGGATTAAATCTCCTAATGCATGTCCCAACCGATCTAAATGAGAAAAACACTAATTTATAGAGTGGAGGGGAGGCTAGGTTTAATGCGGTTTCAAGTGTGAATGGGGAATCTCGACCAAATATTTTATGCCAACTTCCAATTATACCACCAAAACACGTGAATCATCTGCCCTTTCAAATGGATTATTAATGAGAAAATGCATCATAGAGATCCTCTTGAAGTTTTGGCCTAATCCAAGCATGGATGAAGAAGTTCTGACCGAAATATAGAACCCCTATCCAATCTGGTGAGTCCTGCCCTACTTTGACTTGATTACCCATCTTCACGAACCAAATGCACAATTTAGCTCCAACGTTCTAAATGAAAGGTGAAGAAAATTATGTCAGTAAAGTATTTAAAAAATATTTCGTTAAAATAAATTCAAATAAAATAATTTATGTTTGAAATACTTCCGTGAATTTTTAAATGGTAAAACAAGATTTTTTATCAAATTTTAAATAAATAATCTAATCCAAAATATTCCATAAATGAACATAGTTACCAAAATGTGAGGAAATTATATCATTTTTTATCAATAAAATGGTCAATATTTTTTTTATCAACTCCCCCATACTTACCCTTTTGTACTCCTGGGAAAAACCTCATATCATGAATTCCGAAAATTTGTGACAAGTAAACATCAATATCAAATCAAAAGAAATATTAAAACACATATCATTGAGATCTAACAATTCTACACCAAGAAAAAGAAGTTATAATTCTTCAAAAAAAACTATTATTTAAAGTTCCCCATTTATATCATTCAATATATTTCCACATAATTTATCCTCTTATGCACAAAACACTCACCTCACTTGAATTTTCTCTTATCACACAAATGTCAATTTTTTAGGAATTCCTTTATCATCCAAACTCATACAAGGGTCACCATAGTCTTGATAAATTCTTACATCGCCACTTGATGTGAGTCAAGGATATATGTTTATCATGTTTACTTTTCAAGGTTGTTCTGTGGATTTCAGTTGGTTGGATTTAGATGTGAAAAATTATGAGGCTGAATGAGGAGGACTTGACTCTTTTGGAAGGAAACTTTCATTAATCTAATTGTCACTTAAATATAGCCTCCTCGTCAATCCCCATTACATGAATTCATGTTAAATAATGTAATGTTAACACCGTTCAAAATTAAAATATTCACAAACATGATTTTATTGAAAGCACTAGATAGGCCCAACATTCTCCCTCTATTAGAATCTCCTGAAAGGCACAACTTCACTTATCATGAAATCTGCAGAAAAGGAATAGATTTTAATATAAGGATTTTTTTCATCATCAAACACATCTCTTAAAAATTTAATTTTCATACCAAGTATCACAAAATGTGGTAGCATAATGCAGGATATATCCCCCAAACACTTATGTTCAACTAGATTAAGCAATTTCACTTCAAGAGTTGGTTGGATAGAAAATATTGACTTGTAATGTGGATAACCTAATAGTCATATCATGGATTATAAGGTCTAAAATGATTAAATGTTCATGGTAGGAAATTATAAAAAAGGATTCTTTGAAATAAGGGCTTTAATACTAAACAAATTCCCCAATAATTTAAAACATAAGTACCTCAAACCCTCATGTTTTGATTGGAATAAATAAAATTCTGGTTAAATAAAGCGTGGTTTGGTTCTCTCAAGAAATTATGTTAAGGTAAAGAATATGAAAAGAATGGTTCTAAAGCCTTACATGAAAGTGATTTTAAATATAAAGACTGTGAGATGTGGCATGAGATTTAAAATTCAGAGTACTTTTTATGAAATGACTAAAGATTTGAACGTGAAACAAAGACATTTTTAGCATTAATTTAAGCTTTGTTTCAAGGGATAAATTGTTTAACATTTTAATATGGATTTTAAAATGGTGCTGAGAATAATTCCTACTCAAAAGTTTCAAAAACATACAAAAAATTGAAAAATAAACTCACAAAATTTTAAAAACACAGAATTTTATTTCTTTTTTTTTAATCATTGAAAAAGAAGAAAAAATTGAAATTACTATACTAAAAGGTTCTCTCCCCCACACATAAAATATTTCATTTTCCTCAATGTGAACCCATTAGATGATATACACACAATAAATGTGTAATTTTAAATAAGAAAAATAATAAATAAGTGAAAGGGTTAGGAATAGCCTAATATCCTTAAGTGATAATGGGTTCCTGTAGTGTGATGAAATACACTTCATCGGTAGGATGTCCCTAAATTTATTTCTTCATACATTTCCCATTAACTATAAATATCCTTCTTGTTTCTTCTTACGTGATCTCCACTACACCATAAGTAAAATCTTCAGTTACAACATAAGGAACTAGCCATCTGGAAAACAACTTACCTGACATCTGCTTTAGTAGTGAACTATATAGAAGAACTTTTTCTCAGACTTGAAATTACCTTTTCTGGATCATTTTTTCGTGAGTTTCTTTTGATCATTCTTTATATAGTGTTGAGTTCTTATATGAAGATAATCTAATATCCTCAATCTCTTGAATTTGGAGCCTCATTTTGATTCTATCTTGGGCCAAATCCATATTGCATTTCATTAAAGCCCAATAAGTCCATTGCTGAACTATGACAAGGAGATGACATGGTTTCTCGAAAACAATCCCAAATGGGGTCATACTGATGGGAGTTTTGTATGATATTCTACATTCCCATAGTGCATCATCCAAGTTTTTTCTCCAATCCTTACTATTCGGATGCATGGTTTTCTACAAAATTTGGTTCAACTCATGATTTGAAACCTAAGCCTGGCCATTTTTGGGGGGGTTGTATGGTGTTGAGGGATGGAAGAAAAATTATGATTATAGAAGTATGTCCCTTGGTCACTAATGATGGCCTTCGGTACTCCAAACCTACAAAAATTATGTTCTTTGACAATGTCCACAACAACATGAGAATCATCAGTCCTGGTGGCCTTAGCCTCCACCCATTTGCTCACAAAGTCAAAAGCAACCAAAATTTCCAAAAAAATAAAAGGAACTAGGAAAAAGACCCATTAAATCGATTCCCCACACCTCAAAAATCTCGTAGAATAATACGGGTTTTCGAGTCATCTCATGTCTCCTAGAAATTTTTCTGGTGTGTTGGCTACGTGATCATGACTTACAATATAAATGAGAATCATGGAATAATCTAGGCCAATATAATCCAGAGTCTAAAAAATTCCTAGTTGTCCATTGTGGTCCAAATTGTCCACCATAAGAAAGTGTATGATAGAATTGTAGAACAAAATCAAACTCTGGATCCCAAACACACCTCTTAATTACCATAATTGTTCTCCCTCAAAATATTAAAAAGTTGTTCATCAAGTTAAAAAAGGAGATTTTTAGCAATGATAATAGGTAATTTCTCACCACTAAATAAGTATGAGTATTTCATATTTGGTTTAATGGATAGAGTTTTAGTGATGAGGGTGGTGTATGGATAGATAAAGTGAAGGAACTGAAATATATGCACAGTGATCATCATTATCAGAATAAACATCATCAAAATCAAGGAATAAAGCCTCAAATCGATCATCATACTCAACAGCCAAGTCATCATTACTCTCGTCGGCTTAATATCACCAACCTATAAGGAATAGAATACAGTGTGGGGAATCACATTTATAGAAGCTCCTAAATCAAAAAAAGCATCAGAAAAGTGCAACTCCCATACGTTTCATGTTATAGTGAATGTCTCAGGATCCTGTAACTTTGTTGGAATGGCTAGAGTTGGTGTAATGAGGGCTGACAAATTCCTTCCAAGAATTATCCTCTCATTTCCCTTGATCCATATTCAATTGGTACAAAGTTCTTATAATAATTTTTTATACCTTGTGATTTTCTTGATGGATTCAAGTAGATGAATGTTGATCTGCACACACATGAATGTGTAGAAAACCTCAATTTTCAGTGCCTCTTTAGCCATCATCATGGTTTAAAAAACCCTTATTTGAAAAGGGTGGGATTTAAGATGAATATAATTAATATTTTTCTTACCTTTATCTTTCTCCTTGGGTTTCTTATTAGCCAGTTTTAAATGGGGCTTCTCCAGAGTTGAGGTGAATCCCGGTGGAATGATAGGTGTAGATATATCAGATGGTTGTTTCCAACTTCTCAATGTGATGGAACTGACATTCCCTTTTGGATTTGGATTAGGTTGGGAAGGAATATTTCCATAGTTCTTACTTACCAGTTCATGGAGGGCTCTGGAAATCTGGCTCATTTGAGTCTATAACTCCCTTTTCTCCGAACCTTGAATCTTCAGATCATTTTGTGGATTAAGAACAATTATCTTCAAAATATCATCAGTGTTAGAATATAACTTTGGCTGAGAATTTCCTTGTTGTTGACTTTTTGATACATGAGCATCAAATTGCCTTTGGGGTTGTTGGAAATCCTGTTGGTAAGATGGAGGCTGCTGGATGTTTTGTTGAAAAGGGTGCCTTTGTTGTTGTCCAGTGCCATACCTCATTTCTGATTGATACTTCCACCTTTGGTTGTATGTTGTAACAAAATAATGAATCTAATTTTAGGGATATGGTTGCTAATGCTGCTGATATGGTCTCCCAGGAAACACTGCTACACAGTATTCTGTTTCTTGTAGTTGGGGCACACAATTAGTTGGGTGTTTTATCTTAGTACAAATGTCATAAGGCCTTGATGGAGTGGGTTGAGATTTCTTTTGAGACAAAGAAATTTTCCTCACCATAGTGGTAAATACTTATAACTTGGTATCAATAAAATGACTCTCAAGAGAAGAAGGACTTACGAGATGTACTCCCCTAACATGTGCTGTGTCACGATCACAAAATTGTTGGGAGTTTTGGGCCATGTTGTCAATCAACGCATGTGCAGCTACTTGTGTTTTGTTCACCAATTCTCCTCCAACCATGGCATCCACCATTCTCCTCTCCATAGGTGTGAGTCCTTAATATAAGTATTGGATGAGGAGTTCTTCACTGATTTGGTGATGTGGGAAGCATGCACACAACTTCTTGAATCGCTTTTAGTACTCATACATTGACTCCCCTTGTTCTTGCTTGATCCATGACATATCTTTAAGATTGGAAGTGGCCCTTTATTCTAGAAAAAATCAATGAAATAAAGGATGTTTCAAATCGTTCCAACATGTGACATCATCAGGTTGTAAATAATACATCCAATCTTTTTCATCTCCATCAAGTGAAAATGGGAATGCCCTTAGTTTGATTTGATCATCAGATACAATTCTTGGTTTAAGGTTTGAGAAACCCACATGGGATTTTTTTAAATGTTTGGATGGATCCACACATGGTAATCCATGATACTTTGGAAGAAGATGAATTAACCCAGATTTTATTTCAATGTCTTATTTGAGATTCAGGAATGAAAAAAATTTGGTTGATAGTTAATATCAGGTGCAACCAATTCTCAAATGGTTATATTACGTTCATTGTTATTTTATTCCACCATTAGTACTTGTTTTAGGTTTTAAATAGAATTGTTTCCAATTTCAATGATCTTGGATTAGTGGAATTTTCTTACTGGTTGAATGTTGATACATCTCGTAGACTGAGAATGTCTGATTCGAGCCCTAAAGCAGCGTTCAATCTCAGGGTCAAGATCAAAGATATCATCTGGATTAGTTCATGTCACAAATCAAATAAAAATTAAAAGAAGTAAAATGGTCCATATTAAACTAAAAATTATATGTTTGAGTTGATGGTCCAAAAATAATAAGAATATAGTAGAAGTACAAGAATAAATAAAGAAAGAAAGAAAAAACAGATTGGGTTGAGAAGTAAGAAAGAAGAGAAAAAGAGAATAAAATGTAAAAAAAATTAAATACCTCTAATTGGATGAAATAATTACCTGAATCTATAGAAACCGAGCCATTTTGAATAGTGCTATTGTGGGTTCCCTCAAATGAGTAATGGTATTTTGGGGTACTTGGGTGCAGCTGAGTGGCTGATCAAGGTCGTCTCTCAAAGGAGGAAGTAAATTAAAACAACTTATTAAAGGTATTATAAAATTAAAATAAAAGAGACTGAAAACAATACATTTATGTATAAGGTTTTTATATTATTTATAAAAATAGAATAAATTTTATGGAAGAAGATTCCATTTTTTTTAATTTTTAAATGAAGTTCGATTAAAAAGACGCATCAAGAAGATGTTTTTTTAGAAAAAAGATTTTAAAGGGAGTAATCGATCTAACTCTACCTATTCATTTACTTATTAATCATTATCATTTAAATTATTATCCACTTAATTTTGATCCCCTAGTTTTTCAACCCCCGAACCCTATGAGAGTTTACTTTACCACAAATATGAAGAGAATTAAACCCCAGGCTATCTTCGAAACATGCAATCACCACACCCTAATATGATTGATGTTATAAGGATATATTGTGGCCAATGATAAATTATGGAACATGCACATTCTGGAAAATGAGGATGAATTGAGCTTATGAATTATATTTAAACTCTGCAAATTTATCCCATGTGGTATTCTTTTACCGATTATGCTTGTGCTCTCATAATTTACACAATACTCGATCTCACGTGTATTTGTGTTAATTGTCAATTTTTTTGATTATTTTCTAATATTTTAAAAACTGAATTAATGGATAATATTAAGTGAATTAAAGTATCTCAATTATTAAAAATAATTAAATGAAGAGGACAGAAGAGAGATCGATCACTAAGAAAACTACACTTCCATGGGCGGTGTGGTCATCGTGGAGATATTTTCCATGAACAATGTATTAAAAGGGAAGTACCCAATATTGTCTCCACTCTTTATTCAAACCAAAATATGATGAGTAAATAAAAATATAATTGAAAAAAACTGATGAAAGAGAAGAAAAAAATATGAACAAAGATGTTTATTACACAAATGAAAACATTACAACATAAAGAAGAGAAGAAGGGTTCGATGAGGGGATGCTTGCTTCCAGAGCTACCCCTATTACAATGGTTGGAGAATTTGGGTAAAAAACATTATCATTTGCCTTAAATATTATAATGCACCTCCCAACCCCTCCATATGAGAAAATCACTAATTTATAAAGTGGTGGGGAGACTAGGTTTAATGTGATTTTAAGTGTGAATGAGGAATATTGACCAAATATTTTATGCCAAACTAACCACAAAAACGCATGAATAATCAATCCTTCAAGAAGGGTAATTCATGAGAAAATGAGTCATAGAGGCCCTATAAACATTTGGGCCATCTCAAAACAAGGATTTATTAGTTATGGCCTCAATACTGAACCCATGTTCAATCTCGAAAATCCTTCCCAACTTTGACTTCGTGGACCATTTTCACCAACCAATCGATTTATTTAGCTCCAATATCCTAAATAAAATTTGTAGAAACTTATATCAGGAATATATTTTTAAAATATTAAGTTCAATTAATTCAAATAAAATTACTTATTTCTGAAATAATACAGTGAATTTTTTATGCTGAATCTAGAATTTTCATCAAAATTTCAAATCAATGATCTAATCCAAAATATTCCATAAGTGAACTTAGTTACCACAATGTGAGGAAGTTATAACATTTATTATCAATAAAATATTCAAAAAAATTGTGTTTTGTCACATACCACCATCTCAACCAGCACCACAAGGTCCAAAATTCTCATTCCTACCAAACTAGCCCAAGGAAAATAAAATAGGCGATTCCAATATCATTTCAAGTTCAAGGTAATATTTCAGTCATATTGTCAACTTAATTAAAATCTTAACCCATTAAAAAATTATCATTGTGTGATTCGAGTATACTAAAAATTATTAGTAGAACATACTTTAATGCTAGGAGGATCAATTAGATTATATCTCTTTTCTTAGGGATTGCTTCATCTGTATCGCCTTTACTCAAATTCATATATTCATGTGGGTATGCACGTTCATGAATTAACAAGCATATATTTTATTATTAACACTACCACAAAAACAGTTTTTTTCGTAGCGCCCCCCACTTTATCAGCGCTTGTTTAGTAGCACTAATAAAGGGGGGGGGGGGCTTTATCACCGCTTTTTTTAAAAGCGCCAATAAAGGGTCAACTTAAATTTTTTCTAAAAATATATTAATACATAAATATATAAATATAGTTATATTGATATATAAATATAATATATAATTTTTAAATATATTTTAGATAAGTATAAATGTACATTTACACTTAATATACTCAATATATAATATATTTTGTGAAAATTACTTCTTAAAAAATTTAAAAAATATTTTTAATTTATAATTTTCTAATTATTATGGAGTAATAGTCATTTAATAATAATTTGAATATTAAAAAATTTAAAAAATTTAAAAAAAGATCCAAAATTTGTTAAAAACGCAATTCAAACTTCAAACGGCCAAAACTTTTGATCCGGGTGTCCATTTGAGCTCTACCACATATCGAATCGAAGCCTGTGATGAGCTCTACGTCTCTATGACTAGGGGAAACCCTAGTCAGGGTATTTTCGAGGCCAAAAGAGGCTTTTAAGGCCTCTAAAACTGAGTTGTTAGTCGGGGTACCCCGATTTTTTAACATTTTGTGGATTTTCAGCCTCGTTTAAGGGGGTGTTATTGGATTTTTTTGGTGGGGTCTGAATTTATTCCAAGTTATTACATTCATATTGATATTATGTTTTTGAAATATCATCATTTTTTATAATGCACTACTATTTATAATCAAATATACAACTACATGTACATATTTTTTATATATTCACACCTAAAAATTTAATTATAAATATAAATAAAAAATATATTTACATATAAAATATATTAGATTTATCTAAATAATAACTGACATCTATTTTATTTAAAATACAAATATATGAATATTTATATACCTACATATAAATCTAACTATATATATATTAATCGAATAACTATATATAAATTAATATAACTACATATATATATATATATTAGTATTACTATAAATATATATATTAATATCACTATAAATATATATATTAATATCACTATATATATATTAATATAACTATATATATATATATTAATATAACTATATATATATATATATTAATATTACTATATATATGTTAATATAACTATATATATGTTAATATAACTATATATATGTTAATATAACTATATATATATATATTAATATAAATATATATTACTATACGAATAAATATAACTAAATATATATATATATATATTAATATAACTATATATATATATTAATATAACAATATATATAAATATATTATAATATAACTATATATATATATTATAATATAACAATATATATATATATATTAATATAAATATATATTACTATACGAATAAATATTACTATATATATATATATAGATATCATGAATTGGAAGACAAATCAAAATAGAGTAGTGGTAAAGGCTTAGGCGCGCAGGGGGGGAGTTCTCGAGTTCAAATCCTGGTGGAGGTAGGGGAGCGCACGCATGGGGGAATATAGTAGCAAGCGCTGTTAAAGGGTACAGGGGGTGCGTGGGGTGCTGTACAGGGGCAGAAAAGCACTGTAAAAGGGCAGGCTCAATCTCTATAAAAGCCCCCCTAATTGGTAGTATTGTTTAATTTTTTTTATTTTTTTTTAATTTTTATCAATATTTTTTAATTTTTTTAACTTTTATCAGCGCTTTTTTAAAAGCGCTGATAAAGGACCCTTTTATCAGCGCTATTTTTTAGCACTAAAAAAAAATACCCCTTTTATCATCATTTTTTAGTGCCGATAAACGGGACCCCCCTTTATCTTTGCTGGCTTTATCAGCGCTTTTTCTAGCGCTGATAAAGGCCATTTTTAGCGCTGATAAAGGAAGTATTTGTAGTAGTGTAAAGGTAATACCTAATTCGAACACATAGTTACCATCCTATTCAAGATCCACTCTTCATAGACTAAGCTCATACATGCCTTATACAAACATGGATCATCAACAAAGCTTCTATCTCAGGACATCACAACCAAAGTTATTAATTATAAATATTTATAATTAATTATTTAATATAAATAAAACATGAATAATCAGCTATAAAGTCATTGAGAAACAACACATCACCAAAATCACATATATCCCGGTGCGTTACTCATCTTAAGATCTCCACTATCCAAGATGATATAAAACCTCATCATCTTGTTATAATTCCACCATGATCTAGTGGAATCATTACAAAAGCCCTATAAAAAAGTCCCCAAAATCAATAACTAACAATGATTAGGATGAATAGAGGGTATTTGTGGAAAAAATACATAAATTTTCCATGTAAAGATCGTAATAATCACCATTGAAAATATATAATTGATGATTTCAGTGAGTGAGAGAAGATTTAACCAAAATAGATATCTCCAAACCACTGATTGAAACAAATATGAAGGGGAATAACCTTGAAATGATAGGCCCACTATGTCTAAATAATGAAAAATTCTATGTTAGAGTGTGACCCTAGGTGTCATGACATGATACCCTATCCTAGGGTCTAGTCACGGGAGACCCTAGGGGGTGTTACACCACCCATTATCTTCGTCCATAGTGAAATACATACCTCATGGTTTACCCTATATGATATGATCCCTCTGGACATGTTGTGTGATGAAGTGACTTTCATGAGGCTCTTCTCATATTTTTTTATAAATCTTTAAATGTTTCATTGAGGATAACTAGTGTCATATCCTATCGATATAGTTATATAGATCCACAATTCTTTTACTTATAATTAATTTCATTTATATCTTAATTTTAAAAAAATAGAAAAATGTGGTTGATGAATTCAAATGAGGAAATAAAAATGTAAATGAAAAATAGAATATAATGTAATAAAAGAGACACCCATGTAATAAAAATTACTTATACTTAATGGTATCATATACTTGATTCTTATATCTTATTTTTTTTTTCAAACATTCTACACAGAAACCCTCCTTTTGTATATTTTGTCAATGTACCACAAAAGAAAGAAATTTCTCAATTGATCTCCCCACCGTACTCTAAACTGAAACACCACTGTGACATTATCAACTATTCAAAACACAAATCTCATTATAGATAAATGATATGAATAATGGGAGGGTAATTTATTTTATAATTTTAAAGGTAAAAGGAAAAAATTTAATGTTTATGTATAATCATAATCTTTTCTCCTCAATCACTTGAATTGTCATATTAAAAACAAGAATGTTATATCCTTGTGGATGAACCTTGAGTTTACTGGTATTATTCAAGTGTTTGATCCTTTTAATAACCTATAATAATATAGGAGACATTAATAATTATTGTTACTCCAATGTGGTGGATAATCATTAAGAAAATTTGGGAGAGAAGAATATAAAATTCATGAATGAATAGACAAAATGGATTAAAATTAAAATGTGGAAAAATATTACAAAAAAATAAACTACATAAATTTAAATGAATCAAATAGTTTTTTATTGGAGATGGGTAAAATATTTATAAACATTTTTGTCTCTTAAACCAAATCTTCTAATGTTTCATTATCATGAGTAGTTATTTCTCTCCTTCCAGGTACTGATTCCATGTTCACTACTCGAGTGTTCATATTTCATCAATTAATTATTCTCAAATATTCTTCATGACAATAATTCCTTCCCATGGTTAGTTTATCATTACATATGTTTATGTTTTATATATGATTTTTTTTGTTAGAGTTATTCTTGATTTAGTCAAACCATTTAATTTTTTATTTTATTTTCAGTTTTTCTATTTTTGTAATTTTTTATATTGATCCCACATGAATACTATTTTTGGAAAAGGCCTAAATTCATATGTGATGAGGGAATATTAATATAAAGTAGAGTAATTATAACATAAAGTATTTAATTCATTTTATATGACTTTAAAGTATTACTAAATCCTCAATAATTTAATACTTGAAATATAAATTCATATGCATGACCAAGGAAAATATTATGATGTGAGAAAAATCCAACATATTGGGGTTGAGAATGTCATAAATGATCTAAAATTCATAAGAAATGACTAATGTCATATTATTTAGCAAAAAACGCATTATATATTGGTGGGGGAATGTTTTATAGGACAATTCAAAGTTATATGAAAGTGGATGGAAAGTCATATGAGACTAAATTGATAATAATTTTCTAAAGTCATACACACTAGATTTGAAAATAAATATGAGATCAATACTTGGTCATTTTTGTACCAGAAAGATATTAGCACATTATATTAGTGTATACGTTGTTTACTTATTTTTCAATTGATGTTAAATAATGAAAGCTCAGACTTTAGTTTCTATTATTAATTTTAATAAAAAATAAATGCATGGATTCCTGTTTATTTCAAAAAAAATTAATAAACACTAAAAATAAAAGATAAATTCATTTAAAAATTTTATTTATTATTTTCAATCATACTATGAATATATTAATTGACCACACTATATACTAATTATCAATATAATTTATAATGAAATACATATCAAATTTTATAAACGTTTGACTGTCATCTGTAGTGAATTTTTTTCCTTGTAAGACTATACAATATATTAATGAATATTTTCAGATCTAGGCGGTGAGATGGCACAAGATTCAAATTACTAGTATTTTTGATATTGTTATTATAAAAAATATAAAAAATATTAATATAATTCACTCAATGTTTTCATGAAATTGATGAATAAATCTCAATATGATCCTTAAATAAGAAATCTAAGGCCCTGGTTGAATCCATAATGCAAGGTTCACCCAAGGCACAACCTAAATTTGGTCATCATAGAGCATTCAAGTGGTATACCCATTGAAACAAGCATTAATTTTATTAATTATTTAATTAATTAAATTTATTTATGTAATACCCATAAACCTAATCTCCTCTTTAACTAGCTTGTTTTCAAAATTCTCTATGGTTATCTATATTACCGTAGGATATTAGAGAGGATCCTCTAATGTTCTTCTATGGAGTACTGAGATCGGAAATTGATAGTTGATCAAATATAGGTGTATTGAGATGTAGAGAACATATTGGAACTTAAAATTTGATGGAGAATGTTTTATTCTCCAATTATTGTTCCAAAATCGAGGCAGGATGCATTAATTATTGGTTTTTACCTTTAAATCAAATTATTAAAAGGTGATTTATTATCTTCTTTTCATTTTTTGATCATATGTTCTATGAATGAGACCCATTTATTATTTAAATTATTTAATTCATTTTATTATTTATTATGTCATGTTCTCACCATATTATCCCTAATCATTGATAATTGGTCAATAATTCTTATCCAAAGTTGTTTTCACCTCATTATTGTTATTTTATCCTACTTGTTCTTTATGTTCATTATCATTGGAAAATAATGTCGGGGTTCAAAATTTCTAGGGTGAGTTAAATCATGATATAAGAAATAGATTTATTGTGGTTTGGAAAACAATAAATGAATGTTTTTTTCTCAAATGTCACTACTGGAAATCATGGTTTTCCCAACACTTGTATACCAATAGTTCTTTTAAACTGTTGGTATATGTGATCTTTACCAATGTTTTATGAAAACCTTTGGTAAAGATCTATAAAAATTTATTTTTCCCAATGTTCTCATCAAACCATTGGGAAAGATGGGAAAAAATTATTTTTCCCAACTGTTTGACGAAACTATTGGGAAAGATGGGAAAAAATGTGTTTTCTTAATGGTTTAATGAAACCGTTGGGAAAACTCTATCTTTCCCAAAAGTTTTTAATAATCATTGGGAAAAATATCCCCCAAATTCGCGAAAGCCAGGCATCCCCCTCCCCATGATTCTAGAAGCATTCGAGAAGCATTGTACGACTCTCCCAGAAGCGATTCCGACTCACAGAAGCCCTTGAGAAGCCCCACCCCAGGTGCACCTCTTTCATTGGATCAGCTACTAGGTTAGACTACTTACACCTTTCCCAAGTATATCCTTCCACCTCTTCTCAAGGATATCCTTCTATTCTAAAGGATATCGTTATTACCAATTTTTAGGGTTTTTGGAAAATTTTATGATTCACTTCTCTACGAATTGTGTACTCAAATCACAACATCAGTGTACCCATTGTCCAATTAATGTTTTCATTACACATATACATTTATAAGGGCATGATGTCTCTTTATTGTGTTCTACTTTAAAAGATTCATAGTTATTTATAATCTCAATGCTTAATATATTATATCTTCATGTATATGAACTCATAAGAATTTTTTTTTAATATTTATTCATAGTATTTCATGAAAATCACTCCTTTCATTAAGATCATGTCAAACATGAAGATCTTGTTCATCTTAATTTTTGAACACTATTTTATTACATAACAAGTATGTATCATGTTTCTATCAAAAAATATATATATATAAAATGACACATTGTTTACTTATCCTTTACACAATAGAACATATGGAGTATCTTCTTGAACTTTGCAAAATAGTATGTGGTCCCTAATTAGTACTTCTTCCTTCTTCATGAAACTAATTCATAGAATGTTAAATTCTCTATATTAGTGAATATTAGTTTTTCTAACATAACAATTAATCATTCTGCCTTCAATATCATACATGAGTTATTAAATCACCTTTTTAAAACAAAATGACCATTTTCACTGATTTGGGGTTCCTCAAAATGCTTGGTAAAATCTGAAAAACACATGTATTGAATCGTGTTTCTCATATGGTTTCATGGATACAAGTTCATCTCAAAAATCATGACTGTGTGGTTCAAATATCATGAGAACCATGGGATTATTATTCTTCACACAAATGAAGTTGTTTTCTGCAACTATGTGTTTATGTTTTCACTTTTGATTTGGCCTAAAGGGGAGGTTTGTGGTCATTAATCATCGTTTTGGGTGGTAATTTAAGATGTATGATAGTATGGCTTCATTTTACATGATATATCAAATATTATTATTGATTTATGTTCAATTTTATTATCTTTGACATGTGATGTTGTTTAATAAGTTGTTATTAATGGTTGTAATAATGAAGATATGGTATAAGGGTTAACTTGGTGTGTATAAGGGTTCACATGGTGTGTATAATGGCTGACATGGTGTCTAAGTGGGGTGATGGTAGGGATATCCAAGTGGGGTGAGGGGGGATGGGTTTTCCAAGTGGGGTGTGGGGGGTAGGGGTGTCCAGGTGGGGTGGGGGGGGGGGGGTGGGTTGTCCAAGTGGAGTGGGGGTAGGGCTGTCCAAGTGGGTTGGGGAGGGTGTGCAGATGGATGAATCTCAAAGCTATAAACTCTCTATAAATTCTTCGAGTATGAAAATGTATAGGGACATTCGTGATCATTTTTTGGTGGGATAACATAAAATGTTTTTGATGTTTTGAGTCATTTTTTATTTGGAGTTTCTTTTGATATTGATGTTTCTTATTGATACCTATGATGGGAATTTATTTTAGTTTCTAAATCGGTTGAGACTCCCCCACCATGAACAGTGCATGAAAAATCTACCTTTATTTAATCATTCTGTTTACACAGCCTATGCAACCTCTACCCTCATTTAATGAGAGAAATCAAGTCATTAATTCAAGCCTTCATTCTCACTAGCATGTAAGAAGTTGAATGATGTAAACCCATCCTCACATGATTTCTTACATTAGATAGTGTCCAACATATGGAATACAAGCTTTTTAATTCATCAGTTAACCAGGATCATATATTCCATTTCCCCCAAGATGATTGTACTAATATAACTTTAGGTTCAATTAAATATGGTTCTCATTGTACGTTGTATATTATGTGTCCTTCTTGGCCAATACTCACTTTTATGAGGGTTGGGTGCATTTCACTAGCCATGCTGGCATGTGTAGACATCCATAAAAATGTTAGATAAGTAATAAGTTTAATTCAGTAATGTTGTTATCATTGACATACTTTATTATTAATCTCAAATTTAAAAATAAATGTTTTTGTCTATACTTAATGAAATTAAATATTTTTACAATCCATGAACAACTTATTAGTGTAGAAGCCTAAAATTTATTCACCCATGGGGTGTGCTTGACTTGGGGAAGTAATTCGGTAATGAAAGGTATGGCCAAAGAGGTTCCAATAATGAGTTATTGAACATGAGTGAATGATTTGGGATGCCTATAACACATAATAGGACCTGAGGCATGTTCCTCTTATAGACCCAATGAAAATTAATATAAATAAATTTTTATTTAATTTATGAGTACTTGTTCTTTACATAATTTTAATAGTTCACTACATCGACTATAAACTTTTTCCTTTATCATTTACTTAAATGTATTTTCTATTAAAGTTCAATCCTATTGAATTGTTTATGAAAAAATGAATTATATAAATACTTTTTACAGAATGGACAGAATTTGGATGTATGAAACTGATCGGATCTCAAGAGATTTTGAAAACAATTTGGAGAGATTTATAGATTTGGCATTTCACAATGCATCGGATAGTGGTCGCATATACTGCCCATGTTCCAATTTTGTTTGTAGGACTTGGTTGAGCCATGAAGAAGTCAGCTACCACATAACCAAATTTTTTTTGAAGCAAACTACTTTGTGTGGTATCACAATAGAGAGAAAATGAAATCTCAAATTGGTGATGAACGAAAAGAAAGGACTGAAATGAACAATTTGTTAGATGATCAGTTTCCGTTTATTTGTAATCATGGAAAAGAAAGTATTTCCACTCAAGAAGACTTTGATATGTGGAAAGATGATACATATAGTGAAAGTGATGATATTTATAGGGTGAAAAAATTGAATGATGCTGTCACGACTCTAGTATATCGACAATGCGATAAAATGAAAAAGCTGAAAATTTTAATCTGATTGTTTCATAGGAAAACTATGTATGGGATTTATAATACAACAATCAACTACATTCTTACCCTATTGAAGGATTTACTTCCAGATGATGTAGATATTCTTTCAAACCCCTATATGGCATGGAAGTTAGTTGAGGAACTTTGATTTTCAAGAAACAAAATTCATGCTTCCCGGAAATATTGCAGTTTATTCTGCGAGGAAACCGCTGAATGAAATGATTTTATAAAATGTGGCACATCCCGTTGGAATTCAAAATCTGATGGAACACCATCCCACGTTCCACAGAAAGCAATGTGTCACTTTCCATTCATCCCCAAACTCCAGAATCTTTTTATGTCTAATGACATATTAATAAAAATGATATGGCAAGATACCGAGAGAAAGAAGACTAATGATGAGTTGGTTTAACCTATATATGGATTTTCATGGAAGAGATTTGATGCTCGACATCCTGATTTTTCAGCTGACGTGCATAATGTGAGGCTGGGTCTTTCATGTGACAGTTTTAATCCGTTTGGGAAGATGCTTACTTCACACAGCACATGTCCAGTTTTTATACACATTTATAATCTTTCCCTATGGTTGTGTATGAAAAAACCTTTCACTTTCATGAGTATACTCATATCTGGTCCTTCTGATCCCGGCATTGATATTTATATATACATGCAACCTTTAATAAAAGAGTTGAAACTTCTTTGGGATATGGGTGTGCGCACATACGATGCATTTTCGAAAGACATATTTCAGATGCGTGCTGCGCTTATGTGGATGATCAATTATTTTCCAGCTTATATAGTGATGTCTGGATGGAGCATGAAGGAAAAACTATCAGGCCTAGTTTGTATGAAGAATACACGATCTAGAAGACTAAAACATCACTGTAGTTTCAGTTTTATGGGACATCGACAATTCTTTCCAAATGATCATCCATATAGAATGAATCTTCGAAGATTTGATAATACCATAGAGATCGATGATCCACATCAGCGTATGTCTGGAACTGATGTTCTTAATGAATTGAAAGATTTCAGTTTTTCATTCGGGAAGGGTCAAATGAAATTTGGAAAGAGAAATAATGTTTCCACTGAAACCTGTTACAATTGGAGTAAGACGAGTATATTTTTTGATTTTCCTTATTGTTCAACCAATTTGTTACATCATTTCTTATATGTAATTTATATTAAAAATAATGTATGAAAATTTTTCTTTCAGTTCTTCTAAATGTCAAGGGGAAGACAAAATATGATTTGCGATCTCGGTATTACTTGGTTGATTGAGGCTTCAGACCAGAATTGCATCTTGTGCGTATCAGTGAAAATAAATGGAAACTTCCATGTGCTTATTAAGTGATGACACCTACATAAATAAATATTGAAGTATTAGAGACTATTATAGTTCCTAATTTCTATTCAAGAAACATATCTAAACGGGTCAACAGAAGAGAGTTGAAGCTAAAATCATTGAAGACTCTTGATTATCATGTTCTAATGCATGAGTTTCTTCCAATAACAATCCTTCATCTTTTGTCCAATAATTTAAGGGTGAATGTTATTCGGTTGTGCCATTTGTTTAGAGATTTTTTTGCTATGAATTTGTCCAAGTTTTTCTTGGAAAAAATGTTGACAGATGCCCCATTAATTTTGTGTGTGTTGGAGAAAATATTTCTCCATAATTTTTCACATGCATGCTGCATCTGACTGTCCATATTCCCACTGAAATACTTCTCAGAGGACCTGTTTCTTTTCGTTGGATGTATCCAACTGAAAGAAATATGTACACATTAATATCTTATGTCCGAAATAGGAATCATCCCGAAGGTTCTATCATGAACTGTTACTTGGTTCAAGAATGTATAGATTTTTGGTCAATGTATTTGTTTGATCTTACTACAAGAATGAATAGACCAATGAGAAATGAAGAAGAGCAGTATGAAAAAATTGAACCCATATTTCCATCAATTCCTCAAATAAGAGGAATTCCAGGATCATATACATTGAAGACATTAATCCATAAAGGGCGGTAGATGGAACATCGCATAGTTTTGTTAAACTGTGATTTGTTTGATGACTATATCAGGTAACTAAATTGAAAATGTATATCTTAAATATAATTCTATTAAACTATTCATATTTTTTATCTACAGGGAACATAAAACAATGATAAATATGAATCATTGTTCTTTATCTTTGAAAAGGAGAGAGACTTTGCATAGCAAAGAGTTTTTTGCTTGGTTAAAATTGAAGGTAAAAATATTACTATTTAAAATAATTATATCAATATTTAGTTAATTTTAATAGTCATTTATATTAAAGGTATTGATTTTGTCTGCTAACTCTGTCTATATGGAAATAAGAGCTTTGGCTTTTGGTCCTAATACCATGGTTCGTGACTGTAAATCAATTTGTATCAATGGGTACAAATTTATTGTCACTGAACAAGAAAAGAACATGAGAACACAACATGATGGTTTTATGATTAATGCCACAATAGATTGTTATTCCAGTGCATTAGATAGTAGACTGTGATTTGAAAATGTGGGTTATTATGGAGTCATTGTGAAAATAATAATATTGGATTTTTACTCTCATGGACGAGTCACAATGATGAAATGTCATTGGGTTGATTTGATGACGAGACATGACACATTTATTGATGATTGTGGATTTCAAGTAATTATTATGACTCGCACTCTTACTATCGAAGAACCATATGTGTTGGCATCAATGGCTAAATAGGGGTTTTATGTCAAATACAATCTTCGACATGAATTTGGTGTCATGCTTGAAGTAATTAAAGGACATATTTTTGATGATGGTGATGATGGAATTGACACTATACCTAGTGCCATTGGAACCAATCCATTTATTTCTTTTGATGACTCCAATAGCTCAATATTCAGAGTTGATTGTGAACCTAAAGTTGTGGTTGAAAATATATAGAATCATTCATCCAAGTTCTCAATTCTTTTGGTTTACCTCGATTTGGGTTGTTAAGGTTGGTAATATTCAAATTGATTTATTATTGATCACAAATATTTTTTAGCTGACTTGACCATTAGGTGAATTTTCAATGTTTATTGGTTTCAGTTTTATTTGAATTTCATTTTCTAATTTGGAATTGAACTGTATTCAAACCTAGTCAAAAAAATATTTCTAACTTGGTGAACATTACAACTTGTGTGATTTATTAAATCCATTCAAGCTCTTCTAAAAAAATAGATAGCTAAATTACCAATGAATCCCCCTATTCCCTCATATATTTAGTTTTTTGGGTTACACATTAGATTCCTTTTTCTAATTAATTACATATTGGTTTTCAAAAGCAGTAAATGAAACCAATTGAAGAGAGACGAAGGAAAAAATGATGGAGAACAATCTTTGAATATCAGATATGTGCATTCCACCATTAGTGCCTACATTGAGTACCTTATTTTAAATATATATATATATATATATATTTAAATAATATATAATGTCATGTGATTAATTTTTTTAGAAACATTTTTATAGGATCCACCTATACGTCGACAGTTATTCGACGAGGATCCTAGTACTGGTCCTAGTACTTAGGCCGGTGGTACAATGAGGGTTCTTACTAGAGGTGGACGAGCAGCTTCACATACCTGACTATACCATGACCCTCCCACTAACATGTAAACCATCCCACATTCTGACCACGGTGCGTCATTAGTGAAACACGGGATATTTAGGCCTCCCATGTTTTCGCAACCTTTTTCATCTTCTGTCCCATCAATTTCATATCCTATGATGATTCCCACTCCCTAGTTAGAATTCGGTCATACAACTGTCCCATCATCTTTTCCTTCTACTTCCGTCTCTCCGAGCTTCTATATTCCATCATCTTCGACTCCTGTTCCACCACAGGGTGTTCCATCTGTTTCTGTGGATCCAGCGGCGCTCAACTATCAGACTGGCGCAAGTATATTTATAGAACCCAAACAAATTTTTAAAGAAATTTTTATTTTCATTATAACATATTTTCATAAAATATTTGTTTTTCTTTCATGACAGATGCATTTAATGACAGGAGGAGGGGGTGGGGGAGTACACGCATGTGTTCGGTGTGGAACCACCGCACATAGGTTATGGTGGATTAAAATGAAGACAACCAAATGGTTGATAAAACAGGGTTGCAATGTCGGAGTTTTTTGGTGATGCTTTCCAAATACTACGACATTATTCCCGTCAGCCCGCTATCGTGGAGAAATTTTCCACATGAGGTCATGGATAGATCTTGGGCAGAGATATGGGTAAAAAAATCTGTTGAATTTAGTGCCATGAATTATTTTTGTATTTATATGAATTAACATTTTGATGTCATCGATTTAATTTTCCCGATGGTGAGGGTGCACGACCGGAACGTCTAATGGATTTAGGCGAGCTTTGGGGAGCATAAAAGCATGAGTTGTATATTGGCTAGTGTGCTAGAGTTTGCACTGAGTTAGAGGCGGTACCAGTCTTGGATGATTGTCCTATAGAGCAGTATCGTCATATGATTACTCATTGGATGACTACCCAGTTTAAGGTATTAATTACATCTGAGGTATTTAAATAATAACTTTCATGTTTTTCATTAATATTATCCGTTTCATTATCGAATTTTATTTAGGAATAATTTGGAAAAAATAAAAAATAATTGATGCAAAAAATACCTCCACACACTATGACATACTACGATGCCAGATCATGAGAGGATGCAGGTATGACAATTGTTTATAATTTTTCTTTATGACTTACACTTTATTTTGTTTACTCAATTATTTAATAGTTTGATAATTTGTTCATATAACTTTAGTTTTCAATGTCATTGTAGAGGAAAATACAGAATATTGAAGGATGTGTGCCTCAAGAAAAACTGTTTTGCTCGAGTAGACGGAAAAAGGATGGAAGTACCATCAACTAAGCGACTCAGAAACAGATTGTAAGTTTTAATCTATTGATTTTATATTTTTATATCTATTTTTTAACTTAATAATATATTTATATTTGTAACAGGCTGCTTTAGAGGCCCTAGATGCCAAAGAACCAGACAATTTTGGGCCAACTGATCACTTACATCAGGTGTTGGGAGAGGAGCATCCTGGTAGAGTATGCTGCCGACCTAGGATAGCCCCGATGAGGTATTAGCCCTCCTCAGGTACGAGTTGTAGTGCCACCGAGCTGTAGCATGTTAGGGAACAGGCAGAACAGGCTGAGAAAAGGGCCATAGAGATGGTATAACAGTCGACTAGTGAAAACAGTGCATTTATGAAATTTAATGAACTTCTATGTCCAACACTTGAACCAGAGGCCAGCCCAGCTTTTGATGAATATATGTCATCAATAAATTCTATATATGGTGAACCATGTGGCAGTTCTATTGGTGGTCAAGATGATATCCAGCATCATGATGATGATGGAGAGGAGTTTGATGCGGAATAGGAGGGAGAGGAGGAGGGCGAGGCGGATGGCGAGGGAGAGGAGGAGGGATAGGGTGAGGAGGAGGGCGCTGAGGAGGGTGAGGAAGATGATGGGGACGAGGACAACGAGGAGGGAACGATGTGGTTGGTACCACTCTGACTGTGTCTCTTTTTTTAAAATAGGCAGGATTATAAGTGAAAAGAACAACTGACATATAGAAAACTGACCAAACACATTCGGATTCTGTTGATAATTTATCACAGTGATCCATGGGTCATATGTGACATGTACGAGCCAACACGGGCTCAATTTGAGTCTCAGTGTGGCCGAGATCAATCTAAGTGTCTCTATTTTGTTTAAAATGGACACAATTTTATGTATATATGGAAAACTGACCAAATGAATTCAGTTTCTATTGAAACTTTAAGAGAAGGATCCATGGGACATATGTGACTTGTACGAGTCAACCTTGCCTCAATTTGAGGTGCGGTGTAATCGACACCACACAAAGTGTCTCTCTTTTGTTTAAATTGGACTTCATTTTAAGTTAAAACAAAATTTAGCATATGGAAAACCGACCAAACAGATTCTGATTGTGTCGATACATTATCAAAATGATCCATGGGTCATATGAAATGTGTACAAGTCAACCACGCCTCAATCCGCAGCGCGGTGTGGATGACACCATTCATAGTGTCTCTCTTTTGTTTAAAATGGATATCATTTTAAGTGAAAACAAAAAGTGACATACGAAAAACTGACCAATTCATTCGAAATGTACTGATACTTTGGGAAAACAATCCATGGGTCATATGTGACGTGTACAAGTCAACCCCACCTCAATCTGAGGCAGGGTGTGGCCGGCACCACTCTAAGTGTCTCTCTTTTATTTCAAAAGGATATAATTTTAAGTGAAAACATCAACTGGCATACGGAAAACTAACCAAATGCATTTGGATTGTTTTGATACATTAGGAAAATGATCCATGGGTCATTTAAGACATGTACACATCAACCCCGTCTAAATATGAGATATGGTGTGGCTGGTACCACTCTAACTGTGTCTATTTTGTTTAAAATGGACAGAATTATAACTGAAAAGAACAACTGGCATACGGAAAACTGACCAAACGCATTTGGATTCTGTTGATAATTTCTCACAATGATCCATGGGTCATATGTGACGTGTTCAAGTCAACTCAGGCTCAATCCGATTCACGGTGTGGCCGGATCACTCTAAGTGTCTCTCTTTTGTTTAAAATGGACAACATTTTAAGTACATATGGAAAACTGACCAAACACATTTGGTTTCCATTGAAATATTAGGATAATTATCCATTGTTCATATGTGACATGTACATGTTATACTTGACTCAATTCGAGGCATGGTGTGTCCGAATCCACTCAAATTGTCTCTCTTTTGTTTAAAATGGACTTCATTTTTAGTGAAAACAACAACTAGCATACGAAAATATGACCAAATGAATTCTGATTGTGTCGATACTTTAGCACAACGATCCATGGTTCATATGTGATGTGTACGAGTCAACCTTGCCTCAATATGAGGAGTGGTGTGTCCGAAACCATTAATAGTGTCTCTATTTTATTTAAAATGGACACCATTTTAAGTGAAAACAACAACTCACATACAAAAAACTGACCATATGCATTCAAAATGTGTTGATGCTTTAGGAAAATGATCCATGGGTCATATGTGATGTGTAAGAGTCAACCCTGCCTCAATCCAAGGTGCAGTGTGGCCGACACCACTCTAAGTGTCTCTCTTTTGTTTCAAAATGATATCTTTTTAAGTAAAAACATCAACTGCCATATAGAAAACCAAATAAATTCATTTGGATTGTGTTGATACTTTTGGAAAACGATCCATGGGTCATTTGAGATGTGTACAAGTCAAACTAGTCTAAATCTAAGGTGCGGTGTGGCTGGTACCACTATAACTCTATCTCTTTTCTTTAAAATGGACATGATTATAAGTGAAAAGAACAACTAGCATATGGAAAACTGACCAAACGCCTTTGGATTCTATTGATAATTTATCATAACGATCCATGGGTCATATGTGAACTGTACGAGCCAACCCGGGCTCAATGCGAGCCATGGTGTGGCCGAGATCACTCTAAGTGTCTCTATTTTGTTTAAAATGGACAACATTTTAAGTACATATGGAAAACCGACAAAACGCATTGGGTTTCCGTTGAAACTTTAGGAGAATGATCCATGGGTCATATTTGATGCGTATGAGTCAATATCGCCTCAATCCAAGGCGTGGTGTGACCGCCACCACTCAATGTGTCTCTCTTTTCTTTAAAATGAAATTCATTTTAAGTGAAAACAACAACTAGCATACAGAAAACTGACCCAACAGATTATGATTGTGTCAACACTTTGGAACAAAGACACATGGGTCATATGCGATGTATATGAGTCAACACTGCCTCAACATGAGGTGCGGAGTGTCCAGCACTATTCATATTGTCTCTCTCTTTTTTAAAATGGACACCATTTTAAGTGAAAAGAACAAGTGACCAACGAAAAACTGGAAAACACATTCTAAATGTGTTAATGATTTAGGACAACGATCCATGAATCATATGTGATGTGTAAGAGTCAACCCCTCTTCATTCCGAGGTGTGGTGTGGCCGGAAATACTCTAAGTGTATGTCTTTTGTTTCAAAAGGATATCATTTTAAGTGAAAACATCAACTGGTATACAAAAAACCGACCAAACGAATTAGAATTATGTTGATACTTTAGGAAAATGATCCATGGGTCATTTGAGCTTTGTACGAGTCAACCCCATCTAAATCTGAGGCGCGGTGTGGCTGGTACCACTCTAACTGTGTCTCTTTTGTTTAAAATGGACAGGATTATAAGTGAAAAGAACAACTGGCATACGAAAAACCAACCAACACATTCTGATTCTGTTTATAATTTATCACAGTGATCCATGGGTCACATGTTACATGTACGAGCCAACCCGGGCTCAATACGAGTCGCGGAGTGTCTGGGATCACTCTATGTGTCTCTCTTATTTTTAAAATGGACAAAATTTTAAGTACATATGAAAAACTGACCGAACACATTTGGTTTCCATTGAAACATTAGGATAACAATACATCAGTCATATGTGACTTGTACGTGTTAACCTCGTCTCAATCCGAGGTGCAGTGTGGCCGAAACCACTCAAAGTATCTTTCGTTTCTTTATAATGGACTTCATTTTAAGTGAAAACAACAACTAGCATACGGAAAACCGAACAAACAGATTCTAATTGTGTTGATACTTTAGCACAACGATCCGTGGGTCATATGTGACGTGTACGAGTTAACCCTGCCTCAACCTGAGGTGCGATGTGGCCAACACCATTCATTGTGTCTCTCTTTTGTTTAAAATGGACACCATTTTAAGTGAAAACAACAAGTGACATACGAAAAATTGACCAAACGCATTTGAAATGTTTGGATGCTTTAGGAAAAATATCCATGGGTCATATGTGATGTGTATGAGTCAAACCCTCCTCAATCCGAGTCTCGGTGTGGCTGGAACTACTCTAAGTGTCTCTCTTTTGTTTCAAAAGGATATCATTTTAAGTGTAAACATCGAATGGAATACAGAAAACCGACCAAACGCATTCAGATTCTGTTGATACTTTAGGACAATGATCCATGGGTCATATGAGACGTGTACGAGTCAAACCCGTCTAAATCAGAGGCGTGGTGTGGCCGATACCACTCTAACTGTGTCTCTTTTGTTTAAAATGGAGAGGATTATAAGTGAAAAGAACAACAGGCATACAGAAAACCACCCAAACGCATTCATATTCTGTTGATAATTTATCACAACGATCCATGGGTCATATGTGATGTGTACGAGTCAACCCGGGCTCAATCTGAGTCGCGGTGTGGTCGGGATCACTCTATGTGTCTCTCTTTGGTTTAAAATGGACAATATTTTTAGTACATACGGAAAAATGACTAAAATCATTCGTTTTATGTTGAAAATTTACGAGAACGATCCGTGGGTAATATGTGACATGTATGAGTCAACCTCGCCTCAATCCAAGGTGCGGTGTTGCGGACACCACTCAAAGTGTCTCACTTTTCTTTAAACTGGACTTTATTTTAAGTGAAAACAAAAACTAGAATACGGAAAACCAACCAAACGGATTCTAATTGTGTCGATACTTTATCACAATGATCCATGGGTCATATGTGATGTGTACAAGTCAACCTCGCCTAAATCTGAGGCGTGGTGTGGTGGATACCATTCATAGTGTCTCTCTTTTTTTAAAATGGTCATCATTTTAAGTGAAAACAACAAGTGACATATGAAAAACTGACCAAATACACTCAAAATGTTTTGATCATTTAGGAAAATGATCCATGTGTCATATCTGACGCGTACGAGTCAACCCTGCCTCAATATGAGGCACGGTGTGGCCGGAACCACTCCAAGTGTCTCTCTTTTTTCAGAAGGATATCATTTTAAGTGAAAACATAAACTGGCTTACGAAAAACCGACCAAACGCATTAGGATTTTGTTGATAATTTAGGAAAATTATCCATGGGTCATTTTAGACGTGTTCAAGTCAACCTCATCTAAATCCGAGGCGTAGTGTGGCCGGTACCACTCTAACTGTGTCTCTTTTTTTTTAAAATGGATAGGATTATAAGTGAAATGAAAAACTAGCATACAGAAATCCAACCAAATACATTCAGATTCTATTGATAATTTATCAAAACAATCCATGGGTCATATGTGACATGTACGATTCAAACCAGGCTCAATCTGAGTCGTGGTGTGGCTGGGATCACTATAAGTGTCTCTCTTTTGTTTGAAATGGACAACATTTTAAGTACATATGGAAAACCAACCAAACACATTCAGTTTCCATTGAAACTTTAGGAGAATGATCCATGGGTCATATTTGACATGTACGTGTCAACCTCACCTCAATTCGAGGTGCGGTGTGGCCAACACCACTCAAAGTGTCTCTCTTTTGTTTAAAATGGACTTCATTTTAAGTGAAAACAACAACTAGAATATTGAAAACAGACCAAACGGATTCTGATTGTGTCGATACACTAGAAAAAAGATCCATGGGTCATATGTGATGTGTAAAAGTCAACTCCGCCTCAATCCGTGGTGCGGTGTGGCTGACACCATTCATAGTGTCTCTCTTTTATTTAAAAAGGACATCATTTTAATTGAAAACAACAACTAATATACAAAAAACTGACCAAATGAATTCAAAATGTGTTTATTATCTTGGAAAACGATCCATGGGTCATTTTTGACGTGTACAAGTAAACCACACCTCAATCTAAGGCACGGTGTGGCCGGTATCACTCTATGTGTCTCTCTTTTGTTTAAAATGGACAACATTTTATGTTTATACAGAAAACTGAACAAACAGATTCTAATTGTGTTGATACTTTACCACAATTATCCATGAGTCATATGTGACGTGTACGAGTCAACCATACCTCAATCTGAGACGCGGTGTGGCCGGAACCACTCAAAGTGTCTTTTTTTTCAAAAGGGCATCATTTTAAGTGAAAACATCAACTGACATATGGAAAACCAACCAAACTTATTCATATTGTGTTGATACTTTAGTAAAAATATCCATGGGTCATTTGAGACATGAACGAGTCAACCCCATATAAATATGAGATATTGTGTGGCCGGTACCACTCTAAATGTGTCTCCTTTGTTTAAAATTTGCAGGATTATAAGTGAAAAGAACAACTAGCATATGGAAAAAAGACCAAACACATGTGGAATCTATTAAAACTTTAGGAAAATGATCCATGGGTAATATGTTATGTGTAAGAGTCAACCACGCCTCAATACAAGTCACGGTTTAGCTGGTACAATCCAAAGTGTCTCTCTTATGTTTAAAATGGGCAAAATTTTAAGTATATACGGAAAACCGACCAAACGGATTATGATTGTGTTGATATTTTAGAAAAATGATCCATGGGTCATTTATGACGTTTACGAGTCAACCCCGCCTCAATCCAAGGTGCGGTGTGGCCGGCACGATTCAAAGTGTCTCTCTTTTATTTAAAAAGCAATCATTTTAAGTGAAAACAACAACTGGCATACGAAAAACCGACCAAATGCTTTTGGAATATGTTTATACTTTTGGAAAAAGATACATGGGTCATTTGTGACATGTAAGAGTTAACCTCGCCTCAATCTGAGGCACAGTGTGGCTAGTATCACTCCAGTTGTATGTATTTTGTTTAAAATGGACATCATTTCTAGTAAAAACATATGGTATACGAAAAATTGATCAAATTATGAGTTGAATTCCGGATTACACATATAATTTTCATATAAATTTTAAATTTATTTCTAAATGAATTATGTAAGTTTATAATTACATTTTGAATTATGATTTAATTCTGAACGTGTATAGTTCCTAGATGCATTATATGTTAAATGTGTGTGAATTGGTACTATATATGTATGTGTTAGTTAGTTTTTTCAGGTACAATAATTGTATATATATGTGTTAGTTTATTTCAGGTATAAAAATTGGAAATGATTGAAAGTGAGAGGGAATAGATTGGATACTATGAAAATTGCACAAAAATGAGAGGGTAGCTGTTGTGAAAATTGCAGGCTGCTGTGCAATTTGCACAACATAGGCTATGCCAATGGTTTGAAAATGTTTGCATAGCCTCTCTGAGTATTTTTTGACCAATGGTTCTATGAACAGTTGGTAAAAATACTTTCCCAATGGTTTAGAAACCATTAGGAAAGAAGTCATCTGCTTGGTTTTCCCAACGGTTCAATCTGAACCATTGGGAAAAACTATCCCAACGGTTTGGAACAACTGTTGGGATATGTTAATTTTTTCTAACCTATCCCAACAGTTCACTATAAACCATTGGGAAAATCATTCCCAATGGCTTACTTCCCTACGGTTTGCAGAACCGTTGGTATAATACATACCAACGGTTCTGCAGCCTTTCCCAACTGTTCCGAACCATTGGTAAATCCTACATTGCCAGTAGTGTGTATCATGACAGATGATGAGTTGTCTGTTATTATTTTTGGATCAAGATCCGAAGAAGCTAAAAAATTAGAGGGAGGGTGATGTGAGGAATTATTTTAAGTGTTGTGGGTTTCATTTGGATCACCCCATTCCATGTTATGACTAATAGAGGCTGATAAATGATGGAAATAGGAGATTTAGTTCAATTTATGGAAGTTAACAATCATGATCCAAGGTAGAGAGGATGAATCTTGATACCATTTGATAAATCAATAGTTTATATAAAAGAACCAACTAATTGTCGTGTATCCTAGAAGAAGCCAAGGTGTGTATCTCTTGGATATGGTGCTTGGGTTTTGTGGAAAGTTTAGGATCACACACTATTTAGTTAGGCCCACTTACTATGTGACCCCCTAGTGGCTAAGTTATCTTCTAGATAACACAGTCTTAGGACCCTATGATTTTGAAAACATCATTTACTCCATGAGTACATTGGAATGGGTTGATACCTAATCATGTCCGGGAACATGTTTAGGTACATGAGCATGAGATTAAGTACACATACATGGCATAAAACACATGGGAATGACCCAAGTAGTTGAGAAACAATGTGTTCCACCGATTCAAACAATGTATGATGATAAGGATTCCCAAACCATTTCTATTGGAGAACACGACCAGGAAACAAGTTTGGGACACATGTTATGTGGACCCCTTACATGCTCTATACATCCCTCCAAAATGTCTCCCTCTTATATGTTCTTCATTTTGACTTATATTTTTCCTCGTGAGTAGCCTTTAATGAGAAGATTTCCACATAGAACATGATGGTTTCCACTGTTGTGGAATAAAATATATGATGGGAGAAGTTATAATCATGAAAATTATTTATGTGACACTCAGTGATGGAAATGACATGGGTGGGATCATTAGATATATTTTGGGGTCAGTACTCCCCTATCATAGTTGGGTGTAGGTTCCCCATACTATCAAAGAGAATAAAGTGTTAATAACCCCTATCTAATGAGGGAATGGGATGAACATAATCTATATACCAATAAATATGGTACCCCTTACACTGGGTGTGCTTCCTCTATCTACAGAGCAGTAATCCACCCTCTTTCAACTCCAAAAGTGTACGGGTCTTCCATTAGAGTTGTAGATCCCTCGACTATGGTGTATAATAGTGAGGATCAAGCCTACCCACACACATTATGGTGAGTTTTTTTTATGATGGGAATTAGTAAGGGACCATTGGAGATGCATGATTACTCATTGAAGTTTGTAGGGATGTGGGATAGTGATCAAATTTTACAATAATCGAGATTTCTTTATGACAATATGTAAGTAAATATTTTGGGTTTCATTTCCTTATTGATTTATGTTTAGTTTACCACTATTATTATATATTTGTATCTCTCCTTTTTGGTTTTAGGGGAGTCCTACTAGGTATGTATATACTCACCCATGCATGGGATTTTCTCATATGTGTCATGTTTTATATAGATGAAGAATATAACAGTGGTGAATTCTATGGAGGATATTATTACCAAGGTGCATTGACCGCATACTATGGTCAATCCGGGAGATCACAATTCTAGCCTTTTCAGGTTTCTTTATTTCTAGTTATTTTTTAAGAGGGGACTTTTTTCTGGATGGGTATGTATTTTTTCACTTTACATTTTAATTTTTAATCTGCCATATTTTTATGTATTCCCTCTAGGTTATATCATGCAAGGTTTACTCTAGATGGAACACTATTATATTTTTCACAGGCACTATTTCATGAAGATGAATGGTTCATTCCTATGGGTATTTTAGGGAAAGTAATCCCACATTATATTATCCATACTAGTGCTTGTCGCCAACCAATGGACAATTTTTGGTGGGATTGGGGTTGTAGCAGCATGTCCTTCTTCTAGATAGGCGGTCTGTAGTGGGTCATGTCACTACATATTGAATTCATAGTTGTTAATTCCTTAGGAAGAGGTTCAGAGTTCTCCCACCATCATGATTTTTTGGGGCTTAGGGAAATAATGTTTTAGTATCTTGAGGGTGGTTTTCAGGCCAAGGAACCTAGTGTTGGTATCGTGGCCAAAATATCCAAAAACCCGAACTGTAAAACCCTTCTTGTTGACATGGAATAATGCTACATTAGTTTCAAGGAATAATGTTACATGAATTATATAGGATTGAGTACTTTTAATGTTCTAATTGAGTCATCTCCCTATTTATATATGCTCATCTTACCATGGTATGTCTTGATTACTTTTAGGATGCCTCTGTGAATGACGATAACCATATTATCAATTTAGGATCTTGTCTATAATATGATGAGTGATGAGTAATTAGTTTAGAGGTTATATCATGAAGTTTTTCCTCTAAGTGGAAAGGGATAAGTAACCCCATATGTTGTGCAATAGTTAGTACCTACAATGTAGGCCAAGGATGCATGTAGGCTTAGATAACTATGCGAGTTCTGCTGTCAGATACTGATGAGGGTCCATAGAGAGTCTATAACCACTAAAGACTTTATTATATTTTCATTTTAGAAGAAATTGAATTTTTTTGATAACATGCTTCATAAGAAACAAAAATTTAATTTTAAGCTATAATAAAAATTGAAAATTGATTCGTAACAAAATATTTCTTACTTTACATGGAAAACTGATATTAGGTTACATTACATGAAGAAATGACTTTCTTCAATGAATTTCATTACACGAAAGACCAGGTATTACCAAACAATAATATATTATTAAAATATTATTATTTTCTATAATAATATATAACCTAGATATTGAATTGGAGGTTATAAATAAGATTAAATAAATTACTAAAATATATGGTTGAATTGATTGACTAAAAATATATTATAAATGAATATAAGAAACAATTGAATATAAAACGAATGTTTTTATAAAAAGAAGTTTTATGCTGAAAAAGGTGTTTTATACTAAGAAATTAAATTAGCGACTATTAGTTAATGATATTAATGAAATATATATTTAACTTATTCAATAAAATATTTTCAATATTAATCTAATATATTTTATGGGAAATAAATAAGAACAAACCTAATTATATATATGAAAATAAATATTTTTCTAAATGTAATTATGCCCCCTTTTAAGGGAGAACTTTATTTAAAACTAAAATTTACAATTATTTAAAAATTATATATATCAAAATACAATTAATTTTTGAAATTCGGATTTCATGATTATTTTAGGGCCAATGTTGGTTATTTTTCTGATATGTTTAATTTTTTGATAAAATGAGAAAAATAATGAATTTTAATTAAATTTTTCTTGAACATCTAATTTATTTATATAGTTAAATAATATTTAAAATTAATTATAAAGTTTAAATAGATCAATTTTAAATAAATTAATATAATTTTAGGTCATTTTAATCAATTTCACATTGAAATTGAATATAAAAAAATTTCAAACATTTGAAAAAATTTTCTTTTAAAACCATATTTATCGTCCCATCATGAGGTTTGATTCAAAATTAATTTTTGACACAATGTGATTTAAATTTTGAAAAATGGATGCACTATTTAGAATAAATATAATTTATAATTTCAAATAATTTCAACTAGTTGTTGACAAAAAATATCTATGAATGTATTTAAAAATAATTTCAGTGATTAAGGTAACATTAAGATTAACAAGGGACTAAACCTTAATCATAAAGGGAAAATGACCTAAAACATGTCCAAAAAATATTTTTAGACATTTTTCAACCATATATTCCCTTTAATCTAGTTTTTTTCATTATTTTAGGCACATTATGTAAGGAAGACCTCCCAATAGTGTTTTATTTTTATATGTACAACAATGCGACTCTTCCTCCATAATAAAAATACACTCACCCTCCTATTTTTTCACAGCTCACAAGAAGATTGCCTCATAAAAAAATAGAAAAACTAATCTCAAAATATCCCTACCATCATCCTAGAATCTGATATTTTTTAGAATACCATCTAATGAATTATTTTGGTATAAACCAAAAGGTGTTACCCACAAAATATGTATCATTTTTCAATGATCAATTTTATTTAATTTACATTAACATCCCTTCAATTATTTTTATGTAGTAATTATATAAAACACTCAGTATCTTTAATATAATTATAATTGTTTTTATAGGATTTTAATCAACACTTTCATACACATCCATCAGATGGGATACAAAATCGTTATTTGTGTGTATGGTGGACAACTACCTCATGAACCAACGTCATTCATTCCCCGATTACCACATTTGAATGCTGTAATAATGATAAATTTATAGTTTATATTTGATATATATGATATTGAATATGTATTTATGCTTTTGAAATTTGATTATAACACATACCATTATGATTTCGATTTTGTGGGAATATGATAAAATAATTTATGGACGTGTGGACTACCACCACCTCAAAGCGACATGATTTATTAATAAAAATATGACATAAATATGATAATGGAATATTAATATATATATATATATAGAATGTATGACATAAATATGATAATGGAATATTAATATATATACATAGAATGTATAATGGAATATACATAGAATGTATTATGGATGATTTTAATAAAAATATGTAAAATATATGACATAAATACGATAATGGAATATATATATATATATATCGTTTAATTTTCATATTTTAATATGAAAAATAAAATGAAGAAGCATTCATGCCTACGTACGACCTTCAATCTCCATGAAAGGTGCATCTCATTTCCTATCTCCAATTATTTAAGAATATTAAAAATAAATATATAATCAATATATTGGATATTTAAATCATGGTTTACATTATTAATATGAGTGAATCATGATCTAATTAATAGTAACAACAAGTAACAATTCCAAACATACTCGATAAACTAGGCAATTAATACCCGTAATAGAGAAAATAATGAGTGATTGTTATCAAATGGATAATAGGATATTATAATAAGATAATATTTGATATTATACATATTATTATGGTTTCATTATCTGTTAATAATAAAATTAAAACCATTAAACATGAGATAATTTAATTTCACCCAAGAGGAAATGCAAGGTAAGTGGTTTTCATCTCATTTTTACATGTATGAGGAAAATGTCATATTCACCACTTAATTTTTTTGTGTTATTTATCTAATAAACCTATTTATATATTATATTATGGATCCTTTTATATTGATGGTATTTAGTTTTTTTTAATTTAGTTATATCATCCAAATTGGTTTGACTTGATAATTACCGTGTGGTAAAATTATTTATGCAATCTCACTTTGTTTATTGATTATTAACTTTCTCTTGAACAAATCACTTCATTATGATAATTTTTTATTGGAAATAAAATTTATTTTAGATATACACACTATTATGTGATTGATAATATTATTTTCTAAAATGTATATCATTTTTAAATACAATGTTTAATTAGATTTTAATTTGATTATCTGGGGAAATATTGATAAATTCATATTATTTATTCAATATAGATATTTGATAAGTCATATTATTTATTAATTAAATAGATTAATTGATGTGAGGAATGCTTTAGACTAACAATGAAGGGTGGGTCATCAAATTTATATAGCTCCTTGATGCATCAACATTTTCTAATGAGACAAATCATTTGGCCAAATTAAATGGGTTTCTACCTGTAGTTTTGAACTGTATTGTGAAAGGTATTAACAATAAATGTTTTCATGTGAATCATACATGATGTATGATAATTAAGCATTTACATTGTAGATATATCTGTTATTACAATTATTATTCATGATAATTTCATATGATAAAATATATGGATGCATTTTATTCTCATTTTATTGATTAAACGGCATGTATTTCAATTATTTATCTTGAAATATTAAATATGCCTTATACCGTTATTTAAACGGCATATGTTCCCATCTATTTACCTTAAAATTTTGATTTATTCTTATTAATTCATTATTTATTTAGTTTTAATTACCCTTACTAATAATTTTAGATAACCCTTATCATGTTTCCATTACATTGGTTATGAATAGGAATCCATTGAATGAGTTTCAAACATGCTATTATTTTACATATGTCATTCTTTTTTTTCACAATGTGTTATGTATATCATGTTTTTAATTTCTGTTGTCCAAAACAATAAACTATTTTCTCTATTCAGATTTGATTCCTTTTAATCATTCCAGTGTAATAAGTCAATGTGAAAACTTCAAGCTTCTAGGGTCGGGGCGTTACAGTAGATATCAAAGGAAGTTTTGTAGGAAAAATGATAACTCAATTTAGAAAAAATAGATTAGGGAACATAAACCTAAGTTAGACATATAGGATAAGTATATAAAAAAATCCTTTAATTTTATTAAGGAATATATTATTTGGTTCTTCCTAGTAATATGTCTTTTTAAATATACTATAAGTTGACATGGTTCTATAACCTATGTACCTAGGGGTAACAAGTCTAAAAAGGGGAACTGGTCCTAACACGAATTTAACCTAGTACATGAAAACATGCCTTACTACGCACCTAGTAATGCACTCCTAGGGGATATTCCTAGGATAATTTTCAATTTAATTACAAACAACTATAATGGGTTTGAATGTAAATATATACCTAAATAAACAATTTTTATGATTATGATATTGGATACAGAAAAAAATTTCAATTTCTATAATTTATTTTACATGTTTTAGGATTATATATTATGTTACATAATGTTATGATCTAACTGAGTATATTCCATTATTTTTAAATGGAACCTATATGGAATAATGGTATAAATACATGTTGATAATGTATAGTTTTCAATTGTAAAGAAACTAATATATATGGTATTGGAATGAAGAAAATTATGGAAATATTAGGTAAATATATCCTATTATGAAAAATTAAATTTCCCAAAAGGAGATAAATATTCCAGAGAGAGAATATCCTTTATTGGGTCTCCTTATCCCACAAAATCCCATATAATTTTGTTGTAATACTGATCTAATTGAATATTAATAATGTATTATGTATTTAGTGAAGATATTTATGGATTTGGGATGTGGTTAAAATGAAAATGTTACACTTACAGTGTATTGTCTCAATGGTGATGCAGCTCCATGGTGGACCCTGATCAAAAACACTAGGGATTAAGGGGAAATATAAATCATGGAATAAATAACTTTTAAACAGACATTATTCAATAAATAATTCCCATGTTATCATAAAATTGAAATGAAGATAAATTTCCTCAAATTTAAGAAAAAGGAATAAGAAAATATGGTAGTTTTTGAAGATACATTTATAAGGTTATCAAGGTAAGCTATATATTACATATGAAACATAAAGTGAAATATTTAACACTTTATTGATGTTCTTAAGAAAAATAACCAAATTTCAGTGGTCTCCTATAAATTTTCATTATATGAAGAAATAGTTTTAATTTATTTCAATATTGAAAAATAATTCTCCCTGTTCTATGGATGATATGGGTAGTAAGAGAAGAATATTTCTTTTAAACACCATGAAAAATGGAATGAGTCAATGAAGAAGATTGGAAAGAAGGATTTTCTATCATGTGATAATTGTGGAAAGAATCATCCTCAAAAATTCTTTAAAGGATTGAGAAATTGTTATAAGTGTAGAGAAAAGGGTCACTAATAAAAATAATGAAAATAAAATAAGGAAAACCTGGTATTTAGTGTTAAAACATAATGAAGATGGGGAAATATGAAAAAAACTCAATAGTAATCAAGGTAAAATAGTTTAGAAGAATATAAGGTATGATGGTTAAGAATATATTACTCATACAACAAAAAAGGTATTATTAATGTGATTGTTTATTTAGATTAAAAAAATACATTGTAAACATATTTTATGGAATATTTCTTTGTTATATAAATTATGAAATACATAAGGATTATAATGAAATTCATTTTCTTTAATTAACTAAGAAAATATATTGAATGGTACCTCAAAATCTTATTTGGTAACACATTAATTTTTTTTGAAAATATATGTTTGATGGAGGGATAATCCTTAATATGTTCCTGATGTTTACATAATGATTCATGGATAAATAGATTGGTGATATGGATAAAGTAAATTGGATATTATAGACTTCCTTGTAATGTATTCTAATGATTTGGATCATAATACATGGAAGGTTCATAAGGTTATCCATTTATGAAATGGTTTAAGTTAAAAATTTGATGATTTTTTAGAGATTATTATATTACATCACCATAGATGTATCTTGCGCAATGAAAAATATTATAAATAGTTAAAGTAATGACTAAAAGATATGATTTTTTTATATAAATGCATCAAGTAAGTATATTTACTTATATAATTAGAGATTGAAACTATTTCTCAACTATATGATAAATATTATTGAAATGAAAATGTTGTCTTATTAACATCATTTTTATTATTTTAATGACCATTATTAACAAATATAGTTTATGGTTTTGTGGTCAAAAACATTCTCACTAAATTTTCTCTATAATTAAGCATCATAACGTTGTATTTATATTTTTCTTCCATTTCCACATTTCAAATATTGTTTTACTATTCAAAAGCCTTGTTTTTTGGTGACACTCACTGTAACGTCCCAGTTCCGGGTGCCACCTAGAGGTTACTTGTTCCCGGTTGGTCACATTACCTTAAGCATATTTCCCAAAACTCCAGAGGCTTTTGGATAGGAGCGAGGGCATTGGATGTGATAGTGGAGAAACTATGCCCTCATTGGTAGAGTAATGCAGCAGAAATAAATAGATAACAATAGCAGAAGCATTAATAACATGAAATAAGTAAACAATGTAAGACTAGAAGTAATAAACAACTGGAGAAAATATTTAAGTGATGCATGATACTTATTTCTCGGAATGAATTCATACAAGTCATAATGTAGGAATATAATCCTAAAACAATATAAAAAGAAAAAAATAAACTCCAGCAGCATTGCAAGTCTCAGCTTGGTCTCATGCCCTCCAACTGCACTGTAGTCGAGTACCTAACATAGACGGTCCCTTTACCTTATCTATACCTATTTAAATATAATCTGTTTAGGCCCAAAAGCATGACCCAAATAGGGAGAGAGACGAATCCCAGTAGGCAACAACCCAAAGATTTATTCCAAATAGTTAGTGAATATATATGGAAGGCAATAATAAAAATAAAGCATCAAACAAGGAAGTACTCATAAGTAAACAGTCCTATAGTTTTAATTGCATTAATTTTCATATATCAAGAAGGTAGTTAATCAAAAACATGTAACCCTATAGGAAGCACTCAATGTATAAGTCCTCTATTTCAACCAATCAGACACAAGCAATCCTCTATGAATTACTCACAGTCTAACCCCTCTAGTTCAGCTTTTGAAAAGACTTTCTGAGGAAGACCTCACTGTCAAATCCCTTTGTGGTCTTTATCGGTAACTATAGACACTCTAAGGAAGCACTTAATGTCCAATTACCCATGTGGTCTCACAAAGTGAAACAACAAGAACTCTAAGGGAGAAAAATTCCACCCCATATGGTCTTGCAACGTAAAACTAACCAAACACTCTGGAGAAGCCCTTTGCATCCATTCCCCCAATGGTATACTACAGCAGGTTCCCACTTCCTTGTGTAAGTCATTCCTGCACAACGATGTTCAACAGCCAATGTAAACTTTAAGAACTACTTGGTTTATGACTTTCAAGAACTACATGGCTAAACAACTACAATCATATAACAACATCAGATAATATAACTCCATCCCAGCAACACTAGGTATGGAAAAAAGTATCCTAACCATAAAAGCTTTAACAAACGGTCAATATCAATACAAATATGTGAAAAACATCCATAGTATGAAATATAACACTATTCATAATCAAACATCCTCTACTCAGGAACACAAGGCATATTAGGCATTAATTGTGCTAACATTCCTAAATACAAAATACCCCATTCTAGGGTATTGGGAACTTTTTCAGATAATATTCAAATACTAACTATGGAAATCCAACAACCACCTACCTCGACATTTTACAATTGATATAATTCAGCATCGGCCCTTAAATTATCCCAGAATGATGTAGATATACAAAAACATAAAAAAAGTTCAACCAAGGATCTCTCATGAAAGAGGATAAATCACAAGATGAAGCTCTAGAAGAAGAAAGAAATCACTGTGGATATTTTAACATAATTGACAGTGGATGATTTGGAGCACAAACGACAGGTCAGTGGCTTAGAGAAGAATCATCACTCCCGATCATTCCTAGATGAGACGAGTTTAGAAGAAGATGAATTTTGGATTGAGACACAACCCTAGTCTGTTTAATGAAATAAAAGAAAAAGTAAATAGTGTGTCCTTTAAAATTACATGGCGTGTACATGCCTTTACCTGATCTTGATTTTTATGGTCTCTAAGTCACCCTACAAGGCGATGTACTAGTCGTTACATGGCCGGTACATGGTCACCTGCAAAAAATAGGTACACAGTGTGTTGTCCAATGTACATGATCTGTAGTCCTTAAATATTGAGATTATTCTATTTTCCTCAAAACACCTGAAAAAAAGATACATACCTGAAAAGAAGATATGGGTTCTAAAAAAAATTCTTCTTAAAGAAATCCATCCCTAATTTTAACTAAGAAGGTGGAGAAAAGGAATCCAATAATAGCTCTGGCCACTGCGATCATACATCGGCCTCCATATCCTAGGTCTCTTCATGTACTTACCCATGTTGGCATAACACTCGTACAAGAGGAACATACCAGCCACAAATATCCTTTGCACTGTTATCAAAAATCCATATAGGATGTTTTCCAAATGAGGGTTTCACCTCCGACTCAACCTCCTCAGTTTGAAAAACATTAGACAGGTATGAGAAGTAACATTGTAGCTAAGAAACATGGAAGACCTCATGCGTAGCCTGGTACCTCTGAGGTAACTGCCACCGATAGGAAACTAGACCGAATCTCTCCAGAACCTCAAATGGTCCAACATATCTCTACAAAGTCTTTCCCTATCTCTTAATCCTCAAGTGTCCCAACATTGGTGTGACATGAAATAAAACCTGTTCTCCGACCTCAAACTCCAGAGGTCGTCTATGTCAATTGGAATATGGCTTCTATCATGATTGTGTAGTAGCCATCCTCTTCAAAATCATCTTTATCTATTTTAAGGTTTTCTAGACAAGATGAGGTCCCAACATAGTTGTCTCTCCCACTTCCATCCAGCGTAATAGTTATCAGCATGACTAACTATATAAAGCCTTATAGGGTGATATCTGAATAGTTTCTTGAAAACTATTATTTAGGAAAAATCTAGAAGAGGTATATGCTTCTCCCAAGAACCTTCAAAATATAGGATGCATGCTCGAATAATGTCCTCCAGCACCTGAATCATATGCTCGGATGGGCTATATGTTTGGGGATAGTAAGCTGTACTCAAAAGTAACAACGTAAAAAAATCCCTCAGTAGTCCCTGCATGACCCAAGAAGTAAAACATGTATCCCTATCTGAAAAAATGGAGTGAGGAACTCCATATAAATGCATAATCTCTCGGATGTACAACATTCCCAGATCATCAACACTAGAAGTATCCTTGATCACTATGAAGTGAGCAACCTTTGTGAGTCTGTCAATAATAACTCATACTGAATCATTCCGTCGAGGTGACCTCAACAACCCTTTCATGAAGTCCATCGCAACATTGTTCCACTTCCACTCGGAAATGGGTAACTACTACAAAAGCCCTACTGGTCGCTGATGCTCCACCTTCACCTTATGACAGGTAGAACTCATCACCACAATACTTGAAACATATTTCTTCATACATAGAAACCAAAACTGATGGTATAGATCACAATACATATTGAGGACCCCAGGATGAACTACCCAAACTGAGGAATGAAAGCCCCTCATCTGCTCCTCACATATGTCTTATGACACACATACTTGTCCATGGAATCACAATATCTCATCCATTCCAATAGTTCATCCAGGAATAGGGGCCTCTCCTTACACACTACCCCGTATAACTAGGCCTTTAGAATATGATAGTGGCCTCATTCGCTCCCAATCAAGTAGAGTAGATGTAACAGATATTGAAGAAAGAAACATCTTCCCCTATCAATTGTGCACATCCAAATGCATCTTAGAGAAAATAGAAATAATCTACCACTAACTACTATCTCCTGAAATTCTTGTATATGAGTCCTCCTTCTCAATGAATTAGCTAATATGTTTCCTTTCCCTGGCATGTAGGAAAGCTCAAAATCAATGGACTGAAGGTTCTCAGCCCACCTTCGATGTTTCAAATTCAGATCACGCTGTGTGAAGATATATTTGCTGATTTTGTGATTAGTGAAAACAATGAAATTCTCTCCTAGAATATAATTTATCAAACAGCGTAATGCATGAACAACTGAAGCCAACTCAAGATTGTGTGTCGTGGAATTCTTCTCTCGTGGCCTCAACTTTCGAGACCCATATGCAACGAATCATTCCCCCTGTATAAGAACTGCTCCCAGCCTGATACCTGATGAATCATAGTAAACATTATAGCTCTTGACCGGCTCTAGAAATACTAGTATTGGTGCTAAAGTAAAACTACCTTTCAGATCCTAAAAGGTTGACTCACAGGAATATGACCACAAGTACTTCACACCCTTCTTCATTAGGAACGTCAATGGCACTACTAAACGTAAGAGGTCTTGTATGAAATGTCTATAGTAACCATCCATCCCCAGATAACTCTATACCTCAAAGAAGTTCTTTTTATTCTCACAGGAAACTACTAACCTCACTTTCTCTTAGTCTATGGATACTCTGGTCTCTGAGATAACATGACCCAAGAAGTGAATCTCGTCCCTCAAAAAGTGGAATTTTGAGATCGTAGCATATAAGTGATGCTCTCAGTGTACTCATAACGATCTCATGATGTGTGTCATGCTCTTGTAAAGTGTGAGAGTACACCAAGATATCTTCCATGAAAACTTCCATGAAATAATCATTGTATGGATGGAACACTAAGTTCATCAGAGCCATGAAATCCTCATCCGCGTTCGTGAGACCGAACGTCATAACCACATACTTTTATAGACTATAACTACTCCAAAAGGCAATAAGAGGTATATATAATGGTCTAACATGAAATTGATGATAACTAGATATATAGTAAATCTTAGAGAGTACCTGGGATCCTTGAAGCTGATCAAAGAGATCATCAATCCTCTGTAAGGGATATCGGCTATTGACCTTCAACTAGTTTAGCTTCCGATAATTCACACAAAGTCTGAGGGTACCATTTGCCTTCTTCACAAAAAGAATAGGTGATCCCCAAGGAGTATTACTGGGTCAGAAGAAACCCTTTTCATGAAACTCCTCACACTACTTCTTGATCTCTGGTATCTCTAGTGTAGCCATCCTATATGATGGAATGGACACCGGTTTTGCTCCTGGAACAAGCTCAAAAGAAAAGTCCACCTCTCACAATGGATTCAAACATGAAAATTACTTTGGAAAGACATCCCTAAAATGATCGACCACCATAGAAAATTCCATCTATGAAATATCCTTTTCATCCAGATATAGACTAGAAATATGGGTTGTAACTCTTCCCAACCCATGATGATCGGGTCCTTCTCTGCATTCCTGGACATCCTATTCACCCTTATGTAGAAATTACTTTCCCTATGGTGACGTGAAACCCACCCTATAGCGATGGCAATCGACAATAGCCTGAAAGGGAACTAACTATTCCATTCTTAGAATGACATCATATCTTGCCATCTCTAGGACATAGAGGACCCCTAATAAGTGACACCCACCAACCTCAGGAGGGAAGTCCATGCACTGACGTACATTAGCTATTCTTGTCCCCAACAGAGTTTCTAGCATCAAGACATTAGAATAAGTGAATATATATAACCTAAATATATCTATAACGAAAATATATATAAAACTATAAGAATCCACTGTATCTAAAAGTACAGAATCTAAAAATTAAACAACTACGATCATACATATAACTGTAGAGGGTCTGTGATCCTTCTCCTAATGGGTCGGCTCCACTGCAAAAGTCTGACCTGAACCACAGCCTTGTAACCCTGCCTGACCACCCTAAGCTAATACATAATTTTGTCTCTGAAATCCTGATGACTGGATACCATTTCCATGACCACCACCTCATCCTGAGTAGCGGTAATAACTCTAGTTCTCATACCAATGAGAAACTGGTGGTGATGCTCCTGAATGGGGAGCCATAGAACAACCTCTATCACCAGTTTCTGGTGAGAAAAATTGACAGAAATGATGATGATGTCCCATCTTTCTGCAATATTGGCACTACAATGGGTCTCCCGAGAAATGTGGCCTTGTTTTCCCACACTTACCATACTAGTAGCACACTACCTAGCTACTAGAGGAAGTATCCCGCTTCCTCAGGTCTCTAGGCATAGAATCCATACAGTGCTTCCTACTGTCTGTGGGAGGAGTAAGATCTCCAAATATTGATCCTCCCTAGCTCAGAACTCCAAAACATCTTATATTGTGCTATGTGATCAGTGCCTGGTTGATTATAGAGGTGATAGAAGTCAACCAGAAGATGTTCACCGAATATCAGATGTCTTTCCTGATACCATCCTCAAACATTCTCACCAGGACTAACTAATCACCTCTTGGGATGTGTGTGAAGCACTATAGCTTTATGAACTGTGAAAATTACTCCATGACTGAGAGAGTACCCTAATCCAAACTCATAAACTCTGGGGATCGATTGACCCTCAAAGTCTCTGGGTAGAAGTAGTCATAGAAGGGATGCTGAAACTCATCCCAAGCTATAACATGATGGCGCCCTAACTACAAAATCAAATCCCACAATCTCTTGGTGGATTTCTAAAGAATATACGTAGTGATATTCACCATCCTCTCTATAGGAATCTCTAGATGATCAAATTTAGATAGAATGTCTTCCAACCCTGACTCACCAGCCCGAGTTCCTCCATCCCCTGAGAATGTGGGAGGCTGCTACTGCGGAAAGACCCACGTCAACTTTTCCATAAACGGGGAGGGATGAAGTGATCCCTTGAAGGTATGCATAAACCTCATGAAGCCTTCTTGGAATTGTGCATCTGCAAATGTATCCAAAATGAGGGATGGCACCAAGACTGGAACGACTGGAGGATCTGCTAGCAGTGTTTGATCTACCATGTCTGGTGTCTATTCACCACACTATATCTGGCATAAAACTAAAGGATGTCTTAGTGTTCTGACTCTGCAAGATCAAGTGCACACCTTAGTTCATTATTATCAAGGACTGAATCTAATAAGTACAGGTAAAAAATAGGAGAAAAAAAGCATTCAAGTTTTACAAAACATGGATACACGGCGTGTATGTACCCTACAAGGCATGTTACTTTAAGCCTTCACATGGGCGTGTAATCCTTCCAACACTGGTCATGTAAAACCCCATACACACAGTATGTTATCCTAAGACACAATGTATACATGAATTGTTTTCCCCTTTTAGAGTTCTTCTACATGACTAACCCACACAGCTCAAATAGAAAAATAATACACAGTGTGTTTTTACCAGAAACGACATGTACTAGAAAGAATATCATCGACCCGTGATTTTAGTCACACGAATGTTTACATGGATAATTCTACGCGGTGTGTTTTTTCCAGACACAATGTGTACTAACTACCCCAAATCCACCCGTGTCATTGGTCACATGACTGGACACATGATCTATACACAAGGCATGTACATCTAGTACACGACATGTTCCACCAAAGTTTTCCTAACCCCGTGTCTCAGCCCACATAGGGAGTGACGCGGCTAGAGACTAAACTGTGTATACATACAGTACATGGCATGTACTTACGAAAAATAGTTCCTTCAGAAACAGAAGGATACATGGTGTTTGTTCAGCAATACACACTATGTATTCTATTTTTTTCTGAAAATTTAGTCTTAGAAAATTCTCTAAACCCAGAAAACACTGATACGAATAGTAAATTTCCAAATTGTAATCTGTGAGGGTACATACTTTTTGTGAATCAAAGTTTATCATTTTATACATGTCATAAAAAAGCATAACAATGAAATGATCCACCAAATTTTGATCCCTGAGGGCCCATAACACCCCAATAACCAAAGTGTGGCATTCATTCAAATGAAAATTTACACAATCCAATACCCTATAAAATATATGGTATTCTATCAAGGAATCTATCATAACAGCATGAATATCTAGAAAAAATCTATCATAGCGACATGCAATCAGTAATGAACCCTAAATGGCATGACAAAAAAGCAAGAAATGTGATCTCTAGAAAGTGCCTATATGTTGTGTGAGATGGCATACCCTCCTATCATCAGGTTGAAAAAGAAATAGAACCTTAATATTATTAATTTTACAAAAACAACATGTGAATCACACAACGATGAAATAAAATCATATATTATAATTGAAAAACCAGAAAAATTGCAATAATCGAGGTAAATTAGCTTTTCACTGTACACGGGTTAGCTACTCCTAGGAACAAATTATTACCAACTACGTATTCTATCATATCCCTAAATATACACTCCAAATAGTAAGTCTGGAAAAATAATAATTCCTTTGATATTAATTTGTAACGACACGGTTCCAAGTGCCAACCAGAGGTGCCTCATACCTGGTTGGTCATATGGCCTCAAGCGCATGTCCCCAAATGCCAGAGGCTACCGACTAACAGTGAGGGCCTTGGGTTTGATAGTGGGAAAACTATGACCTTATTGGAAGAGTAATGCAATGGAAATAAATAGGTAATAATAGTGGAAGCATTAAAAATATTCCATATGTTATCATCAGAAGAATGAAAGTAATAAATTACTTAAGCACAAATATAAGTGATGCATGATACATAATTATTGGAAAATAGACAAAAAAAGTCACAATAATGGAATACAGTACTAAAGAAAATTTCGAAGAAAACCAATAATCTTCAGTAGCATCACAAGCCTAAACTTGGTCCCATTCTCTTCACCTCCACAATAGTCAAGTACTTGAAGTAGAAGGTACTTTCCGTTATCTATACATAAATAAATATAATATATTTGGTACCAAAAGCATGAAACAAACATGGTGTGAGACGAATCATAGTAGGAAACCACCAAAAGATCTATTCCTAACAGTCAGTGAATATTTATGGAAGGAAATAAGAAGAAAGAAGTAGTAAACAAGGAAGTACACAAAATTAAACAATCCTACAGTTTCAATTGCATTCTTTTTCATATATCAAGTAAGCATCTAATAAAAAATAAGTAACCCTATAGGAAGTACTCATAGAATAACCCATATGGTTCAACCAATCAAACCCAAGAAACCCTCTGGGGAGTACTCATAGTCTAACACCTCTTGTTCAGATTTAGAAAAGACTCTCTAAGAAAGAACTTACCGTCAATTCCCCCTGTGGTCTCATATCGGTAACTATAGACACTCTGAAGAATCACTCAATGCCCAATTCTCTATGTGGTCTCACAATTTGGAACCACAGACACTCTGAGAAAGCACAAAGTCCATCCCCCCTATAGTCTTGCAACGTAAAAGTAAACAAACACTATATAGAATCCCTCAACGTCCATTCCCCCTATGGTCTACTACACCAGGTTCCCACAACCCTGTGTAAGTCAATCATGCACAATGATGTACAATAGCCAATGTAAACCTTAAGAACTGCATGGATAACACCTTTCAAGAACTACACATAGCTGAACAGCTACAAGAAAATAACAACATCAGATAATATCACTCAATCCTAACAACACTTGGCCTGGAAATAAGCAGTCTAACCAGCAACACAAGAGTAAACAGAAAATATCAAAACAAACATGGGAAACATATCCATAGCATGGAAAATAACCCTATTCACAATAAAAAAACCTCTAATCTAGAACACAAGTCATATTAAACAATAAAAGGGATAAAATCCCTGAACACATAATACACCATTCTAGGGTATTGGGAACTTTTACACATAATATTAAAATACTGACTAAGGAAAGGAATAAAGCACATACCTAGATGTTGTACGATCGATATACTTTGGAGTCGCCACTTGAATCGGCCTAGAATGACATAGATCTACACAAAGATATTAAAATTTAAAAAAAAGGATGTCACATGAAAGGGGAGTAATCAAGATCTGAAGCTCTAGAAGAAGGAAGAACTCACCGTGGTGATTCCAACACAATCGACGACGATTGATTTGGGACACAGAAGGCGAGTCAGGGCTTAGAGAAGAATCATTGCTCCTGGTCATTCCTAGGAAAAGACGTGGTTAGAAGATGATGAATTTGGGACTGAGATGAGACCCAATCCGTTTAATGAAATAATATAAAAATTACACATCATTTCTTTTAAAAGTACACAGTGTCTATATGCCTATACCAGGCCCCGCTTTAGGCGGTCGGTAGGTCACCCCACACGACCATGTACTTGATCCTTACAAGGCCAGTACACAGTCACCCGTAGCAACTAGGTACGTGGTGTGGACACTTAAGTACAAAGTGTGTACTCCTTAAATTTTTTGATTCTGATCTTTTCCTAAAAACACCAGAAAAACTGGATCAATACCTGAAAAGAAGATGATGGTTCATACATTCACATATCATTTTCCCTCTTCATAATATGATGTATTATTAACAATTTTTATGGTGTTTGTTTAAAAATGATAGGATTTTCAATTATCAATCCACTGATTACTGAGATCATGTTTGAATTTCAAGGATTCCATATATTTAATGGGGTGAGGGGTAGGATAATGTAACACCCCAGGACGATATAATATTTTCCTGTTAGAATATATTTAATTTTGTTGATAACATGATTTATAAGAAACAAAAATTAAATCTTATACTACACCCAATATTGATAATTTATGAACAACCTAATTTTTAGATTTATTTACATGGTTCACCGAGGTTAGATTACATTACTTGAAACAGTAAGTTTCTTCAATGTCTTTTATTACATGGAAGACTGAGTTTTACCGAAAAAATTATATTTTTTAAATATTCTTATTTAATATAAAATTTTATAACCATGTCATTAAGTTGGTGTTTATGAGTAGTATTAACTAACTTATGAAAATATATGGTCTAATTAATTTTTTAAAAATTAATTATAAATGAATATAAGAACCAATTGAATATAAATGGGATGTTTTTATAAAAAATATTTTTATGTTCACAAAGGAATTTTATGATAGTAAATTAAATTAACTAATTTTTGTGAATTAAATTAATGAAATATATATTTTATTTATTCAATATAATATTTTTTATATTCATCCAATATATTTTATAGGTATAAAATAAAAACAAATATTATTTTACTCATAAAACAAACATTTTTCTAATAGAAATTTTTTTGCCTTTTGATGGTTAAAATTTTCAAAAAATATTTTTGGAAATTAAAAAATTATTTCTATCAAAATTATCTTAATTTTCGAAATTATATCATCAAAATTATATCAGGTTGATTTTTTTGTATTTTCCTGTGAAGTTTTATTTTTTGATGAATATTTCAAAATCCAAAATTTTAATTGAAAAATTATTCTTCATATAATTTATTTATATAGTTAAATTATATATTTGATTTGTTTTAATGTTGAATTAGTTAAATTATGCATAAATTTACCCATTTAGGTAATTTTATTAATTTTCACATTGATATTAGAAATTAAAACATTTCATACTTATGAACATTTTTACTTTAAAAACTCACCTTGTCATCGAGTCTATGGGATTGATTTTAAATTATTTTCTACAAATTCTACGCTTGGAATTTTGTATAAATAGAGTCCATATTTTTAATCTTTATAATTTATAATATCTAATATGTTCAACATAGTTTTTTTAACAAAATTATTATTGAATGTAATTAAAATTAATTAGAGATATTATGGTAATATTAAGATTAACAAGGGACTAGACCTTAAACATATGGGCGAAAATGACCTAAAAACCTATTAAAACCTATTTTATGGACATTTTTCAAAACAATACTCCCTTTTATCATAGTTGGTTTTTTATTAGAGGAACATTATTTAAGGGAGACCTCTTAAGAAGTTTTAGCTCTTCATATCAACAATAATGGCACTCATCCTCCACTATAAAAAGGTACTCAACCCTACCTCTTATTCAAAACTATCAAGACATTTGAATCATAAAAAACCTTCAAAAATATTATCACAAAATAACCTAAATCCTACAAGAAGCATCACTTTGGGTATAAATCCATTCAAGGAAGACTTTTGGTATAAACCAAAAGTAGTTACCTGAAAAAGAGGTAACATTTTTCAATAATTAATTTTGTTTGGTTTACTTAACCACCCCTTATATTATTTTTATATCACTCGTATATAATGAAATAAGTATAGAAAACAAAATTATATGTTTTTATGATAATATTTTGACCTAAAAGTTCACACAAATCCATCAAATGAGATACACAATCATCATCTGTGTGTACGAAGAACTACCATTACATGAACCGATGTCGTTCATTATTCCATTACCAAATTTAAGGGTTGGAATAATGATTGGTTTATAGTTTATATATTGTAGTTATGTTTATTATTATTTAATTTTTATATTAAAAATAACTTTATTCTTTCTATTTTGTTTAATTACGAAAACATTGTTTGGGATGTGTGGACTACCGCTTTCTCAAAGAGATGTGATTCAATGACACTATACATTGATTTTATTAAGGAATATTGTAATAAAAAAATGTGATATATATGAAATAAATATTCTAATAGAATTATAATATACACACATATATATTTAACCTTTTATTCTTTTAATAAGAAATATAAATGAAGGTAGTGTTCATGTGTACATATGACATACCGTCTCCATGGTGTATTTTAGTTTCCATATCCAAATTAAATTTATAATTATAAATAAATTTATAATTAATATATAATATATTAAAATTATTGTTTAAATTATGTGTACGATGGAATAATGATCTAATCAATAAGAACAATAAGTAAAAGCTCAAAAAATGTTGAAAAACTAGGTAATTTCCCTTAAAATAGTGAAAATAATGAATAATTGTTAACAATAGGGTAATAAAATTTTATAAGAAGACAATATATGATATTATAAATATTTTTATTGTTATTTTATAATTTAATAACATTATAGATACCATTATACATGCGGATAAAGGACATTCACCCAAAAGTAAACAGAAGGTAAGGGATTTTCATCTCACTTTTTACATTTGTGAGATAAATGTCATATTCACCACTTAATTATTTTTTTTGTGGTGTATATAATAATTGTTTTGAAATATTATATCATTTATTCTTATATATTCATGTTATTTATGGTTTTACTTAAATTTATCTCATGCAAGGTGTTTTGTGGTGAAAATAACCATGTGGTGAAAGTTATATTTGCAATATCACTATATTTTGTGATTCTTAAATTTCTCTTGAATCAATCACTTACATAAGAAAATTTTAAATAGAAAATAATATTTATTTTATATATCCATAATCTTACGTGATGTATATTATTATTTTCTAAAAACTATACCACTTATATGTACAGTCTTTACCTTGACAGTTATTTGATTATATGGGGAAATATTGACAAATCCATATTCATTATTCGATATGGATATTTGAGAAGGAATATTTTTATTAATTTAAATGATTACTCTATATGGGGAATAATTTTTAATTTGAGTGAATATTGGGGCTCAGAATTTATAAATCCCCTCAATGCATCCCAAATTACACGAGTCTCTGCCTATAGTTTCAAACCATCTTATAAAAGGTATCGACGTTATTGTTTTTCATGTACCTTATACAATTATCCTATTAATTAATAATTTTTTTTATAAATATTTTAGGCATTAATTTTATTATACCTAATAATTTCAAGTGATAAAATATATGGATGTATTTCATTCTCATATTATTGGTTAAATGGATTGTGTTTCAGTTATATACCTTTTACATATTGATTATGCCTTATCTAGTTATTTAAATTGCATGTTTTCACACTAATTTAAATTTATATGTGGATTTATTCTTATTTATTAATTATTTATTAATGTTTACTTAACCTTACTATGATTTTGAGATCACCCTTATCATGTTTCATTTCCCCATTTCACGAAGAGGAATCCTTTTAATGAGTTTCAAGGATGTCCTTCTTTTACTTTTGTTATGTTTTATTTTATTTTACTAATGTATTATGTGAATCATGTTTATAATCTGGTTTTAAAAAACTGAAAACTATTTATTCCATTGGGATTTGATTCATTATAATCCTGAAAATGTAATAAAGAAATACACCATATCAGGGCTTCTGGGGTCGGGGTATTACAGAGTTATATCCCCAGGTAGAAGATGATTGTCTTGAGTATGTGGTTTGAGTCATTTGGAATGATTGGACCCTGAATGATTAAATCATTGTGTTGTAATCTAGTATTTTCTTTAGAGGATTTGGGAACTTATAGAGTTTTGTTACATAAAACAATGATGCGAAGAGACTCTCATGTGCCTTCTTCCACCATCTTTGTTGTGAGGAATATTACCCATTTTTCTTTTGCCCAGTATAGATATAGGAGCTTATCAAGTTCAATAAGTGTTGTATAATGGTTTCTGAGTATACCATGAGGTTCACTATCTTTATGCGTTACTCCCTTGATATGATATGATACAAATTTTTCCCGGTGAGGAAGTTTGAGTTGAGACCCCATGAATACATTCAACCTAGTGGGATCTCCTGTTACCTACCGACTTATGCTAGTGTGCTAGAATGGGACCTGATGAATGATGGATTTCAGGTTGAGGAGCGATGGGTGGTCAGATCTGATAGTGGTTATTATATGGATGATGCATCTACATTTTTCTATGGTCATCCGACATTGACGTCTTAGAATATGAGACATTCTCATTCTCATACTCAAACATGAGGATCTACAAATCATGGACTCTGTAGACGATACAATAAGCCTGTAGAAGAGAGATATTATGATTTTGATGGGTAAGATCATTTTGATTGTGATTTTACAACCTATTGTGTAAATCAAGATAGGAAGAGAGTGGAAGTAACCCCATGGATGATATGGCATCCTGCCTTTTATTACATAACTATTCATTACATTTTACAAACCGAGGATCTTTAAAATCTAGTGTACTAGAAATCAGGAACATAAAAAATGAGAACCTAAAATATTTTTTTAATCCCCTTGAAAAGATTTTTGAATGTTTCTTCCTATGAAAAATTAATATATCTCATAACCAGGAGACATTCATCAAAGTAAAGGGTGATCAGAAGGCCCAGTAAGGAATGAAAGTGACAAAATTTACATGTGAACTTGAGCGATATCAATAAGAACTCTAGGAATATCATAAAAGAATGATAAAGAGTCATATAATGATTATAAGAAAATAAATAATATCTCTAAAATGTGGATAAAAAATTCAATTAATAAATTCATAAGTATATCACCAACTTCAATCCTTAAGGTGTCATAAATATTATGAAGGTTATTCACTATGGTATCATAAAACTTGTCTTATCTAGAGATTAATTTTTTACCTAATGAATTGAACTGGTATCAGGGAACAACCTTAACAGTTTTTTTTCATGTGATACACATATATCAAAATAATAAATTTTATAAATATCCCAATGAGAATTAGAGAAATGTGTTTCATATCAAAATCATGATGTTTTTGAAAGTGTCTAAAAACAAGATCATTATGACCCATATAACCCATGGAAAGGGAATACGGGTTTTATGTATGTCAATTGCAAAATAAAATATATCATTTTTAGGTTTTGTTGAATACTTCTAAAAACAAAATAGTTTTTGGTATTCACATTAATAAAATAATTGAATTTCATTAGAAAAAATATAGATATTTTGAAACGAAAATTCTGCAGCATAATAGATATGTAACATGGGTTTAGAAAATATTAAGAAAAGAGGGTACATGGGTCACCCCAACATAAATAACTCATAATATAGTATAGGGGACTAATACAATGTAAATTAGATCATGGTATTGATATAATAATTATATAACACATGAAAAGGAAACATGAAAGGAAAAAAGACGATGCATTTTTTTTATGAAACTTTTGCTGCCTATCAGCATCACTTAAAAATTCTGAAAATTAATTGATGATAAAAAAGGGTGTATAATAATATGTAAATAAAAATGACTATAATATGTATCCATAATATCATAACCCCAACATATTAAAATTTAAATTAAAAGTCATAACATAAGAGAAGTGTTGACTAAAAAATAATGGTGAATGGTTTCCTTACGATGAAGAGTAACACAAAAAACACAAAGGTTGGAAATTTGGGTGCTTGAGGAAACCTTGGTAGGACTCCTTGGGAGGAAAAAATACTAGAACTTTGTTTATGAGAAATTTGGAACGATATTAATTAATGAATGGGTTGGTAATTAAAGAAAAAGTGAGCGAATATTTTATTAATTTACAAGGGACACATCTTTAGTGGTATTTGAAAAACCAAGGGCTTGACCATGGTATCTTCTCATGGTATTGGAAACTTGGTACACATAATAAGATATTTTAATATACACAAATAGACCAGAATTATTACATCACTATTACCTCATTAATGATGTCATTAAACACATCAAAACCTAAAACTGTATTTTTACTATTCACTGAAAATTCAACTGTTTCAGAAAAATCCCATAAATTTACAATAACTATTTATTGACATGTATAATCCAAAAGAGAACTCAATTTTATGAAAATTAATTTTATTTTAAATTAAATTATAAAAATAAAATACTAATACATTTTCAATAATTTCTAAAACAATTTCTTTACTTATACTATGACATAATTATATCACATTACCACTTAAGATGAATAAAAAATATTTATACCTCGTTAGGTGATGTTACTATGCCACTGGTAAAATTACCATTCATAAGGGTAAAATTACTATTCCAAATTGTAATGTTACTACTCTCCAAAAAATTATTTCAATCTTATTAAACCACATTTTTCACACTGAATACAACCATTTCTGTCCTGTTTTTCAAAATCATTTCATAGAAAAAGTTATTTAGTAATTAAATATTTTTATACTATTCTTAAAAAATACTATTCATAAATAACTATTCATAAAATTGAAACTTCTTAGAAAAAGTCTAAAAATTCATCCTAGGTTAATTTTGACCTTTGAAATTCAAAAATGAGGTTTATTTTACCTTAATAATTCTCTAAGTATGAGAAATCTATGAAAAGTACTATTTTTACTTCTAAAATATATATTTTTTTTTCAATTTTTGTTAATTAACATATTCATTATTTGAAAAATATATTCTTCAAGAAATAATGATGAAATAACAATTTTATATATACCAAGGGATTACACAAAGTAACTAAGGCCTCGTTACATTAGCCCTTATAACTCATGCATAGGAGTTAAGAGTAAGTTGTGCTATGGTGATAGAATCATAGGGTGGCTGAAAGAACTTTTCCCAAGTGGTTATTTTTACCAACGTCAACTTCTCTTGTAATTGATTCTGTTCAAGATAAATGTGTTGGAGTTAATCATGGGCTTGGTTTAGAGAAAATCTTAGTGATGCTACCTTCTTCCCAATCTCCAACAGATGGGATTCGTATGACTAGAGTCCACTAGATGAGGCCATCCGGTCTTATTTATTTATTAATAAAAAAAGATCATTTGTATTTATAAACAATATTCATAATGTCAAGAGTATATTTTCCAATGGTCATATTGACCAATGGTCATATATCATTCAAAACCAAAGGTATCATTTGAATTATACTCACTTCATTAATTAATAGATATAGTTCCTTGAGTATAAAATAAAATAACACACAAATTTAGGAAACAAATATCATTCAAAACTTCATATCGTTACTTTTTTTCCCTTAAGATATTTTTTCCCCAAAATTTCAACTCATATCCTCAGAAGAGAAAAGGTAGTGGTACTTCTTCCTCATAGACTCCTCTGGTTCCCAAGTGGCTTCTTCAAATTGTTGGTTTCTCCACAACACCTTAACAAGGCGTGTAGTCATATTGCATAGAACCTTGTCTATACCATCCAAGAACCCCACCAGATACTCCTCATAAGATAGTCCATGTTCTAGTTGCACCACCTCTAGATTTAGTACATGTGAAGGGTGTGGTATGTACTTCCTCAAGAGTAATATGTGGAATACATCATGAACTTGTGCTAGATTTGGAGGAAGTGAAATTAAATAGGACACTACTCCTATGCGATCAAGGATTTCATAGGGGCCAATGTACCTAGTCTTGAGATTACCATTCTTCCCAAAAATCTTGAATCTCTTACAAGGTAAAATTACAAGAAAGTGTTTTTTAGCAGCATCAAACTCCATGTACCTTTTTACAGAAGCTTACAATGCTCTTTTGACGACTCTGAGAAGCCTTAATGTGTTGCTAGATAGAATGAACTTTTTCTATCCTCTCTTTTAGAAGATCATTCCTAAGAAACATTCTCTCACCAACATCCTCCCAAAAATTAGGAGTTATACATCACATCCTATATAGAGCTTCATAGGGTTCTATTTTAATTATCTAGTGGAAGATGTTATTGTAAGAGAACTCAACTAATGAGATATGTTTATCCCATCAACCTTTAAATTCCATCGAACATGTTCTCAGCATGTTCTCAAGTGTTTGAATAGTCTTTTTAGATTGTACAATAGTTTTTGGATGATATTCCATAATGATATTCAATTGGTACTCAGAGAATGTTGAAGACTTATCCAATATTTTGATGCGATCCTTGGATCACAATCAGATATGATTGAAAGTAGAACTCCATACAGCCCTACCACTTTCTTCACGTAAATCCTCAAAAGTTAATCAAGAGAGAAATATTCCCAAATAGAGATAAAATTGGTAGTCTTGGTGAGATAGTCCCAATAACCCATATTGCATTGTTTCCTTTGGAAGTTCTTGGGAGACCAATGACAATGTTCATATTGAAATTATCCCATTTCCATGCTAGTATGGGTAGTGATTTTAATACCTCTTTAAGAAGTTGAAGCTCTGCCTTCACATTCTTACATACCAAAAACCTTGTAGTGTAGTTAGAAATCTCTTTTTTCATAATATCCGACCAATGACGATCACAAAGGTATCTATACATTTTTGTACTCCCAGGATGTATAGAGAACGTAGAGTTGTGAACATGATCCATCACCTCCTTCTTTATTTATGAAATATATGGAAAAAAATGTCTTGTACAAAATTTTAGTACACCTTTTTGATCAATATTGAACTCAGAAAACTTCCTATCCTTCACAGCCACTAACTTCTTTTGTATCAAAGGATCTCCTCTCTAGGATTTGTTGTTATTATATAGTAATGACAGTTAATAAATAATTTAGAATAGGGTTGATGATGTACCTTCAATATAATTCCCATGTCCAACTTTATTAGGTCATTGATCAAAGGACCTCTTTAAATCCTCATCATGGATATAACAACTAGGTCTTTCCTACTTAATGCATCAACAAATTTTTTTGCTCTTCAGAGATGATAATGAATTAAGCAATCATAGTCTTTAAGAAGTTCCAACCATCTCATCTGTCTCATTTTCAATTACTTTTGTGAGAAAATATTATTCAAAGATTAATGTTTTTTGTATATATCGCGTTTCCCACCATAAATATAGTGCCTCCATATCTTTAGAGAAAAAAGACTGTAGCGAGCTACAAATCATGAGTAGGATAGTTCCGATCATGAGTCTTTAATTGTCGAGATGAATAAAAAATGGCTTTGTCATTTTTCATGAGGGTGTACCCAAGAACTTTCAAATCTACATCGCTAAAAATAATGAATCGTTACCTTCTTGAGGGAAAAGTTAACACGGGTGAAATAACTAATCTTCTATTCAGTTGTTTGAAACATTCCTCACACACCTTTTCCCAGATGAACATGTCCCTTTTTGAGTTAACTTGGTTAATGTAGTATAATGTCATGGAATTTTTTTCACAAACCTCCTATAATATAACACTAATTACAGGAAACTAAGAATCTCAGTTATTATTGTAGGCTGAGGACACTCCTCTACAAACTTTATCTTTGCAGGGTCAACTATGATTATTTTATTAGTTACAATGTTCCTCAAGAAATCAAGTTTTTGTAACCAAAATTCACATTTTCTAAACATTCCATAAATTATCTCCTTCCACAGCGTTTGGAAAATTACCCTTATATGATCCTCATACTCCTCATGACTTTTGGAATATATCATAATATCATTAGTAAAAACTACCACAAAGTTAATAAGGTTTTATTTAAATACTCTATTCATAAAATACATAAAAATAGTAGGTGCATTAGTCAATCTTAAGGTAATAACAAAAAACTCATAATTCCAATATCTTGATTGGAAGGCAGTATTAGGAATAACTTATTTATTTACCCTCAATTGATGATAATGAGATCCAAGATAAATATTAGAGATTAATTGAGCCCCAAATATTTGGTTAAATAAGTCGTCAATTCTTATAAGAGGATATTTTTTCATTACTGTGATCCCATTATGTTCTCTATAACCAATTCATAGCCGCATAGATCAATAATTCTTCTTCACAAATAGGACATGTTCTCCCCAAGGAGACACACTCGGTTAGATAAATCCATTCTCCAATAGATCTTGGAGTTTTTTCTTTAATTCCTCCAACTCCATATTTCCCATCCTATATGGGGTCTTTGATATCAGATGAGATCTTGGAACAAGTTCAATGGACAACTCTACCTCTCTTTCTAGGGGAGGTCTAGGTAACTACTCAAGGAATACATCAATGTATTAGTGGATAATGGGGACATTTTTTATCCTTATACTCTCATTTCCTTCTTCTTCTTCATTGATAAACTCCATTAAGAATGATATATGAGGTTCTTATAGACAAAGATTAGGTTCAGATATCTCTCCTTTGAAGATAACTGTTGGTTTTCCATTCATGACTACTATGATTTCATTGATTATGCATTTGATCTTAGAAATATACTTTGAGATCTAGTCCATACCTAGTATAATGTCGAATTATAGCATGGTAATGACTACTATATTTGTGATAAGATTTTTCTTACTAATGTAAAAACTAGATTTTCTAAACACCAACGATGCTTGGATAATCCCACCAGAAGTCTTGACTAATAACTATACTTTTAGAAATTCAGGGGTTGATTCTAAATTCTTTGCAATCATGGTGGAAGTAAAGGAATTTGTAGAACCAGAATCAAATAAAGTACATTATATCTTTGAAAGAACAACATGAGTACCTACCTCCACATCATTTGGATCTTCAACATTAGTTCTTGTGATATAAAAAGCATGAACTTGCCCCCTTGTCCTTTGATGAGGCTAAGTGTGGTTCCCATTCACTTCCCTCATATTTGGAAATTGATTGGAAAAGTTACCATGTTTTCCACACTTATAGAATTGGACATAAGGTTGGTCCTGAACCATCTCCACTATGTCATTAGTGTTTGGAAGTTGAGGATTCACCTCAGTACACAATTCTGTGCAATGTGGCCATCTCATACACACTTTTAGCACTTCCGGCTCCCAAGATGGTAGTTCCCTAAATTATTCTTCCCACATTTATTACACATGGAAAGTTTCACTTGCTTTTCCTCATATTACTTGATCAAAGGTATTCCATAATATGGGATCCATTTATCTCTTCTTATCATTGGATTTATGATACCACTACTTCTCATCAAACTCTAGTTCAACTTTCATTGCACTATGCATGATCACCTCATAGCTATCATAGTCTCGGTTCAATAGATTCTTCCACATATGAGGTCTTAGTTCACCAAAGAATCTATTAAACATCCCGTTAGGTTCCATGACAAAGCTTCAGGTGTAACTAGAAAGTCAGGTGAAGTTTATCTTATAGCTTTCAATAGGCTCGTTCTCATTCTGCTTTAGCTTGAGAAAATCCTTCTCCATTTTTGTTATCATGGAATGAGAGAATTACTTATTGAAGAAGATCCATATGAATTATTCCCACTCCATAGCTTCCACCCCCACTCTTGGACTTGTGTTTTTAACCAGTTCCCACCACTGATCAGATTCTCCCTATAAGTGGTAAATAGATAGGGATACCTTCTCTCATTCTAAACAGTGGAGCATAGAACATATCTTCTCGATAGAGCTGATACACTGTTCAGAAATCAATGGATTGGTAGATCCAATAAACGTTGGTGGTTGTTGACACATAAAGGACTCTACAGAGTGTTGTTCCCTTGATAGTGACATTGGTCTCTCATCTTGATTCATGTTATTTCCTATAACTTGAGTCAGTTGGTCTATCATTTTCATGAAAGTTTCAATTCTAGATTCCATCAGAGAGATGTCATCGCATTGACAATTGCGGTCACCATTTTCATGGTTCCTCCTATTTCCCACCAATTTATAAAATAGTACAACCTTAGTGAGAAACTTATTTCATTTATGAATCTTTAAATTATAAAGTTTTTTTATATCATAAAAAATAATTCTTAATCATATTTTTCTTTAACAATAATTACATTTATATGTAAATCCTTCATAATGATTCATAAAAAGTTTTTGATTAACCTAACTTATCCCCAGCACTGTCAAACTAGGAGTGTAGTAATGCCCCTTGTCATGTTCTAGAATACCTTTGGTCAAGCCCGAAACTCTTTGTTGGAGTTTTCACACCTAGGTATATTGTGTCAAATCCACATCCATATGTTCGTATCTAGACATGGATTTATTTGTTTGGAAACCACTTACTTAATATTTCAACAAATACCATAACGTTTTCCTATATTTTAAATTTTATATATGGTTATTCCAAAAAAATTCATAGCCTAATTTACACATATAACAAAAATATCATTTTATACAACTATGGAATCCCGCCTTTTAATTACATAGATTTTCATTACATTTTACGAACAGAGGATATTTAAAGTTTAGTGTCTTGAAAATAAGGATAATCAAACATGAAAACTAAAAAAAATATTGTAATACCCCTGAAAATATTCTTAAAATGTTCATCCTATGTACAATTAATGTATCTTATAACTTAGAGACATATATAAAAGGAAAGGGTGAGCAGAAGGCCGAGTAAAGAAAGCAACTGAAATAGTTTACTTGTGAACTTCAGCGATATCAATAAGAACATGTGAAATACAATAAAAGAACGATAAAGAGGTATATCATGATAATTAGAAATTGAATATTATTTTGAAAATTTTGCTACAACATTTAATTAATACATTCATAAGAATATCACCATGGTCCACCCCCAAGGTGTTAAAAATATTACCAAGGTTATTCACCAAAGTATCATAAACCTCATCATCTCTAGAGATTAATTCTTTACCCAATGCATTGGAGAGCTATCTAGTTGCACCATTAATATGTAATTATTTTCATTTGATCCCCTTAGATCATAATAATAAACTTAATAAATAACCCAATGAGAATAAAAGAAATGGGTTTCATATCAAAATCAGTATGTTTTAAAAAGGTCTTAAAAACAAGATCATTATTTCATTTATAACCCACAGAAAGGAAATAAGGGTTTTATATATGTCAATTATAGATTAAAATATATAATTTATTTTCTTGATGAATAAACCTAAAAATGAAATATGTTTTGGTATTCACATAAATAAAATAAGATAATTTCTTGAGAAAAAGAGAGAGATTTTGAGACAAATATTCTACAGCATAATGACTATATAACATGGTTTTAGAAAACATTAAGAAAAGAGGGGAAAATGGTCACCCACTAAAAAACCCATAATATAGTATAGGGATAGAATAAAATGTAAATAAGGGAATGGTATGGATACAATAATTACATTCCCCATGAAAAGGAATCTTGAAAGGAAAGAGAAGATGCCTTTTTACGAAAATTCGACAGCCTAACGACATCGCATAAAAAATCAGAAAATGAATTGATGAGAGAAAAAAGGGATTATAATAATATTGAAATAAAAAAGGAATGTATGTGGGATAAATAATACCTTTCTCCTAACATATGAAAAATGGAAATTCAAATACATAGCATAAGAGAAGTGTTGACCAAAAAGGAGGGTGAAAGGTTACCTTACCTTGAAGAGTAACTTCCAAAACACAATGGTTGGGACCTTTGGGTGAATGAGGGCACCTTGGGAGGACTTCGTAGGAGGTAAAAAGACCATAGAATTTGTGTGGAGGAATTTGGAATGAAATTAATGAAGGAATGGGTTCATATTTATTGATATAGTGATGGAATATTTTATTAATTTCCAAGGGACACCTCATTAGTGGTATTTGCAAAACCAGGGGATTTACCATGGTATTTGCCTTTGTTATTGGCCACCTTCGACACCTCATAAAATATCTTACTGTATAAAATTCTAACTGAATTATTACATCATTATTATATCATTAATGATGTCATTAAACACACCTATAATCAAAATTGTATTTTTACAATTCACTCAAACATAACCTGTTTCGGAAAAATACCCAAAATTCACCCTAACTATTTTTAATGTGTAGAATATAAAAGTGAAATACATTTTATAAAAATAAATATCATTTTAAATTATTTTTAACAAATAAAAAACTAATACTTGAAAAATATTTTTTAAAACAATTGTTTACTTATACTATGATATAATTAAATCACAATACCTCTTAAGATAACTAAAACATATTTATACCTCCTTAAGTGATGTTACTATGCCATTGTAAAAATTACAATTCATAAGGATACAATTACTATTCCAAAGGGTAAAGTTACAATTCACTAAATTATGATTTTAATCATATTGAACCTCTTTTATCACCCTCATTACAACCATGTATGTCTGATTATTGAAAATAATTTCATAGAAAAAGTTATTTAATAATACAATATTTTTATACTATTCATAAAAAACACTATTCATCAAATACTATTCGTAATAACGATCTATTCATAAAACAGTATTGTTGAAATTGAAACTTCATAGAAAAATTCTAAAAAATCATCCTAGGTTAATTTTGAAATATTAAATTCAAAAATGATATTTATTTAACCATAATAATTCTCTATGTATGAGAAATATATGAGATGTATAATTTTTACATATAAAATAAATTTATCAAATTTATCATAATTTAACATATTACTTACTAATAAAATATATTCATCAAGCAATAATGATGAAATAAAAAATTTATTTATACCAAGGGATTACACAATGTAACTAAGGCCTCGTTACATAACCCCTTATAACACCTACAGAAGACCTAAGAGTAAGGTGTGAAATGGTGATAGGATCTTGGGGTGGCTCAAACAACATTTCCCGAGTGGTGATTTTTATTGACAAGAACTTCTCCCATAAGTGATTCCGTTCAAGATTAACATGTTGGAGATCAGCTTGGGCTTGGTCCAGAGCAAAGCCCAGTGATGCTACCTCTTTCCCAAGTTCTGACAGATGAGCTTCATATGGACCGAGTCTACTAAGTGAGGCCATTGACTCCTCTTTCTATATTAATAAACCAAGTTCATTTGTATTTATAAACAATAATCAAAACGTAAATTGTATAGTTTCCAATGGTTATATTGACCAACGATCATATAACAGACAAAACCCAATGGTATCAGTTTAATTATACTCACTTAATTAATTAAAGTATGTAGTTTTGTTGAGTATAAAATATAATAACACAATAATTTAGAAAAAAAATATTATTCCAAGGATCAGGTCATTATATAAGAGACAACCATGGGATTAGTGATCTCCCAGACATGGCTTGGGTGGAACAGAGAGAGCAGGCTTTGAAAGATGAGAAAGATTATCTTTGGATATAGGAGTTGTTGGTTGAGGATGATATTATGAGATCCAAACACCACTTCCACTATAACATGGTGACCCATGTCAAGATCATGAATATGGTTGTTTGGGCCATGTATAGTTTCATACCATAGAGAGATATGGATAGGCTACACATGAGATATTCTAAGGTATAATCTATATTTATTCTTCTCCTTCATTAGTACAATTTGAAAAAAGTGAAATTCATTCCTTCATATCTCTATTCCTGATGTGAGAGATGGAGCTTCTATTTGAGTCTATAGACTAATAAATATAGATTGGGGCTTCTATATGGAGCGATTCTTTGATATCACTTATCTTCCAGAAGAGGGATTAAATTCCAAATGCTAGATGGGTTGATATTCTCATTTAAGGGAGAGAGATAGATCTCATATCTAATTAAGTGGTCATTATTAGAAGAAAGATACAACCCATCACTAATCTGTTTGTGAGTTTATCCCATAACATAGTGTTTTATATGAGAGTTTGGATTTCTTCAGTAGTGGAGGAATTTATGGAAGTGTTACCCAATGACATTCCACAAACACCTCTATAAAGTGAGATAAAATTATTCATTGAATTGTACAACAATAACATGTTGATATGTTTAGAAAAATATTTGATATCCACTATCAGGATCTAGGATTTGAGAGAGCAGTTGGAAGACCTTCAGGAGACAGAATTGATGGGAACAAGTGTGTCCCCCTTAGTTGATCCATCTTTTTTCTAGAGAAAGGTGGATGGCATATCGAGGATTTGTGTTAAATATCATCACATGAACCAGGAAATGATAAAGAAAAAACGCCCCCTATAGAGGATTTGATGATGTATTTGAACAATTATGAGGCACAAGATGGTTCAAAAAGATCGATTTTAGGTCCGACTACCACAATTTGAGGGTTCATGAGGATGATATCTAGAAGGCAAAATTATAATGTCACTTCAAAAACTATGAGTTCATAGTGATTAATTTTAGTTTAAATAATTCCTTGATTTTATTTATGGATTTTGTGAACCCGATCTTCCATCCATACATGGCCTAATTATTTTATTTCTTCATTGATGACATGCTCATTTATTCTATGTTATAGGTGGAGAATATAGAGCATCTGAGGATGTTCTAGGACTTACACTGAGAGTAATAGCTTTATGATAATCTATTGAGGTGGTAATTTGTACCCAAGAGGTTCTATTATTGGGGAATGTTGTTTCTATACATGGTTTAGCTATGATGCTAGTGAAGATTAAAGTAGTTATTTATTGGGATCCAACAGAGAGCATGAATTAGGTGTAGAGATTTCCATGATTTGAGGATTGCTAAAAGAGTTTTGTTCCTAAATTATAAGGGGTAGAATCCCCTTTGACCACCTTGACATAGAAAGGGCATTCATTTACATTGATCTATTAGTGTTCGACTACCTTTGAGCAGTTAAGGTTGAGGTTCACTTGTGCTCTTATGTTGAGTCCATTAGAGGAGGACATTGAGTACATAATGTTTTTGGATGCCTCTAGAGATGGTATTGGATTCATTTTGATGAATATAAAAGTATTTATCAAATATGGGTTGAGGTTGTTAATAACCCACTAGTAGAACTGAACATCTCATGACCTAGATTTGGGAGTAGTAGTCTTCGATATGAAGATATGAAGACAGTATCTCATGGGAGAGTTCATTTTTCTTTACTCAGACTAGTAGAGTCCTAGGTACATCTTCATATAGAACGTTATTAACCTAATACATAGGAATTGTTGGGACTTACTATAGTAAAATTACATAAAAATAGTCTATACAACTAGGAATGGAAATGATGGGTAATTCCCTTAGTATGAAATCCCATTCGTCTATGCTTGAGGTGGAATCTGACCAGTTTTATTCTTTATATATGACCATAGTAAAGGGGATGGGTGTTGTTTTTGTTAAATATATGGTATAAAATCCTTATCATTTTCATCATGTGAGATATGTTGATTTGTAAGACATCAACTATGAGATTCTTCATGACCATATGTACTCAGGGGATGCACCAGATGGGTTCTATAAAGGAGAGGAGAGCTACATTATTTACTAGGGATGGATGGTGGTTTTGGTCATGTTGTGAGAGGAGGTGACATGGAAGTTTCACACGTACCAATTATATATATATATATATACATATATATATATATATATTAGTGTGGAAAAGTTATATGAATACCTTTAGCATTGATTTTGGTGGGTCTACATAAGGAGGAGCGTAACCGAGTTCGTCTCTCGATGTCTCATGTATCGGCAGGTGAGGGCTGAGAACCGAGTTTCGACAGGTTTGACACAACCTCAATATATCATAGAGTGAAAATGGGATAGAATATCCATATATTTTATAATGTTTCTTATATGTATGATGAGAATCCATGATTCCATCTGGGTGGTAGTTGACTAAATTAATAACTCAGTGCACTTTCTTTCCAATAAGGAGTAGAGTTTGATGGATAATGTTTGGTTGTTGTAATTATGAGAGATCATTATAATTTATGGGGAACCATCAATTATTATCTATGAGTATTTTGCATGGATGACACCAATGTTATGTATAGTCTTACATGAAGAATTTAGGGTTCAATTTGGGATGAGTAAGAGATTAATCCCCCAAACTAATGGTTTGAATAAACACACTATCCATGTGTTGGTGGATATACTGAGGGAATTTGTGTTATGATTTTTTATAGAATGGAGGACCACTATACGTTGATATACTTTTCTTTTAATAGTAGATATTACTCTACTACCGACATTACACCTTTTGATTATCAATATTGGAGACCGTTTAGGTAACCCTTATTTTAGAATGAGATTGGCAAGACATATCTTTTTGATTAATTGATGGTTCATGTGATGCAAGAAAAGGGTCAAATAGTTCATGAGTGGTTGAGGATAGCTCAAAACTGATAAGAATATTATACAGAATGTCTTTATAGGTCCTTAGATCTTGAGTATGGATATCATGATTTACCTAGAGTCTCCTAATGATAATTATTGTAATGGTTTATCCTAGGAGGCAAGTTGTCCCTAAGTTTTATTGGGTCATTCTAGATCCTATAGAGCATTGGTGACATTAATTTCCACAAAGATTTACCCCCAAAGTTGGAGTTAGTGGATAAAAGATTCCTTATGTCTTAGTTGAGGAGATATGTGCTGAATCATAGAATTTTTATTGACTGAGGAGAGAGGGAAATTGATGATGGATCCACCTTTATGGAGTACCTTGTCGAAATTTAGGATCAGAAGGATGGTATCTATTGAGGATATTCATTCTATTGGTTCATTTTCATTGTAAGTACAAAAGGTTGTAGGAGATCCATTAATATTTGGGCTAAAAGGTGAAAGGTTAGTACCCCCTCCTTTTTTTAGGGTGTTCTCTTCTGGGAGAAAATCATTGAGGGAGGGGAGAATGCAGTGAACCTACTTTTACTTATAATAATTTGGAATATATTAGGGAGTTTATTTATAGAAAGGTGATGAAATAACCTAATATTCTTATGCCTATAAATGATATTATTAAAATAATAAATATATTATTATCAATTGTGTGTAGTTTTTTGAAAGATAGTGGAATAAATCCCAAACAGAGTATTATATTGGCAATCTGAGGAAAGGTTTGAATCTAGAATTTGGGGTTTACCCTTTGTGTGACCTAACCTTTATTGGTGTTGGATGTTTGGATGAGGCATCCATTGGTCGGATTGTCAAGTTGATTAATTAATACATTTAATACTCAAAAACCCAATTTACTCTTTATGTATAATATTATGAAAATTCTCAAGGGATAATTGCATAACCCTCGCATTCTAGAGAGGATCCTATGATATTCTTCATTGGTGGATCATGATCGAAGGTTGATAGTTGATCAGGTCTAGGTGGATCAAGAAACACTAAACACAAGAGGAATTCTCCTTCACTGTTGAAACCATTATTCACTAAAAAATGATCCCAACTCAACATTGGACTCATACATTGTATATTTCTTTTATTTTTATAATAATATTGGAGATATAATTATTATATTATTTTGATTTTGTTAGAATAATTTCTTCACATGAGCCACATAGATGAGTTAAATTATTTAATTTATTTTAGCCTTGATAATTATGTATTCTTACCACTCTTTACTCAATCTATGAAAATTAGAGAAAAACACTTGGAAAATGATATTTTAACCATTTTTATTATTATTTACCACACATTTTTTTTACATTTCAACTTTTGGAGCATGGGGAAACAATTTGAAATTTCTTGTTGTGGGTTTAATTATGATCGAACCCTTAGATTCAGGATTTTTTGTGAACAATGAATATATCTGTATTTTTGGATGTATCATGAATTTTTCATGATGCCTTATGGATATGGAGTCTCTAATGACAATAGAATCACGTGATAGGTGATAGGAGGCTTTATAGTAAGCATTATAAGCTTCATGTGGATGGACAAATTCTGTTTTCTACCCACCTGACATAGGGAAATGATCTTCCGAGGAGATTTCATTAAATTTCAGGTGGTTAATAGGTGAGATCCTTGGCGGTGAGTCTGGATCAAATAACTACATGGGATATCATCATTTACAATGCAAAACATGACTAACCACATATTTTCTTGGAATAAAACATTGTGTGTAGCCCCTAATTATGAGATTATAGTTTTAGGAAATGTTAAGGATTATATGATGTCTGATCGAAATCACACACTTTTTAACCATACCTAGGTGTCCAATCCATGTTCTAATTATTAAATGCCTAGGACTCCATGATTTTAGATAGACTGTGTACTACATGAGTACATGGGCATGGAATGGTACCTCGATACTACTAGATACATGACTAGGTACATGATCATATACATTGATATGAACCAAAGTTTACAATCATAGTTCAAATCACACGGGGAAGCCCCAAGTGGCCAAGACACACTATGCACCACTCGTGCATGATTATTATGAGGAAATAGATTGAAATATATATCAGTAGGGGAATAATCTCAGATACATGGTGGTTCCACATGCTATGTGGACCCCTTATATGTAATATACATCCCCCTATAACTTATTAAAATCATATCCCCTTCACATGGACTCAGAGTTTTGCATGTGGATAGCCTATCCTATGTTGTTTTCTACGTATAACACAATTGTGGATTTTTTTTGGAATAATATATATCAAAAAACATTTTATTGGAATTAATATTATTTAGGTGACACTCTATAATGGATCTTATCATGGTAGTATCATTAGAGAGGCCATGGGATCAATAGTCTCCTATCACACTAGGGAACGATTTCCCCATATCCGTAGAGGGATGATAAGTTTAGTTTTACCCTATGACACTTGGGTGTGGGTTACCCATATTATTTATATGGATAGAGACAATACTCCCATACACTAGGCATGTGTCCTCTATCACTAGAGTGCTACTCCCCTATATCCGAGATCTGGTGGGACGTTGGTCCTCCTCAGGAGTATTGACTCCCTCAGATATAGATTATATTATAAATGAGTATTCCCCTACACACATGTTCAGTTGAGGTTTCATTTGATGCTTGGAATATGTGATGATCCTTTGGAATGGTAGGATTAATATAGAATTTGGATGGGTTGTGAGATGGATATCCCATTTATATCTCACCTTGGTATCTTTTATGATTATATATATATATATATATATATATATTGGGTTTTGTTTCCCTCAGGATTTGGGATGATCTGACTACTACTTTTGTATCTTTCTATCACTCTCTTTTTGATTTTATGGGATCTATACACTATATTTATAAAATATATCCTAGATTGGATTTTCCGATAAGTTTCCTGTCTAATTTATATTATAGTGTAATTGGTGGTGAATTTAGTGGAGCATAGTGATAATTTTGTGCATTGAGTGCATATGGTGGTCACAATTGAAGATCGAGAGATGGGATCTCTCAACATTCATTATTTATAATTATTGTTAGGTTAGGTCTACATTTCTAGATGGGCATGTATTTTTCCCCTTTACACTTTTGTTTATTTCACTCATACTCAAATGTATTCCTTAGAGGTTATTGGATTCACGTTTTACTCTATGTGGTACTCTATTTTATTACTCATATGTACTATTTCAAGAAAATAGATGGGTACTTATATATGGGTACATTTGAAAAATACTTTAAATATTATATTACGATTTCTAGGTAGATATATATCCAGCTCCTGGTCTATTGGAGGTGTGACAACATATGTAGATGTTTGTCCTTCTTTTGGAAAGGTGGTCCCTAGTGGTTCATATCACTACATCATCACTCCCCAACATTTACACTATTAAACTATCAAGAAATAATAAGGTAATGAAAATACTAAATATAGTAGACACTTATATTTATAGTGGTGGCCACTCTACTACTTTTGATAGTTTATAAAAATATATTGAAAAGTGTCAAATAATTATGGGACAATATGGTTACTTTTCATGTAATCAGAAGTGCTTCATGGTTAATGTGAATACAGTGCCACTAAAAATCAAACTCTTTGTATGGATTATCCTTATTCAACTGGATATTAATGTGATAATTTTGTTGGACCCCCAGTTCTTAATGAAATGTAGTTTTATTTAACACATATTGGAAAAAGGGTGAAAATAATGAAGTAAAAATGTGAGAAAACAAACACATGTATTTATATTATTTTTAAACAGTATGATGAATTTAATGTTGAATCAGTTAAAAAAATTATTAGAAGTCTATAGTTAATCTGGATAAAATTAAGTGTCTAAAAGAAGAGTTAAACTCTTTGTTTTAAGAGTTTAAACATAAATATTATGTTATTACTATACACAAAAATGGCAGAGGAATTTTAAAATATTCAAGAGATCATATTAAATTATATGATCTAAATGGAAGAATTCTGAGAGGAAAGTATTGTTTTATAAAAAGAAAAAATAATATTATTACCAAAATTAGAAATTAATACCTTAAAAAATCTATTGATAAAAATTACTATAAAGAAAATACTTATAAAATGATTCTTGGATAGTTAAGAGTAAAATAGTTAACTATTAGACATGGAAATTAAAAAACTAGAAGATCAATGTATCAACCGAATTAATTTTATCCTCGATGATAAATATTCTACAAAATGTTTCACAGAATAGTTCATTAGGAAAAAATGGTCTTGGAATTGTTTTAAATAACATAGAAGATTCCACACTTTTATCTGAATAGAATTTGTTGCCTATGAGCACTAAAGGACCAACGATGTTTTTGTTCCAAAAGACCTATTTTCAAACACTTCTGGACTGAGGAATGTCTATCGTATAATGAAGTGATTTTAAATGAAATTAATTCACTACATACTAGTAGTTGAAGTTTTCTATCAGCTACCTAGAAACATTTCATTCTGCTTTTTTGAAATTTTACTATTTTAAATATGTTATGTCTTGAATTATTAAATAATTTTTTTAAAAAAATCATTACATTGTTTCATTTATAGATCAGATTTAATTTTTTAGATTAATTTTCAACTAGTAATCCTTTAATTTATAAATACTATATAATTTTTAGATAGAATATATATGAAACCATTTTTAAAATAAGAAGATCTAGCTGACACACTAGTAGACAAATTCCAAGGGATTCTATCTTTTTTTTACCTATGTAAAATTTTAAGTACATTTTTTTACATTATATCATATTTTTTTAATTTGGGATTTTATTAAAGAATATTATATTCTATTTTAATTTTAGTGTTAATAATTATACAATTTAATAAATTAAAATTATAATACATTAAATAATGTATTTATTCATAAGTTTTAATGGTAAATGATCTAGATCATTTGATCATATAAAAATCAATTGGTTACTTGAATTTACTCTCACACATATATAATGTTTAGGAGTAAGAGAAAGTTTAATGAATTTTGTGCTTGGTTTTTATTGATGTTTTTTGAATATCTAGATCTTTGTTTATTTCCCTTTCAGATATGAAAACTTATAGAAACATATTTTTGTAGATAGACTATTCTTTTTATTTTAATCAATAAATTATTGTTTTCAAACCATGATATTCTATTTAAATAAGTTATTATTATTCAAGGATGTAAAGTTTTTCCTAAAAAAAACATGATGAGTTATTAAATCCTCCCATCATTAGTGAACTCTATGGAAAAACATGGTTTAATGAGTCAGTAGTTGAGAAAAGGGTTTATTGTATTATTTTTGAAAATATATTATGTTTAACATTGGATTTAATTTCTGATATACTTGGAATTCCATCACTTTGTTAACTGGTTATTGTATCTCCCAAATAATTGAATGTTTTGGTTATTTTATTAAAATAAAATAAGAGGAGAGTATTTTTCTAGTAAAATAATAATTTCATATGATGAATCATATAGAACTAGAAATCAATATTGTTTTTTAATTTGAATATTTATTTTTATTAAAAAGTAAGTGAGAGAAGTTTACAATAATAATTAATGATATTTATCTTTTGTATTTCCTCAATAATTTGAGAAAAAATAAACTTTTTATGTTCATTTGGACTTACATTGTTTTGTTTTAAACACGGATGATAAATTTGCATATTTTTTTTCTTTTTCCAGAGGATAAACAATATTATTATTATATTTCTATAAGATAAAGATATATATAATGGAGCACATCCAAAAATAGTTAAAGAGAATCCAATTAATAAAGACTAAATTTCATGAATTATATTGGTATATGGATTGAATAGTAAATAGTTTATTGGAAATTAATTTGATATAACATCATTATATTTTTATAAATCCATTAAGAAAAATGATCATGATGTTTCTTTTTCTAAGTCTCTACCTAAAAAGAAGATAATCATAAACCAGGTGAGGATTAGAAGAATATTTTTTGTAATCAGAGAGTTAATTCATCTAATGAATAATTTTAGAAGTTAGTTGGAACTCAAAAAGAATCACGAAAATAAATGGGTGAAGATTTTAAGAATAATAAATGTGAGATAAATTTTTGTGAAACATTATTTTAATTGGGATAAGGATAAGTCTATGGAATATAATGAATATGTTCGTTTAATTTAATGTAAGGAAAAGAGGAACAAAAGATATTCTCATAAATTAAAATCTTCTCAATTTGTGAGAGATATTTTAGCTTATCTTATTAACAGAGAGAATATCAATAAATATTATCATAATTAGAGAAAGCTGGATTTCACTAAAAAATGAATGGAGTCAATGGATGAAGTTCCATAAAAATTTCATTCATATTTACTCATCTTCATGAAGTTAGAAAGTTATATAGAAGGCTTAAGATGTTATTCTAGAATAAGTTATTACATTTGATGTTATCCCTCATAATTTCATTCTATAGAATTATATTCAGTAAATATTCCATTAGTTATGGAGGATGTTAAAATGAATTAAGTAGAGAAATATGTTGGTGTAAAATTTGTGATTATTTTAAAAAAATTCTTGCATGGGACGAGTCATTAGTTCACACATATGTTGTTGTAACATTGTCATCCATAAAAAGTTCTTTAAAATAATTCAATTCAACTGGTGAAGAGAATATTTCTTGATAAAATTAATCCTCATCCATGTTAGATGAATGTAAAAGTAAAAGGTTACCATAAAATATTAAAAAAGTAGACACAATGAATAAACGTTTTGTGATGGTAACAAAATTAGTGATACATATCCATATAAAGTAAAAAATATATACAATATAATTTTGAAAATCATATTATGAAATAAGATATTTGATCAAAACCTGGATCATGCTCCAGATCTCAAGGAAAGGACAAAAAGATTGATTCTCAAAATGACTTATGGAATATGTTAGATAGGTTTTGTCATATTAAATTAGAAAATAATGATAGAGTTTATCTATTGAGATATAATATTATCAACACTAAAATTTGAAAGTGGAAGTAGCAACCGAATGATTTAGTAGAAAAAGTAAATAAAAACACAGGGAATGTTAATGAAGGTTGTGAACTTAATTTCTATAAGATAAAATTATTATCAAATACAAAAAATCCTAGGATAAACACATTTTGTTTATCAATGTGAAATGTTATTATTTACATAAAAACATTCATGATTTGTACAAGAGGTATGAAGAACACAAAAAATTAGTTAAGGACCATGGTGAGAATATTGATGAGAAAAATAAATCAATCGAAGATCACAAGAAGATAACAATTTCATAGAATAATAATGTTTAGAAGAAACTTATGGGATTTGAATATTAAGATGAAAGGATATTAGATTTGGATAAAGAAGTTATTATAAAGAAGAGAATATGGTTTAACATTATAATAATATCAAAATTCTCAAAAATATGATTGAAAAAAACATCGAGGACTTTTTTTAAATTTTATACACTATTTATTAATATTTATTTTGAAACTAAAACTAAATTTCCTTGCAATGGTATAAATTATTTTATAACATAAATAATATTTAATACTCTAATTTCAATTTCATTTATTTATTTTTACATTTTCATTGCATTTAATATTTTCTATTTTCATTACTAAGATATTTGATTTTCTATCTCACTGATATATTTTTTATTTTTAATGAATGAATGATAATTTTAATACTTCAATATTAGATAAATATTTTAAATGTGAATGGTATTCCTTATCCAAAAGGAAATAAAGGTTTTTATTTGTAATTTAAGGACCTCATATTGAACCTTTATGGGGGTGATGTAACGTAAATACTTTAAAATTATAAAAAATGAGTTAATCTATAAAATTAAAATAATTTAAATTTTAGGGGGAGGTAGTTTCTTTTAATTTCACTATCTTACTATTTAATACTCTAGTTTTTTTTTCTACGGATCATTTTCTAAATCACAATGGGGGTGAGGTTTAAAAACTGTTATAAACATCTTATAATGGGTGAATGATTAAATTTTTAAATGTCTCTTATTCTTTTCAAAATGGTGGGTATTTTTGATTTGCTGACACCTTTTCATTTCTTTTTTTAAAATCACAACACACTTCAAGAAAAGTTAGTTTGACCTCTTTTTTTGTTTTATGTGTTTTTGATGTGTATGATGAAAATATGCCAACTTTATTTCTCAGATATTTCAATCAAGACTATACATTGGGAAAATACAATTATCTGAGTTTTTATTTCACATTAATTTCATCAGATGTACAATAGATTTTACAGTCTAGTATTGACTTCATTAAAAGATAAGGAGATTTTTTGGGTTCATCAAAAGATAATGATAAATATTTCTATATAGTTACAACTGATTCTCCAAAACAAAAAAAGTAAAATATTAATGTTTTTAAAAATTTATCTACAACAAGGATACAACCTCAAAATTCATATGATCAAAAACTAAATGAAATTTTTCCTTGTTGATAATTCATAAGAAAGAGAAACAATAGATTGTGCTGATGTCTTACAAATTATTGTTGTAGTTAGTGATTTAAATCATTATAATCATTCATATTAAGTGATTACATTGAGTTTGTTTGAGAATTATTTCTAATAAAGATCCTATAATTTCTTATTATAATCATTTTGTTTTTGATCCTTTGAAATTGATGAATTTTTTAGAAGATAGAGTTGATATCAATCATCTGGATCATGTAGTTCTAGTATTGTAAGAGAGAGTGTATAGGGTTATAAAATTGATATATTCCAACAAGTTAATGTAATGGTTTTCTTGGGATATGAAGATAAAGATACCTACTGATGGATTTATAGTTGAATATGTTTTGTTGTTTGGAATAGGTAATGTAACATCCAAAGTATGTAATGAAAAATAGATATTTTTATCTATGTCTATTAGTGAATTAGATAGTATTTTAGAGTCTTAAAATGAAAATAAATCCAATCTTAAGCATGGAATACACTAATATTTTTAAAAGACTGTTTTACTGCCTTTTAATGGAAAACCATTTTTAAATCTATATTTTGACAATTTTATAATCTATGTTTTTTAAAATAAACTTATTATTTATGATTGGGACATCAAAATTTAGTTTGTGTGAATTTTTTATATTTTTTCTGATAAAGATCATTTTTTAATGAATAGTGAAAAATATTGTATTTTAATTCAAAAACTCTTTTTAATATAATTTATTTATATGATTTGATTATCTTTTGAATTGGTTTTGAAGTTGAATTAGAATATATTTTTACCATTTAATGCAATGGTGGTCATTGGAATCAATTTCACTTTGAAATTGGACTTAAACTGGTGTCAATCTTTTGATACTTATTGTTTCATAAAAACACGCTATTTGTCAAGACAGTGGGAATTAATTATTAAATTAATTAATGTAACATATATGATTTGAATTTTTTAAAATAGACATAATTTTTGAATTCATAATATCAAATATAGCTTAGGGTGAAGTTTTGGTATTTTTCTGAAAAACTTCAATTTTTGATGATTAATGAAACCACTAAGTTGTAGTTAAAGTAACTGATTTTTCGTTTAAATGAAACTTTTCCACTTCTTTGATTTGATTTTCAAAAACCTGACATACATGGTTTTCATTAAGAAGTAAAATGTGGTTCAATGAGATTAAAATAATTTTTTTGGTGAATAGTAACTTTTATGTTTTAAATCGTGATTAGTGGTAATTAGTGTAGTTTAAGGTAAAAATAATGTTTTAATAATATGAAATGACCTAGAAACATTTCCTAACCTTATTGGATGTGTCATGGACGACTAATAAAATCCATGGGTCAACTTGGGGACCCCATGGAGCCAGTTTGGTTGGGAAATGACACAAATAACTTTTTATTTAATGTGAAAGTAAAAATGGCCCAAACATGAGATGTTTTACTAAAACAATTTTTACATGGGGTTATACAAGTCAGATTTTTTACTATATATATTCATTAGAAATATACAAAGATTTAATATATCATGATATTTTTTTTATAATTTTTAGACTTTAAATTAATTAAATTATTTATGACATGATGATGATGCAGCGATTACCTCATTAATAAAGGATTTAAATAAAATGAAATGATAATGTAAACCCTATGCCCTAAAAATGTCCAAAACCTATTGGATGGGTGGATTTCGAACTCTTACCACCTTAACCTCGAATTATATCAATGTGGGACCTTTTGAATCTGAAAATCATTTTAAAATAAAGTAACATTTCTTTACTTTCCAAGAGTGCCCCTCCTCTCCACTTATAAAAGGCCCCCACCTCTACCTCCTTACCCACATTTAAAAAGTCTTTGGCTCGGCCAAACCCTACCCATTTTGTCTCTCCGCTTCCATATATTACTCCTTGAAGCCTCACTTTGGGCAGAAGTGTTTCCAAGGAAGCCTTTGAGCTCAAACCAAAGAGAGTTACCCGATTTTAAGGTAATGTCTTTATTTGAGTCCTTTTGTTTTATTTTGCTTCTCCAACCCACTAAAATCTTTTTATTAATTTATTTTCTAACAATTCTAGTATCTTAAATATACTAAGATGTTCTTATAAGAAGGATTCGATCTTTACTTACACACACCTACATCTAATGGTTAAAGAACATACTGTTTCAGTGGATGGCGAATTTCGGCCTCCCGAAACGATGATTGTTCAACATTCTTTTAACACCATAAAAGGTGGACATTAAGATGAAAATATATTTTTATATGATATATAATATGTTTATTTTTTCCTTAAGATTCTGTATTTTTCATTTTCGGCATACCTTTATGGTTTCCATTATGGGTAAACGCGATATCTTCATTTAAGGAAGTGCAGACTACCACCCCCTCAAAGTGATTTGATTCGTTAAATACCATATGTGGGACGTATAAAGGATGAAGTTATGATATTATATATGATATTACACTAGAATTATAATATACCTTTATATCATTATGATTCCATTCTATAAAATACGAAATAGAAATGAAAGTAGCGTTCATGTGTACGTACGACTTACCGTCTCCATGAACGGTGCATTTCATTTATTACCTCTAAATGATTATGTAATATTATAAATGCATGTATATACTGGATATATATGAAATATATGATATCTACATCATGAATACCATTCTGGATATAATGGATACCTGAACAACTTGTAATTATAAAGGGTTTATTTTTGACTCAAGTACCAATGATCTTTAAAATGACCGTTATTAACTAAAATAATTACATAGTGTTCATGACATAGAGATAAGTGATATAAAAGGAATAATGAACTTGAAAAAGGTTCTTAAACAAGTAGAAATTAACTCAAGTTTATTATTCAGGAGATTAAAGAACGACTGAGTCAAGTCGGACCTGAGGTATGGGACTTCGTCTCAATCTCCATTCATTGAGGCATATTTTGTTTTATTACACAACATTCTTTTATACGGTGTATAAACCCCTTTGACTTTTACTTTTATTCAAAATGAATCATTTTTATACGAAGTGTTCACTAAACGACAAAATGGAATGTTTTTGTCGTACGTATGCGGCGACAACGACTTCTCCGCCACCGTGACCATTATTTGAGTTTAGGCTTCCTCTACAAGCCATACCTTTTTTTTAAAAGAAAAATAAATTCCATGTTTTAATTTTGTTTTTTTTTGGTATTGAAAATGGTTTTCATAATGTTTTTATATATCAATGTGTTGTATTGGTATCTTGTGATTGAGAGGTGGAAATTTTATATTTCCTATATGAATGTTTTATGTGATATGATTATGTTGAGGTTCTTGGGAATTCTTATGAAGACGGGTGGTTCCGTGATAAACATAGGGCGGGTGAGCCTGATATAGCTCTCCAATGCATTGGGTAACATGAAGGAGTGAAAAGTTAAGGTTTCTCCGAAGAAATTTAGGGAATATACTATAATAGGTATTCCAAACGTAACCAAGAGTGTTACTCCCTACGTAAGAATGTTATGAATGCCTCATGTTACCTTTATGTCTTTTGATTTCTATGATTTATTCATGATTTTAATGAGGTATGTTAAAGTGCTTATGTTTTATGGGTAAATTATGATTTCATTCTTATGTATATATGAACTTATGTTTCCTTTCCATATTATTATAACCCATATTGAGCGTTTTATGCTCATCCCAAGTTTTTTTGAAATGTTTTTCACAGGTTAAGGGAAAGGTACATGATATGATGATAGTGTCAAGGAAGTGTAAAGAATGAATCCATGTTTTAATTTAAATATGTTTCCATTTGTGGGAAAAGGAATACTATCTTTCTGTAACCACTTTGTTTATATGTGGAATGTAATGGAAGTTTTATGATCTAATTCTCTAAAACTTTAAACCCGAAAAGATCCTTAATGTGTAATCTTGTAATAACTCATGATTATGTAAGGTTTAAGGCTATGGCCTTATAGTTGGTATCAAAGGTCGGTTTAGATAAATTTAGGAGTTATAATTCTATTAAATGATTATCCAAAAATATTTTTTATGGTCAAATTTAAATGATATAGCATTTGAAGATTACCATGTTGCTTCATCTAAGACATGTTTGTTCAGAATGGTTTTCCACAGAGGAAACAGGGAAGCAGTGCTAGGAAGGCATACAGAAGGAAATAACCTTCCGAATCAGCATCCTGAGATGGTCGGAATTGGAACTGAATAGTTTGTTGTCGTAATAGCACAGTTGAATCAAGCGATAAATGGTGGTGGTTTCCATGCACGAGATCAGCCAGATCAACCGCAGAGGAACATGTTAGTGGTGAAACATTTCATGAGGCAACATCCCCCATAATTCAGAGGATCATCTGACCCTGTGTCAGCTGAAGGGTGGATTAAATCACTGGAGAAGATTTTCGATGTCATGGGGTGTTCAGAGAATCAAAATGTTAGTCTTGCTATTTACCGTTTGGAGGGTAAAGCAGATCAGTGGTGGTCGATGGTTAAAAATATCAGGGGCGCCGATGAGATTGATGATCTTGACTGGGATGAATTCAAAGGTATGTTTCTTGAGAAGTATTTTCCTAAGTATGTTTGAATTAGGATGGAAAATAAATTCTTGGAATTAAAGCAAGAGGAAGACTCAGTGGATGCCTATGAAGAAAGGTTCACTCGATTGGCAAGGTATGCTCCAAATTTTATCTGATACCTTGATAGTAAAATCAATCGTTTTTACTCAATATTAAAACCAAAATATCGAAGGGAATTAGCTTCTCGTGAGTTTAAAAATTATGAAAAGATTTTTCGATGTGCTGAGAAGGTGGAAATGGAGTTTTCCGATGATCAAGTGTTCTATAACAACCAACAGAAGAAGAGACCGAGGTGGAAGGAGAAAGGGAAGAATTATTCAAAAAATTATGATGGTAAGAAAACTAAGTTTCTAGTTTGTGATAAATGTGGGAAAAGGCATGCTGGGGAATGTCTTCTGAATTGTGGAAAGTGCTACTGATGTGGTAATATGGGACATAAGTCTCGTGATTGCACTGAAAAAGATTAGGGTGATGGTATGTTCAAATTTGATTTACAGTTAGTGAAATGTTTTAAGTGCAATGAGATGGGCCACTATGCAAACGAGTGTCCGACAAAGAGCTCTAGTGATGGGAAGCACTTAGACTACAAGCAGAAATGGGTGGTGAAATCCTTTGCAACTACATCATTAGATGTCGGGCCATCAAATGAAGTTATATCAGGTACTTTGTTTTTTTTTTCAGATTATGCTAGTGTGTTGTTTGATTCGGGGTCTACACATTCTTTCATCTCTAAAAACGTTTCTAGTAAAATGGGAATACCATCTCAAGAAATGACTCCTGAACATTTGGTAAAAACACCTGGGGGAAATGTTGAGGCAAAAAGAATTTATAAGAATCTTCCTATCCTTATCTATGGAAAGAACCTACTTTCAAGCCTTATTGTTTTACCTCTAGTAGAGTTTGATGTTATCCTGGGTATGGATTGGCTCTCAATTTACCATGAAAATATTGACTGTAGATCTAAAGAAGTTTCTTTTCAGAAATACTTTCAGTTTGTGTACAAGAATGAACCCTTACTGTTGATAAATTATCAAGAGGCCAAGAAACTTATAAAAGATGGAAATGAATGTTACCTTGCACACATCGTTCAAAACAAAGGAACTATTCAGATTAATGATGTGCCAGTGGTAAATAAGTATCTTGACGTTTTTTCAGATGAGTTTCCTGGAATAATACCAGATCGGGAAGTTGAATTTACTGTCGACTTACTTCCTGATGCTAAGCCAATTTCAAAACCCCCTTATCGAATTGCTCAAATTGAACTTTTAGAGTTGAAGGAGCAATTGAAAGATTTATTAGAGAAAGGTTTCATTCGACCTAGAACATCACCATGGGGTGCTCCTGTTTTATTTGTTAAAAAGAAAGATGGTTCTATGAGACTTTGCATTGATTATAGAGCCTTGAATAACATCACTGTTAAGAACAAATATCATTTGCCTCATATCGATGATTTGTTTGATCAACTCCAGGGAGCTAAGTTTTTTTCAAAGATTGAACTGCGATCGGGGTACCATCAGCTGAAGGTAAAGGAGTCAGATGTTCTGAAGACTGGGTTTCGTACAAGATATGGCCATTATGAATTTGTGGTAGTGCCTTTTGGGCTAACCAATGCATCTACTGTATTCATGGGCTTAATGAATAGAATTTTCCATGAGTTATTGGATAAGTTTGTGGTGGTTTTCATTGATGATATTTTGGTGTTTTATAAAAGTAAAGAGGAGCATGAAAGACATTTAAGGGTTATTTTTCAAACCATAAAAGAAACGAAATTGTATGGGAAATTCAGAAAGTGTGAGTTTTGGATGAAACAAATTTCTTTCCTTGGTCACATTGTTTCTGAAGATGGGATAACTGTTCATCCTACAAAAACAAATGTTGTTGAAGAATGGGCAAGACCCACAAATTTAACTAAGATTTGTAGCTTCCTTGGTTTGTCAGGCTATTACCGAAGGTTTGTTAGAAATTTTTCATGGTTATCTAGTCCAATGACTAAGCTAACTCAGAAGGGTGTTAAGTTTATCTGGAAAAAAGAATGTGATGATTGTTTTCAAGAGATTAAAAGAAGATTGGTGAATGCTCCAATTTTGGAACTTTCTTCCAGGAATGGTGAGTTTGTTATATACAGTGATGCTTCATTGAAAGGACTTGGTTTCGTCCTAATGCAGAATGATCAGGTAATTTCTTATGCTTCACGACAGTTGAAAACTCATGAGGTAAATTACCCTACACATGATTTGGAATTAGCTGATGTTGTTTTCGCTTTAAAAATTTTGAGGCATCATTTTTATGGAGTAAAGTGTGAAATATATACTGATCACAAAAGTTTAATGTATATATTCACTCAGAAAGAATTGAACATGAGGTAGAGGAGATGGCTAGAATTAATCAAGGATTATGATTATACAATTCATTACCATCCAGGAAAAGAAAATAAAGTGGATGATGCTTTGAGTCGAAAAAGTAATGATTCATTAGAAATGTTTCATTTGGAATGTGATCCTTTGGTTAAGGATTTGCTGATCTTTGGCATAGAAGTTATTGGTACAGGATGTTCTTCTGTTTTGTTTCAGGTATCAGTGAAATCTTCTCTATCAGACAGAATCAAGGAAGCACAGAAGCAAGGAAGTGAGTTGCAGAAAAAGGTAGAGCTGGTTCATAAGGGCAAGTTGCTTGAATTCAACATTGACAATGATTGTGTTTTGAGATTTGGGAAGATATTGTGTGTGCCTTGTGATTCATAGTTGAAGAGAGAGTTTTTATCTGAAGCTCATAGTTCTCCGTTTTCAGTTCATCCTGGCAGTACTAAGATGTACAGAGATCAGCGGGAGTATTACTGGTGGGATGGAATGAAAAGAGATATTTCTGATTTTACTGTGAAGTGTTTGACTTGTCAACAGGTTAAAGCAGAGCAGCAGTTACCAAAAGGGATGATTCAGCCTTTGACAGTTCCAGAGTGGAAATGAGAGAATATATCCATGGACTTTGTTGTGGGATTACCGAAGACATCTCGAGGTAATAATTCAATCTAGGTTATTGTTGATTTCTTGACTAAATCTTCTCATTTCCTTGCTATACGAGATAATTTTTACCTAGATCAACTTTCCCGTTTGTATCTTAAAGAGATAGTCAGGTTACATGGAGTTCCTCTATCCATTGTATCCGATCTTGATCCCAGGTTTACTTCTAACTTTTGGAAGGGCCTTCAGAAGTCTTTGGGTACTGAATTAAAATTTAGTACAACATTTCATCCTCAATCAGATGGGCAGTCAGAACGAACAATTCAAACCTTGGAGGAAATGCTACGAGCTTGTTTGATGGATTATCAGGGAAGTTGGGACCAACATCTTTCTTTGGTTGAATTTTCATATAATAACAGTTTTCATTCTAGTATACAGATGGCACCATTTCAGGCATTATATGGGAAGCAGTGTCGAACTCCAGCTTTTTGGGATGAAGTGGGTGAAAGGAAGTTGATGGGACCAGAATTGGTAGAAGAGTTGGCAGAAAAAGTTCAGCTGATACAGAAACACATGAGAATAGCTTAGAGCAGGCAGGAGATTTATGCAGACAACATGAGGAAGGATCTATATTTTGAGGTAGGTGATCATGTTTTTCTCAAAGTATCACCATGGAAAAGTGTGATGTGATTTGGTAAGAAATGAAAGCTGAGTCCAAGGTTCATTAGACCATATGAAATTCTGGAGAGAGTTGGATCTTTTGCATACCAGGTGGCTTTACCTCCGAGTTTATCTCAGGTACACAATGTTTTTCATGTTTCGATGTTGAGAAAGTATATGCCAGATCCATCTCATGTTTTGAGTCCAGAGGTAGTTCAGTTGGAAGAGAACCTATCTTATGAGGAAAAACCGGTCCATATTCTTGACCATAGGGAGCTAGTGTTACGGAATAAGGTGATTAATCAGGTAAAGGTTTTTTGGAAAAACCACATGATGGAAGAGGCAATATGAAAATCTGAAAATGCAATGAGGGATAACTACCCCCATTTATTCGATAAGTAAATAAATTACAGGGACACAATTTTCTAGAGGGGGGAAGGATGTAACATCCCAAGTAAGTAATGAATAATTGATATTTTTATCTATGTCTATTAGTGAATTATATAGTGTTTTAGAGGCTTAAAATGAAAATAAATACAATCTTAAGCATGGAATACACTAATATTTTCAAAAGATTTTTTTACTGCCTTTTAATGGAAAACCATTTTTAAATCTATATTTTGAAAATTTTATAATCTATGTTTGTCAAAATAAACTTATTATTTATGATTGGGACATCAAAATTTAATTCGTGTGAATTTTTGGTATTTTTCTGATAAAGTTCATTTTTTAATGAATAGTGAAAAATGTTGTATTTTAATTCAAAACCTCTTTTTAATCTAATTTATTTATATGATTAGATTATCTTTTGAATTGGTTTTGAAGTTAAATTAGAATATATTTTTACCATTTAATCCAATGGTGGTCATTGGAATCAATTTCACTTTGAAATTGGACTTAAACTGGTGTCAATCTTTTGATACTTATTGTTTCATAAAAACACGCTATTTGTCATGACAGCGGGAATTAATTATTAAATTATTTAATGTAACTTATATGATTTGAATTTCATAAAATAGACATCATTTTTGAATTCAGAATATCAAATATAGCTTAGGGTGAAGTTTTGATATTTTTCTGAAAAACATCAATATTTGATGAATAGTGAAACCACTAAGTGGTAGTTAAAGAAATTGATTTTTCATTTAAATTAAACTTTTCCACTTCTGTCATTTGATTTTAAAAAATATGACATACATGGTTTTCATTAATAAGTAAAATGTGGTTCAATGAGATTAAAATAATGGTTTTCTGAATAGTAACTTTTATGTTTTTAATCGCGATTAGTGGTAATTAGTGTAGTTTAAGGTAAAAATAATGTTTTAATAATATTAAATGACCTAGACACATGTCCTAACCTTATTGGATGTGTCATGGCAGACTATGACAATCCATGGGTCAACTTGGGGACCCCATGGAGCCACTTTGGTTGGGAAATGACATAAATAACATTTTATTTAATGTAAAAGTAAAAATGACACAAACATGAAATGTTTTACTAAAACAAATTTTACATGGGGTTATACAATTCCGATTTTTGACTATAAATCTTCATTGGAAATTTAAATATATTTCCTACATCATGATGTATTTTTTATAATTTTTAAAATTTAAATAAATTAAATTATTTATGACATCATGATGATGCATCGATTGCCTCATTATAAAGGATTTAAATAAAATAAAATGATAATTTAAAATCTATGACCTACACATGTCCAAAACCTATTGGATGGGTGGATTTTGAACCCTTAACAACTTACCCTAGAATTATATCAACGTGGGTCCTTTTGAATCCGAAACGCATTTTAAAATAATGTAACATTTCTTTACTTTCCAAGAGTGCCCCTCCTCTCCTCTTATAAAAGGCCCCCACCTCTACCTCCTTAGCCACACTTCCAAAGCCTTTGGCTCGGCAAACCCCTACCCATTTTGTCTCTACAATTCCCTCTCTTACTCCTTAAAGCCTCACATTGGGCAGAAGTCTTCCCAAGGAAGCCTTTCAGCTCAAACCAAAGAGAGTTACCCGATTTTAAGGTAATGTCTTCATTTGAGTCCTTTTGTTTTATTTTGCTTCTCCAACCCCCTAAAATCTTTTTATTCATTTATTTTGTAACAAATACAGTATATTAAATATACTAGGATGTTGTTATAATAAGGATTCGAGCTACACTTACACACACCTACATCTAATGGTTAAAGAACATACTGTTTCCGTGGATGGAGAATTTCGGCCTCCCGAAACGATGATTATTCAACATTCTTTTAACACCTTAAAAGGTGGCCATTAATATGACACTATATTTATATATGATATATAATATGTTTATGTTTTTCTTAAGATTATGTATTTTTAATTTTGGGCATACCTTTATGGTTTCCATTATGGGTAAACGCGATATCTTCATTTAAGGAAGTGTGGACTACCACCCCCTCAAAGTGATTTGATTCGTTTAATACCTTATGTGGGACGTATAAAGGATGGAGTTATGATATTATATATGATATTACACTGCAATTATACTAAACCTTTATATAATTATGATTCCATTCTATAAAATATGAAATAGAAATGAAAGTAGCGTTCATGCGTATGTACGGCTTACCATCTCAATGAACGGTGCATTTCATTTCTTACCATTAAATGATTACGTAATATTATAAATGCATGTATATACTGGATATATATGAAAAATATGATATCTACATCATGAATAACATTCTGTATATAATAGATACATGAACAACTAGTAATTATAAAGGGTTTATTTTTGACTCAAGTACCAATGATCGTTAAAACGACCGTTATTAACATAAATAATTACATAGTGTTCATGACATATCGATAAGTGATATAAAAGGAATATTGAACATGAAAAAGGTTCTTAAACAATTAGAAATTAACTCAAGTTTATTATTCAGGAGATTAAAGAACGAACGATTCAAGTCGGACCCGAGGTATGGGACTTCGTCTCAATCTCCTTTCATTGAGGCATATTTTGTTTTATTACACAACCTTCTTTTATACGGTGTATAAACCCATTTGACTTTTACGTTTATTCAAAATGAATCTTTTTTATACGAAGCGTTTAATAAACGACAAAAGGTAATGTTTTTTTCGTACGTATGCGGCGACAATTTCTTCTCCACCGCCGTGACCATTATTTGAGTTTCAGCTTCCTCTACAAGCCATACCTTTTTTCAAAAGAAAAATAAATATCATGTTTTACTTTTCTTTTGTTTTGGTATTGAAAATGGTTTTCATAATGTTTTTATATAAATGTGTTGTATTGATATCTTGTTATTGAAAGGTGGAAATGTTATGTTTCCTATTTGCATGTTTTATGTGATACGATTATGTTGAGGTTCTTGGGCATTATTATGAAGATGGGTGGTTCCGTGATAAACTAAGGGAGGGTGAGCCCGATATAGCTCTCCAATGCATTGCGTAACACAAAGAAGTGAAACGTTAAGGTTTATCCGAAGAGATTTAGGGAATATACTGTGATGGGTATTCCAAACATAACCAAAAGGGTTACTCCTTACGTAAGAATGTTATGAATGCCTCAAGTTAAGTTTATGTCTTATGATTTCTATGATTTATTCATGATTTGATGAGTTATGTTAAAGTGATTATGTTTTATTGGTAAATTATGATTTCATTCTTATGTATATATGAACTTATGTTTCCTTTCCATATTTTTATAACCCATACTGAGCTTTTTATGCTCATCCCAAGTTTTTTTGAAATGTTTTTCACAGGTCAAGGGAAAGGTACATGATATGATGATAGTGTCAAGGAAGTGTCAAGAATGAATCCATGTTTTAATTAAATATGTTTCCATTGATGGGAAAAAAGAATACTATCTTTATGTAACCACTTTGTTTATTTGTGGAATGTAATTCCAGTTTTATGATCTAATTCTCTGAAACTCTAAACCCGAAAAGATCCTCAATGTGTAATCTTGTAATAAATCAAGATTAAGTAAGTTTTAAGGCTGGGGCCTTATAGGTAAACTTTGGTTCGTGTTTTGAGATCCTCTATTAACATTTAATAAAAAGTGATTTTTTTGATGATATCTTTTTAGAGTCTTTGGATTTTTATCCTTACACATTTTATTTTTAAAATATTATTGTATATTTTAATATCCACCATGCATTTAAACTTTTATGAATTTGAGAATATTATAAAAATTTAATTTCCCATCCATATATGAATTTTAATTTAATATTATATTCACTAATAAAAATATTATATCTTCTAGTTAATTTAATCTTTAGGTGGATGGAAATTTGAATTTATGGTTTTAAAAAACAATTCAACCCCTCTTGTTGTTTTACTGGAATGTTTCATTTATGAAAAAAATATACCCCAAAATCAACTCCTAACTTCCAGTCCATCAATTATAACCAATACCATTACATATTCCTATTTTTGAACTGAACCACAAGCATTCCCACCATCCATAAAACAAGACTTAAAGCACTATTTTTCACTGAAAATCATATTCAATTGATAAAATTAACCCCTTATACATGATAATACACACCTGATAGGATTTCCACCTCACTCCATCCAAACACGTCCAACAATAGAAAAAAGAAAACATGTAGTTTTCTTTTCCTAAAAGTAATTATCCATTCGCACTAACACATTATCACATATTATGATAATTATTTCATAATTCCTTGAGGAATTATTAGATCATCCAAATTATTGTAATGAATTATAAACCCACAACTTGGTGTAATTCCATGGTTTTATCATCAACCAACTAAATCCACCATCAAAATCCACCCCAATCACTAAGGAATCTTTGATCAGACTCACTCATAGATTTCATCACCCTTCCACTATAAAACACTAATGAAAATATTTACTATTTACTACATCTAAATTCAAAATTAGGTATTTACTACAGAAAAAGATATAATACGACTAAACTTTTCACAAGAATCTATGTTCCATAAAAAATATCCCCCTTCCAAATTCATTACATCCACACATCTACCGACTTGAGGACCATACATCTGTGAATTATTTGATGTTCCCCAAAATATAAATATCCATATCATCACTATTATAACCGAAAACACCTGATCACCATAGTATATACTCCTTCCAAAACTATACATAATAATTGGTCTAGCCCAAACTTTTCATACTCGATCACTAACAAAAAACCAACCACTAATCATTCCCATAATATTATTAACATCATCACTGCCATTACCAAAAATTATCCATCAATGAATGTCAAAACCAATGATAAAATTTTTTCCCTCCCCACTCTATGAAATCCACTACACTACTACCTGTATAAAATACCAAACATGTTCTAGTCAATCATGTCACTCCTCCTTAGCTACGATCATCCAATACATAACAACCCTTGTCTATGAAGAAGATTTTATTTAATGTACCACATTACATTAATCCATTTATAATGAATCGTATAAATATATTGAGAAACCTGTTAATCTCATCAAAACCACAAGTTTTCATTATGATAGGTGTTAAATCAATCACATCAATTCTCTTCGCCTTATTAACCGAAAAATTCACAACTCATCAATGATCATTCCCTGAGTGTGACCATGTACTGAACCATGTTAATATCCCTTGAATATCTTCTAAGAAATCAATAACTAATGTCAACTCATCATTTCATCACGTGAGTTCCTCTAGAAATTTAAAAACTCACAATGCACCCACACATGAAACTCTCACCATTATATGAACTGAATATTCATCCCACAGAACTAGTTCAGACATGCCCCCGCACATCGAGGCTATTCCAAAAAATCAATTCCAACACTTAATGTCATATTCCCTAGCTGATAAGTCTTCTAGAGAAACATATTACAATTTTTTACCAACTATTCATATCGATCACATATAAAAAAATAGGTGTACACTCGAAAACTTTATGTTCGCATAGTTATAAAAGTAATACAATGAGTTACATCCCATTAAATATAGAATCATTTGAATAAACAACTAACCATGTTTCCTTAACATGTAAATATCATCTATCTAAAATTTATCTCAGTGATTACTTTCCAATAATCGTAATCCCTCTCACTCACAATGAGACATGTTTCATGATCACTCAACACTATAGAGTTTTTAAAAGACCATACAAAGTATACCCATGCTTTTTCCATCCTATATCCTAAAATTTAGTATCATGATTAAATACATAATCATTAAACACACCCAAAACCTATAGGTATAGGTATCCATATGATCCTTATGTCTAAACCTAATCTCAACACAAAAAATTCTCAATTATATGTATCTTAATGGAACATGGTATTCCACACGAATTTCATCAAGAGTAACATAGGTATCAATTTACCCAAGGTAATCAATACCAAAAAATACCACATCTCTTAGGAACAATATTTATTCGAAATACATTAATAGGAATCCATTACATGAACCAACCCAAGAAAGGTTACTATACATTTCTTTTAGTGAGGGGTTGTATAACCACATATAGAGAACGTTATATTGTAGAATATATATATATATATATCTTACAATTATAAAAGAAAAACATGAATAATTTGAGAAGAATTTTATTAATATTATATATATTAAAACACTATATATGTTGTTATTGAAACTGTAAACAACTTAATCCTTGATCATTAGTGAAATAAATCACACTAAATTATATAGATTTTACCTGAATCCTACATGAAAAATATGATTCATAGAAACATGCCACATTCCACTATGATACAAGATATAAAAATTTAAATAATTATATCATAAAAAACATCATACTAGAACAAATATCTCAATTGTAATACTGAAATCAAAGAAAAACAATCTCACACCCCTGATAACCTTAAATTTCAAAGATAAAAGTATTTTTGACACACTGTTATAATTTCCCTTAAAACATAATAAAATTTTATATTCTATTTATACCATATCTAAAATAGTAAAAAAAATGTTATAATACCACTATTTAATTCCTTAGATAAAATCAATTGGTAATTTCCCAACTATAGCATCATGGGACATCTAGAACACCTCCCTATATTCCATTGGTGGTAAAATGGATTATAGGGCCTAAATAGTACATTAGGGAAAATATTAACATAATATAATACCCACCAATAACTAATAAATATCTAAATAATATTTATATGAAATAATATTATTATGTAGAATCAATAAAACATATCTATGTTATAGAAAATGTAATGTAGACATACAATCATACATCCCATTTGATCTCCCACTAGGTTAATTATATTTACACGAATAATATTTAGAGACTCTAATACCAACCTTGAGTCTAACCTACAATCCTCGTGGAGCTAGTCCAACCTAATCGACTACACAACATATGCTCAGACAATTATAAAAACAGAAGGTCTTCACACACACTAACCTGGTCATGTAGGGTATGATAAATACATCTCAGTAGGGCCTCTCCAAGTGACCCAAATATATTCAATAATTGATGTGACTATATATGTGGAAAATAAATATTATAAATATAACACACAATTTTTAACATCAGTAAATTATTGGAGAAAAATTCAACCATGACACCTAAGAACACCTCATTTAGCCTATCCAAGATAATAAGATACATCATGCCCCAATCTCGACCCATACTCGAAGACTCTAGCTAGGGTTCTATACAAAGACTTGAGTTGTACAAAAATATATAGGTTAGGGTGTATTACTAATCCATGAGCCATAATCTCTATCAGTGTATGGTCTATATCATACACCATCCACACCATATGAACTCTAATAATCTATTCTTTCTCTTTGGGTAGAATACCATAACCATAACAGACTCATGTACCCTCTCATTCGTGGTGGTCCACATAAACCTTCCCACTCAAGGAGATATAATATATCTATGTTCTACTATACGTAACACAACATAATTACCTTCACCCTAGTGTGGTTCATATACAAAATCATATCACATACTATGTATTCTCAACAAAAGTGGTCCTTTCACAACATTCTAACCCAAGGTGAGGCTATACATCATGTAATATCATCAATAACTTCACTTTATCCACTCCATGCTCCCCAGGTGGGTCTCAAATTAAAACATGACCATAATATTATCAATTATGGTAGGGTAACACCATCCCCTTCTTACTCTAGTTGAGGTTATATGTTAAACATTTCATCATCTAAATTGTACATTACACCATGAACACTAACTTCTCAGTCATTATTTGATTCCCCCACCACTTTCCCACACAAATTGAGCCCATCCAGAAAATAAAATCAACCAATATATAAAATACTGGGCACAAACATGAAAGAAAAATTAGGTTACCAAAACTTGTCCGACAATATTACTAGCTCATCACAAGGGTATTAGTCACATGATACCTATCCCCACTTCATGAATAAAATCTTATCATCTATATATCCTTATAGGATATTCAAATCAAGACCATGTTTTCCACCTATGCTAAACATGATAAACCTAATGACATCCTAATCTCATTTAAAAGAGAATCAACTAGGTCCTTTTGACCAATCCATTTTTTTCTTATTGGTATCAACACATGCTTATCACCCCACTACGACTTCACATCCTGAAGTCCCTTCCATACCCTATCCTCATAAGGCCAATCATCTCCTCTTCTAAATACAATATTATAGTCTATTCCTACTAACCAATTACCTTCACAATCTAAGTAATACCAATCCCCCTGGTAACACTATTCATATCCATCGCTTAAATTTTCATGAACTATTCTTGAGTCAAGTCTCACATATCACTTAAGAGTGATCTCATTACTAACATCTAGAGGAAATCCTACACACCACATTACATAAATACATTGAATTATTATTCCACTTATATCATTATAAATTCCCCAATCCATGAATAAAATGGTGTTCCCCAAAAGTTTTGAGATGTACAACCATCTTACCCATCACCACAAGGCCTAATAATTTATTTATTACCATAATATCCCTAGGAAACCATCCCAGTCTATTCTCCACTCATACCATGAATAATGATCTATATTGGCCCTCTGAAAAACTCTACTAGAATATTTACCCCTTGGATGAATTATTTTCAAGTGATTCTAATATATTAAACCTGAAATAGAGAACTTTCAACAACTCTAGGATGCTCAATTACATCCAAAATCTTTACAATGTTTCATTTTAGTCCCTATACTTATTCCTTGAACACATACATTCATTTTTGAAATAAAATTAATTTATAAATATAAAAATGTTTTTTTATTATAGGTACCACCTATGTCGAACATGGTGTTACCAGCCACACTAATCTCCACACATCTTTGGTCAATACCTTCAATTCCTCATCCACACTTGTATCATCACCTAATATCCTATCTCAAGACATCACATCAAAAATAATTATTTATAAACAATTTATAATTAGTTTTTTATTTTAATTGAAAGAGGAATAATCCACCCAAAAATCACAGAGCAATTCCACATCACTGAAACTATATGTGACCTAATGCATTAATCCTCATGAGGTATCCTTTAGAAAAACTAAGAAAGATACCCACAATCTCAATCTGACTCCATTATGATCTGGTCGAATCATCATAAAATCCCTAGTAAAAGATAATAAAATCAATGGATAGTGATGTAGAATAATAATTTAGTGTTGTAAATAAATAACGTAGATCAAAATACCATTGAAAAATGCTCAAATATTACACTCCACTCTTGGGATTGAATAAAGAAAGGAGAGGGATATCATAAGCCCTAAATATATAACATTAAAACCTCATTTGACTGAAAATTGATGGGGTGAAATGGAATTGTTATGACAACCCCTTCTTAAATTTTTTATGCCACAGAATGACACAGTGTCTCATAATTTGTTTCCCCAAAAATGGGGTCTGGTCACAACATAAACTAAGTGGTCACAACATGATTCCAAAATATAACATACCTCTATGGTGTGACCCTCTCACTTGATTACACCCTTATGGTGTGATTTGAATGGCCATTTCATGTCAAAACCTTATCATTCAAAACAAATTATTTGATTCTGCAACCTTCATAGTGTGGCCTCCTCCATCTATAGAGTGGACTCCCTCGTGACTGCTTTCCAATAGAGTGATACTGATGCTCCACCCTTGAAAACGTCTCCAATTGTAGGACTTCAGAGAATGGATTAATGGTCACAGTGAGACTAACCCTACTGAGAGAAAATATTCAATATGAAAACATAAGGGTCTTTATATAATATGTAAGGGTCTTTATTAGGGTGTGATATCTCTTCCATGAAAATACAACCCGTATAATTTTTTTCTAATACAAAACCAACATTGAAAAGATTCCAGATAAGGATAATCACTTTTCATGACATGAACGTCATCCTTCACACTATATAGTATCCCAAGAAAATGTGTTTTATATATTATAGACACTCTACAAAGAGCTTCACTCAACAACCACATCGTGATGAGTCACTTACAATGAGAATATAGCTATAGAGACACCCCAACCATAATAAGACATTCAAAATTTCACTCAACAAACTTTCTAGACCTCCAAAAAAATCAAAAAACTTGTATGTGAGATATTACAACCTCCGTAATCTAGATTTAAATCACGATTTTCAAACCATCCTCTATTATGGGACAAAATATTCATATTCCATCAAAATTTGACAACCCAAAATGATGAAATCCATTCATGTACATTTTATTTATATTATATTATTTATTATTCATTGGTAAATATGGGAGGGTCAAAAAAAATTATTCAATTATATTTTTATAGAGAAACAGAACATTAGAAAATAGGGGTCCAGACTCTTAGTGTCCCCTTTACTATTTAATTATTAGTCCAAGTAGTTGAAGACGTGTTAGTAGGGTGAGATGATGGTATGGTGGTATTCATAGATTTATGAATTATTCCTTTTTTAGATACAACCCTATGATATCTTACATATCATTGATTTTTTATACTATATACAAGATATCATTTATTGTTACCGAAGATGAGTGATTTTTTAATGATTTGGAATTGAAATGTGTGATGTTCCCTAGCTAGATATATTATTGGTCGTATTTTTTTTAATCCATATTTTATGTCAATTGTAAGAATTCATGTTTAGTTTAATGAATGCACATATAAAGGGGATTATGAAAGCTTTAATGAGTTCCAATATATTTTTTCCAGAGTGGATATGATGATGCCCCCTCAAAATGTAATTAAGAATGTGATAAAGTTAATTTTTTTCTCCTATCACTATATATTCTTATATGTTGGTTCGTTTAATATTTTTAGTGTTATGAATTAAAATTGATGATTTTTAGTATAAAAAATTCATTCAACCCAACATATCTCTATAGCGAGTTTTGGTGGTATTTTCAAATAAAATAGATAATTGTTTTTAAATTTTTATTGAATACCTGTGATTGAATGAATTCAAAAATGATATCATCAATATCCAAGTGAAAATATAAAATTTCTTTTTTTTCAATAGGTTGAGGAATCTATCATAAGAGATCAAGTGGTTGGGATGTGGAGAGATCACATAGTTCATAGAGTTGATCTTTATGGATAGAGAAAGAATAGTGAGAATAATGTGATATTTGATGGATTTTGTTTGTTACACTAGGGATGTGAGTGATGGATCTATGTGAGTTTTATATATCATGTCCATAAATTCATACACGAGTTTCTATATTGTACCAAACATTTCTGGTGAAATAATCATTGCCTTATATAAATAAATTGAGGGGAATATTTTTGTATAAATTCCTCTTTATCCTGTAGGTCAAACATGATTGTGAAATTTTGGATATTTTTATATCCCTTGGATATTTTTATGTTGCAGTTAGAGAATATATCAATTTATTTTTTGATTTTTTTCTTATGTATTGTTAGGATATGAATCATTTTGGGTTATCATGGATTAATTAAAATATTCATCCTATTTTTTATGATTAAGTATTCGAGTGCAGTGGACATGATAAAGAGGATTTGTGTATAAGATTTGGATTCTATTTATTGATTAATTATGAAAATAATCTTATTTCATAATTCTTATTTTAATTCATATGTGTGTAGGGGTTTATAATGATTTTTCATTTGTCAGTTATGCCATAAAATAATATTTTTCCCGAAATGTATGTATAGAGAGAGAAAATGATCTATACAATAAAGGATATATTAAAGATATTTTTAAGGGTTTAATTGGTTAAGAGTTAAAAAATTTCCTATTACCAATTTTTCATATAATAATATCCATATGTTATCTATAAAAATATAATAATTTAATTCTTTATAACTGTATCCTCTTGAATATTATAAAAGAGTAACTTTTATTTGATTGTGTGTATGGTACTGAACATCAATCATAGAAAGGAATAAAACCTCTTGATAATTTATGGTATATATAATATATTAAATAAATTCAATAAATTAAATACCTTTTAATGCACTCAATACTGTGTTAGCTTGCGTCAGAAAAAATAAATATTTTGGTCAATAGCTCAAGTTACATGCAAGACCGAGTTTTGCCGAACAAAAATATATTATTGTAATTTTATTTTTTAATATAGTAATATAAAAATTAGATTTTAAATTATAGTTTATGAAGAGTATTAATTAACTAATGAAAATATATTTTTTACACAAATATAAAATTAATTCATTGGAAATCTGTTAATTAGAAATGAATATAAGAATCATTTGAATATAAAGGAAATATTTTTTTGATTATGAAGGTGTTTTATACTAATAAATTAAATTAATTACACTTAGTGGATGATTTTATAGAAATATGTGTATTTAATATTCAATAAAATATTTTTACATTCATACAATAGATTTTATAGTCATAAAATATAAACAAACCCATTTTTACACATAAAAACCTATATTTTTCTAAGGATAGTTTTACCACCTTTAATTATCAAACATATTTTATAGACAATATTTATAACTTTTATGAATTATTTATATAAAAATAAACTCCATATTTTAAATAAAAACATAAAAAATATTTTAGGGTGAATTTTTGTTATTTTTTATAATGTTTTATTTTTTCATGGATAGTAAATAATACTGAATTTTAATTGAAAAAAAAAATTAATTCTGAATATTTATAAGGAAAAATTATATTTATGACTTTTATTATTTTATTTAGATAAATTATAAATTAATAAACCCAATTTAGTTCATTCGAATCAATTTCAATTTGAAATAGAATATAAATTTTTTTCATACTTTTGAACATTTTTTACCTCAAAAGCCTGCTTTGTCGTCCCATTTGTGGGATGAAATTTAAATTAATTTTGGAAAATTATATAATTGGAATTTTGAAAAATTGATCTAATATTGGAAATAATAATTATATATAATTTCAAATAATTTTAACTTATATTTTTTATAATAATAGTGAATTTTATTAAAATTAATAACCTCAATTGAGAGAAAAATCTACTTAACAACTGACCAAACCTTAATATTTATGGCCAAAATGTCCTAGAAACTTCTCATAAATCCACTGTATCGTAATATTTTGAACCAATTATCATATTTATAATATTATGTTAATTATTAGAGAAACTTTTCTTAGAAAAAACGTGGGTTGAATTCCTTCTTTAAAAAATTTAAAGGAATTTTAGTCCTCCTACCCTATAATAATGTACTCATACCTCCCACTTATTCACAAATATAAAGCCATTTAGTACATAAAAAATATTCAAAATAATTCTCCCTACATCACCTCCCCCATTATAGAAGGCTCAACTTGGGAATAAATCCAACCATGGAAGTCTTTTCGTGTAAACCCAAAGGGGTTACCCGGAAACAAAATAACATTCTTCAACGATCACTTTCAATTTACTTCCATCTACACCCCATCAAATATCCATATTAAATTATTTTAAAATAACATAATTAACATAAATAAAATAATATTTTTTTTAAATTTAAGGGTCTGACATACCCTCAAAAAAATTTCTATCTAATAGAAGATGAACTTATAGTTCATCTGTATGGTGGACTACCACCTTACGAAACGATGATTGTTCATGTTTTCTTTACCCCCACCCATGGTGGGAATTATGATGGAAAAAATTATTTTATATGTTATGTATGATATTTTTAATTTTTTATGATTTTTTAATTCTTATATAACACATACCTTCATACTTTCCCTTTTCTGAGAATATGATAACTTCGTTTGTGGAAGTGTGGACTACCATCTCTTCAAAGTGATGTGATTCGTTCATGCTATACATAGAATGTTTGAACAATGCTGTTAGTAAAACTATGTGGAATATATTTCATAAATATGTGATTGGTATTATAATATAAATATATATATATATATATATAGTTTAGCTTTCATTATTTTAAATACAAAAAGAAAAGGACGTAGAATTTATACATACGTACGACCTACCATCTTCATGAACGGTGCATTTCAATTATTATATTAAAATATTATGGATTATTATAACTAAATATATAATAAATATATATGATCATTAAATAATGCTTTACTTTATATATATTATTAAATCATGATCTCCATAAGAAGAACAAAAATTAGATGTCAAAACATACTTGGAAAACATGACCCTTAACACCCGAAATATTGAAGATAGTGAAGTATTGTAAAAGAACTTGTAATAAGGTTCTATAAGAGGTTAATATATGGTATTATAAATATATTTAGGGTTATAATTTAATTTAGTGACATGTTTATGAGTATTATAAAGGAGGTTAAAGGGTGTTCACCCAATAGGAAATTCAAGGTAAGGGATTCTTGTCTCATTATTATTTATGTGAGGCATACACCATTTTCACCATATAATTATCTTTTGTAGTGTATATACTTAACATATTGTATTTTATATCATTAATAAATTTAGAATCATGTTTTTAGAGTTTCTTTTAAAATTATTTATTTCATGGGGATTATAATTGAAACGTAACTAAGTAGTAAGGGACTTCATCTCAATTTCCATTCTTTGAGGTGTGCTTCATTTTTGGGCACATAATTTATAATATATACCAAAAATATAACAAAATTAACATGTAATATCATGTTTAACTAATTATTAATGTTATTTTGAGTTTAAATATGAGTTATTTCATATAAGGGTACTTACACTTAAAGTTACCCAAGTGGTGAAGAAATTTCATAACCCAATTCCTTTTCATTAAGTTATAATACTTCTTTATTATTTTTAATATTACATGATAATTAATATAATTAATTTGAATATATATTGATGTATTTCCACATATTTTATGTGGATTTATTTTTGTCCCTATAATCTATTGATTTATTAATTATCACCTCAACTTTGTGATTATTTTAATGATTTATTTCACAATATAATTCAAATCAAGATTGCTTATTCATGAACTATAAATAAACGAATTTACATGAATATTATTCAATAAAACCTATAATTTTATTCACATCCAGTTTTTAATAAACTTTTTCTTGAAATAGTAATTATTTTACACTATTTGGTGCTCAAAATATTTTAGAATGTATATTTAAGAAAACCAGACTTCATTTCTTCCTTTAGTTAGGGAAACTGTTTTCTTGTATAACATTTATTTTATTAAAATGTTTTAAAAAATTTATTTAAAATTTTCCAAATTATATATTAAATATATTTTCCCCTTTCTTCTTTTACAAAAAAATCAAAGGAATTTTCTAATCACATTCTAAACAAGTATTTTTTTTATCTTTTTACCGTGTAAAAGGAATTTAATTTTTATCTTGTAAGTCGTATAAAAGTTTACACTCCATCATTTCTTTGAATATTAATTTGAACGTTCTAATGGATACTTTTTAAATAGAATGTTTCCAAAATTTATTTTCAAGGAAACTGATTTTCAAATCTTTCTTCAAAAGAAAAAGGATATTTCGTTCATAAATATGTTAAAAATATTTTTTTTGTATTTCCATTAATCAATGACAACAACCCATTATTTTTATTCTACTTGGTATATACTATATTGATAGGATCATTTTTATTTCTCTCGATGGTTTATGATTTATTTGGACAAGGATAGTTATTAAATTCAATTCCTTGATTATTTTTTAGTCCCCTTGAAATATTCAGTTTACTATGATCATTAGACATAGAATTTTCCACAAATTTTTATATAATTTATCATTGATATGTTTATTTCCCTATCCATATATTATTTTTTACATAAAAAGTTTACTTTGATATTTATATTATTATCTAGGAAAATATTGATAAATTTTTATTCTTTATTCAATAATGATTTTTGATAAGGTATATTATTTATTAATTAAATTGATTATTCGATACAAGGAATGATTTTGAAAGGTAGTGATGGTTGGAGCCTGAAAATTATATTTCCCATGGATGCATAGATGGGATCTCATTTAAAATAGTAGTTTCCAAAATTAAATGGGGTTCAACCTATTGTTTTATATCATCTTTTGAAGTGTCTTTATGGAACATGATATCATGTTCTGTAGACATTATGTCCAATAATTAATCTTTTCCTTCTTTAATATTTCAGTTTTTATTATTTATTATACTTGATATTTTCACAATGACAAAGTCTATCGATGCATTTTATTATTGGTTTATTTATTAAATGGCATGATTTTCTGTTTCTTTCATTGTTATATTGATTGTGCCTCATCAATTTATTTAAATGAAATGTTTTTTACATTTATTTACATTTATATATTATTTATGAACAACTTTATTATTTTATAGATGACATGCCTTGTTTTTTAAATAATTACCATTCCATAATTCTTATGCTCATTAATTCATTATTTTTTATGTTTTGATTAACTCTTACAAAGAATTTTAGCTCCCCGTTGTTATGATTAATTTCCCCAAAAATCCAATAATTATAAATAAAATGATATGAAATGGTATGCTATGTTATAATAATGTTATCTTCAGAAGAAAAAAATTATTTTTCAATTAGTGTTTTCATTTGTAATAAAACTCATATATGTATCTAGTTTAACAGTAATACTAAACTATTCAATAGTTCATGATTTGATTCCTTGTAATCATTCGATTTAAAGGTATTAGACACTAGGCATTATTTTTCTGGGGTTTGGGAACTACAGTGAGGGTAACTATATAGATTTAATTTTCATTGGATAGAGGTTAGAGAGTTTAAAATTATTTTGTTGTATTTTGTGAAAAGTATGATATGGATGGTATTGGTGATACAAGATAAGATACATGATACATTGGATTAACATTAGTTTTATATTTATTGTGGATTTTTCTCATCTACATTCATAGTTTTTGATCATTTGTTTATAAATGTTTGTCCTATTCATGGGAAGTGGAGATGTAGCACCACAAAATTCTATAGTTATAACATTGAATTTAACAAAGTGTATAAAATGAAAAACCATGAGTAGAAAGGAATATATAATTATGAGAATTTAGGGTATATTTAATATTGTAAATTAATATTTTCAATAAATTTTAATGCACACAACACTGAGTTAGCTCTCATTACATGGAAGAATGACTTCATTTGGTAGTTTGGGTTACACGTAAGACTGAGTTTTTCAAAACAAAAATATATTATTAAGATATTTTTATTTAATATAATAAGATAAAATGTAGCCTTTAAATTTACAGGTATGAATGAGATTAACTAACTTATTAAAATATATAGATGAATTCGTTGGTTAAAAATTAATTATAAATAAATATAGAAACCTAATGAATATAAATGGAATTATTTAATAAAAGTTTATTTTTATGTTTAAAAAAATATTTATCTTAATAAGAAAAATTAATTAAAATTAGTGAATGATTTTATTAAATTGATCTATTATATATTTAATCAAATATTTTAAACATTTATCCAATAGATTAGATATACATAAGATATGAACAAACACAATATTATACACAAAAACTTATATTTTTATAAAAGAATTTTCACTAACTTTTAATTAAAAACCTACATTAAATATTAATTAAGGAACTTTTATGAATATAATATTTCAAAATAAACCTAATTTTGTAAACAGAAACATGAATATTATGTAAGGGATAATTTTTTGTATTTTTTTGGGATGTTTTATTTTTAAATGAATAGTGAAAATAATAAATTTTAATTGAAAAGTGTTTTTTCATATAATTTATTTATATGGTATGATATTGTTTTTGATTTTTTTTAAATACTAATTAGATAAATAAGAAATCAATTACTCCAATTTAGGATATTTTAATCAATTTCACTTTGAAATTAGATATAAAAACATGGGAAACTTTTGAACATTTTTACTTTAAAAAACCGCATTGTCATCCCATATGTGAGATCAATTTTAAAATAATTTCTACCAATTATGTGATATGAATTTGAAAAAATCTATTAAATATTTTTAAACATAATATAATATAATTTCTACTTATTTCCACTAAATCGGTGACGAAAAATTTTAGTGAACAAGATTGAAATTAATTACAGCAATTATGATAAATATTATCTTAAGAAAAGACTAAAACATAATCATAAGAGAAAAAAAGACCTAGATAATTCTCTAAAAGATATGTTATGGACATATGTAGACCCTATATTACCTTTTATATAATTGGGTCTAGTATTTGACCCTCATTTCATTGAAAAATGTAGATTAAATTCTCTTTTTAAAATGAGCAAGAATGCCACTCCTCCTCTATTATAAAAAAGGCACTCACCCTCCCACATATTTACACCTATAAAGACCTTTTTAATGCTTAGAATGTACTCAAATAAGCTGAAAAATAAACTAAACTCATCATAGAAGCTTAAAAATAGTAATAAATTCATCAATGGAATCCCTTTGGTGCAAATGAAAAGGTGTTACCCAAAGAAGAGGTAACATCCTTCTTTAATATCTTTTGTTTTATTTTCATCCTAAACCACATAAAATATTCTTATTCAATTATTAAATTATAAAATATGAATCATAAATATAATTATTTGTTTTTATATTATGTTTTATAACTATACATACACATGATTCCATAAAATCGATAACAAATTTGTCATTCATGTAAGGGGAACTATTGCGTCACAAAATGATGATTGTTTATTTTTTTACCTTACCACATCTCATGGTTAGAATTATACTATAAACCATGTTTTTATATGTTATATATGATATTTATGTTAATTTGTTTTATTTTTTATATAACACATAACACTAACCATTCTGTGTGGTATAAATACTATAACTTCGTTTACGGTTTTAAAGAATTTCCCCTCCTTAAAGAAATGTGATACATTCACACATTACATGGAATCTAATAAGGATGAGTTTAATTAAAAATATGTGACATAAATTAAATCAAATTAAATTAATGAAATAACTACCATTTGAAAATATACTATATTATTTTCATTATTATACATTTCACACACTAAAAAAAGTCATAAATATTATTCGTGGGCAGGTGGGATATCGCCGCCTTGACGCAGTGTGGTTCCTTTTACATCACAAGAATTACATATATAATTATATATTATTAAATAAACTTGTATTTATGATATTATGATAATTTTTCAAATATATAATTCTTCTTACCTTCTTTCCAAAATTATCATTGAAAATGAGGACGTTACACATGCGTACCTACAATATTCTATCTCTATGATTATAGTGTTGGTTAATTTTTTATAACCATATTCCATGATTGATTTTATAAGTATTATTTATGTATAAATATGATAATTATATCATGATTATTATTCTGGATATGTTTATATAATGACCTCGCTGACACATGAAATGAATTTGATCAAAACACATGACATAAACTTAATTGTTTTTATAGTTGTATTCAATATTATAAAAAATGAATTATAAAGTGATAATAAATATAAAAAGGTTTTAATTAATGTAAAAAATTTAACATATATTTTTTATTCAGGAATATAAAGACACATGTGACATGTAATAAACAAGGTAATGAATTATTTTATCACTTATCTTTTCGCGAGGCATACCTTATTTCCAACACTTACTTATTTTGAGTGGTGTATCTACTGTCCCCTATGATATATTATAACATGAATTATTTTATCTTCATTGTATTTAAAAATTTTATTTATTGTTATTCATTTATGAGGTTTGTGTTTAAATTTTTTTAAATTTATATGGGACACATTGAAATATTTAATGATCATATTCATCTAGAATAATTTTACAGATCTTTAAAATGTATTTTTATTCATAAACATTAACATCAATAACCCATTTTGTAAATTATACACTATTTAGGAATTACTGATAAATATTTATTAATTATTAAATATGGATATTTTTTTATTAGTTACATTTTTTATTAATTGTATCAGTTATTCTATTTATAAGGAATTATTTAGTGATGTAAGACACTAGTTGGGGACCATTTATAGAAATCCCCTAGATAAAATTGTGGTCTCATGGGGTGAAATCTGTTGAAAAAACATTCACATTTATATTCAAGTATGTTTTAAACTATATTGTGAAAGGTATTGAAAGTAGAGTTTGGTTTGGACAAACCAAATTGGTTTGTAACTAGTATGTTTTAAAAGTTCTTATGGATGGTATTGATGGTAACAGTTCCGTGAACCTAGGAAACATAACATCCAATAAAGAAAATTTACTTTATTTAGAAGTCAATTTTTTTATTATTATCTATGATATTTTTCTTTGAAATTTCTATTGATTCATTTTATTCTCATTTTATTGATTAAATAGAACTTGTATCAGTTTATTACCTTTCCATATTAATTAATCCTCATCTAGTTATTTCAATTGCATGTTTTATCAGCCATATACATTTCCATGTTCATTATTATTGTAAGTTTATTATTTATTTTACTTTACATACCCATAAATGAGAATTTTATATCACAATTATTATGATTCCTTTCCACTGGATATAATGAATTTATCATTAAATATTATCACATGAAGAATATTAATTTCCTTTTATTATGTATAATATCTTATTTTCCTTTTCCATATGTAAAATAGGAATTATTTATGTAATATTATTTTCCAGAACTAATAAACTGATTAGCCCATTGGTATTAGATTATTTGTAATCATGATAATGTAATGGAAATAAACACTTGATCTGGACTTCTGGGGTTAGGTCCCTACAGTTGGTTTCATTGGATGTTTAGTAGCAACATTGAAATTAGAGTTCTAAAACATTGATTAGAGAACATAACCCTTAGGTATTCATTGAGGATAAATATATAAGAGAATCATAGAATTTATGTAAGGAAGAGATTATCTGGGTCTTCATAAGAATAAATCCTTATATGGATACTAAATGCGGATGTGGTTAGTGGCACAGATGTACCTAGGGGTATCAACATTGACAATGTCCACTAAGCCAGACTTGAGCGTAACCTGGTACATGAAAATGATCCTTAATATGTACCTATCTTGACAATCCACAGGGAGACACTTTCTATTATTATCATTTTATTTAAAAATCATTATGAAGGATTTAAAAGTAAAGATTCCCTTAATACATCCATTTTTGTGATTATGATATTAACAATGCAAAAAACTTTCATTTTATTTTATGTGTTATTCCATGTTTAGAAGTATACAAAGTTAATAATTTTATAAGTTAATCTATTTTATGCCATTTTATAGAAATGGAACCTATAAAGAATAAGTGTATCAATACTCATGTCTATTGTAGAGGATTCACTACTGATAAATTCAATGTAGATGGTATTGGAACTGATCCAGGTATGGATATATTAGAGAATATTAATCATAATATGACACATAACCTTTACCAGATATATCAAAATATTCCAAAAAAAATAATTTCTAATGTAGGATCACTTTAGGTGATAGATTCACCCATCATTTATTTTGACTTTTCATCCAATGGTAGGTGAGAAATGGATTATGTCTTTCAAGAAATTATTTTTGAATTTGGGATGTAGTGAAGAGGTAAATTTACACATGTGGTGTATTTCATCAATGGTGATGTAGATCAGTGGTTGTATCTTATAAAAAATACTAGTGAGTATGAATAAATCTAACTCATGGAATGGACATATTTTAAAGATACATTCTTCAAAAAACTCTAAATTTTTTATGACAATGCGTGTTTCATTTTTTAATTAATATTGAAAATATTGATTTTTAATTCAAAAGTTCTTTTTTATCTAATTTATCTATAGGGTTATATTATATTTTTGTTGGTTTAAAATAATATTTAGATAAATTAAAAATAAATTAATAGAATTTAGGACATTTTAATACTTTTACTTTGAAATTATATATAAAAACATAGAAAAATTATGAGCATTTTTACATTAGAATCTCACATTGCCATCCCATGTACGAGATTAATTTTAAATTTATTCTAGAAACTTATGTGAGTAGATTTTGAAAAAATAGATTCAATATTTTGAATAATAATAATATATAATTTTTAATAAGATTGAATTAATATTTATACAAAAAATTAGTGAAAGTGATCAAAATTAATTATAGCAATTACGAAAAAATTATCATAACATAGGACTAAAAGTTAGACATAATAGCCAAAATAACCTAGAAACCTGCCCAAAATATATTTTATGTACATATTATGACCCTATACTCTACTGGATCTAATGTTTTATATTTTTTGATCAATTTTTCATAGGAATAACATTGGTGGATTTCTTTTTTCTGAATTTTATAAGAATACCACTCCTCCTCTACGATAAAAAGTCTATCACCCATCACAATTAATCACACCTATCAAGCCCATTGTATCACCCAAACTAGGATAAATTAACATACCAAAATTCCTAACCTCATCCTTAAATCCTCACCTTGGGAATAAATCCATCCAAGGAAGCCCTTTCGTGAAATCAACAGAAGTTATCTAAGGAAAAGGCAATGTCCTTCCTCAAGATCTTTTATATTATATTCATTCTCCACCCCAAAAGTTTTATTTTTACCTGATAACATAAAAAATATGTATCCAAAATATACTTATGTATTTATATATAATTTTATATTCCTATATATACACAAACTTCTATCAAAGGGTTAATGAATATACCGTTCATGTACGATGAACTACCACCCCACAAAATGATGATTGGTTGTTTTTTCTTTATCACTTCTCATGGTGAGAATTATGATGGAAACTGGGTATTCATACGATATATAGTTTTAATTTATGCTTACGGAATTTTTATACAATATTATACCTTTATGATTTCCATTTGGTGTAGATATGATAACCTCACTTGTGGACGTGTGGACTACCACCTGCACAAAGCGATGTGATACATTCATACATTACATGGAATAAATAAAGGTTGAGTTTAACTAAAAACCAAATAAATAAATGAAATCTATATGAAATTAATGAAATATTTACTTTTCTAGAAATATAATATAACATTTTCTTTATTACCCATTTTGACACACTGAAAAAGTGATAAACGTCATTCTGGGATGTGTGGAATTCTACTTCTTCAACACAATGTGATTCTTTACAAATCAAAAGAATACTATATATATAAAATTTATTTAATAAAATGGTTATTATGATATTATGATCATTATAGAAAGACATAATTTTACTTTCAATGTTTCTATAATGATCAATGAAAAATGGTAACATTACTCATGCGCACGTACGACCTGCCGTCTCCATGATTAGAATATTGTTCATTTTTCATAACCATATTTCATGATTAGTTTTATAAGAATAATATAATTATTAATATGAAAATTATATCATTATTATTATTCTCAATATTCTTATATAATGACCCCCAGGTCCATTGTTGACTTACCAATGTTGTTTTTAACACAGGAACCAAATTTGGTCAAAACACATGACGTATTCTTAATTATTTAAGTACTTGTATGAAAAATTGTAATACGTTAAATAAAAGTGATAATAAAAATTATAATGTTTATTGAGAAATAAAATAATTAACATAATTTTATTTTTCTATTATATAAGGACACAAGTGACAATTCAAACTCTAGGAAATGGTTTTCTGTCACACCTTTATTTCTCTAAGGCAAATTCCATTTTAACAACTTACTTATTTTGTGTGTTGTATCTATAACCCCTCTTGATATATTATATCATGAATTATTTTTTCTTCACGGTATTGGAATCTTTAATTTAATGTTATTCCTTCACGATAATTAGGATTAAAATGTTTCATAGTGGAATGGGATACTTTGGAATGTTTAATGATTATTTTACTCCAGAATAACTTTATTGATATTTCATTGGTATTTCAATTCAAAAACATCAAAAACCAAATTTTTTACTTATCCTAAGCTATGGAATTATTGATAAATCCAAAATATTTATTCAATACATTTATTTTATGATAAGTCAATTTTTTTTATTAATTTAATTGATTATTGGATATATGAGGAATGCTTTAGACATGTAAGATACAAATTGTGGAATGGTTAATGTAAGCCCATGATGCATAAGTAGTCTCATGGAATTAATTGTATTGAAAAAAAAACATTCATGTTTGTAACCATTATTTTTAAAACTATCTTGTGAATGGTCTAGATAGTAAAGTTAATGTTGGAAAAAAAAATTCTGGTGAATAGTATGTTTTAATCTGACTTGTGAAATGTCTTAATGTTAATGGTTTCATATACCTAAGAATAATGGAATCTAATAATTAATAATTAACATTATTGAGAATTATATTTTTATTATTATGTTTATCCATGGGATATTTTCTTTGACATATCTATGGATTAATTCTATACTCATTTTATTTATTAAATGGAATTTGTTACAATTTCTTACCTTACCATATTTATTATGCCTTATCTAGTTATTTGTATTATATATTTTATTAGTTATTTACCTTACCATTTTATTTATTATCAACATTTACCTATTTATTACACATTACATCCCCTTAATGATCATTTTAGATCACTCATATTATGTTTTCTTTCTAGAGGTTATGAAGAAGAAATCATTTAATTATATTTGAAGGAGGTTGTTGATTTCATTTTTTTCATGTATCAGGTATAATTTTCCATTTCCCAATGTAAAATAAGTATCATGTATGTAATATAGTTTTACAAAACTTCTAAACTGATCATTCATTCTTGAGTTAATTCATTGTAATTATGTTAATGTAGTGGTAGTAGACATTGTACTTGGTATTTTGGGGCCAGGACACTAAAGAATATTTAGTAAATTTAGAAAAATATCAGTATTGTGCACATGACCTTTAAAAGTTTTTATGATGATTATAAATGTAGGGAATAGATTATAACTTAAAGATAATATTAATTAGGTTTATGAGGCAAACCAAACAACAAAACTTTCTAAGACTCATTATGATGATTTCTATTTCACTGATTGGGTAAAGTAAGATATTCTGGAGTGTATGATTTTCATAATGATGTCTATAGAGTTTCAAAATTTTCTAGAGAAGTTCATTCGGTGGTGAGTTAGTTACATATTATGTGAATTTTGGGAGATTTATGAATATAATTAATGTCTATGTGCATGATATATTCATATTCAAGTTTAATAATTAGAGTATTTTTGGATCATAGTTATTATAGTGGGAAAATATTTGATTTTTTTTCCAATGTGATAGAGTTTTTCTTTTATTTTATGTAATATAATTTATTCCCTTCTATAGTAAAGGTCATTTTTGAGATATAACTCACATGATAGTTATTTTTTAGGAATTACCTTTTTATTCATGTTTTATTTTGATTATCTTGGGTGATAATAATTTAACATGTCTCTAATATAGAGGATCATAACAACATGGTTTTATATATTTTGAGTTTAGAGGTGTTGTAGAAGGAAGGGGAAATTTTGGTGGTCAACTGTGAGAGTTATGATGAAATATGGAGATCTAATGGAAAACATTCCATGGTTCCATCCTCACTAATTTATTATTTCCTAAGATATATATGGTTATGGACATTAGTGTGGTGTGATTTCATGGTGTGAAGGAAAATTTTTTTTCCTTCTTCTAGAAACTATGTTATGTTAATCAATGTCAGGGGTTTTCTGACCATAATGTGTTATATTAAATTTTTTCATAATTAGAGTTCTAGTTTAGAGATGTAATTGTTTTATTTGCTATTTAAAATAAGAGAAACCCACATCATGGTTTCTCCTTATGGATTGACGAATTTCTATAGTTAAGTGCGAGAAATAATTGTTTCCACTCATCGAGGGAATGATATTTGAGAAAATAATGTTGTAATTATCATGCCAAATAGTTTTTTGGTCAATGTAAAAATTTTCAAGAAAATTTATTTTTGAGATTTAATAAGTTTTTTATTTTATTTTTTAAGTTTTTCTATGAATCTTGATCCACCCAAACCATGACATAGTCAAGGGAGGTGGGACATGGTTTTCACTATATTAATTTAATTTTAATATTACCTTCCCAATTATATTTCATTCATTAATACAACCTCTATGGTGACCGTTTATTATAAGGGGATCCATTTATGGGATTTTTTTGGCATTCCATTGAGGAATCATAAGTTCTTTCCATCATGAGATCAATTTCACATGAATAAATTTATCTTCATCTTGATATTTTCTATTATTCAATTTTTCTATATTAATGGATTGTTGGAATAAATTGTATTTTTAGGGTAATTTAGATATGAGTGAAATTTATTTTTTATTATTACCTTAAAACCCAGGGTTACAAGTCACGGAGGACGAAAATAATAAAGGCCAAGAGAGTCCTTCCGAACCACATTAACACACTCCAAAGGAAGAGAATTGAGACTGTCATAAACCACCAGAGTCTCTTCTGGTCTACCCCAATGAGCCAACACGTCAGCTGCAAAGTTGGACTCCCTCAGACTATGATGAACCATCCTTCCCTGATTAGTCTCCGCTTTGCACCTACGAAAAACATACGTCAAATACTAGGAGATGTCGTGATTTCCCTGTAGTGATCTGACCAGAACCTTCGAATCTGACTCCACTTCCATCACCCGGAGGCCTTTCCTCCTGCATACAATCAAACCTGAAAGAAGAGCTCTAAACTCTGCACCCATAGAGTTAACTGGTCCATAATGAGAACTAAAGCTAATAATAACTGAAACCCAACAATCCCGAAGCAAACCACCACCCCTCATGATTCCTCCCAATCCTGAAGCATCCACATTCAACTTCCACCCATTAGCTGGAGGATTCCATCTTACCCACCGCCCTCTATCCAAACTCTGAATGCATTGTCTATGAACCAGGCTCCCCAGCATAACTGGATGAACTCCTTTCTTGAAGAGGGAGGATATTTCAGCAATAAGGGATCCCATTCAGTCCTGTAGGTATAATAAGGACCTCCTGCAACCCAAACACACCTGGTTGCGAGCCTCCCATATAGTCCAACAGATGGATACAAGGATGATGATACAGGCTGTTCGCTCCCCCGTCCTGCTACCAAAACCAGAAAACTAAAGAAAAAGGTAATCCCGAACCGAATGACACTCCCCACATGGAAACCTGTATTGAGAAATCTGAGACGAGAGGAAAAAGCCCAACGTCCCTAAATAAATAAATGAACTGTTGACTCCGAGCTCGGACTATCACAACAGTAGCATTGTGATGCCATGAAGAACCCTCTCCTTTGAATATTCTCCTCAATTGGCAGGGCTCGGTTTCAGATCCTCCATACCAGAAAGTTCATTCTCACTGGTATCACATTACACTAGGTAATTTCATCCACAACCACCACCGTATCATTCCTATGAAGTATTCTCCTGTAACCATTCATATTAAAATGCCCCGAGCTAACCTCTGTAAAACAGCATCTGTCTGGATCATCACGCATAACCGTGTTGCTGAAAAGGTTCAGTTGTGACGGGTTATGGTTTGCATGTATAAAATCATACCTTCCACATGCCTCCTTAAACGAGATGTCAGGATAAGGGTATCCTTCAAACCGAAGCCTCTCCTTCATCCATGTGTCCTCCCAAAATCTAATATCCCCACGACCAGTCACCCATCTGGTGTGATCAAGCAGCACCTCCAGATGAGAAAACATGCATTTGGTAAGACTCGTCGCTCCATGCATGCAAAACTCCCCATGCCAACCATACTGTGTTCTGAAGAAACTATCCCACAGAGTCTTACCAATAACCACCTCGCAAGCTAGTCTGGCTTGCATCCCCATTATGGATTCATGAATATCAAGGAGACCAACCCCTCCCTCATCCACTGGATGTGCCAACCTCTTCCACGAGGCCTAATGGCATCTCCCTTCTCCCTTTGATCTTCAAGAAGTCCTATATCATGCTCCTAACTAGCATAGTCTAGTAACAAGTATCTAGTGTATAAAACAATGACATTGGGTATCAATTTCTTCCTCTAAATATAAATATAAAAAATTAGTTGACTATTACCATGAATCTAATGTGAAATATCCATACCTTGGACATCCATGAAAAATAATGAAACTCGTTAAAATATAATGAAAAACATATGAAATAAATATAATAAATACTAAAAAACATTGAATAATATTTTTACAATAAAACTTCATAAAGATAAGACAATATGATATCTCATAATAAAAAATATAACCTGAAAATTAAGAATGATATATGATGCCTATAAAAAATATTTATCCCAAATAAATTTAATTTCAACTAAAATAAAACATGTACCTCTTACATGTGACTTGGGGTCGCCACTTAGGGATATCAATTTTCAAAACAAAATTAAGGCATTAAAGGATTAACACTAATTAAAAAATATCCTTCCCATTTCTGACATTATGTAAAACAATTCTACACACACGCTTACAACGATTATATATAGGGTTTGAAAGAATTATTAGTAGGAGACCCGCAATAATTTTGGAAATTTCAAAAGACATAAAATATTACTTGTTATAAAATAATATATACAAAATACTATTTTATTAATGTTTTATAATAGTGAGTAAATAAAAAAATCATGGTCTTAAAACACTATTTGAATTGTAAATCATTTTAGTAGGTTAAAAAATATAGTGATTCATTAAATTATTTGTATGTTACAAATTAGATTCACATAAAAGGGGGTAATGATAAAAATTATAAATGGTGAAAATTAAAATTTATTTTGAAACACACCCTTTTAATTATTTGAAATAATTAGAGCCATTTTATTATTAATTAAGAAATACATGTATATAAAAACAAAATAAAAATTATAAATAATGACTAAAATATTTTAACATATATTCAAAAACATTATTATGATAATATATAATAAATAATTAATATTCTCTATTAAGATAATCATATTATAAATAACATCACAAAATATACATAATGGGATAACTCCCTAAGAGATAAGGGGAAAATACTAGATGATCCATGGGTAAATTATACACTATCAAATGATAACATACTGACAGTATAATGATTTATTTTCTTCAATTTTTCCCACCAGTTGATAATACCATTAATAGATTCATGATTTCAACTAGAAGAAACTAGCTATTTTATAATAAATACTAGTATAAATATCAGACCTTGAATTCCGACATTGTAACCCAAAGCCTCACATGAAGTTTTTTAATATCAAAACCAATTAAATATATACCGAGTAAAAATAACATCACTAAGAAACCGAATAAAATTAATATATAAACCAATATATCCCAACTTTTCCTTCTAGAGAAATATCCCCAAACTCATCAATATCAAATAAGTACTTTTCTCAAATATTAATGAAAATTAATATAATAACCCATGGGTATGTTAGGTGTGAAAGTAAAACATTATCAAACTATTAATTGATCCTTTAATATCTAAAGAGTTTCTATAACCATGAAACCATTATTAATAAAATGATCCAATAATCAAATAATTCAAAAAATATCATTTGAAAAAAAATTAAAACCCAATAATTATATCAATAATACAAGGAATAATAAAGAGAATATACAAAATAATAACATTACATTTTTCTATAAATATTCAATTTATAATCTAAAATAAATCATTAAATCATGAAATCTCCCTTGTGGAAATCAATCGGATGTCAAAACACCACTTTGGACTCTAATTAACTTACAAATGAATTCAAAGGAATTTTTTTCAGACACATTAATTATCCAAAATATTTTTTTAGTGATACAATATATAAATTACCATTGAAAACCCAAAATTTTAATCTTTAAAGATATAAGTACTTGATAAATGTTTTGTAATTAATTAAATATATCAAACTCACACACACACACATATATAAATTTGATAATAAATTTTTCAATAATTCCAAATTAACAAGTGTTATGTTGAATAAAAAAATTAATAAAAATACAAACCATAATCCATGTAAAATAATACACTTTATTTAAATTATAATATATTTGTGAAATAATGGATCTTCGTATACCATAAAAACTAAAATCCAAATGATTTAGAAATTTTTCTAATGTAGGTTCAACTACAATGGTTTAGTAGACAAAAGATTAAAAATATAAAGAGGAGGAAATAAGAGAAGAGGAATAACCAGAGGGATTTTGAGAGACTTACTTGAGAAATAAAGTTTAATATTAAAAGAGGTGAACCATGCAGAATGAAAGAGGAGTTTGGAGATCTGCCTCTCGATATACCTCAATAGAATAAGGGAGAAAAGAAGAGGTCCATAATATAATAGAATAATAAAATTTAAAAATTAATTTTTTTGAAGAAATGAATTCTTATGATCCACTATTTAACCTTCCACAAATAAAAAGTTGCCTGTTGGATTTGAAATCCCACATAAAAAGTTAGTTGTCATAGTTTCCAAAATCATGGACCTTATCTGTGAATTCTAGAAAATATGCCATACTTATATCGCTTCATTTTACAAAAACTCAAAAAATAAAAATTACTAAATCAGTAAAAAAATGCATACCCTTATTATCACGAGTGTTTCAATTATCTATAAAATCATACTTTATTTCCCTATAATGCCATTGATAACTTCTGAAAATGAAGACACACTACCATTTTATCCTTATCACTATTTCACAACTCAAACCATCATTTTTTCTTCACAATATCATTGAACATGATGAATAATAATTTAGTTCCCTCAATATAATTTAGTCTAGAAATCCATAATATATGTATGATTATTTATAGGATAAATATATTTTAAAAATTTTAAAATTTAACCTACCAAAAACAATTTATTAATTAGAATCATACTTCTTAAAGTAGAAATAAGAGGAAGAGTACTCAAAGAAATCCATTGAAAAAGTAAATAAAATTGACATTAAACATTTATAAGAAATCATAGAATTTGAAATAATTTCTTACAATGACATAAAATTTACAAGAGTTTCCTATCCTTACATATCCCTTTGTTTAAGATACATAAATTACAATATAAAGATATTTATAATATTGATTCTTATATTTTAATTCATAACTTTAGTTCACCTTAATTGATGTATTAATCAATTGTAAAGTGGATATAATACATTAATATTTAATTTATCCCCATAATTTTCATTTACCTCACTCATTCCATATAATTGAACTATACTAAAAAACAATACTAAGTGTTATGTGATACTTTATAAACCCACTAATTTCAACAATTCATGTTTGAAGCCCAACCATAATAATTTTAGTTGTATAATACACTTGATCCTTTATTAATGGATATTTTATTCAACACCATCAGTTTTATTTATTGGTAATACAATAAATATTGATTGTATTAATATGAATAACTCAACTATATTGGTGATCACTTTTCATTACTAATTACAAGATGTTTAAAAAAAATTACCATTGGTACCTCAACTATTTAAAATTATTCCTATATGGCAATAAAAGTAAAATATATACACATCAATTATTCTATAACATCCTTATATAATAAAAACTTACAAAAAACAATCTAAAATAAATAAAAACAATAACTGATATAGAAACACATGACATACTAAATGGAGTCATGTGTTCCTTAATATAACACAACATCTTAGAAACACCAAAGACACAATGAAATAAAAATCTACAAATCAACCATCCTTTTTAATAGTAAATGAGTAATAGGAATATATATCAAGTATAGTGATAACCAAAATTGACATAATGATAGAGTAACAATAAAGGAAAATCAGTACAACTTTTGAGTACATGGGTACATGCTCTATTAAAGACAACCGCCCAGATTTGAGTAGCCTTAGATTCTTCCCACTAAGATTTGAATAAATCACCATATGTCTTGGATGATGAGAATTTTTATTGCTATTTTGTTTATAAGAAAAATATATTACACAGATCCATACATTTAAATTGATTTGAGATTTTCCATAGGTTGTTGAGTTAGCTTTCCGACTCCTATGAGAATTATAAATAGATAATTAATTAGATGACTTAAAAAACCACCTAGATGAAAATTATTTTTATATTTATGATATTTGGGACAAAATTTACCCATATTTACATATGGAAAACATTTTAATTGATTATTTTAAACTTGATGGGTGGCAATAGAATGAATGGTCTGTCCGGAACTATGACCACTTTCCATATTAGGACTATCTCACTTTTGAATCTTACTAAACAACATAAATTCCCTACTACCATGTTCTATAGGAACATAATTAATCATTGGTCGTTCTACCAAAATTTCCTCCACCATACTCACCTCATTTACCACTTTCATATAAAAAACTATGTTAAATAAGTATACCATCAGTCTAAGGTTTAGAAAAACATCAAATATAAAAACAAATACGCTAATTATTTATCAGTGAAAATATTAGATAAAAAATAACTGAATTATAGACGTGGATATAATAATATAATATAATATGAATATAATTTATGAGGAATAAAAAATAAATTAACATTTTCTTCTTCAATGTATTTTGATAATACTGTTAAGTGAACTTTTTAATGAAATATTATTGATAAATTTCCATTTATAATCTATAGAATCCATGTTAAGGGGGATTATTGAGACTATAAATTTTGTGGAAATTTTTGAGGTTGAGAAAACTGAATTCCATATAATTGATGTTTTTCTTAAAATTGTGAGTTTCTTAAAGTGATTTAAGGGTATTATTATTGTGATAAATGTGGTCTTTAATTGCCACCATATGTGTATAATTAATTAATTAATTAATATAACTAAACTTAAAGGTATTTATAATGTTTCATTTTAGGTGAGGTTTGTTTTCATGAATATAAGGGTTTTGAAAACTTTTAAATTTAGATGATAAATTTTATAGTGTGGAAGATAAAATCACTCTAAAAAATTGGAGGCCCCATTATGAAAAAATTTTAATTATATTAAAATATACAAATGTAAGAATTAATCATGTTGAAACTAGAGGGTTCACATCATGGTGGGTGTTTGAACTGGTCTTCCATTTCATGGAATTCATGATGGATAAGAAACTAGGTGTTTCATGATATCAAAATTTACATTGGAGTGAGGAGGATGTGAGAAATTAATACTCATATCTATTTTAGGATTCTGGTTGTCACACCATAGTGTTATAGATTATTTTATATTCAATCTATTCTATAAATTGAAGTTATATAAGTATGAAATTTTTACTCGGAAGTGATAGTCTGTATAGTGGAGCCTTAAATCATGTTTCATTGATCGTGTTAGTATTTTTTCACGATTTTATGGAATTGTGGAAGATAATTTCCACAACAAAATGAGCCAGTTAGACCATATAAATCATAGTGGTTTTTGAGTAGTTGAAAAGTTACGACATTATCATGCCAAAATGTCATATGGTTATGTTTTAATGAACATTTTCACAACATAATATCAACGATCACCCCATGATAGAGTAAAATATCATAAATTTAGATGTTTATACATGATTCCAACTATTTAATTAATGTTATATGTTGACTAGATTTCTAAATTTCCTCAATCACATCCAAGAGTGACTTAAAGGAATTAATTTAAATGAAACTGAAAAAAGCATGATCTATTGAATTGAAGTCACATGAATGAATTTTGATATGGATTTTAGATTTTAACTAAGTGGAAGAAGGATCACTACTATTAAAATGTTTAAAAGGTTATGAGGAGATGAAAACGTGATAGTGTGTATGAAAGTGAATTCATAAAGAATATAGAAGGAGAAGAGGAAGAAGAAGAAAAAATATAAAAATAACTATAATAGTGACTACATGAAATAATTATACTTTGAATGGGAGTATCTTGTTATTAATATTTTAGAAAATATATTTATTATTTATGCCTAAGAAGACATAAAAAGATTGAAGACACATTTTGTATTATGATCTTGAGGTTATTTCTTTATTTTTTTAAATTCATGTTTATAAGGGTACTATTAGATTATTGGTATTACAAGATGATGAAAATGATATGGATTATAATTTTGTGTGTTGAACTATATAAAAAATATTTGGGTGATAACTTTATGGGATTAGTTTTTTTCTTGTTTGTGTAAAATTATAATTTCATTCACCCTTACAAGTGTTGAATGTTGTTTGATGGAAACACACAAAATAACGGAAATTAACTTATTGACCAACCTATAATTAAATATTTAATATTCACATGGGCCTGTTTTTTATGGTACAAGAGTTTTCTGTTTATTTAAAGATAAATCCACTATTTAAAGGCTTGTGAATAGTAGTTTCTCTATATTTTTATTTTCATCGTTTGAATATTATTTTTGTATATGGATCACATAAATTCATTGAATATAATGAATAACCCCCCTCTAATAGGAATTTTTTTTATTAAAAAGGTCAGATGTTACCATATTTTCATTCAAGTTGTTTGTATTTATTGGAAGATACTATTAATGGTTTCACATCCTATTATATACATTCTCTAATGAATTTAATTGATATTAACAATATAGATAATGATATGAATTTTCATAATTTCATCTGTTAAACTATTTTAGAAAATGTTTTTTCAATGGTTAAACTAATTTCCCATGAAAAATAAATTTGAGATAAATTGGAATTTTTTTAATGGTAATGAAAAAGTAAAGAATATTAAGCTACATTCTTAGATATTTCATATAAATATCTCCTAATTAATGATTAAAAAATAATTGGATAACTTATTAACTATAACTAATGATGTTTTTGAGTTCCATAAATTTTTTTTTCAAGAATCTAAATTATTCTTTACTATTTTATAAAATATATCATATCATTCAAAATAAATTTGATGTGATAGTCTTGTAACATGAAGCCTTTGATTCAGACACACTTCCATTAGATTATATGAATAGTAATTTTACTTCGTATAATTGGAGGAATGTGATTACTTTAAAAAAATTAGATAAGATTATAAGGAAATAATGTTTAAAAGATTAATAACAAGAGTTCAGGAAGAAATTTTATATTAAATATGAAGAGGATTCTAATGAAGAATAAAATTATGAAATGAAATTTATGGAACTCATTTTATTCATTTCAAGAAGTGTGCGAATATTAAATGTTTAATCTTATAGTATAGTGTTTCATGTGTGGAGAAATTGTAAATTTCATAGAAAATTTTCCAAAATCAAAAGTAGAATAGTATTTTGATGATGAGGATGAGATGATAAGATGTTTCTCAAATAATTAATCTCATAAAAATAACAAGACAATGATTTCTTCAAGAATGAATAGTCATTACTTTTATAAACCAAATAAAATAATTTATAATCAATGATCGATGGAAATTTTTGTAGTGAGGATATATAAGAAGTATTAATGCCCAGGTGTAACTCACTCTATTGTTACTTGGATCATGCATCAGTTGACATTAGGAATTCCTCCATGTACACCAAAGGTTACAGACTTAAAATGAGGGTCTATATGGTGAAAATGGGGAGGATATACCCAATTAATATAATAACAGTATTAATAAAATATAGGAGACAAAATTTATAAAATAAGAATAGACTTGAAAATATATATATAAATTCACTTAAAAAAATATTTACCATTCTATGAGGGTCATATAAAACCCAATTGATTTCTTTTAGTATAATCACCATTTTAAAACAATGAAAATAATCTAAATTACTGATAGAAAATCACCGAGGAACCAGTTTGTCTATCTACAAACCATATCATATAGATCACACATCTTCTTCATTGCTAACTACACTAGGTTTCACATGATTAACCTTTACCCTTATCTGTACTGAGAACCTTGAATTATACATGTTTCCACGAGTTATTATGAAGGGTGTGAGTATGAAATCAGTAGGACACCACTAATATAATCTTTAACATATATTCATATCAAATACCAATTTATAAAAAACATAAACATTGAAAAACAAAAACAAAATACACAACCTTTTATACTCATGATCGACTTTTATTGGGTGGTATTTTTCTTTCCTTTTCTACTATTAGAGTTGAATGATATATCCACAGTCTGTTATAATAGTGGTTCACCTGGACATCAAATAAATTATATTCCACATGGAAAAACCATCCCAAAACATCAATGATACACCAAAAATAAATCCAATGATCATATCAAAAGTCCAATGAATATCTAATATTTGATAGTAGTCAGCCTAATAGCCTAATAAAATCCATGGAAAAACTATACACATCATTTAAAAAATATCTCTCAACATCCCCAACATATATTATGAGCATAAATTCCCATTTAGTGCATCACACACCTTAGACCATAGACTTCTATGGTGCACCTGTCCTCAGTAATGATGGTCCACCAAATCTAGTTATGTCACATAGACTATGTAGGGTTCCACCCACATCAATTGTACAAAACCACTTTATGGGACCTATTCTATATTCACAAGAACCCAAAATCCTCAGAAATAATTTGTGAGGGTAATCACAAAATCCTAGGTCACACCACTTGAATGCAATTATTTCCATAAAAAACAATGATCAACAATATACATATCATCCTGAAGATATCATAAATCCATAATTGTTCATAAATATTGTAACACATTAGAATGTTAAATGGTTAAAAGGTTAAATGATATGATTCATTTTGACAAGGTTCACTTATCATTTTAGGATCTTACATAATTAGAATGACAGGGATAAGCATGCTTGGACTTGATTAGTGATTAAATTGGGTGACCTCCTGGGATGTTTCCCAGGGTGTGTGAGAGTGAGGAAAAACACACTAGAATGAAAAATTATTGTCCTGTGGGAGAGTAATTTGACAGATGAACTATTCAGGAGGGTGTGTGGGCCCCATGAATGGGACCTCATGTATATGGGGAAATTGGTGGTACCTAGAGGGCACATACACGATGGCCATGTTAGGTGATGTGTTTGTGCTATCAATGAGGCCTGGTTTTTATATTGGTATTAGAGTGGGAACATAGCCTTATGTGTGGTGGCATTACTTGGTTTGATATGTAGGGTCTAAAATGAGGACATTGTGATCTGGGGGGGGGGTTGAATGTAACACCTCAAAATGTTAAAATGATAAACGAATTAATGATAAGAATCATGTTAAAAATCTAAACCTTTATTTTTTTGGTTCCTACCTAGTCAGAACTACATAGTAAAGTGTGCATGTCTTGGAGTGGTGATCAGGATTGGAGAAATCCTAGGAATTTTCCTAGGGAATGTGTGAGTTAGGAAAAAACACATTGGAAAGAACAAGTTTTGGCTTTTGGGGATAATCATTATTCGGATGACCCATCTTACCATATGTATGTGCCACATAGATGGAATCATGTATTTGAGGGAAAACTGGTGGTACTTTAAAAGCCATGAAATAATGAACACATTTTGTGGGGTTTTCATTCTATTAGCGGGGACCATTTGAAACAAACAACGCCCACTATTACAGAGGTTACACCCAACTAGTTCCATTGGAACCACATCATACATCAAAACTCAAGAATCGTTACTTTACACCTCACAATATCAATTAAAATATGTAATGAGATACTAAAACATATAAAGACACTAAAAATAGTATATTAGTGGTGGGTTTTTAGAGGGGGTTATGCACAACCCCCCTGAATTTCTTTTAGTAGGGGGTTCTACACAACCGCTTGTAATCATCATTTAGAGGGGGTTTATAACCCCGTCTAAATTTTATAGATTTTTTTTAATATTTGGTTGGATTTTAGAGGTGATTGTGTCAAAAATGCTATTAATATAATAATAAGTGGTGTTATATGTTTGGATAGATTTTAGAGGCTCTATATATTTATATTTGTTGACAAATTAGATGAAATATACATAATGTATTTGTTTTTAAAAGGAAATAGTGGGGGTCACAACCCCCTGTAATCTCTTAAATTAGAGGCGGTTCATGAATCTCCTCTTATCCATTAGATTAGTGGGGATTTTGAACTGCTTCTAATTTATTAAATTTAATGGGGTTGTGAACCATCTTTAATTTATGACATTAGAGTGGGTTTGGAACCCCCAATATTTTATGAAATTATTGGGGTTGTGAACTAGCTCAAATATATGATATTAGAGGGGTTTTTGAACCCCATCTAATTTATCAAATTCGAAGGGGATTTCAACCCCATTTAATTTATAAACATTACGGGGGGGGGGGGTCATGAACCAATGATGATCCATTTGGTCAGATGGATTTTAACCCCCTCTTAATTAATTTAGTGTTTTTTAAAATAAATACCATATAAATTCAAATTTTATAATATATATGTGTGTGCACATGTCTGTATATATATATATATGACATAAAAATTATATAAATGTTTTTAAATTCTTTATAAACCCATATATATATATAAATACATTATTGTAAATACTTTAAATAAATTTAGATATGTATAAACAAAAAGTTATACATATAAAAATATTGGTATACATAATATAAATGTTATTATAAATATCATTATTCAAATATATAAAATTTATATATTTTTCTATAAATACTCTACATTTTAATTATGATTTATATTGAACACATGTTATATTAAATACATTATTATTATATATTTACATTTAATTACATTTATATTATATTGTGTATACAAATTTAAATAATATAGAAAAAATTAAATAAAAATATAAAAATATATTATATGTTTATATTATATATTTATATTATATATTTATATAATATATATTATATTATAAATATTTCATAATAAATATATCTAAATATATTATATAATTATTTGATATATATTTAATTATACCATATTAATGATAAATTAATTTAGTAAATATATATATTTTTATTTATATTATATATATTTTCAATTATGTGAATGTATATAAATATTTTGTGTGAATATATGCGTGTATAAATGATATAATATAAATGTATATAATTACATACATAAATATATAATATTAATTTATTATATATATATATAATATAAATCATAAAATATATAAATGTATAGTATTTATAAAACCAACATATAATTTTTATAGTTTAAAAAATAGTTGTGATAATAATAATAATAATAAATAATATTCTTATTATGACACACATACATACATATATATAAGTTTATAAAAATAATTATATAAATAAATAAATAAATTATAATTAAATTATATCTATAAATATTTTATAAATACATAAATACACACACAAACACACAAATTTAAATGTATTTATAAATATATATATATAAATATATATTTATAATTGCAAATAAAATTATATATATATATATATATATATATTTTATATACATAGATATAATATATATCTATATATATACATTATATATAAATATTATACAAAAATAGATTACATGTTTTATACTAATATATTATATATACACAAATATATTATATTATTTATATTTCAATACTCTAATATTTATATATATATAAAAAATCTAAAATTCATGTATCTAAATAATTAAATTTCTTTGTAAATATATATAAAAATGAAATCAGCTCAGCTGGTTAGGTTGCACGACATGTTCTTATAGGTCCGTAGATTGATTTCTAGTAGGGAAAATTATTACTGCCTTGGCGCCGTTGATATTGGGTTGTGCATGCTTTGGGTGGGCCTGTGGAAAGTTGTCTTTGGGGTGGGGGGGGGGGGGGGGTTAGGGCCATGGGCCTCTATAGTTTTTCATGGGTGGGGTTGTCCAACGGGGTCGGGGAGCTGGGGTTGTCCAAGTGTGACGAGGGGGGGGGGGATCTTTAGGTTGTCTAGGGGTTTGTTGTGGGGGTTTGGGTTGTCCTAGGGTTTTTTATATGGGTTCTATGGTGGTTGTCTCGAGGTGTCTTGGGAGTTTTCCTGGTGTTTTTAGGTGGTGGGGATGTGGGGGATTGTGTTGGGGTTGTCGAGAGTGTTGTCTAGCGGATGCATGGGGGTTTTCCACAGGGATGTCCAAGGGGCATGGTTGATCCCGAGGTTGTGTTTGGGGGGTTGTAATAGGGTTTTGGGGGTGGGGGTGGGGTATGGGGGGATTTTAAAAAAAATGGTAGTTTAGTGGCTATTATATTAAATATGCACCTAAAATTGGGAATTTAAAACCCATTTAGCTGCGGTAGGAAACACGTCGAAACACATGGACTGTCAAAAACTCCCATAAATGAGATGTTTATGATGTGATTATAGTGAAATTAAGGGTGGTTAAAACTGTTCTATTCTAACCACCAATAAATACTCATTCATTTTATATGTTCTTTCCTAAAACCGCCTCTAATAATAGTAGCCAGCCACTTGAGCAACGATTATGGGAAACCACCGATAAAGTGTTTAATTAGAGTTATATCCCTTTTTAATTAAAAAATAACTCCTTCTAATTTCCATATTGTTTTATAGATAGCACACTATACCATATAATATCCATTATTTACCATGTGGGAATATCCCTCGGTTTCTCATATAATCATAAGAAACCCTATTGAGTTCTATTTCAGATCCCATATAGACACCCCTTTATAATCCTTTTTATTATACACACCTAGAACATATATAAAACCAGAAATAGTTAGGCACCACCTAAGATGAGTATGAAAAATGCCACCTAACGAAGAAATTCTTCCAAACTGGCTTCAATTAGAAGATTAACGAAAATATAAAAAATCCCCATATTAAGGGTTTTTTATGACAAAGAGATTATAGTAAAAAATATGAATACATAACACACAGAGATGTTAAGCCTTACCTATGGATACTACTTGATTGAGCCCACATGAATAATGGATAAGAATCAAATAATATATCTTTAGAATTGAAGGATCTAAAGAAACTAGGGAACCTATAATGGGTTCTATTTAAAATTAGAAATTTTCCACTATTATAGACAACTATTCCATTATTAAACAATTTTTTAAATATTCATAAAAAAATACAAAAAACTCATGAAAATAAATTTTGGAAAACATTGGATCATATTTTATGTATCTTCCCTCCCTATAGATCCCTACATTATACATATATAAATAAATATTATGTTTCATTATTTTATGTTCCGAGCACTGCAGAAGTGTGCAATGGGAGGGGCCCAACTTTGATTTTTTCCATAATTGATGATCAATCCATGATCTATACAACGATGAATACCATGATCCATATAATTGAGTAAAATAAATACACAATGATGAATTGAACCGAAATAGAGAAAGATGATCCTCACAAATTATTTATAATTAAAATAACTAAATAAGGAATTAACTTTATTGGAATTCATTCATTGTTGATGAATCTCATGTCAAACATTCAGTCTACCATTATTGCATTATTGAAACCAAATATTGATTTTTTCTAGCGGTGATCCGCATGTGTTCTTATAATCTCTAGACATAATTGAAGGAATCTCCCCATGTTATCATGGAAGATACTTTCACTTTTATCATCCTCCTTTGATCTCTTCAATAACCAAATTTAGTGAATTATTCTTGATATATTAGAGGAGGATTTCTCTCCATTATTGGGAGTCTTCTTGGAGAAGGATGCTCTCTATACTTAAGAGTATTATCGATATCCATTGTGCACAACCAAGAAAGATCAATGGGATTAATGAGAAATTAAAATAAATGGGTTTATAAACCACTTTAGTTAAAATAAAATAATTATGCAAGTGAACCCAATTTTTTATTTAGTCACATTGAAACCCCATATCAAATTTTAATGATAACATTTTTTCTTGACAAGTTCTAAACTTGAAAAGTATAAGTAAATATTATTTAATCCAAAATTATATAATATTCATTATTTCTCACCAGACATAAAATACGGTCTTCCATTCTTCCATAATATTTAGTAGACCTTGAATAATAAATAAATATTTATTAAATAAATATAACTGCATTATATTATAACAAATAAATAAATATTATATTTACTAAATATAAAATAAATAATTTTATAAAATCAAGCATACATGAATAATTATTAAACCGTGTGCGGGAATAATATATATTCAACAATTTTAATAATAAATAATATTTAATTGAGATTGTATATACAGTAAGTGTGTGACACTCTAGGCCTCTTTCTTAGTGGCATTAGACGAAGAAGACTAGATTACAAGGATAGAGTCCAACAACATGGTAATGAATCAATAAAGAAAGAATTTAATTCCACAATTCCATACCACCTCATACGAACACTTACTATGTAATATAATCCCTTTATCATGATATCTCAAATCTTGTAGGTTCCATGCCCGTGGCATCAACCTATGAGTTCAATATCTCTTTATTTTACATTCAAGAAGTAAGACTTGCCAATGAGAACACTATGTCCATGTATTTATTTAGGCTATTTCATTTCCCTCAATTGGATAGATTTAATAACTTTTGTTAATCTATAGAATGTAATAATCTTTTCTCACATTATTCATTAATGAAACATAATTCATGATGCAAAAAACATATCCTACCTCGCCGCAAACATCTGTCATCATGGATTTCATCAATACAACATAATATGAGACTCATAATATTCATTAATAATAATCTTAAAGTAAAAGTACCACTACACATATCCACATATAGGAACATGAAATAACACATATAAATGTGGATTTCTGACTAATGGGTCCCATTATCATAATAACATACTAGATATTTCTAAGGGCATACCCCATGACAAGGTGCATCAAAGTCCTATGAGTATCCAACCCTGATATCATGTATTAATGTTTTCCCTCAAATGATATAATCTAGCTATAGAAAAAATATTCAAGAATAGTGTCTTAGCGCTTCTTAGTTCTCCTCATAGAGGGGAAATGGTATGACCTTTAAGAATGAAATCTACTATTATGACATTATCAAATACTATGTCATGCAGAATAACATTCATGATGTGATAATTAGTTTATTAATATTATAAAGAATGAATACTTGTTTACCATAATGTGCATAGAAGTTTGTTCTATGTTAACCACTCTAGAAGGCTCCCAATTGCACTAGAGCCAAATGCTAACAACCTTTAGTTCGCTCGCTCTCAAATGATACTTTTTCTTCTAATAAAACATGCATTTAGTTAAGTGGTCCTCCATGTTCTCTTCCATAGGTACTATTCATTCTGCAACATCACCCCTTTAATAGAAATCCCTCATGAGGTCATACATTTGGAGTATGTTCATTGTCTGTTGTTGTGACCTTGGCTTTTTTAAGAGCCACCATTGTAATATTATCATAATACAATGTGATAGGGTTTTTAATTCTAGGAACCACATCAATATCCTAGAAAAAGTTAATAATCCAAAATTCATTCTTGGTTGTACCAGAAGCTGCTAAATACTCAAACACACCCATAGAATCAAAAATAAATATATTATTTAAAATCTTCTAGTGCATTTCTACTCCATTGAGATAGATAACATATCCTTGTTGTGACTCAATATCATTATGGTCAATATTAAATTTAAAATCAATATAACCTTTGACGACATACTCCCCATATATTCTATTCACAAGGAACATAAACATTGTTCTTCTCAGATAAATAAATAAATACTTATCCACAGTCCAATGCAGCTATCCTGGAAGTGTTGGATATCTTCCTACCATGCTCATTGCATAGGTAACATAAACTCTAGTTCATAAAATGTAAAATATGTTTGATCCTTTCAATAGAGCATACTAGATCTTACTCATTCTCTCATTTTCATGTTGTGTTGAAGGATACATAATCTTAGAAATATGTAAACCATGTGACATTGGAACAAATCCACTCTGGGATTGTACCATAATAAATCTATTAAGTATCCGGTCAAAATATATACTTTGGATTATCCTAGTAATACTATGGGATCTATCAAGAATAATATTGATCCCAAGATATTAGGATGCCTTGCCTAAGTCTTTCAAGGAAAAAACATGTTTAACCAGTACTTAGACGACTATAAGACTGTTATGTAATTTCAAATAAGTAATATGTCACCAATATATACTGCAAGGATAATGACCTCATTCCCACTAAACCACTTTTAAATTCATGACTTACATTAATTCATCCTGAAACCAATTTTTTTACAGATTCATTAAGTCAAATGTTCCAAAAACTATATGCTGACTTTAATAAAAAAATGGATCTCTGTAACATGAAAATATTTTTTCCATCACATGGAGTCACAAAACCTTCTAGATGTTTCAAATAGACATATTCTTGAAGGTTACCATTAACGAATATAGTTTTGACAAACATCTTCCAAATATCATAGTCATGATAAGATTATATATAATGTAAAATTCTTATTGACTTAAACATGGAAATTGGTGGAAAAGTTTCATCATAGTCAAATCCTTGGTTCTGTTTAAACCCTTTATCCACTAGCCTTTCTTTATAGGTACATACTTTACCTTCCACTTCCAGTTTCCATTTAAATACCAATTTACATCTAATAGGATTTATATCAACTGGTGCATCGGCCAAAACCCAAATGTGGTTCTGATACATGGAATACATTTCATAGTACCTAGATTCTTTCCAACTTCCATCTTTAGATCCATATATTTCCTCTTTTTAGGAGATAGATTCATCATTATCCACAAATAACGAGTCACCATTCATGGTGAACAGAAAACAATATCTCTCTGGTTCTCTTACCTCTCTTATTCTCCAACATAGTACTTGTCCTTTAGGAACTACTTCATCCATGGGGACCTGGGGAATCTATTCCTATACTAACTCTTGTGTATCTTGAGCATCAACTTCATCATAGTCAAACATTATCCCACTATCATTTTTGAGGTTGTGATCCCACCCAAGAAAGAAATATTTTCTGGTGACATTTTATTTTTTGTTTGAGGGGTTTTATAGGTAGTATCCACTTGTTTTCATGGAATTCCATATAATGATACACATCATGCCCGAAGGTTCTAATTTTTTTCTTCAGAAGGCCTTAACAAAACGTTGTGCAACCCCACACACATGTATGCAAAAAATGGGTTTATTTCTACTCTATAAATTAAATGGAATTCGATTATTTTTTTTAGTTGGTACTCTGTTTAATGATTATTCCACATTTTATAATTCATATCCCCAAAAAAAGGGATGATCTACATGCATCATTATCGACCTTTCAATGTCCAATAGGGTACGGTTCCTCCTTTCACTAACACAATTCCTTAGTGGTGTATAAAGTGGAGTGAGTAGAGATAGAATCCAAAACTCTCGTAGAATCTCAATAAACTCTTAATTAATATATTATCAACCTTGATCCGATGAAAGTTTCTATATATTCATACCAACCTAATTTTTTACTTCATTCATGAATTCCTTGAATTTATCAAAGTAATCGTACTTATAACTCATTAATTTGATATAGCCATATCTACTCAAGTCATTAGTAAAAGTCATGATGTAAATGTATTCACCTATATCTCATATTAGAATTGATCCACACCCATTAGTGTGTACCAATACAAGACATTATTTGGGCCTTTCACCCTATCCACTGAATGGTGGTTTGGTGTTTTTTATAATAAACAAACATGACATCTATAAAGTGGTTTTAGCTTATAATATTATAAATAACAATATTGATAGAGCATTATCAAAAAATCTCATTTTCATGACCAAAACGTTGATTCCACAACTATGGGTTATATGAGTCATGTGAATATGAATTGTTATCAATTTAAAACAATTTGTTTTCATAATTTAATACATAAATAAAGTTATTTAAATGCACCATACCATAACATATGTTTTCCTTATAAAGGAAATAACTTTTATTTAAAAATTTGAAAATAAACCCATCTTTATCAAAACACAACACATAAATTATGTTATTGGTAACTGTAGGTACATAATAAGAATATATTAAATCCAAAATCATTCCCATTGTAAATGAAATGTGGTATTCACTAATAGACATATCAGAAAACCCTGAACCATTTTCATCTCATAGATCCACCTCTCATCTAGAAATATTTTGTAATCTACTTGGTTCCAACCTTTGGATATATATGCAATTACCAAAATCTGTATCTAATACCCAATGTGTAGAAATATAAAATTGAACTCGATAAAGAACAAAACTCTAGATTCCCCTTGATTTTTGGTGCATTTCAACTTACAGGGGTCCAGATTTCCACATGCAAAACATACTACCTCCTTATCCTTTACCAGCCCATGGGTATTCTTCTTCTTGACAGGGAAGTTCATGGAGATTTAGAATATTTATAATTCTTGGGAACCTTTATCTTTTCTTTATTTTTTATATTCATCATAATGATCATGGGTTTATCATACCCTATTTACTTTTCCACTTTGAGAGTTAATGTAAGATGTTTCGAAAGTTTCTTTTCATTATTACACTTATTATAATTGAAAATAAAAATGGAGAAGGTCTTAAGTAGTGATGAATGTACTTAACTCATCTATTAATTTAATCCCTATGATTTTTAGGTGTTCAATGTTGATAATAAGATTTAATACATGAGGCCTATCTGAAACAGACTCTCTAAGCTTATTTTTCCACCAAGAATGAGAGATCTCATACCTCTCTTGTCTCACCTTCTGTTGATAGATATCCTGAAGGTGAGACCTCATGCTATAGGTATCCCTATCCTCACATTTCTTCAAAATATTATTAGAAATGTATTATAGCATGAATAAATAAACATATGTTTCATCATTAAAATTTTTCTCATAGAGAGATAGATTTTCATCACATGCATCATTCCTAGCTACAACTAGAAATGGTTCTTCCAGCACATATAATTTTCATTTCATAGAGAAGGAAGGAAATTAGGAGACTTTTACACTCTTGGAAATTTGTGTTGATGAGAAGGTTTTACTTCTCAAGTATGTATCACAGGGATATGTTTGATGTAATTTTATCTTTTTTTCTACAAAATAATCTAAACATATTGTTAATACTTAATATAAATTTTTTTTCCAAATAAATAAATATTATATTTATTTGTCTACCATTATTTTATCAAAACCTAATATACCTCACCATTGGATTTAGAATATCACATTTGTTGTACATACTAGTGGAATGGATCCATATTCTCCTTCTTATTACCCCATCTTTGGATAGTCAAGAATCATGAATGGTTTTAGGTAGGAATTTGAAATGACAACTGTATTAACTCATAGTTATTGATTTGTTGAGTAGAATCTCTATTTCTAAAATCATTTAATTGGATTTCCTCAACATTTTCCTCTCAGTTAAACCAAGTCCAGGTTTGAAAGTTTACCCTTGCTATGAACCATGTTATGTCAACCCAAAATCCAATGTTAGAATTCTCGGATACTTGAAATCACCCAAACTTTGTATTGTTAATCACTTTGAACTATAGTTTGATTTTAACCTAAGTAATGGTAGGCTATAAAAACATAATATTTTATTATGGTATTTTATCCTTTTATGCATAAATATTCAACTATTACATTTATCACAATATTTTTAATATTAAGTGGGATTTCTTGAGTGATTAACCAGATCTTAGATAATATTTATGCATAAGTAGGTTTATTTTATTTCTATCTTTCATGATCTTTAATTAATTAATTTTGTGGTCACCATAAGATACCCATAGTAAAATTACCATGAAACCAATATAAATAAAACAATAAAGTGGTATGATCATGAGATCATAATTATAGTTATTTTATCTTTTGGTTGATAAACTAACTGTTTAACCAAGGGGAAACACATTTAAACAATCATGGTTTCTGTTTCTACATTCTACATATCCGTATATGTATCTCCTTAGATTGGGTTCTCCATAGCTCCAACCTGAAATCACCTCCAGTATCTTAGGATATCCTTCTATTACATATTCCTTTTAATCACACACAGGTGAGGGGGAAATGGGGTTTACATAAAAGAAACCATGGGCACGCAATCCCTACATAATGAAAAGAGAAAATGAACATAGGAAAAATATTAATTTAATAATAAATTAAATGAATTCCATTAGATATAAAAGGGATGGTCTATCTGATGATCATCCACATGAATGTGACAAATTAAACATTTAATAAACCAATCAATCAATTATTTATTTCTCTTAATTAAGATAAATCACACACAGATAAATTAATTTTTATCTTCAATTAAACAATCATCTTATCTTAAATATCATCTGAATTTAAATGATAATATCTTCCATTCCAATTTAAAACAAGTGAAATAAATTCATTTAAAATGAATCTTTCATAACAATGTACCTTGGAGGAAGCATGGTGAATAAATGTTTGATTCATCCTAACATGTATTTTACTCATATACTTTTTAATCTTATGATATATAGAATAAATGACTGATCACGTTCTTTCAAAACATGTACTTCAACGATGATTATATGAAATACATGATTTTTTGTTCATGTGTAATGATTCAATGCACGTAGATTAAAAACTTGTTACACAACTCATACATGATATGCAGATATGAACATTATGAAGATATTAATTAAACAGACACAAATAGAGATATATATTTATATTCAAAACAATCACATTGTGTTTCTTATCTTTACGACCACACAAAAGAACATGTCTCTTGGTTTACACTGTATAATAAATAAATTTTAAATCTACATAATTGGTAAAAGTATGAAGTGTATATATTCAATCTACATGGAATTTTTATATCTCACCATCTATGTGAGAATCATTCCTAGAGACATGGAATATAGTTTCTAGCTCAGAAAATTTTGAGTACACAACGTGTCTAATGTTCCATAAGCTGTGTGAACTCTGAGTTATAGGTGCCTTGTTAGGTAGGATGTATACATAATACACAACCCATCTATGTCTCAATTAGAATAAATTCCATGTATGTAGGTTACATGACATGTACTCTAGTTGATCGTGCACTAGTATTTCTCGGTCAACATGTGGTGTAAAAATTAACTACACTGTGTGTCATCAATGAACACTATTTGTGTAATTTCTGAATTAACTCATTGTTTATTGACAATAAGTACATGAAATGTAATTTTAATTATATAGTGTGCAATCCTGTGTTTTCCAGCAAAAAACATTGGAACCTCTAGATGAGTTCCCCGATTTTACTTTAATCATAATATTAAACACCTTGATTAGATCTACATGAAACAAAGGGAGAAGAAACAGATCTCACAATTTAGATTAAAAGAATGATTAAAATTGGATTGAAATACTATATTAAAATGGTAAAATCCACACCAATATAAAATAATTTTAAATAACTATGTGAGGCCTCTGATAGCACTTGAAGGTTTCGAGAACAGATGAAGCATGAGATGGGGGGTCAACATTGTTTTTCCTCCATAATTGATGATCAATTCGAGATCTATATTATGATTAATGTTGTGATCCACAGAATTTATTAAATGGAATAGACAATGAATAATTTCACCAAAATCAAGATAGGGGGACATCATATATTATTTATAAATAATTTAATTAAATAAAGTGTTACATTTTTATGAATATTACGTCATTGATGAATCTAATGATAGATCATTGGTACCCCATCATTGCGTTATAGAAACCTAGTATAGATTTCCTCTAGTGATGATCAACACATGTTCCTCGAATCTCCAGATGTCGAAAAAGGAATCATCAGGTGCTAGAATTATATATGCTTTCACTTGCATTGTCCAGCTTTATTTGCTTCGAGAACAAGTTCTAAATAATTCTCATTAATATGGTGGAAGAGTATTTCTTTCTATTATTTGGAGCATTGTTAGAGGAGGGGGTTGTCTGTATTGGTAGGATTCACTACCACAAAACTGGGCAAGGCCAGCGCCAACCTTTATCAGCGCTAACGAAAAAGGGCTGATAAGGGGCGGGGGGGGGGGGGGTACCTTTATCAACGCTAAAAAAATCACTGATAAAGGTACCCCTTTATCAGTGCTTTTATAGTAGCGCTGATAAAGGGGGGTCTTTATCAGTGCTTCTTTTAAAAGTGCTGATAAAGGGTCTACTTCTAAAAAAATCATTAAAAAATATTTTAATATTAAATATATAGATATAGTTATATTTATATAAATTTAATATATATTTTTACAATATAATTATAATTATATTTTAGATAAGTATAAATATACAGTTACTCTTAATATATAAAATATTTAGTGAAAATGGATTATAAAAAAATTAAAAAAGTATTTTTAATAAATAATTTACTAATTATTGTGGAGTAATAGTCATTTAATAACAATTTGAAGTCTAAAAAAAATTAAAAAAGATCCAAAATATGTTGAAAACACAACTCGAACTTCAAAAGACCATAACTTTTGATCCGGGTGTTCGTTTGAGCTCAACACCATATCAAATCGAAGCCTGCGACGAGCTCTACGCGCTAGGGATTGAGGTAAAGCCTCTATCACATTTTTTGAGGCACAAAAGGCCTAGAAGGCCTCCAAAACTGAGTTTTTAGTCGGGATATGCCGATTTTTTAACATTTTGTGGATTTTCAGCCTCGTTTAAGGGGGTATTATTGGAATTTTTTTGGTGGGGACGGAATTAATTTCAAGGTATTAGATTCATATTGATATTATGTCTTTGAAATTTTTTCATTTTTTATAATTTACTTCTATTTATAATCAAATATATAAAAATATATACATATTTTTTATATATTAACACATAAATATTTAATTATAAATATAAATAATATAATATATTTACATATAAAATATATTATATTTATCTAAATAATAACTTATATCAATTTTATTTAAAATACCAATATATAAATATTTATATACCTATATATTAATCTAACTATATATATATTAATATAACTATATATATATATATATTGATATAACTATAAATATATATATATTAATATCACTATAAATATATATTAATATAACTATATATATATATATATATTAATATAACTATATTTATATATATATTAATATAAATATATATTACGATACGAATAAATATAACTAAATAAATAAATATATATTTATCATGAAATGGAAAACAAATCAAAATAGAGGAGTGGTAAGGGCTTAGGTGTGCATGAGGGATGTCTCGAGTTTAAAACTAGGTAGAGGTAGGGGCACGCACATGGGAGTGGATTTGGGGGGCTAGCGCTGATAAAGGGTGGAGGGGGTGCGTACGGGCACTCGAGGGGCTGGAAAGCGCTATAAAAATGGGTGCTCAAGCGCTATAAAAGCCCCTCCAATTTGCATAAATTTTGTATTATTTTATTATTATTTTATTTTTTTTTAATTTTTTTAATTTTTTTTACTTTTATCAGCACCAAAAATAAAGTGATGATAAAGGACCCTTTTATCAGTGCTTTTTGGAGTGTTGATAATGGGGACCCCCCCCCCCTTATCTTCACCAGTTTTAAGAGCTCTTTTCATGCGCTGTTAAAGGCCATTTTTAGCACTGATAAAAGGCATATTTGTAGTAGTGATTCTTCCAATATTTTGTGCACAACCAAGACAAAAGAATTATCTTAATGAGAAAATAACATAACAGAGTTTATATATCACTATGGTTAAAATAAAATAATTATAAATGTTCCATCAATTAGTTATTTAATCCCAATGAAACCCCTTGTCTAATAGTAATAATAATAATATTATTTGATGGCATGTGATTAACTTGAGAATTATAATTAAATATCATTTCATCAAATACTGTTATATATTTATTATTTCTCACCAGAGCTAAAAAAATACATCCATTCATCCGTAATATTTATCAAACCTTGAAAAATGAAATTTGGTTTATTAAATAAATATCATTGTATTAATTTACAATAAATAAAAAAAGATATTAATTAAATCGATAATATATAGTTATATGCGATCAATAATACAAGAATAACTATTAAACAATGTACATGAATAATATTTATTTAAAATTTTCAATAATATATATTATTTTACTGAGATTCTGGATATATGTAATGTGTGACACTCTAGGTTTCATTCCGACTGACATTAAAAGAAACAACCAAGAGACCAAGGTTTTCATCTAGCAACATGCCAAGGAACCCATAGAGAAATAAGTAAATTTCACAAAAACATTTCACCTTTTATGAACTCTTATTGTTTAATACAAACCATTTATCATGATATCTCTAATCTGGTAAGGTGAATGTTAGTGGCATCAACACATGTGCTCGATATCTCTTTATTAAACATTCCATAAATAGAAAATTCCTATTAGAACACTATGAAAATGGATTTATTTATCCTATATCATTTCAATCAAAGGGCTTGAAATATTAACATCATTTAAAGAACAAAAGGGATAATTTATTTCTCACATTATTCATTAATGCAATATTACTCATGATTCACCCAACGTATTATACCTCCCTTAAAACATATGTTGTCAAAAGTTTCATCAATACATAAAAGTACATGAGTCAAGATATTCATTTATAACAATCATAATTTCTAAGGAACAATACAAACATCCATATATAAGAACATCTAATGACACATATAAATGTTGATTTCCTAAAGACAAGTCTATTACTCATAATATCTTATTAGATATTACCAAGGTTGTACCCCATGAGAGGTGCCTCAAATTACCATAACTCTACACCCCTGATATCTTGAATCTTTTGAGTATCTCAAATGACATCATCTGACTATAAAACATATATTTCAGAATAGTGTCATAGCACTTCCCTATTCTCATCATACCAGTGAACTGCTTTGCCCTTTTAGTGCGACGGATACACTTAGATCATTGTCACATGCAATGTCACATAGAAGAACAATCATGATGTGATAAGTAGTTTATTAATATTAAAAAAAATGAATTTATTTTTATCATATATTACAAATAAGGTAGTTCTAAGGAACCAACTCCAACAATGGTAGCTCAAATCATAAAATATTTTTCAATTCAAAAATATATTATATATATCCAAAGGTAATATATTATCTCTATGTAACATATATTCCTAAGAGAAATTTTCAATATGTTACATATTTACTTCATATGTATTTTTTTACCCTACATAAGATATATACCATAGAAAATTTTCTATACAAAACACAATTATTCAATACGTAATATATTTATGTTAGAAAAATATTAAATAGATAACGAATATTTCTTAATAAGAATTTCATTCATAACATCTTTCTCCCAAAATAATATATTTTTCCAATATGTAATATCTTAATCATCTATATATAATATTATATTTTCTGAAATTTTTCAATCACAAAAACTATTATATTATGTGTACAAGAGGAACCAACAATTAGATGATTTTTTTTCCAAAGTAACTAAAATATATTACACATGTCATGCCTTAACAATTTCCTATTTCCAAAAAAATTTAAAACCTCACATAATATATATTTTATCCTATTGTGATATGATATATATATATATTTATTTATTTATTTAATACTTCACAAAATTTGAAAATTCTATAAATAAAAATCATAATTCTATGAACCATCAATTTTATTTGTAATTTAAAAATCAATTTTTAAATTATTCTTGAAAACACATCCAACTAAATAACACATTAAAATAACTCAATGTAAAAATATATATAAAATTTACACCTCTAATACCTCTAGAAATTCTAGATTCACAAGGGCTATCCGATACTTAACCCAAATTACTATTCCAAATACCTGGGCCCTTAAAATCTACACACAATATGATAAATCATCCTCAAGTTATCCTCAAAACGTACTAAATATCCCATTAATGAATCTGTATCATCTCATTCACCTTATGAACAAAACATTGAGGCGATGTAGAACACATCCGTATCTTCCCCGATCACCTTCACCACCCTATTTAACAGTGTAATTCCTTCTATGGGTACTCCAAACTATTTGAATCACCTAATCATCCCCACAATAACTAATATACCCAAAAAAATATTCATTTGTTCCTAATACATTCTATACACATCGAGTATACACATAGTCATAGACCATAAATCAAGTCTCTTGTGCATCCCATCAGTGTCCATTCACATCCTGCTTCATAATTGATGCCAACTATTATCCCATATCATACCCAATGCCCACTTAATACATGATACCAATGAATACCAAATTTATCATTCACCACATCAATTTCCTGCAAATTAACCTACACCTAGTTAATCTATTTATCACAAAACACCACATACACTTATATATCTCTTATAGATCCACTGTCACATGTTCCCAATGCACCTATAATCATAAAATTCACTTCAACTTACTTTTTATCTATCATCTTGATCACTTATTGCAAACCTAAATTTTGAATACTAAAAAACGATACTCCTCACAGAGTCTTATTCAAAATAGGATAATTACCTTAATGTTGGATATCTGATATATGACCACATCCTACATGTAAGCCATATCCAAATTTCTAGATTTTTTTCCCAATATAGGTCATACCTTAATTTCTTGAGTCAGTCCTAATAATGTACACTCTGCTGAGCTTGAGGTACTCCAAAAAAACTCTTTAGATGCCCTATCTAACCATATGCCCAATATTCCTTTGATGAACAATAAAAATTGGATTTTAAATTCCCTTCCTTCATACATTAGAAGCTTCTCACATATTATCCACTTTACAATTTCATCATTGAACCTCTGCTCTGACTACACTTCTCTGTTGCCTCACTTCCCCACTTATATATATACAAAGCACCATTTCCAGCCACACTTGAAACCACATTCCTTCTTGGTATACTCCCATTATGAAATATAAGTTCATCTATAATCATCTAGTAATTTTAACTTCAGAATTATTTTATCCTGAAGATTTTTACTTATAACATAACAGTTTGTAATTAGATATTCTTAAATCACCAAAGCTTGGTAACCAAAATGAATCAATTAATTGTGAGATCCATAAAAAATCTCAAAATTTTTTATAACAATCATTGATCAAAATATATTTTTGTTAATGTGTATAAACTTCTAGTTTCTCTCCACTTTTAATGTCTTATGTCATAATATCACAAATAACATCACCTTGAATTATTTCTAGGCCAAGCCCTCAATCTCACCCCAATGTACCTTTATTTCACATGAATGATTTGCTACTACCCTGATCATATATGTGGCCATCTTTACTCACTACCATGGAAGAACATCATTCCAAACAAATACTTCTAGTACTAACTCTATACATTACTCCACATGCTAGGTTCTAACCTCTACCAAGATAAAATAAGATAATAGGACTGGAATTCCAATATCAGATATTCCATGGCCATCATAGCTCATTGATCTACTTAATATACCCTCAATATAACTCATACTATGATCCATGGGATATTCTTATCTAGAAACTTCCCAAACTATTATGGCCAATAAGGATGAATTTCCTACATTGGAACTAAGACCTATAGATCATGCTCACCCATACCCTCAGGAACATCATATTATGCATGTCTCAGGGGTACCACATCTTTTCCCTCATAATTTTCCAACTTAGGCCTTCTAGATAGTATATCACATAGAATGAAATTAAATGATCAATACATACATAAAATACTAGGTATCAAAAATGAATAATGCTTTAATAGGATGCTCATCAAATTAGCCCATATAGTTTTCTTTAATAGCCATGCGTGTAATATATTTCCTCATGACCTAACCTACCCATTTCAAGTTCATGTGACACCTACATCACACTCATTAGATTCACTTATGGTTTACACTAATAGTTATATCCCTTGGATGTCTATGTTGAATTCCAAAAATAAGTTAGATGATAAAAAATTTATATGTTGTTGCTGAAACAATAAAAAACCAAGTTTCACCCATTCAAGAAAAAAATGGTAATGACAAACTCTTCCTAGGATTGTTCAGAATAATGAATATAAGAAACTATGTGAGAATAAACTATTTATATGGTTGTGAATAGATTAAATGACTCACCCAATTTTTCAATTCTAAAACCAGAATAATGATCACAAGATACACACACATGTTATGATATCCCGTTATGCATTAAATAATGTTTGAGTATCACCTATTTAATCTTGAGATCAATACTACGAGGTCATAAATAAATAATACAAAATAATGATATATCAATAACAAATAACTTAAATATAACCAGGGAAACCAAAAAACAATACTAGTTTCCCAAAAATCATATACATCAGCTCATAGAAGTACTTGACATACACACAACATGAAAATTATCCAATTTTTTTATACCATTCTATAATTCAAGTCTTTTATAACACAAATAAATAAACATAAATACAATATTGAATAAAACATACATTAGTACTAGTTTTAACGAAACATGTTTTGCTGCCACTTTGTAATTCTCAGATCGATATTTCTATATAGTAATTGGACTAGTGCACCAATTGAACATTAGAAAAAATACCTATATATGAAGGGAAATTGAATACCATTGAGGGTTGATGGGAAGATAGTGGGAAGAGTATAACCTTTTAATATAACAATGAAAACATCAAAAATCATAATAGAATTATTTTATATATTAACCTACAACATTCCAAAATATAAATACAGTAACATTAACAAAACAATTACAATATCATGAGAGTAATAAAATCACACATAATTAAATCATGAAAAAAACAGATTTACATGTGCAAAATTAAAAAAAACTAGTATGAAAACACTAAGGATCCACCTATACCATCTGCAAATTATTCCATCAAGATTATGCACTATTTTCACTACCAACTCCTCTAGGTTCAAAATGTTGAACTATTACACATAACTAAATGAAGAATAATAAATTATATACATAACAAAAAGGTCTCATGTAACATGTGTGTTTAAACTTAGAAAGTCACCAAGAATTAAATACCATGATAATATAGATAACATATACTTGTGTACATAAAAAATAAACAACAACAACAAAACCCTAATTAAAAACCTATTCCACTAATACTAAACCTTTTTCATGTGATTTTTTATCAACATAATCCCCTGATATAGTATAAATATATATCCATAATTTATCATATTAGAAATTCCATCATAATTTTAATAAATTATATGTTTTAGGGAATCACCATCCTAAAACAATCATATTTCCTCAAAAACAAGACCACGAATTATATTGTTTTTCCCACAAAATTCAATTTTTTCTCACAACTACTGGTTTAACAAAGAAAATGAAAGCATGACTACATGTATAAATTCAAAAATAATTTCTTTAATCGAACCAATATATATAGACAGAATAATGTATCATCTAGTTTCCTCTCACACCATAAACCATGGTATTCTATAGTGCACCCCTCCTTTATACCAATGGTAAAAACCATAACCGTATTCCACTTAAACAATAGAGAAATCCACCAATATCGAGTGAACCAAACCACCTCTTGGGTCCAATACTATGAACACAAAAATCTAATAGACATATCTATATATAGTGATTAGTGTCTCCCAAAACCTAGGACACACCATCAGTAAACCTCTATGATCACCTAGATTAATAGACCATAAAATTAGTATCATACTAGAGACCTCAGATCCCAATATACATTGATAAACATCACCCATAGATTCATGATTTACACCCAACATTTTCACATGTAACAACATCAAGAATCAAAACTCAAAAATAATCACATTAACTCACACGCCATCATGATAGTCATGTCTCCATCCACCAAGACTGGGAATGCATTCCAAACTAGATCACATAAACTATTTCCCATTTGAGACTTCCCCTCGGTATCACTTAATAATAATTTAAACCCCATGTATTTTCCTGATAAGTTACAAATATATACCACTACACACACCTATTTTTTGTATATCAATAACACACTTATAATAATATAAATTGTTATGAACCACCTTCCTAGATTATGCCAAATAGTACTCATGGAAGAACTCTAGACAAACAATCTATAATTAAAATATCCACCAAAAACAAAATATTCCACTGAATTAGGTGTATGAAAAAATATATGTGATAATAATGAGTAATAAATGTATTAAACACAGACATACTAATAATTGTACAGATGGATACTCCTTACTATATAATACATGAAGAAAAGTTAATAAACGAAGAAGATCACTTAAGAAATTATCAAGATGAACAAAATATAATAAACACTATGATTTATGGGTAACAGACCCCTTTCCCTATTTATAGTCTAATATTCCACTAATGATTTATTTTTTATATTTTATAATGAAACTACCAAAAATTCATGTAATCAAATTTAATAAATCATAATAGCATATATTACATACCACCCCTCTCAGTGGATCTATACGTAATATATTTATAAAAATATTACATATCACAGTGGTCAAACCCTTTACTAAATTTAAAATTTGAAAATATATTACACATCAACATGCATATATTATTTTCTATAATTAACCTATATTACCTAGATATGTATATAATATGTAAGATATTTCATTGATATGTATGTTTTTCTTCCTAGTGTATGATATTTTTCCTAGATAAAATTCTATTCATAAAATAATTATTTACTATATAAGATATCTTAATATTATAAAATACATGACATAACATAATTATTCAACACATAATATACTCACCTTAGAGAAATATTCAATAAGTAATATATTCTACTTAGAAATAATTTGATACATCATATATTCCTCCATTTTAATATGTATTTTTACACTATAATTTCTTATGCATCGCCATAATATATTGGATTTTCCACATGAACAAATGCTGACATATTACACATATATGGGGCTACCACACCTCACTCATTTTTTTGATCCCAAAGAAACATATATATATTATACATTCTATTCTATAACCATTTTCTCAATAATATAATTTTAAAACATACATAATATACACATCCAACAATATTTATATGGAATATATATATATATATATATATATAATAAATAGCCAAATTTTTAAAATTTGAAACTACTAATAAAAATTCCCAAATTCATGAAAAATAGATTATCAATCACAAATTAGGTCTTAAATTTTTCAAAAAAACTTTTAAACTATATAACACATTTAATAATCATCCATTTCATAATTAAATGAAAAATGACCCCCCAAACCTCTATAAAGTGTAGAATTTATAGGTCGATAAGGGATCTTAGCCAAATCCCTATTCTTAATTGTTAATACCTTTTAAAAGATTATAGTTCCATTGGAGATGGTAAAAATTTATAGATTGAAAAATGTAGAAGAATTAACTAGTGGTGAATGCAATAATGATGCATGCAAGGACTAAGCACAAATCGACTCCATATATAAGGAAGAAATCTAGTAATTCCTTTCAATGATTTCAAAATAGGAAATGATAATAAGTATATGAATAATGATGGTCAATCATCAGGAATGAATGAATCCTTAAATTTATAAAAGTATTCAATTAGTTAAATTTGAATGATAACATAAATATGTTACTCACTAGATAAAAGGTATTGAATGTTGGAATAGAAGAGAAGGGTAAAGAAAAGGATAGGAATACTAAAATTGTTCAACATAAATTGATAAAAGAATAGATGCATTTGAACAATTTCAATGCAATTATATAATTCTATTCATAAATTTGGAGAAGGGTAAAATAAGATTTTAATTGAATATAATAATGATTCAATGTAAAATAAAAATTCAAAGAAGATAAAATTCAAATTTTTGGAATGAAAATTCAAGAAAAAAAAATAAATAATGGGAATGGTAAATTGAGAGATAAATATTGTAATTTTTTTCATTAAATTAAATAAATAATTCTAGATTAAAGAATAAGGAGTTGGGGTTTTACTTTGAATTTTGTTTGAATATCATATCCAAGGTTGATTTTTATAAGTTGGAAGAAAAAAAGGAGTCAACTTCTAGAAAACATACTCCTTTAAAAGTAATGTATTTGTTTTATGGACACTACAAGTATTGAAGATGATTTAAGAATATTAAAAATGTATTTTGGTTTAAAAAATATCCTAAATAACATACTTCTTATGGGAGGTAGGGTTTAAAAGAGATTTAATCCACCTTAAGAAGAATTTTTTTGAAAAAATATAAGAATAATACTCTTGAGTTTGAAATAAATTTTTAGTCAGGGTAAAAATATTGTAGAATGTGTGACTAACCAGGTCACTATAATTATGTAAGAATAATTATATTAACATCCAAAATGAGTATGAATTTCATTTATCTAAATTCTCAGAAGAATAATGTAAAAATATATGCGATGGCATTAGTTATTGAAGTGGAACCTAAATCATTAAAAAATGAACATTCATAAATCATTTTTATTGGATTTTATTCATATATGAATTGAAATTTTAATATATTGTAATATTTTTACATGTACATGGAAGGAATAAAGAATTTTTAGAATGATTTTTCTCTTAATATAAGAAGATTTCATTCATCATATACCTGTAAGGATATGTTAATGTTGACGAATATACCATTTCTGAATTAGTTAAAACAAAACATTGTAACTATGTCATAGATTTTTTATGAAGGAAATGAATTTTCTATAAGGATGAATATTTGGTAGAAATAATGAAATATATAAGTGTGTTGAAAAGATTACAATTAAAATGGAGTAACTTTTTTTAGGTTAGTGATAGGGATAATTCATTCTACTTGAGTTTAATGGAAGAAAATAATCCATGGGATTGAATACATGGCCACATTAGTCAAAATAATACGAAAAATATTCCCCAAGGATGAAATATTAATGAAATTAGTTTTCTAAAAAGGTAAATAATTTAAATGTTCTCTTTATGTCAAAAGGGAATATTGTTAACAATTCATATAAAAAAGTGAAGATTCAAATATCTCTCCCATTAGATCTCATTGATTCATATTTTTATGGGCCTATGAGGAATAAATGAAATAATATAGTTACACATATTATTTATTTCAATGATGAAATAATTCATATTATGTTTATTGTACTTATAAATCATAAATAAATGGTATTTTAGGTGATTAAGTGTCTTAAAAAAAGTTTAAATATATTGTGTAGTTTCTCATTCAAGAAGTTACAAAAAGACGATGGTGTGGAAAAAAATGTGAAAATTTTGAATTAAATATTGAAAAGGGATACATTATTATAGAATTTATTGAACCATATACGGAGAAATAAAATGGTTTTATTAAAATAAATAAATTGATTTTAGTATAAATGTATCCTACTATGTTGGTGGAACATAACACTTCTTGAGTTTTCTAGGGGAAGATGATTAATACAGTGGTTTAGATTCAAAATTTTGGATTATAGAAGCCTAATTAAAAAATATATCCATACAATATGTAAAATAAGAAGTCCCCAATCTTGAAAATTTTGGGTATTCATAAGATCTTGTATTATTATGGTGAATGTTTAAAACATAAGGAAGTATGAGATGAGATTATTTGAAGGTATCTTAATTTTCAATCATCATGATGAAAGAGGATATCATTAATATAATAAATAAATAGGTAATATTGTTGACATTTATGATACTAAAGGGTTTTAAAACTCAATAAATGAAGTCAACCAATAGAAACCAAATTTATGAAGTGAAGATGATGATGTGAATTTCTCAAAGATGTTGGATTGTGTTTGTAAATATAATGAAATTTAATAAGAAGAAAATGTTGATGATTATGATTCATCTATTTCTAGTTATATTGAAAAATATTTTAATAAATTATCCATGGAAAATAGAATATATTAAGGCTCTGAATTTTATTGGAGATCAAGGATAACATATTCAAACTGCGATAAAATTGAATACAATAACACACACCTTATAGTTTTCTCAAATTAATCCAAGAGATGTGAAATTCGTTTTATGGAATTAGCATTGGATGGATTCTATGATTTTTGTGTTTAATTAATTCTGAAATAATGATATATGATATTTTATTAACCATGTAATTAAAAATATATTCTTTAAATAAATTTGGTATTCCATAAAATGATGAAAGAGGAAAGATAACTGATGATATCCGTGGTATGATTTTTGTGAAAAATGCCACTCACAGGTAGTAGAAATTGATTTTGATAAGTATTTTTATTTTATTACTGGACATGATACTTTTAGATTCATTCTTTCTATAACCACACCAAGATGATACAAGATATTCTAGATGTATGAAAATTTATCCTTCCTCAATGGTAAGTGGGAAGGGGAAGTGTATATTGGGAAAAATCGATTCATGATCGATGAAGACAATTTAATATGTTTACAAGTTAATTACGGGTATATATATAGGATAAATAAATCCTTAAAATATTGCTATTACATTTGAAAAAATTATAAAGGTTACTCATATTCATTAAGAGAATAATAGAAAACAAAAACTAAATTAAAAATATTATTCAAAATAATTAAATTGGTAGATGATATATTTGTAGGGCATTCTAATTTCATAACAGAAGGATCGTGTTATCTTTTCTCAGGAGACATATCCCCAATAAATTCTATATAAAGTTAGTATGGAGGATTAAAATATATTTTCTATTCCAATATTAGTTAATCCAAATATATAAAAGGATGAAGATAGAAGAAAAGTATATATAAAGTATTTTATAAGACTAATATGGGGATTACTCTACTTAACACTGTCATGATAAAATTTAGCGTATGTTGTTTTATTGTGTGATAAATTTCAATGTGTTTTTAAATAATCACATATTATTTGTTAATGAGTATTCATAATGATATCGAGGGTATAATTTATTATGAACTAAAATGAAATAGTAATGGCATTCATGATCTCATTGGTTATGGTGATTTAGATAGGAAATAAATACAGATCATAGAAGATAAACATTTGGTAAAGAATTCATTCATTGAGGGAAGTGGGAGGCATGAAAAAAAAAGAATAAGTATTAAGTGACCTTGATTATACTAAGGTATATTAGTTTCATTAACCCAAATTACTACAAGATTAATTTGTATAGAAATTCAATTGGGAGATATCAAGGTGGTTGAGAACTTTTTACTATTTATAGAATTTGATACTCAATGTTCCATAACTTTTTTGGGAATTCTATTTCAAAATTTATTATTATATCACATTCATATATGATTAAAATTAATTTATGAGTTGGTGGAGAATTGAATGTTGAAGAAAGTGATTATTTACAGTAAGTGTACATAGTGTATGTGAATAGAAAAAAATTTATAATGGATTCGTTTATAAAAATGAGGTGGATAATGGGAGTTCACCGCTAATACATTCCTAATAATGTTTGAAGATTATGTCACCTATCTTTTATTTTCATGATTTTTTATTAAATGGGGTGTAAAAGAATATAAATTCAATGAATATGTTTTTTTACTTAAATGGGTAAATTTTTTTAGGGGGGGGGTTTAAAAGGAAAAATCTATAGGTTTAACATGTTTTTGGGTAATGTGAGCTTGAATGTTTCAAAAATGTTCATTGATTATATGTGTAATATGTTTTTATTTCGAACATACAAGATCTATTTCGATGTTTTGAGAAATAATATACTTTATGAGGTAGAAGTATCTTTTAGAATTGAATGTGAGAAATCCTAATAAACATATTTGATTTTTTATTCATTATTTGTATTTTATACTCTATGTTTACTAATATAGGATTAAATCTATTGATTGATGATTCATTTCTATGTTGAAATGACGATTTATATTGAATGATTAAAATTTTATTAATGGATATATTATTTTTAAATTTAATGAACGAAAATAAAATCACAAGGGGAATGTTGTTTAGACAACATTAAGGGATATGTTAGATATTAGAGTGTTGGTGGAGATTTCTGAGGTTAAATAAGTTTAATTTCTTAGAAATAAATAGTTTTGCAAAGGGAGATATTTATATTTGAAGCTAAGGGGAAGTAGATGTGATAAATATTTTATTTTTAAACAAATAAAACAAATTCATTTTTAATTAATGAATCTTATTCAAAATAAAATGATTTATAGTGTATTATTTTAGGTTGGGTTTTTTTGATGAAGAGTGACATTAAGAATATGGTGTTTGGGAATTTTTTTGGTGTTTTAGATGAAATAAAACTATAGAAAACTCAGGTAATTTTATAAATAATTTAATTTTACATCTTATTAATTTTCATAAAAATATTTTATGTATTCATATATAATATAATAAATATAATTAATTTTTCTATCCCGAAAGAAAAAAATTAAATTCTAGATGAAATGTTTTCCTTGAAATATATGGTTCTATATAAAGGTTAAATATTGAAATTTTAAATATAGAAATTTATTATAAAAACCTAACTTTTTACTCTTCATATTTAAATTATATTTGGTAAAATTTTTTATGAATTTTTGGATAGATTTATTTTTTAGTGAATAGTAGAAATACCAATTTCTAGGTTTTTTCACTTTTGTGACATTATCATTCTATAACAATGACTTTAAATTTTATGATTTTTTTGTAGAATAAAAATATATCTAATTATTAATATAATTCATTTTAAAATAAATTTTTGACTTTTTAAATCTATGTTTTAATTTTTTGAAATATAAAAAATATCTTATTCAAATAAAAATATTATAATAATATTCTTTTAATCCATCACTTAGAAGTTAATTTTATGTTTGGATTGATTTTTATGTTAAATTAGTATAACTTTATTTTAAAAAATTAAATTAAATAAATAATAAAAAAAATATTCTTGCTTTTTGTATAAAATTCTTTTCATTTTGTAAAATGGAATTTTCCTGAAAACCATTATCACTCTAGCCAGATCACATATATTAAAATTTATTTTTATGGAATCTAGAAATTTTACATGATAAAATGGATTTAATAATTTAAATTATGAGGTTAAAATCATTAAATGTATCCAATTTAATTTTTTCTCAATATGAATACTAACCATGCTAAAACATTGTCACCATGATAATGGTTTAAAGTGTAAATGATGGAGGTTCAAACAAAGAGATACAACTTAAATTATCATAAAATATTTTAATTTTTTTTCTTCTAATGAGTGAAATTTGATTTATCATCATCTTATCTTCTATATATATATATATTCAAAATTATTTTCATAAATAAAAATATTATATTTAGATATTTTATTCACTTTGAAGTATAAAACTCTCCCACATACAAAAGGGAACATACTCTCCTTAATTGTTCTCACATTTTGATCTGAATAGCATAGAAAATACAAGAAATCATACCACAAAAATTGTAAATACTATGTACTACATTTATTATCTTTTCAAAAGAGAAATCCAAGAAGGATTAAGGTGTTTTAAAAATAGAAATATTAGAATAGGATGTATCAGTACTTACTGACCTATTTCATGTTAATTTCATATTTTACCACCTTCAAATATATCTGAAACAATAAAAAATAGAATAATTAACATATATAAAATTATATTTATTATATATTTATTTAATTACCATTTTTAATCAGTTTTTCATCATATGAGAAATGAAAACATCAGATGCCCGTACGTATGGACTACCACCTCTATGCGGAGATGTGTTTCTTTTTTAATCACACTATCCTAGTTCAAGTTATAATGTAGTAATTAATGAATATATATAATATATTTAGAACATAATTATGGATTTGTAAATATATATATATCAATTATACACTTACCCCATATTTTATTTTTAAAATGATAACGTCGCTCGTGCTTACGTGTGTAATAAAACCTCCATGACGCGATGTGATTCTTTTTTCATTTCCACAACACATTGTTATTCATACTGATAGAAATATTAATTAATAAAAAACTTATAACACAATTTTGATTATAAAAAATTAAAATATTGTATATCTATTTTCTTTTTAGTCTATTAGTAAAATGGACGTGTCACTCGCATGTATGTGTAGATTACTGCCTCCCAGATATGATGTATTTCATTTTTCAAATTTACCTTACATAGATAGCAATAAAAAAACTTGTTTCATGTATAATATTAATTTTTTTCATTGATTATATTTATTAGATGATGTAATTTAGATCATTTTCATTGTAGTCAACAGATTGAATTCATTATTGACTAAAAACTGAATTCCCTAATAACATCCATTGCGGGCATAACCATTTTAGTAAATAAATAAACAATTATAACAAATTAATTACCAGGAATAATTATAATGTAGTGGAAATGAAATTTTTTATTAATAAATTAATATATAAAGATAATTTTAACATATGAGAGGGTAGATTTACAAATAAAATGAGTCCTAACAGGAGGTTATGGACATTATTTGTCACCAATTTGATAACATTTTCCATCAATTTCTTTTTCTTCATTATTGAGAAAATTTTAAATGTCTCATGATTTTTTCTTTATAATTAAATAATATTTAATTAAAATATTTAAATTTTTTATTTTATTTAAAAATTATTAAAAATGAATCTCCATAATGTTCTTTGAATGAGTTTTTTTTTTAAATTTTAAAAATGTTTAAAAAGAATGATTTCTACATTAAAAATTGGAAACCATTTAACACCATCATAATTGTAGTTAATTATTAATAATAATTTATAAGTTAATGTTATTTTTAAATAATATTCCATCTCCCTCACTTCTTCGATTTTTAAGACTGTTTTTCAAAGGAAAAATAATATTTTTCTCATTTATATGAGGCAACTGGGAGAGTTTTTCATTATGGGTTCGAATGAACAGTTAAATGAGATCTATGTTAAAGTTGAAAGATATATGTTTTATTCATTTTATGGTTCTTATAAATTTTATATGAATTTTGGGTGAGCTTTATATAATTCCGATAATGGGTGAGCATGATATAGATCTCTAATGTGCTGTATAAAGTGGTAGAGTTTACCCGTGATAAATTACTCTTAAGTGATGTGTTAATTATCTGGTTAGGTGATACCATTTAAATGTGTCTTGTAAGAGTGAATGTAAGGATACTTCCTCAATGTACCAACATGATTTACTTGAAATTATTTTTTAAATGCAATCTTTGGATTTCAATAGTTATTCAAATGAGATTATTTTTATAATGATGGTTTAAAATCATAATAAAGATGAAATAATTCATTTTAAAGGAAAGTTACTCATGTGTTTCAAAGTTTTTCAAACAAAAAAACATGACTATTATTTCTTATTTATGAATTAGTATGATTTTTTAATTAAATATAATAAAAAATTACTTATTTTTCATGGAGTAGAAAATGAATAATTGATATTTAAATATATGATGAAAATGGTAAGTTTTATTATTTATATTTCATATTTACCAATTGATAAATAATTTTTTCTCTATTATATAAATTATAGTGACTTTTTCTCATCCCATGTTCTCAATTTATTTTTCAAAATGGTTAACTATGAGTAGGTATTTTAATAATGTTATAGTTTCAGTTACATGAGTTACCATGAATCAATCACATACATCATTATAAATAAAATATTTTACTGGAAAAAATAATTTTTTTTATGTAAGTTTCTACTTTATAATTTTCAATATTTTTAAATTTTACAAACTTATATACTAAAAAACGTGTTTTGGGTGTAAACAATTAAATATAAACTATTAATATTATAACTTATCATATAGTTATGTAAAAACTGCTGTATTTTTTTATCAATGAACGAGGTTATATAATTGCATTGTTTTTTATGATTAAAAAAAATAATCTTTAGATATTCTAATATATGATAACTTTATCATGAGATTTATTTTTGGGGTTTTCATGTTTCCTAAACTAATCTATTTATATTCAGAATGATATTCCCAAGAGAAAATAATCTAGCTAAAGTTGAAATGCTTCCAAATGTCAATATCCTTTTGAACTAGCAACCTAAAATGGTTGGAAATGGAATGGAGAAATTTATAGTTTTGTTAACTTTGGTTAGGTCGGATATTGATAGTGGTATAAATTAAAAGGAGAAACTATATTACATAAAGAATATTATAGGAATATTATATAATTTCTTGAGACAAAACATTATAAATTTTATTGGATCCTCCAACATATTTAATGTCAAATTATGGATTTACACATTGGATAATATATTTTATGTTCTAGTATTTTAAGAAAAATAAAAAAGTTAATCCTCTCTATTTATAATTTTTATGGTGAATCCAATCAATAGTGGTCTTTGTTTAAGAACACTAATAAAAGGGATATAATTTATTCTATAAAAGGGATTTTTTTTAAATATTTATCCCTTAAAAAGTATTTCCCTAATGTTATTTCAATTATAATTTATATTAAATTCCTATATTGAAATAAAAAGGAGGAATATGTTTTTTCCATGAAAATTATTTTACCATATTAACTAGGTATTCACAAATTTTAATTCTAGAAAAATACTATATATTGATATATATTATTAAGTATTAAATCAAAGTTGACAATGGGAACTGGTGACGCATGAGTTTAGAAGTTATAAAGAAATTCTGTGGCATAATGAGAAGGTTTATATTGGGCTTTTTGACTGTTTAAAAAATAAGGATAAGAAGCAATACAAGTCATATATTATGCGGAAGAATTCATAAAAGAAATTTGAAGGTAAGAAATTTCAATTTTCAACTTGTTATAAGTGTAGTTAGAAAATTTATGGGAATTTTATATAATATTTGGGAAGTGATTATAAATTGTAAGTCTAATAAAATTTAATATTGACCGAAATGAAAATTGAAATAGTAATGGTTAGAAACATCATGAAAAATATGTAGTAATTTTTTTAATTCAAATTATATAAGGCCCCAGCCTTAAACATTACCTAATCATGAATTAAATGAATAATTCAAATAGAGGATATTTTCAGGTTTAGAGTTTTTGAGAATTAGGTCATAACTATTACATCTCAAAAGATTACATAGTAGACACTTCTACTATGTTTCCATAAAATAAAAACTCTTAAAAAGAAACATGTCTAGTTCCATGTTTTAGATAGCATGTCTTTCCTTGATCCCATACTTGACCCTATTCATCTTTAAGTCCTTTGGAAAACATTTCAAAAACTTGGGATGAGCATAAAACGCCCAATAGAGGATACACAAATAAGTAAAACTGTTAGTTTTTAAAAAAACAAGTAAACCAAGAATAATTTATCAAAGTAATACTTTTAACCTTTTTGAAGTAGTAAAAAAACACTTCACTGAATAAAAGATCATTAATTACCCCTTTTGTAACCAAATGATTACCATAAAAACCCATATAAAGAACACATAACATATAAAGGTTACTTGGAACATAAACATACTTAAATGGAATAAACATACGGTCTTCTTCCACACAAATCACTTAATGGAATATCCATACGGCCAACTTCCATACCCAATGCATTAGAGGTTATAATGTAACCATCTGTCCTGGTATTCACGGCACCACTCATCATACGGTTTATCACGTAACCACCCGTAAAATGTACAAGTACCATCATTACACATAAAATATTGAAAATATAAACATTTCAATAACAAAATTTCATTTCCAATCATAATAAGTAATTCCAAGATATTGAATTAATCAATCCATTTTCAAAAATCATTTAAAATAGATTTTTGAATCAATGTGTCCCAAACCACTTTGAATATTTTAATGGAATTATAATTTTAAAATATTAATGTCCATATAAATAAATACTGAAAACCATTTTGAAAACATGGACATTAAAGATAAAGATTTATAATAATGAATCTTTAAAACATTTAAAATTATATTTTAGTTAAAGAGTTTCTAACAAAATGAGAGACTCTTGAATACAAATAATTTTAGAATAACATTTAATCTGAACTTTATAATATCATGAGAATAAAGGGATTCATGATATAATATGTCAGAGGACAGTATACACACCATATAATAGTGAATTGGTGCATAACAATAATGAAGTCTCAATGGAAATGTAAATTGAGATGAAATCCATTATAAAGATGGTATCCTTAAATTAAGGATAAATCTATCACATAATTAAGTGTGAGAAATATAAATACACCCAATATAAGTGGATATTATGTGTGAAACAATCAGAGGACATTCACACATAATCTTGGAAAAACAAAACCAATGACATAGATATTTAACTCAATGAAATGAGATTGAGTTATGATTTCCTATACAAGTTCGTAAGAATTTATCAATTAGATGATTATGTTTAGAAATAGTATATCCACACAAAGGTTTGTGGAAATTACAACATATATATTCCACACATAATCAGGGCATAATAAAATCAAGAAGTAGAGGTTTAACCCAAAGAATTAAATGTGGGTTAAGAAGTTCCCTTACAGAAATCCGACAGCATAACTACGTCACATTAAAATTCAAGAAAATGAGTTGATGAGAGAGAAAATAGTATCCCATCACATGGACATAAAATTTACATAAATATGGATATATAAAAACATATCCCAATATAATAGTATTTGAATTAAAATACATGACAAAATAAGTATTTTAAAAAGAGGAGGGTGAATGGTCCCTTTACCGAGTTGGGTAACTTTCCAAACATACACCCCATGGAAAAAGGTTCATAAATAAAGATGTAAATACCCATAAATGAAATTATACTACAAAAATTGTATAATAATGTGAAGTAAAAACACCACTAAAAGGAAATAGTGGCAAACGTAGCATAAATGTCACGTGAATAAAAGTGAGATGAAAAATCCCTTACGAAAACTCGGCAGCCTAACGGCGCCACTTAAAACATGAAAAAAATGGATTTATGAGATCAAATTGGGTCTATAATAATATTAACATAAAAAGTAAAGTATGAGGAATATAAAATAACATCCACAAACATAATAAATATTATCTTAAAAGAAATGACATAAAAGAGAGTACTTAAAAAGAAATAGAGACGTTGGATCCCTTACCTCATGTCCGACATGACTCGATCGTTCTTTAATCTCATGAATAGTAAAATTTGGTCAATATATAATTTATTAAGGATATAATTTAAATATTATTATTCAGTTCATATCACAGATTATAATTTTATAATAATTGGTTAATAAAGTGAGTTCATATCAGACGTTTTTGTCGATGTTCGGTACATGAGTAAAAATTGAACTTGTTGGAAATGAATTTTCCATGTAGTTATATGTACATCATCTCCAAAATAGTATTAATGTTTTAAATATCATATATATCCAGTATATATTAATTCTTTACTATTCCATAACATTTGGAGATAAAAAATTAAAATCACCGTTCATGGAGACGGTAGGCCGTATGTACGCATGAACGCTACATTCATTTTTTGTCATATTAATGGAATTAAAGTTAAAAGAGAGAGAGATATATTATAATTACAGAATGATATCAATAATTTAGATGTAATATATGACATATATATCCATTATATATATGGACTTATAATAGTAGATAACATTTGGAGATAAGAAATGAAATGTACCGTTCATGGAGACGGTAAGCCGTACGAACGTATGAACGCTACTTCCATTTCTTAGGCACATTAGTGGGATTTAAAACTAGATGAGATATATATATATATATATATTAAAACTCCAGTATAATATATATGTTATATATATCACATAATTTCATCAATTTAATTCTTTAAACATTCCATTTATTGCATGAACGAGTCACATACCTTGAGGGGGCGGTAGTCTACACTTCCTCAAATGAAATTATCACATTTGAACAACATGAAAAGAATAAATGTATGTATTAAATATAAAATACAAAAGAATATAGAGGAAATAAATATAATAAATATAATAAATAAATATAGTTCCATCATAATGGCCACCATGAGAGGTGGTATGAGAAGATAGAACAATCATCGTTTCGTGAGGCAGTAATTCATCATCCACAGAAACAGTATGTTCGTTAAACATTAGACGGAGGTGTGTGTTAGTGTAGCTCTAAAAATCCTATTAACAAAATCCTATTACATTTAAGATACTTGTGTTGTTTCAAAATAAATAAATAATAAGAGTTTAGGGGGTTGGAGAAGCAAAATAAAACAAAAGAACACTAGGGAAGACATTACCTTTAAAACTGGTAACTCTTTTTGATTTGAGATCAAAGGCTTCCTTGGGAAGACTTATGCCAAAAGTGAGGATTCTAAGAGTAATATAGGGATGTGGAGAGACAAAATGGACAGGTGTTGGCTGAGCCAAATGCTTGAGAGGTGTGGGTAAGGTGGTAGAGGTGGGGGCCTTTTATAAGAGGAGAGGATGGGCACTCTTGGAAGGTTATAAACTTTTACTTTATTATAAAATTCTTTTTGGAATTTAAAGGTCCCAAAATTATATATTTCTAGGATAAGGTGATAAGAGTTAGAAATACGCCCCTCCAATTGGTGTTTTACTTTATTAGGTCTTAGATTTTACATTATCTTTTCATTTTATTTAAATCGTTAAATAATGAGGTAATCGCTGCATCATCATGGTGTCTTAAATAATTTAATTCTTTTAATGTATAAAAATTATAAAACAAATATCATGATGTAGGAAATATTTTTATATTTATAATGAATATTTATAGTTAAAATTATGACTTGTATAACGCCATTTAATGTTTTTTTAGTAAAACAACTCATGGTTGTGACATTTTTATTTTAACATTAAATAAAAAGTTAATTATGTCATTTTCCTACCAAAGTGGCTCCATGGGGTCCGAAAGTTGACCCATGGATTGTATTGGTCGGCCATGAAACACCCAATTAGGGTATGACATGTGTCTAGGTCATTTCATATTATTAAAAAATTATTTTTACCTTAAATTACACAAATTACCTTTAATCGCGATTAATAAAACTTAAAAGTTACTATTCACCAAAAATTATTTTAATCTCATTGAATGAATTTTTACTTCTTAATGAAAAACATGTATGTCGGATTTTTGAAAATCAAATCATAGAAGCGGCAAAGTTTTATTTTAACGAAAAATTCAGTTTCTTTAACTACCACTTAGTGGTTTCACTATTCATCAAAAATTGAAGTTTTTCAAAAAAATACCAAAAATTCACCCTAAGATATATATGATATTCCAAATTCAAGAATGATGTATATTTTACAAAATTGAAAAAATATAAGTTACATTAATTAATTTAATAATTATTTCCCACTGTCAAAATAAATATTGTGTTTTTAAGAAACAATATCAATTAAAAGATTGACACTAGTTTAAGTCCAATTTCAAAGTGAAATTAATCCCAATGACCACCATTGGATTAAATGGTAAAAATTTATTCAAAATAGACTTTAATATCAATTAAAAATATAATATATCCATATAAATAAATCAGATTAAAATGAGGTTTTGAATTAAAATGCAACATTTTCAATAAAAATGATCTTTATCGGATAAATAACAAAAATTTACACAAAGTAAATTTTGATGTCCAGATTCTAAAGAAGGATTTTATTTTGTCAAATAAAACATATAAAATTGTCAAAATTATATTTAAAAAGGGTTATCCATCAAAAGGCGGTTAATCGACCTTTTAAAGAATATTAAAAGATTTATGCTTAAAATTGGATTCATTTGCATTTTAATCCTCTAACATTTATTGGATAAAAGTAAAAATATTTGAAAAACATATATACTCATTTTGTAGTTAGTTCCATTCATTCCTACAATTATAATGTCTAGGCGTTAACTACCATTTAAAATAATATTATTTTATTATTAGAGTGCAACGTAAGATTTCAAAGAAACTTGTTGTTGCGTATTGGGTACGCCTTCGAGCATAGCATTCCCTTTAAAGTAATATTAATATTTTATTCAAAAATATGGATAAATGTGAAAAGTTTATATTATTTATTTACCTGGGGTGTTAAATTCTTCCCCCTATTTGAGAATTGCGTTCTCACAATTTTAAAAATTGGGCTTGGAAACTTCATTGAAAATCCCAAATCGGAACAAGAGTCAGTAAAAATATCACTTTAAAACAAAGAAAGAGAAGTACAAAGGTCACCCGAGTTAACCCATACTAGGATTACATGTAGGAAAACATGGACATGGAGGAGAAAACAAAGGGTCATGTTCCGAGGTAGAGTGATAGAAAACATGTTTAGGAGACAGTTAACAACCAGAAAATCACAAACTTGTGATGGGTTAAACGGTATTTGATTCCCCAGTAGGAAAAATTAACAGACAACATTTTTGTTTTTAAGTTACTTTTCATTGAGGAATTTATTTATGAGCGTAACTAAAACATAATGAAACATACTTACTTGTCATGTTGACTTTGAAATTTTACTAGATTTCTTACATGAACTCATATTTTCTCCAAATGATGAGTATTTAGGATGACTTTTTTACATTAAAAGAGCTATAATCAACTTTTATAGAATCACCTAATCTACAAAATTGAACTATATACTTCCCATGTCTTTAGACCATAACCAAAACTAAAACCAAAAAGGTTAGTATGAGATCATATAATACCCAAAAAGCATAATCCTTTATAAAAACAAATCTATTATTAATCTCCAAAATATGTCAAACAACACCCAACGTTCAACAAAGACCATTCAATAAACAAGTTGTCCATAAAATTATTCAAAGTAAACCAAACTAATATTGAAACCCAAATATTTGAAGGATTTTTTCACATAGTCTTCCAAGGAAAAAATTAGCATTTATCTCCAAATAACATTAGTTTCTCTTAAAGTATCATATTGAAAAGTAATTAACCTAATCACATATCCTCCATGATAGGTTAATTATTTCCATAGATAACCCAAAATAAACTGACTCTTTATTCCTAAAATCATCTAACTAAAACAAATTATTCAAACTAACCAGGGACTTCACGTAGTCCAATGGTAGGTGATAAATACCAGTTCCACTTTGGTTGTGGGTTCGATTCCCACAGCTTTGTACGACGCGATGGGTTGTCACATGGTCTGCATGTTGTCCTTTTTCCAAAACAACATAATTCTTAAAACATTGCCCAAAACGAGATATAAATTTTCAAATATTATCATAACATATTTTAACCACAATTTTATCTCATGCCTTTCATTTTACATCATATCATAGAGTAACCCATAATTACCTAAAAAGTAAGGATCATATAAATCCTAATGGTTACCTTTATAATTATTACCTGAACTTCCACATCGAGTTGGTCATCTCATACATGATTGTAAAGACACATAAATTCCAAGGAAATTTTATTCTTAATTTTCTTTGGAATTTTACAAGAACGTAGTTTCTGATGGTGCCTGATTTCGAGGCCCAGTGTGCCCCGAATCAATTTCAGAAGTTTGGCTCGGGTACATTCAGTGAACGGACAAGCGGGGTTTTCTAACTTTTGAACCAGTGCTCAAAATCGAATTCTGAGGGCACCGATGGAATCAAAGTGCCGGTAATTGCTTAGAAACGCCTCTTACGGAGTTGCGTTTGCTCGGGTGTGGTTTTTAATTTTCGGGCTTAAAGTTAAAAAATAAAATAATTGTATGACAAACTTTATTTTATTTCACTTAAGCCACTTAGAAGCCACCTGAAAGCCACTTAAAGCTGCTTACGTGGAGTTGTTACGGATAGGGTGCTATCCAAAAATATCCTACCCTCTTGGTAGGATATTTGTGAGGTGGGACCCTCATGAGCCCCACCGTTTCTTTTCCGCTAAGTAACGCACCCTCGAAAACCCGTCATTATGAAAGTCAACTGACGTGTTTTCTTAATTTCTTAACGCACCAATTAATTGGGCAGTTTTCTTCGTTGAATTAATTGGGTGGTTTATTTCGTTGAATTAATTCTACGAATTAATGGGTCGTTACTTATCTCTTTATTCGTTTCTTAACCAGTTTGAAATCCGTTGGCATAGTAATAAAATGAGACAAATGCCACATCTTGAGGATTACACGTTGGGAGACCTTTGACAGAATTCTTGTGCCTTCACCCTTCTTCGCGAATAACGCGAAGAATGCGAAGAACGCGAAGAACGCCGGCCTCCGACGAAGAACTACGAAACCATGGAAATCGATGATGCGATGCCGTGTGCCGCGACACCGACATTTCCTCTTCTGCGACGTTCCTTCCTCCGCAACAAAATCTTCAATCATCTGTTGGAAGTAAGAGATTTCGGGTTCCTTTTAGAACTCCTTTGTGGTTTTTATCAACGCACGGATTTGATTATTATTAATTAAATCTTTTTGTTCTTGAACCTCAGAGTTCGACGACGCGACGCTCTTCCATGACGACGCGACATCCTTCCGCGACGATGCGACGCCTTCCACGACGCGATGATCGCCTCCTTCTACGGCGATGAAATCCGCGAAGAACCTGTGTGCGACGACTTGACTGAGGTAGGGGTTTTATTTGAATTTTTTATACTCCGTGAATGTTTCCGTTCAAAGTGAAGAACCCGGATAATAAGAACAATTTTAATTCATTAAAATTGTTTTTGGTTATGTATTCATGTGTTGAATAATTCTCCCACTGTTATTATCTAACATGGAGGGTGCGGGCCAAACGAACACGGCCCGACAACCCTCCGTAGATTGTTTATTGATGTGTGGATCGACGGGCGATGACAAACGAGGCCACAAGGTGATTTTGAGGCCTCCGTAGTGAAGGTCGGGTCCCGGGAGGACCATAGGCGAAGACGCAGGAGAAACGGACCACCGGAGCGCATCCGGTGGTCCGCGGAGGGCGGCGACGGCGACCGGCGGCGATGGTGCGCCCCTGGAAAGGAGGCGGCCAGCGGTTCGCCACCGGCCTCAATCAACGGCGAAGGGCGGGGGAGCCGCGCACCCCACCCGCGGTGTCCGCTCGGCCGTGCTTGTCGAGCCGCAGCCGGCCGGTCGGGCCGGACCGAACCGGACCGCGTCGGACCGGGCTAGGCAGGGCCGGGGCCAGCCGGGTCGGCCCGGGCCCAGACCCCCGTTTTCGGATCACTTTCGGTCAAATGCCCGTAACTTGAGATACGGGCCTCCAAACGACTCACCATTAGTGGCAACGTGATCCTTGGATTGATTCGATGGTATCAGTATATCGCACTCAAGGTTTAGGATTACTTTGGGTTCAGCCGGGTTGGTTCGGATACAAAACCAACCGGGCCCTCGGAGCGGAAACGCTTATATCTTAAACTCCGGACGTCCGATTGACGTGACGTCAACTTTGATGGATTCCTCTAAGTGAGACAGATCTTTTGGCTTACTCCACTTGAGGTTTGATGCCGTCGGAGTGCGGTCGGGTTAGTTCGCTCACGAAACCAACCCGGCCCCTGGAACGAAAAAGCCAATAACTCACAGAACGGGCGTCCGATTGACGCGCCATCTGTCTCGTTGCGTTCCTGTTGACGATACTGAACTTTTGGCATCCTCCGCCCGAGTTTTGGATGCAGTTGGGTTACAACCGGGTTTGATTGTACCCGAAATCCAACCAGGCCCCTGGAACGGAAAAATATGATATCTTTCAAACAGGACGTCCGTTTGAAGAACCGTCAGCGGCATTGTTGATCTCGTCGAGAAACGGTCCCTATGAGTATTCCCCATGGGAGATTGGGGTACAGTTGAGATACATCCGGGTTGGTTCGCTTACGAAACCAACCGGGCCCCTAGGACGAAAAGGATAATAACTCATGGACCGGGCGTCCGATTGACGCGTCGTCTGTTGCGTTGAGACCCCTATGATGAGGCGGTCCTTTGAGGTACTTCTTCGTGGGACATTGAGATACTTGGACTATCTACTTGTAGCTCGTGGAGTGGACCCTCCAGAGACGAGCGTATTGAGTACGGAGACCGTGTAGCTGGCAGAGACCTGAAGACTGCTTGTCCTATTCGATTCGGAGTGACTTACGTAGCCCATTGGGGAGAACTACTTTGTGAGGTGGCAGACCCATAGCGGAGGAGCACTACTATGTGAGGTGGCCGACCCACGGTACTCGACAGGAGGAGTACCTCTGTACGCTATGAGGGGGGAGCACTACTGTATTTGGGTGGCAGACCCTGGCGGGAAGCACTACTGTGTGGGGTGGCAGGACCGCGGTACTCGATAGGAGGAGTACCTCAGCAGTCTTAGGTTAGTGAGCAGTACCTCGGAGTCTTGACAGGACCACTGTACACTCCATAGACGGATCTCTTTAGCAGCTACAGTTTCAATAATGAAAATCCTGGTTTGAGCTGAGACTTTTGACCTTTGTGTTTACCTCATGATTGAGATGGGTTACTTGATAACTTATGTATATGTATGGGCATATATCTATGTAGTGGTTATCTATTGAGATCTTCTTGTGGATATCCTTGTTGGTTTAGTGAGAACTTGAGGGTCTCGGGGTCCCTACTGAGTATCGTTATACTCACCCCTGCACAGGCTTTGCCCGCACCTCGTTGTGTTGGTTGCAGACGACGGGTAGTGCTGACGGAGGCCGAGTGTTCGAGGACTGGTCGGTACCCGGAGGTGGACTACACGACGAGTCAGTACCCGGAGGTGGACTATACGATGAGACGACACACAGAGGTGGTTGACGGACGAGAGCGTGGATGAGGCTATCTGTACCTACACTTCAGGTAGGATCAGAGGAGGACGACCCAGGATCTGCTTCCTTCTTCTAGCTGTTTTTCCATTTACTGTTGTACCTTGTTCAGTTGTAGTTGTACTTTCTTTTGGGTATGTATTCTGGACCATTTACTTTTCAGCATTGCTTTTGTACATAGTGTTTTGCTTCCTCTTGTACTCTATGGTGCTTGTTTTCTTTTATAAAGGCAATGCCTTCCCAGTTATCGGTATTTTACGCCTTTGGTGCTAGTCTCCAGCCCCTGGCCTAAGGAAGGCGTGCTTGGGGTAGTCACGGCATGGGCCCCGAGGACGGGTCGTGACAAAATGGTATCAGAGGAGTTCGGTTCTACCGCAGAACTTATGACTCTCATGTTTCTTTCTGTGAAGCAATAGCGTTAAGAGTACTGAGTGTGGTTTTCAGTTCAGGGAGTCCAGTGTTGGTTCGGGCGGCCGATGTATCCATACACCAGGACCCTGACAACTGATTTCCATCTTTGTGCACGAAAACACTGATTGCGTGTTTTTTTCCTGAAGTTTTATTTAAATGTCAGCTCAAATGAGGTCAGCTCACCAGGTATAAACTTTTGACCGTGTCACGTTGTTTATTTCAGGATGCCTCCCTGTGGACGACCAGCTAGAGCCCCGAGAGTGGTACGTACTGACAGCCCACCGGGCGACGAGGCCTCAGTACAGGGCCCTATCCCAGTTGAGGCACCAACGGAGGCACCAGCGGTACTACTACCCATTGGGACACCGATGCCACCAGCCCCAGCAGCAGAGGATTCACATCGCTTGAGCGCACTGCATGAGTTCCAGCACCAGAGGCCACCCAGGTTTCAGGGAGGGACGGACCCGCAGGCGGCTGAGGATTGGCTGGAGGCTGTGGTGAGAGTCTTCAAGCTAGTGGGGATGCTGACAGATTTCATGGTGATCCTTGCTGTCAGCCTTCTTCAGGCAGCAGTAGGCAGATAGTGGAGGCTGATGCTTCAGATGCATGACGAGGCGACACTTCTATGGGTAGACTTCGAGAGCCTGTTCCGGGCAGAGTTTGTACCAGCCACCCTTCGAGCGGTGCGTATACAGGAGCTACTTCAGCTGCGGCAGGTAAGCATGTCAGTGGCGCAGTACTCAGCGAGATTCACAGACCTCTCGCGCTACTCCACAGATATGTTATGGGACCCGTTCTTCAGGGCTCGAACCTTCGAGTAGGGGCTCAGGCGGGTGATCAGAGCTTCGGTTGTATCGCACAACATTTCGACGCAGACAGGAGTGTTGGAGCGAGCCCTCTTAGTGGAGAGTTTCCTTGCTGAGCAGTCTCTAGCAGCAGGACCCACCACTAGCCGGCATGCGGCAGAGTCTTCTGTAGCGGGCACTAGACAGATGACGCAGGGGTCCAAGAGGACCAGACCTACAGGTGGTCGACTGCGTGACTCAGGGTCGGTAGTGCGAGGCACCAAGGGAAATGATAGAGCCAGACCTGCCATGAAATGTTACTCCTGCGGCGGAATTGGGCACATAGCACGTGATTTTCTGACCTGCCATGCAGATGACCAGCAGTTAAATGAAGAAACTCCAAGGCAGAGGCAGAGGTTCGATCAGGGCGGACCGCAAGGAGCAGGCAACCATGGAAGAGGAGCTGGCCGTGCAGATGGAGGTGGATGACGCTTCGGGATGTTGCCACCACCACCAGGAGGCCCACCTCGACCGCAGGGGACAAGAGGACATGGGAGAGCTCAGCTTCAGGCAACTGAGGCCTATGGTCATGGAGCTCAGGAAGCAGATGGACAAGAGTGGGACTAGCTTCCGACCTGGAGGCTATTGATCCTATTGCTTCTGGTTTTGTTGATGTTTGTCTGTAGTTTCTTTGTGTCTTGTACTATGAGCTATAATAAAAAGTCACTTATCCTTGTTTACTTTTCTGTCCTTTTGTTTGGTTGATATTGAGTGGTCCTGGTTAAACTGTTGACTTGACCCTCACTTTAGAGATTTCTACTGGAGGAGACCCAGTGACCTCACACTGATGCCGACAGTGTGACTCGACCCTTGGAGGCGAGAGTGACAGTTGGATCTCTTGGTAGTTACGTCGAGGCCTTACGACGTCATCCATGGCATGAATGCATCATTCATGTCCGGATTGACTGTATTAGGCAATGAATGTGGTTCATCCAGGGGATGAGACCGGATTTCTCTTATCAGAAAAGAAGAATTCATAGCAACTCTTGGGAGACTAAAGAAGGTCCTGTTCATCCAAGAGCGGATGAAGACTGCACAGTGCAGTAAGAAATAGGTAACCAGTGCCAGTCTTAGAGATTCGGGCATGTTAAATGTTTCAAGAAGTGGAAGCTTTAAGGATAGATGAGTCTGCGAAGCAGCAGATGTGGAGGCAGAGTTAGGAGAGCAGTATGAGGTGGTGTACATCTTAACATGCTACAACCACCCGCCATAGTTATCCCCACCAGGCTCAGGGAGCTGGAGGGCGGTGGAAGAGTGTGGCTGCTTGTGGTCAAGGAGTGTGACCCAATGGCTCTAGAAATGATTCAAGGGATAGTCTGTGTCCACTACTAGCTACTGTAGTAACGGACGTCGAAATGAATCATTCCTTGCTTTCACAAATCTTGTTCCAGACCTAGAGTTTCCGGTAAGCCATCGACTTGACCCTCACGCCTGGAGATACCTTGGGAGGAGACTCGAGAATCACACTTAAACCGACGGTGTGGTCAGATCCTCGAGGCGAGAGTTTCAGTTGGAATCTCTTGTTATTAGTCAAAAAGGATGTAGTTTAACTATGAAGTCGGGATGGGTTTTCCTTGGTCGGTGAAAAAGGAAACCCCAACCAGCGCAGGGTAACTATTGCACAGGAGAGTGCGACTGATCACTCTTGAGTCGGTCAACCTAACCCTCGTAGCAGTAGTCACTTTGAGTTTCAATTATAATAGAAAATGGAGACCTCTGGAGTTCTAGGATGACGACCACGTCTTCTTACAGGTCTCAGCACGATGAGGTTTACAGAGATGTGGCCAGGGAGGCAAGTTATCTCCGAGGTTCAACGGACCTTTCTAGGTCCTCAGCTGGGTAGGCGAGGTGGTTTACCGCTTGACCCATCCACCTCAGTTGCACTAGGTGCACGATGTTTTCCAGTTATCTCAACTGAGAAGATACATGCTCGACCCTTCGCATATCATAAAACATGAGGAGCAGGACAATGGCGATGGGTTTACTTCCACGGAGGTTCTAGTGAGGATCAAGGATCGACCGGAGAGGATCCTACGGGGACGATCGATTCCTATGGTACACTTTCTTTGGCAGCACGGGAACCTCCAGTTGAGCACATGGGAGCGGAAGGCTCAGATGCGTGCTCAGTACTGCCATTGTATCCCTAAGTTTGTGGTGAAGCTTTACGGGGACGTAAAGCCCTGTGGTGGGAGTAATGTAAAGACCCGTAAATTCCAAAGAAATTTTTTTCTTAATTTTCTTTGGAATTTTACAAGAACACAGTTTCTGATGGAGCCTGATTCTGAGGCCCGGTGTGCCCGGAATCAATTTCCGAAGTTTGGCTCGGGTACGTTCAGTGAACGGACGAGCGGGTTTTTCTAACTTTTGAATCGTTCCTCGGAATCGAATTCTGAGGGCACCGATGGAATCGCAGCACCGGTAATTTCTTAGAAACGCCTCTTCCGGAGTTGCGTTTTCTCGTGTGTGGTTTTTAATTTTCTGGCTTAAGGTTAAGAAATAAAATAATTGTACGACAAAATTTATTTTATTTCAATTAAGCCACTTGGAAGCCACCTGAAAGCCACTTAAAGCTGCTTAAGTGGAGTTGTTACGGATAGGGTGCTATCAAAAAATATCCTACCCTGTTGGTAGGATATTTGTGAGGTGGGACCCACTTGAGCCCCACCGTTTCTTTTCCGCTAAGTAACGCACCCGCAAAAACCCGTCATTATGAAAGTCAACTGACGCGTTTTCTTAATTTCTTAACGCACCAATTAATTGGGCGGTTTTCCTCGTTAAATTAATTGGGCGGCTTATTTCGTTGAATTAATTCTACGAATTAATGGGTCGTTACTTATCTCTTTATTCGTTTCTTAACAGGTTTGAAATCCATTGGCGTAGTAATAAAATAAGACCAACGCCACATCTTGAGGATTACACGTTGGGAGACCTTTGACAGAATTCTTTTGCATTCACCCTTCTTCACGAAGAACGCGAAGAACACGAAGAACGCGAAGAACGCCGACCTCCGACGAAGAATGCTGAAACCGCGGAAATCGAAGACACGACGCCGTGTGCCGCGACGCCGACATTTCTTCTTTTGCGACGTTCCTTCCTCCGCAACGAAATCTTCAATCATCTGTTGGAGGTAAGAGATTTAGGGTTCTTTTTAGAACTCCTTTGTGGTTTTTATCAACGCACAGATTTAATTATTATTAATTAAATCTTTTTGTTCTTGAACCTCGGAGTTCGACGACGCGACGCCATTCCGTGACGACGTGACTCCCTTCCGCGACGACGCGACACCTTCCGCGATGCGACGATCGCGTCCTTCCGCGGCGATCAAATCTGCGAAGAACCCACGTGCAATGACTTGAAGAGGTAGGGGTTTTATTTGAATGTTTTATACTCCGTGAATGTTTCTGTTCATAATGAAGAACCCGGATAATAAGAACAATTTTAATTCATTAAAATTGATTTTGGTTATGTATTAATGTGTTGAATAATTCTCCCGTTGTTATTATCTAACGCGGAGGGTGCGGGCCAAACGAACATGGCCCGACAAACCTCCGCAGATTGTTTATTGATGTGTGGATCGACAGACGATGAAAAACGAGGCTGCAAGGTGATTTTGAGGCCTCCGCAGTGAAGGTCGGGTCCGGGGAGGACCATAGGCGAAGACAGCAGGAGAAACGGACCACTGGAGCGCATCCGGTGGTCCGCGGAGGGCGGCGGCGGCGGCGCGCCGCCGGAAAGGAGGCGGTCGGCGGTTCGCCGCCGGCCTCAATCAGCGGCGAAGGGTGGGGGAGCTGCGCACCCCACCCGCGGTGTCTGCTAGACCGTGCTGTTCGAGCCGCGGCTGGCCGGTCAGGCCGGACCGAACCGGACCGCACCGGGCCCAGCCGGGTCAGACCCGGTTCGTGTCAACCCGGTTCGGGCCGACCCAGGGGGGGTTGGGCCGGGTCGGCCCGGGCCCAGACCCCCGTTTTCAGACCACTTTCGGTCAAATGCCTGTAACCTGAGCTACGGGTCTTCAAATGACTCACCGTCAGCAGAAACACGATCCTTGGATCAAGATGGTCGTTTCAGTATATCACACTCAAGGTTTAGGATTACTTTGGGTTCGGTCGGGTTGGTTCGGATACGAAACCAACCTGGCCCTCGGAGCGGAAACACTTATATCTTAAGCTCCGGACGTCTTATTGACGTGACGTCGACTTTGATGGATTCCTCTAAGTGAGACGGATCTTTTGGCTTACTCTGCTCGAGGTTTGGATGTCGTCAGAGTGCGGTCGGGTTGGTTCGCTCACGAAACCAACTGGGCCCCTGGAACGAAAAAGCCAATAACTCACAGACCGGGCGTCCGATTGACGCGCCGTCTGTCTCGTTACATTCCTGTTGACGATATGAAACTTTTGGCATCCTCCACCCAAGTTTTGGATGCAGTTAGGTTACAGCCGGGTTGGATTGTACCCGGAATCAAACCGGGCCCCTGGAACGGAAAAAGATGATATCTTTCAGACAGGATGTCCGTTTGACGAACCGTCAGCGGCGTTGTTGACCTCGTCGAGAAACGGTCCCTATGAGTATACCCCATGGGAGTTCGGGATACAGTTGAGATACTACCGGTTTGGTTCGCTTACAAAACCAATCGGGCCCCTGGGATGAAAAGGCTAATAACTCACGAACTGGGCTTCTGATTGACAAGCCGTCTGTTGCGTTGAGACCCCTATGACGAGGCGGTCCTTTGAGATACTTCTTCATGGGACTTTGAGATACTTGGAGTATCGAATTGTAGCTCGTGGAACGGACCCTCCCAGAGACGAGCGTATGGAGTACGGAGACCGTGTAGCCTGCAGAGACCTGAAGACTTCTTGTCTGATTCGATTCGAAGTGACTTACGTAGCCCAGTGGGGAGCAATACTTTGTGAGGTGGCAGAGCCACAGCGGAGGAGCACTACTATTTGATGTGGCAGACCCGCGGTACTCGACAGTAGGAGTACCTCTGTAGGCTATGAGGGGGGAGCATTACTATGTTTGGGTGGCAGACTCTGGCGGGAAGCACTACTGTGTGAGGTGGCAGGCCCGCGGTACTCGATAGGAGGAGTACCTCAGCAGTCTTTGGTTAGTGAGCAGTTCCTCGGAGTCGTGACATGACCACTGTACACTCAAGAGATGGATCTCTTCATCAGTTACGGTTTCGATAATGAAAATCCTGGTTTGAGCTGAGACTTTTGACCTTTGTGTTTACCTCATGATTGAGATGGGTTACTTGATAACTTAGGTATATGTATGGGCATATATCTAAGTAGTGGTTATCTGTTGAGATCTTCTTGTGGTTATCCTTGTTGGTTTAGTGAGACCTTGAGGGTCTCGGGGTCCCTACTGAGTATCGTTATACTCACCCCAGTACGGGCTATGCCCGCATCTCGTTGTGTTGGTTGTAGACGACGAGCAGTGCTGACAGAGGCCGAGTGTTCGAGGACTGGTTGGTACCCAGAGGTGGAATAAACGATGAGTCAGTACCCAGAGGTGGACTACACGACGAGTCAGTACCCGGAGGTGGAGTACACGATGAGATGACACACAGAGGAGGTTGACAGACGAGAGTGTGGAGGAGGCTATCTGTACCTACCCTTCAGGTAGGATCAGAGGAGGATGACCCAGGAGCTACTTATTTCTTCCTGCTATTTGTCTTTTTGCTGTTGTACCTTGTTCAGTTGTAGTTTTACTTTCTTTTGGGTTTGTATTCTAACCCATTTACTTTTCAACATTTCTTTTGTACTTAGTGTTTTGCTTCCGCTTGTACTCTGTGGTGCTTGTTTTCTTTTATAAAGGCAATGCCTTCCCAGTTATCAGGATTTTACGCCTTTGGTGCTAGTCGCCAGCCCCTGGCCTATGGAAGGCGGGTTTGGGGTAGTCATGGCACGGGCCCCAAGGACGGGTCGTGACAATGATGCACTAGAGAACTCACCAAGGTTCAAGTGGTTGATCATGACTCCTTGATAGTTGGTTTAGCACAACCATGAGTTTCCTCATTGAATCCACCATTTCCTTCAGTCTCTTAATCAGAGAACCGCCACAGTTTCCATCATACCCATTGTCACTTTGGTGCCTGGCAGATCCATCCATTTACTAAAAATAGATATGTCAGTGTGTGTATATCAACAAAATCATCATGTACTAACGAGGAAGATAAACACTAAGATATACTTACTCATTCACTTTATCTAAAATCTATGACTCTTTATGAAATTCTAGCCATTATGGTAATGTCACTTATTCTTATAGAATACCCTAACCTCTAAAGTTGTCTAAACGGACCTCTGATACCAACTATAAGATCCTGGCCTTAAACATTACTTAATCAAGAATTAAATGAATAATTCACATAGAGGATATTTTCAGGTTTAGAGTTTTAGAGAATTAGGTCATAACTATTACATCTCAGAAGATTTCATAGTATACACTTCTACTAAGTTTCCATAAAAAAGTCTTAAAAAGAAACATTTTTAGTTCCATGTTTTAGATAACATGTCTTTCCTTGATCCCATCCTTGACCCTATTCATCTTTAAGTCCTGTGGAAAAATTTCAAAAACATGGGATGAGCATAAAAAGCCCAGTAAAGGATAGACAAAGAAGGAAAACTATTAATTTTTCAAAACAACAAGTAAACCAAGAATACTTTATCAAAGTAAAACTTTTCACCTTTATGAAGTAGTAATAAAAACTCTTCACTGAATAAAAGATCATTAATTACCCATTTTTTAACAAATATATTACCATAAAAACCCATATAAAGAACACATAACATATAAAGGTAACTTGGGACATAAACATACATAAATGGAATAACTATACGGTCTACTTCCACACATATCACTTAATGGAATAGCTATACGGCCGACTTCCAGACCCATGGCATTGGAGGTTATAACGTAACCACCCGTCCTAGTATTCACAAAACCACCCGTCATATGGTTTATCACATAACCACCCATAAAATGTCCAAGTACCACCATTACACATAAATTATTGAAAATATAAACATTTAAATAACAACATTTCATTTTCAATCACAATAAGTAATTCCAAGATATTGAATTAGTCAATCCATTTTCAAAAATAATTTAACAGATATTTTTTAATCAATGTGTCTCATTCCACTTTGAAGATTTTAATGGAATTATAATTTTAAAACATTAATGTCCATATAAATAAATACTGAAAACCATTTTGAAAACATGGACATTAAAGATAAAGATTTAGAATAATTAATCTTTAAAACATTTAAAACGATATTTTTGTTAAAGAGTTTTTAACAAAATGAGAGACTCTTGAATACAAATAATTGCAGAATAACATTTAATCTGAACATTATAATATCATGAGAATAAAGGGATTCATTATATAATATTTCAAAGGATATTATACACACTATATAAGATTGAATTGGTGCATATCAACAATGAAGTCACAATGGAAATGTAAATTGAGATGAAATCCATTATAAATATGGTATCCTAAAATTAAGGTTAAATCTATCACATAATTAAGTGGGAGAAATATAAATACACCCAATATAAGTGGATATTAATTGTGAAACAATCATAGGTCATTCACACAAAATCTTGGAAAAACAAAACCAATGACATAGATATTTAACTCAATGAAATGAGACTGAGTTATGATTTCCCATACAAGTTCGTAAGAATTTATCAATGAGATGATTATGTGTAAAAAGAGTATATCGACAAAAAGGTTTGTGGAAATTACAAAATAGATATTCCACACATAATCTTGGAATAATAAAATGAAGAAGTAGATGTTTAACCTAAATAATTGAAAGTGGGTTAAGAATTTCCCTTACAGAAATCCGACAGCCTAACGACATCACATTAAAATTCAGAAAATGAGTTGATGAGAGAGAAAATGGTATCTCATCACATGGACATAAAATTTACATAAATGAGGATATATAAGATCATGTCCCAACATAATATTATGTGAATTAAAATACATAACAGAAAAAGTCTTTTAAAAAGAGGAGGGTGAAAGGTCCCCTTACCGAGTTTGGTAACTTTCGAAACGTACACCCCATGGAAGAAGGGTCATACAATGAAGATGTAAATACCCATAAATGAAATTATAAACAGAAAGTGTATAATAATGGGAATTAAATACACCACTAAAAGGAAATAGTGTTAAACGTAGCATAAATGTCACGGTAATAAAAGTGAGATGAAAAATCCCTTAGGAAAACTCAGCAGCCTAATGGTGAAACTTAAAACTTCCAAAAATGGATTTATGAGATCAAATAGGATCTATCATAATATGAACATAAAAATTATAGTATGAGGAATATAAAATAACATCCTCAAACATAATAAAGACGAGCTTAAAATAAATGACATAAAAGAGAGTACTTAAAAATAAAGAGAGAGGTTGGATCCCTTACCTCCTGTCCGACATGACTCAATCGTTCTTTAATCTCTTGAATAATAAAATTTGGTCAATTTATAATTTCTTAAGGACCTACTTTAAATATTATTATTCAGTTCATATCACATATTGTAATTTTATAATAATTGTTCAATAAATTGAGTTCATATCAGACGTTTTTGTCGATGTTCGGTACATGAGTAAAAATTGAACTTGTTGGAAAAGAATTTTCCATGTAGTTATATGTACATCATCTCAAGAAAATTATTAATGTTTTAAATATCATATATATCCAGTATATATTCATTTTTTACTATTCCATAACATTTGGAGATAAAAAATTAAAAGCACCATTCATGGAGACGGTAGGCCGTATGTACGCATGAACGCTACATTCATTTTTTTGTCATATTAATGGAATTAAAGTTAAAAGAGAGAGATATATATTATAGTTCCAGAATGATATCAATAATTTAGATGTAATATATGAAATATATATCCATTATATATATGTACTTATAATAGTAGATAACATTTGTAGATAAGAAATGAAATGTACCATTCATGGAGACGGTAAGTCGTACGTACGCGTGAACGCTACTTTCATTTCTTTGGAACATTAATGGAATTAAAACTAGATGATATATATATATATATATATTACAATTCCAGTATAATATATATGTTATATATATCACATAAGTTCATCAATTTCATTCTTTAAACATTCCATGTATTGCATGAACGAGTCATATACCTTGAGGGGGTGGTAGTCCACACTTCCTCAAATGAAATTATTACATTTGAACAACATGAAAATAATAAATGTATGTATTAAATATAAAATACATAAGAATATAGAGGAAATAAATATAATATATGTCATAAATAAATATATTTCTATCATAATGGACACCATGAGAGGTGGTATGAGAAGATAGAACAATCATCGTTTCGTGAGGCAGTAATTCCCCATCCACAGAAACAGTTTGTTCTTTAACCATTAGACGGAGGTTGGTGTTATTGTAGCTCAAATACTCCTCTTAACAACATCCTATTATATTGAAGATACTGTTTTTGTTACAAAATAAATAAATAATAAGAGTTTAGGGGGTTGGAGAAGCAAAATAAAACAAAAGAACACTAGGGAAGACATTACCTGTAAAACGGGTAACTCTTTTTGATTTGAGCTCAAAGGATTCCTTGGGAAGACTTCTACCCAAAGTGAGGCTTCTAGGTGTAAGAGAGGGATGTGGATAGACCAAATGGGTAGATTTTGGCCGAGCCAAAGGCTTGAGAGGTGTGGGAAGGTGGTAGAGGTGGGGGCCTTTTATAAGAGGAGAGGAGGGGCACTCTTGGAAGGTTATAAACTTTTACTTAATTACAAAATGATTTTCGTATTTTAATGGTCCCAAAATTATATATATCTAAGATAAGGTGATAATAGTTCGAATTCCACCCATAAAATAGGTGTTTGACATGTGTAGGTCTTAGATTTTACATTATCGTTTCATTTTATTTAAATCATTAAATAATGAGGTAATCACTGCATCATCATGGTGTCATAAATAATTTAATTTATATAATGTCTGAAAATTATGAAAAAAATATCATGATGTAAAAAATACTTTTATGTTTTTAATGAATATTTATAGTCAAAAATATGACTTCTATAACCCCACTTAAAAATTGTTTTAGTAAAACAACTCATGTTTGTGACATTTTTATTTTAACTTAAAATAAAATGTTATTTATGTCATTTTCCTACCAAAGTGGCTCCATGGGGTCCCCAAGATTACCCATGGGTTGTCTTGGTCAGCCATGACACATCCAATGAGGGTAGGACTTGTGTCTAGGTCATTTCATATTATTAAAACTTTATTTTTACCTTAAATTACACTAATTACCTTTAATCGCAATTAATAAAACTTAAAAGATACTATTCACAAAAAAATTATTTTAATCTCATTGAACCACATTTTACTTCTTAATGGAAACCATGTATGTAGGATTTCTGAAAATCAAATCATAAAAGTTGCAAAGTTTCATTTAAACAAAAAATTCAGTTTCTTTAACTACGACTTAGTGGTTTCACTATTCATCAAAAATTAATGTTTTTCAGGAAAATACAAAAAATTCACCATAAGATATATTTGATATTCTGAATTCAAAAATGATGTATATTTTAAAAAATTAAAAAAATATAAGTTTCATTAATTAATTTAATAATTAATTCCCACTGTCAAAACAAATAGCGTATTTTTGAGAAACAATATCAATTAAAAGATTGACACTAGTGTAAGTCCAATTTCAAAGTAAAATTAATTACAATGACCACCATTGTATTAAATGGTAAAAATATATTCTAAAAACACTTTAATATAAATTAAAAATATATTCTATCCATATAAATAAATCATATTAAGAGGGGGTTTTGAATTAAAATGCAACATTTTCAATAAAAATGATCTTTATCAGAAAAATAACAAAAATTTACACAAAGTAAATTTTGATGTCCAGATTCTAAAGAAGGATTTTATTTTTTCAAATTAAACATATAATATTGTCAAAAAGTATATTTAAAAATGGTTCTCCATAAAAAGGCGGTTAATTGACCTTTTAAAGAATATTAGAAGATCTATTCTTAAAATTGGATTCATTTTCATTTTAAGCCTCTATCATTTATTGGATAAAAGTAAAAATATTTGAAAAACATATATAATCATTTTGTAGTTAGTTCCGTTCATTCCCGCCATTACTACTTCTAGGCATTAACTACCATTTAAAATAATATTATTTTATTATTAGAGTGCAACGTAAGATTTCAAAGAAACTCGTTGTTGCGTATTGGGTACGCCATCGAGCATAGCGTTCCCTTTAACGTAATATTAATATTTTATTCACAAATATGGATAAATTTGAAAATTTTATATTCTTTATTTACATGGGGTGTTACAAATGAGATATGACATTATGTGAATGTGTGCGAATAGAAAGCTATTAAGGATAATGATCACCGAGACCATATATAGAATGGTCTAGAAACATCATTATATGTTATTTGGAAATAATATTATGTGATGACTTGTACATTACATATTTAATCTATGTATGGAAATGTCTTGTTTTATTTTACGTCTATAAATTCATTTATTTATGGGAAATTTTCTATTAATAATAAATATCACCTCATGAAATGAAAGAGAAAACATTTGTAAAAAATTATTTATATATGTATAAAAGAAACATTGATTTATGGTAACCATAATGTCATTATATGTGGAAGGTTTTTTCCTGTAAATATAGTTTTTTTCCTTAGTGGAGTTCAATATTATTCTGTGTATGGAACGGATTTTAGGTTACCTTGTAATGGTAGATTTACAATCTTAAGAATAAATATTCATTTCTAATTGGTAGTTTCTATTTTTATATAATAAGGTTTTTATACCATTCATAACATATTAAGAATCTAAAAAATTGACTAAATATGGGAGTGCATTTAATCCTATAGAAAATCATTGAAATGAATGAAAAAACTCAAATCAATAATGATTCAGTTGTAAATGAATATATAGAAATGTTTCTTTGTTATTTTTTCCATGTTGTTACGGGTTAGTGGGTTGAATTTATTTTTGGATTAGTTACTAAATCTAATCCAATTTAAATTCCTCCATATCAGTTAGATTCAATTGAGTTGATATAATTGAGAAATAATGATCAAGAAATTCTTGATATAGTTTTTTTATACCTGACACTTCACGTTGGGGTTCCCCTATTTTGTTTTTCAAAAAGGATGACAGTTCTATTATAATTTTTATTTATTATAGTGAATCTAGTAAAATTGCATTCTTAAACATGTATCCTTTCTTATATTGATGATTTTTTTTCATTTAATATAGGGAGAGAGATATTTTCCAAATATTGATCTCATTTCATGGTTCCATCAGATAAAAGTGAAGGAAGATTATATTTCAAGGATGGAATAAAAGACTTGGTATGACCATTATGAGTTTGCCATTGTGAAATTTGGTTTTGATATTTCAGATGTTCTATTAATGGATATAAGGAATAGAGTTTTCCTTGAGTTCATGTCTATGTTTTTTGTTCTTTTTTATTTATCCAAATCACTTTGTTTCTAAATAATCAACTTTTTTGACAAGTGGGAACCTAACATTAAAATTCGAAAACAACCAAAAAATCATAAAAGAAAAAGTTAGACTACAAACATATTACAGTAAAAAAGAACAACCTCAATCCCATCTAAAAAACAAAGCATCGAACCATGAACTTACATTAATGATTCAAAATTCAAATGAAACTTTCAAATAGAGATCTATTTCACTACCTCAGTAAGAAGAACCTTAAACCTTATGAGAAGCAGGAACCTTGAACTGTGCTTGCAACATGAACACCCTTCTCATCACCACCACAACACTGTTAGTAAATGTTAGTATTTGTTACAATAGATTTATTTCCACTTACATATACTTTTAAAATATTTAATAACAATAGATTCGTTCAAGAAAAATTTATTATTAGAGTGCCCAAGAACTACAAATATCATTGACATTTAATGTTTTATTGGAATAGAAGTTTACTACTGATGGTTTTTTGAACATTTAGATCAGTTATCTATCCCATAGAACATGATAACACAAAAAGTAGTTAAATTAATCCATAGAGTGGAAATGTTATGAATTGTTTCAGTAAATAAAATAAATATTAGATAAAGGTCATGTGATGGAATTTCCATCTATAAATTGTTATTTTTCTATTTATAATGATGTTCTGTTGAAGGGGATAATTTTTTTCATGGTGAAGGATGATCAACTAATTTCATATGATTTACATAAATTAAAACCCCATTATCATAATTACCATAGTCATGGTCATGATATTAGAGTGGTTGTTTTTAATTTAAAATACTTGCGAAATATTTTATTTGGGGTTGAATGTGTAATATACGCTAACCATAAAATATTAATGTATAAATTCAATCAAATTAGTTAATCACAAGTAAACTAAGACAGCTACAGTGGATAAAGGATAATGGTTTCATGATTCAATATATTCTAAGAAATGCAAACAATGTAGCTGATTCTTTGAGTCTAGAAAATAATAAAACATTAACTATGTTATTTTTGGAACCTGATCCATTAGTTAATGGTTTAATAAATGATGGACTAGTAATTAGGTTTGTAGAAAAATTATTCCCTTTTGTTTTAGATAACATAATATTCATATTTTTCATAAATAATAAAGGTGGATGATTAAAAAGATCATTTTTTCTAAGAAATAGTATATTTATATGCGAATGGTAAATTTATTTATATTAGTTTAAATAAAGTGAGTGTACATAGATATGGAAAGAGGTTATGTGTTCCAAGTGGTTCCCAATTGAGGAATGTGTTATTGAGTGAATCTTATAGCTCTTTATTTTATAAGGTATTACCCTCTCCATTTTAATCTTTCATGATGTGAGATTAACCTTAATTTTTGGGATGGGACTTTATAAGGCATTGAGTTTTGTGTTAAATTTTATTACAACCTTTCTTCCTCAATCTAATGGATAGTTAGAGTTGAAATTAATAATTTAAGGGATATAACTTTTTCCATATTTAATTATCATGGAATTTGGGATCAGCATCTATCTTTCATATAATTTTTTAATAATAATATTTTTCATTCAATTTTTTATATGTATCCTTTTGAGGAATTATATGGATAGTGGTGTTGTACACTAATATATTGAGAAAAAGTTAGTGAGAAAAAATATTTAGATCTTAATCAGTTGAATAAATGGATGATAAGGTAAAAATAATTCAACACCTCATGAGGGGAATGTATAATAGAAAAAAAATCATTCCAATAACCATGTGAAATATATTTCCTTTGAGTTAGGTGACAATGAATTTCATTAAAAATACACATGAAAATATTAATTTATTTTGGTCAAAATGGAAATATATATCTATGGTTCAATAGAACCAATGATATTCTTGAGAAAGTGGTTTCAGTTTCTTACTGGGTGGCCTTATAACAATTTTGAAATTAGTTATATTATGGGTTTATTGTTTCTTTGAAAATGTTTTATGTTCTTGATGTATATCATGTTTTTATCCTTAATGTGGTACACATAGAAGTGAATCTCTCAAATATTGTAATACCAATTTAAATTATTCAATATAAACATAATGTGTTATGGAATAAATTAATAATGTTGGTAAAAGTATTTTTAAGAAACCTTATGATTGAAGAAACTACATAATAATCTTAAGAGGCTATGATGAAAAAATACTGTCCCATGATTGGTAAAAAATAAAATTTTTAGGACACAATTTATAAAAGGGGGGGGGGGAATTTGAAACACTGTTTTATTTTAATATCAAATTAATTTCGTGACTTATTAATTTCTATAAATATATTATATGGGTTGATATATAATATGATATTTTTATACATTTTTAGGTCAAGAATTGAATGGTTTTATTGTAGGGAATATGTATTCCTTGAAATTTAGGCTTTTATTAAAAAAATAAATTTCTAGAATTTTGAGTTTTAAATTGATAAAATTAAAATAATTTTTTATTCATCATATTGGATATTTATTTGGTTTAATTTTTGGTATTTTTACAAAAATATAAATTTTTACTGAATAGAGATAAATATTGATTTTGTATGAATGGTCACTTTTATGAAATTATCCTGATATTATAATAAGTAGAATGTTTATGAAAACTAATTTAAGGAATACATATATATTTAAAAATTAATATATATTATTTTTCAATATTATATTATTATTACAAATCAATGTTTAATATTTTTAGAATATGTGTGTTTTTTTATTCAAATAAATTGGTTTTAGTCATTTGTTATCAACTATTTATATGATTATTTTTTTATTAGTTTAATGGGAAAAAAATATAATAAATTAAATTTATTCCATATTTATAAATTTTATACATTATTTCTATATAAAATTACTTTTATTCTTTAAAATATATTTTTATAAAAACTATGTTAATTATAGTTTGTACAGTTATATTAAATTTAAAAATTGCCACTTATAAACATTGAATATGGTTAAATGGATTTAATATTTTTAATAATATGGTTAAAATTTTTTAAGATGGAAAATTTAATATTAGGCCATTTTGAACATTAACAATGGTAAAACGTTTTCATAGTGGTAATGGTTAAGATATAGAATGAGGGATGTTGTAAATATGATATATTGTTAATTTTTTTTAAAAAAAATTGTTCATATTTTATTAGATGATATTATTTAAAATATTCCTTATCCTAGATTCTAAAATTTTCAATTTAGTTCTCCTCTAATTTGAAAACAACATATATAATATTAAAAAAATTTATGTATGTAATATTCTTCCACTCCACCTACTTATAAAAGACTATATCCTCTCCTCACTTGTTAATAAAATTTAAGCCACTTAATGGGGGGAAATCCCTTATCAATTTCCTTATCGAAAATCCTACCCATTTTCTTGAGTTCCCGTTGTTCATAAAAGACCAATTCTAGAAGTTTTATGGTGTAATCTAAAGGGAGATATCTGAGGATGCCGTATGAGCCAAAACAGATCTTATTTAAGATTATTTACTATTCATCCTCAATTAAATATAATATAACCCCTCTAAAATAATTAAATAACCATATTATCTGTAATAAAATGTTATTATGTTGATTTAGGTACTTTTTATTTTTCTTTTCTATCTTATGAAAGATGATAACATCTCTCATGTGTATATGTGAACGACCACCTCCATGAACCGAGGTGTTTCATTTTCCATAACCTCCATACATGGCTAGTTTTAAAGATATAATTAATGAATATATAATTTTTTTGTTGAAATAATATTTATTTTTTAATGATAATATATTTATTACCTTATTATCATATTAATTTTTTGAAAAATTATAATTTCGCTTGTATGTATGTTTGAAATACAACATCCATGAAGTGATATGATTCATTTTTTCATTACTACATGATGAGGTTGTTCATGTAGATGGAACTAATGAATAAATATGAGATTCATAAAATAAATATTATTCTAGAAAATTAAAATACTATATTACTTATTTATTTTCCATCTATTAGGAATATGGAAATAGTGATCATGTGTATTAACAGACAATCACCACAATGATATGCTGTATTTAAATTTTCTTGTCCACCTTACAGGAATAGTAAAAAAAATTATTTTTAATGTATAGAAATAATAATTTTTACCCGATTCATATTATAGAGATGATAGAACCAATATCCTTTTAACCATATTCAACATTCTAATGTCATTTTGGACTTATTTTCTGAATATATTCTAAATTTTCAATATTAAGATAATCATTTTAGTAACTAAATGAAACATGGTATCAGATGAAATAAAGGGAATAATGATAATGGAATGAAAATGTAAAAGCATATTAAGTAATTATTAATCTAATATAATTTAATTACTTGATAGAGATCATGTACGAATGAAATGAGTCCAATCTTAATATAATATCAAAAGTTTTTCAAAGTAAAGACAATGTTCGATAACATTCAAGATACACTGCATCATGCTTAAAAACAACTATATATTTTTATTATGTGACTATTATAAAAAATTCAAAAAATTTGAAGGAATGAATAATATTAACTAAATTATGAAATATAAAATGATCATACTCATTAAAGATTTATTAATTTATTCTTATAAAATTTAATACTAAATTTTAGTAATGTGATTTTATTCTAGGAATACATTTTCTTTGTGAATACATTTTACTAATTTTGTGAGTGAATAATACAATTATATTTTGAATATTTTATTAATTTTATTTAAGTAAATAAATATTATTTTTGATGTAATATTGTCAAAATTATCATATGGTGAACATTTTGGAATTTTATAAAATGTTTCATTTTTCAATGAATCGTGATAATATAGGTTTTTATTGAATATCATATTTTATGTCAAATTATTAAAAAATTTAAATTTTATTTTATAATAGTTTTAAAATTTAATATGATAAATTTTTTAAATAAAATAATATATGTTTCTAAAATTTATTTTATATTTGAATTTAGTATAAAAATATTTTATGTTTAATATGGGTATTTTTCTGAAAAAACTATTTTTTCTTATGTATTTCTGATTTAATTTTTTGTTAAATGATGTATCTCATGTGTTTTGAGTATTTTAAAATGGATAATAAATTTTGATTTAGGAGGTCAAAATTTAGTATAGAGTTTACTTTTAATTTTGGACAATATGAATAGAAACCTTAGTTATTTTTACTTCTATGTTAAGGGGTAAATCATGTAATTAAGGGTAACAATAAAATAATAAGGACAATAAAATTACGTTAGTAGTTTATCTAATTTTATTTTATTATTATTATTCGTCTATAATCAATCAAGGTTCATTTATATGACCTTTTATATATAGTTTTATTAGATTATGTCATTTATAATATTTTATTTAAAGAAAACTCAAACATGTCACACTCTTATTTTAATTAGTAAAATAGTTTTAATATGTTATTATCAATATGATAATTTCAACTATAAATATTATATTGAAGTAATTTTTATATTTTCTATGGTAATTTATTGTTAATTTATATTTATGAAATAACTACATTAGATGCTTTCACTACACTAATACAAAAAATCATTGAATTCATGGAAAAATCATGTAAATAATTTTAAGAATATTAAAATGAACATAATATAGTATGATTAATGCAGCCTAATAATTTTATAGATGAAAATTACATGATATGGATTTCATAAATGATATTGTGAAAAGTTATATTGTTTTATTGATATTTTTAATAGTCAATGTAATGAACGCTGCCAAAATATTCATAAAAGACATTTTAAAATAAATTATATTTTATTGAATGATAGAAAATTTATATAAATATAAAAATTCATTAAAATTATAAATATAATGTTTAAAATATTAACCATTATCCATTTTTGGGAATTTTTTAATTTTATATTAACCACACTGACCCTCAATGAGTTAAAATCAATGTTGTTGTGGCAAGAGTTAATGTGTTTAAATAATGGTAAAAATAACATGGTAAGGGTAGAAAACTGACCCAAATAAATCTAAAAATTATTTTATGAGATAATTCAGACTTATAATCATATTATGTTTGAAATATATAACTCTAGTACCATTTTAATGTTGAAATTAATTTATCATAACTTAATATTATGAGAAATTCCACGATTTTCATCCTCTTCCCTATAAATGGTCACATCTTCTTTTCATTTATTCACAACTAAAATAAATTTTGGTTCAACCAAGATCTACACAAATACCATCCTAAAATATTTAAAATATCTCTATAGGTATTATGTTATAATTAACACCAACCATAGTGGTCCTATGGTGTTTTGAAAATGAGGTTGTCTAAAGAAGATGCATTGTTTTAATCATGCATTGCTGTTCTATTTCTTTTCACACCTACTAAAAATATTATTAAATATTGATAAAATAATAAATACTATATACTCATTATAAATATTTTTTTTATGTTTGTGTAATGTCCAATATTATTCTCTACTTCTATTAAATGGTAAAAGAATTCATCATTTGGGTGTTCGGCGGACTACTGCCTCACAAATCGATGTGATCCATATTCCATCACCTTATCTCACTAATGGATATAATTATAGAATTAATTTTTTTTATATAACATTAGTTACATATTTATCATCATTAAATAATAATAACTCATTTACTTTCTTACCATTCCATGTATAAAAAAATTACAATGTCTATCGTGCTTGTGGGCAGACTACCCCTCCACAAAGCGATGTGATTTGTTTTTTATAACGACGTCACATGAATAGTATATATATGTATAAATAATTAATATGATCTTTAAGATATTATTATCATAATATAAAGACAAAATGATATATATCTTCATTCAATAATGATCGATGAAAATTGAAACGTTACTCATTTGTAAATAAGGCCTACAATCTCCCTGATTGTAACTTATTTAATTTTTCATAACCATAATTAATTGATGGATTTAAAATTATAATTTTTTAATAAAACATATAATTATTTAATTAATATTTTTTTATGGTGGTATAATTACCCCTTTGACCATATTTTACAAATCTATGAAATTTGCGACATAGGTGCTAAATATTGTCAAAATGAAAGACATGAACTTAAATAATTACGTAAATATTTATTACATGGTATTAAGTGAAATAAAAGGAATAATTATTATGAAAAGGTTTATAAATAAAGTAAATAATTATCGTAAGTCTATTATTTAGGATGATAAAGAATGTATGTGACAAGTCAGAGTCAAGGTAAGGTACTCTTTAACTAATACACATTATTTTAAATGTTTTGATGATTTATTTTAAAAATATATATCTTCAGTGTCTAGTTTTTTAAATTATTTTTCTGTGTTTATTTATACAGAAATGATTGTCTTAATAAGGTATTTCATTATTTTTTTCTCAAATGTTTTAAAAATGTAATCTATTAAGGTTTTATATAATGGAAATTTATTTTATAAATCCTCTTCTAAACTTTTGTTTAAAGGTGAACAAGAATATATTTTTTAACTTATATGACATTAATGAATTTTCCCACTATAATGATTCTTTGTTTATATAATGTTTCCTTTATTTGTTTTCATATTAATTTTTAATGTAAATATTTTCATTAATATGTGCCTGGTTTTTGGATTTTAAAAGTAATTTTTGGAATGAAAAGGGTATTTTAATATACAAAATTTATCTATTTATTAATTGAAAATAGTATTTCTAATGTTTTATGATGAAAAGTGAAATAATGAAAAAATATTATTCATGATATGGCACTTAATCATTATACATGATAAATGGGTGTGCTCGGATAGCACCCGTTGGGCCCATTAAAGCTTATACGTTACATCTGCCCAAATAGTGACATGTAAGACCATTATATATATTGGTTTTTATTATATAGTTCCATAATATATTGGGTAATGTAACCTTAATTTTGAGAAAATAATTATGGAGTTACAAAATGGGTTCTATTATGAATTTAACCAGGTAATAGTTATTCCCCACATGGGATTAAAATAGGTTATAAACGCCATGCTATATGTTTTCAAAAGGGATTTGATTTTCATGATATGAGATTTATTGATTTTTTTGGATCAAAGTTTGAGATTTTTGGTTAAAATGATTTATTCTCAATTCTCAATGAAAGTAGAGATAAATTTTAATATTACATGGGTTTTTATTTTTTCACAGGACTAACCATTTTTTTCTTTATGTCTCATACTAAGCTATCTATGCTCATACCAAATTTAGAAAAAATCACATTACTTTAAAGAAGAGTATTTATAAGGATTTTATCAAGATAAAATTTGTGAATATATCTCATGAATATAAAACATGTTTTATTTTATAAGGGTTTACTTTGTTAGAAAAATGGATAATAAATATAAGCTTCAACTTGTAATGTATGGGTTTATTATGTATTAGTTATGAAATAATTATCTAAAAATACATAACTAAAAGATCATAAATAAGATAAAGTGATTTCTAGTTTAAAAATAACTATAGTATGTATCCATTATAGTGGGATCCTTATATTGAATGTAGGTGACTTTATTTTAAAAATATTCTTTTCAATGTTTCACTTCCATAACTTTTTATTCCATGTCATAGATATTTTTAATTTTTTAAAAATGTTCTTATTTAAATTTCAATCGTGTGTATAGACCATTTTCAAATATATTTATTAATTATTGACAGAATATTAATAAGTAATTTTTTAATTATTTTATAATTTATTTTTATCTTTTTAAAATACATAAAAATGATATTTTGTACATATACAACATGAATTCTATTTCGCACCATCGTAGCTGTTATTTTTTTATAAAAAACCTTCATTAAGTTAACATGGTTAATCAAACAATATTATAATACTTCTAAAATTTAATTTTTTAGTTTTAAAATGTTTCTATATGTAAATAAATTTTTTTGACATTTATATAATATATCTGAAGGTGTTATTTCTTCTGGGATTGAATTTTACATAAAAATATTTTTATTGTTAATGTGGAAATATATGTGTTTTTTGATGATTTTTTTTAAATTTCCTATTATTTAGAGGTGATCTTGATATATCTCTAGTAACATGTTATATTAATATAGATCTCTAATTAAGAGGGTAATGTGATTGAGATCTCCATGGATAGGTTACTCCTAAGAGATGTGAAAATTATTAGGTTTGGTTATTTCATTATATGAGTTTTTATAAGGGTGAATGTATGTATAATATTCTAAGGTACCTACATGAACTACTTTCAATTTTTTAAAGTAAATCTTTTTATTTCAAAGGGATATAAAATGTGCTTATTATTTTAAAGAAATAATATAATGTTTTTAAAGTGAAAATAATTTTTTTGGGGAAGGGTATGAAGGAGTACTCTTATTTTTCCATGAATCCCACATGATTATGATTAATTAGTTTATTAATTTGTATGAAATTATCATTAAATATACTAAGAAATGGCATTGTTTTAATTGATATGTTGATGAATATCTGAGATCAAAATTTTCTATGAAAAAGAAAAACATTATTTTGTATTATTTGGATTACCTATGGACTAGTGGGTTTATTTTATTTTATATCACTTACTATTATTTATTATTCCCATCCCACATTTTTGAATATTTTTTCACAGGTCTTAAGAAATTGATGTTATTTTAATAAATAAAAAGCTGTAGTTTTGGGGGTTACATTGAACAAAGAAATAGTGTCTTTAAAAAGAACATGTTTTATGGGAAAATGAATATTATTTGGAAGTATTCCCTTTTTATGTAATAGTTTTCCCAATTATCAATAGCTGAAAAAATCGTCAGTATATAATTGATAAATTATACTTCATATATAATTTAATTTCTAGGGTAGTAATGTGTAGATAGTAATAACATTGTAATAGATGATGTTTGAGAATTAAATTTGGTTATGTGAGGCTAAATCAATATTCAACTGATAGGTTCACACTGGGATTTACTTCTAAATATGATGATTTTGAACTGATATTTAATAACATGGAAATCACATTTCATGGGAAACTATTTTAACAATGAGGGCCAAATTATAACTACAATGAGGAGACAATGAGAATTCAATAACTATTCTGATTAGAGGTTCTAATGTGTTTAGTTACACAATCATTTATTACAATAAAATTTAGTTGTATGAGAATCAATACAGTATATAGAAATAACAGTTTTCACCATGAAGTGAAAAGTTTAATTTTGGATCATTGAATCATATCAAATTAACCACGTCATGATTTGTTTAGTGATTTTATGGAATTATAGGAGCCATTGGGCGCACTATAAATGAGTGATTCATGATGCATGCATTGAGGTAGTTTCTATATATTGAAATATAACAACTTTATCATGATTTAATGTCCCATAGTTATGCCATAATGAAAATTCTCATTATGTAATATGGATTCTCACACTGTAGTGATGGAAAAAATAAAAATTTTACGTTCTTTATGTGGACCACGTAGTGATTCGAGGGGTTTTACAACTCTATCCATTAATTCATTCATTCATATTCAAGGGTAATAAGAAGTATGTGATTTATTTAAAGAATATGAATAAATATGGAATGGTGAAAAGGATTTTATTTTATTTAATTTCTATTTTGAATGATAATATCAATGGTGAGTAAGAATTATTAATGAAATCCATCTATATAAAGCACTAGGATATGATTAAATATATATATAGAGTGTGTGTGTGTGAAATGTGAATTCATAGAGAATATATTAGATGAAATTGAAAAGGTTGAAGAAAAATAAATCATGAATGATAATAGAAAAACAATGCTAACATGATGGAAGAAAACTTTGGATGAATACTATATTGTTGTATCTATTTTAGAACATATATCTTTGTCTGTGTTGGATTGAACTACATGTAACAACAAAATTTTAATTTATAAACCACTTTATTATATCTTTTTAAACTATAAAGAGTTTAAGATTGGTTTTTAAATGTTTTAGACGGTTTTGGGAATTTTTTGGATACTTTTAACAGTTCATGGTTAATGTAAAATTAATTTAAATCATGTGGGATTACCTAGTTACCATGTGGTGGAGGGGAGATCTCCTGTAAGGTTATTTTTTGAAACATGGTTTGGGTAGCAGTTGTGTTGAATTTTTGAATACATAAATATTTTTGTAGTGTTTATTCACATGGTTGGAATATAGTTTTCCAAATGTGTGGGAAAACCATTTATCCTTGGACATTAACTAGCCATAATCACACAGTTGGTATGTAGTTCAAAAAAACATGAGTTAAAAACTATTTCATATTTCAATGGATCTAAAAATTATATTTTTACCTGATTTTAATACAAAAAACTTCATTTCACTCCTACTTTTTTGGGAACAAGAACATGAGAAATGCCTCAGGATATTTTGGTCATTTTCTTTACTCAAGATCCCTATATCAATGTTTTTAGAGCCTTTGGGCTGAGATCAAAAGTAAATCTAGGGAATTTTTTTCTCATATCATAAATCATGATTTTTATCGTGATAAATATTTTTTGGGTGGTCTTATATTGAACTTTTTTGATTTTTGTGTGTTTTTAGGGGGATTATGTTATATCACATAAATAGAAGGTTTTTGGGGATCAAATGTACGAGGGTGTGGCATAATTACATCTTGGGGACCTTATTTGAGGTAGATAGCTTCTATTTTACTATTATTTTACTAATTTTTTGATGTATTATAGTTTTAAATGTGAAATTATTATGTTTATTAGTGGAAACATCTTGGTAAATCCTTTTTTTAATTAACTTATTTTAGAATAGTTTTTTAAATTAAGGTTCTATGAGATTACCTTAATGTATATGGTAAAATGTGTATTCAATGATTTTTTTATAAATTATGATTTTTGTGTGTGTTAAAAATTTGAATTGAAATGGGTATGTTTTCATTCATGATGCATATGGATAGGGTGTTGCAAGTTTGATCTTTGAAGAGGTGTTGAAATTGGGGAACATGGGTTAGTGTCACTTAGTATGTGTTCTTGATGTGTATATAAAGGAGCCTTGTTGGTTATGACTTGGATTTTCTTCCAAAATTAAGGCACACTAGAAATGGGTTTAGATGATTTTTACTTGATCATTCAATGAAAATTTGGGAACATAGGATTGTATCACCAAGTGACGACTTGTGTCTAGAGGGGTTAGTTTCGACTTGGGAGTTGGTCTATTTTTTAGTCTTAATTTGATCGGGGATACATTGGTTTGGTGAATTGGATGGTCATCTATGTGAATGGAATGGGTGTGTGAATTGTGGTGTAGGTTTATTTTTAAAAATAACGTGTCAAAAGAAATTTTTATTCTTTTTGTGAGTTATTTATGTGGTTTAAACTTCCGTTATTTATTTTTATAATGCTTCTCCCATGTTTTCTATAAAACAAGATAAAAATTATTCATTTTTATGTTGGAATTATTAGAATTTTATAATGGATTTCATAATAGGTTTTTATAATCACCCACTTGTAAATGCATATATGTGTATATGCCAAAATTTTTCAAAATAATAAAGGTAAGGGGATAAATCATACTATATTAGTAGATTGTATTGATGCTATGATCTGTGGTGATAGAGTTGGAAATATTGGGGTAGCGGCCATGTCAATCCTGTGATATTTTCATACTATATATTTGTTATTCTGTTTCATTTCATGGTCTTGTAATCTCACATAAGAACGTGGTTGTTCCCCGTTCACTCTTACTATGTTTAATTTTTTTATTGGAGTTATATATTATTTTATTAAAAAATTGTATCTATATATTTATTTTAGAGTTTTATTATAAATATGGATTTTAATGTATGTTGAAATTATTAACCAATTATTTTTTGATGCCCTTGAAATTTATTCCTAGCATTTGGTATCTTGGGGATGCCCATAATATTAGTGGAATTCTGATCATGTCTTTGCTTATGGGATAGGGTAATGATGTTAAATATGATATTATTATGGTATTTTATTATTTTGAGATAGTATTTTTGGAGATAATATGTTCCATTAATTAAAATTTAGGGCATAAAAGTTGTATCTAAAATCATTATACCAAACTTCATGTTATTAGGATTGTTAGATATTAAATGTTTGAAAACGTTTTATGAGTTTTTCACCTCATTTTCATTGGTTTATCTAATGAATGTCTGGTATCATTAATTCGTAAATATACATATTAGTTCTATTCCATCATTTATATGAAATTTTACTAGATATTCTTTGGTAAATGAAAATGTGAAAACCTTGTGTTATATAACTATTTTTTGTGTTCATGATGAAAATTTTCATTTTTAAGAAATCAATTTTAGAACATTGTAAAATTATTCTTTGATTCAAGTGGTGTGTTGATCATTAATTGAATTTAATTGTGATTGTGCTAATTTTTTTTAAAAATTGGTAGGGTTAGGTTCTTAATGAGTTTAGTTTTGCAACCAGTATTTTTTCTTAGTTGAAAAAAGAACAAATAATCAATTGAAACTCAATCAAGTAATGAATTTAATTATAAAAAATTATCAAATTATTAATGGAATCCCTTTAGTTCTCAGAACATATTTTCAATTTCATGATCATTATATAAATTTATAAGTACTTGTTTACTCTCCGATATTTTTATTGATTGGAAACATCCTTGGACCTTGGAAAACATTTTAAAATGATTGAGTTAATTGTTTTAGCCATTAATTTTTAATATTTTAATGACAATAATTGAATTGATTAAAATATCATGAACTCAATTTTTAGTTCATGTGAAATATAACTAGAAAAAATGAATTCTAAAATTTTATATAATTATTATGTTGGATAATTTGATTTTTTTTATGATAAATAATTTTTTTATCAGAATATGACATCTATATAATTCACTAAATTTTTTTAACATAATTAGTATAATTTAACATATAATTGTTACTTGTTATGTGGGATACCATGTAATAAGGTTTATTGAAATTTTTGAATCATTCATTTCTTCTCAGGCCATTATTGTATTCTTAAATCTATGTCATGCTACCATTTTTCATTTAAAATGGTAATTAATTAAGGCTTATTTATTAGTGACAAAAGATATATTGATTTACCCCATAATTACATGAAATTTGAATGGCAGTATATTTTACAAAATTGTAATATACAATTATTGATAATAAGTTTTTATATTTAATATTTTTTATCATGATATAAATATTAATTTTATTAAACTTGTTTATTGGCCATAATTCTATAAGGAACAATTATTTTAGGACCTATAAATTAAAAGTATATCAACTATATTATGTCTCAAAAAACAATTATCTAACACAACACCAACTAAAACTAACTATAAAATAAAAAAGTAATAGAATATTATAATTCGTAGTAGATAAAAATATAATAATCCATTAAAATAATTAAAAACTATTGTTTTCTTTAATTAAAATTTCTAAATGGTTCCTTTAAAAGAAGAATTTAAAAAAAGTATTGTTTTTTACAAAATTATATTAAATTAATTCTAGTTAGTAGATTATTTTAATATTTAATGTTTTTATTTAGATACCAATATATCAAAGTTCAATTATTTATAAATACATATAAAATAATAGAAATACATGATTTTAAACTACCATTTTTATGAAAAAAAAAAATTTATTTTTGAATAATAAATCCATGGAGAAGCGAATTTATGAATTTATGAATTTTAATTTAACAAAAATTACATCATTTTGGAATTGAACATGTGAAAATTATTTTTGTATTAATTATTATTGTTTAAAAAAATTAGTCATTCCAGTGAAATGTGAAAAATAACATTTTTACAGATACTATGTATTTTACAGAGTTATTAGTGTATAAGAATGATTTCTAAATTTATAGATCCATATTATCAGAAAATATTCATTTTATGATTTAATCTATCAACAAAAAATACTGATTCATTTTTAAAATCCTAATGTTAATTGTATTGAACATTAGAAATGTTTTTATCAGGAAATATATTTTTATATATTTTATTCATATTACTTCATCATTAATATCTATCACTTTTAGAAATTGAATAAAATTATATTAATTAAAAAGTCTGAATTAGTAGTTTTAAATAATAAAATAATGGATTTTTTATTTTTAATCAAAAAATATAATTTACTTAGTTATTAAATAGTTAATGTTGTAAAAGAAAAGGTGAAAATGAAATGAATATATGAGTAATATACCTAAAGCATGTTAAACAATTGTGTTTGAATGTGTGTTTGAGGACTTGATTGATCTGATCACATATCCTCCCGATTATTTCCAAATTTTAAAGGCATTTCTCTAAGGGGGTCTTCCCATTGTAGAAAAGTTTTGAATATTTACCAAAATTATATCCCATTTCACTTATAAAAGGTGAACTCCACTCCTAACTTCCCCTCATTAAAAGCCTACTTATTTGAGCCAAAACAAAAACATCCCAACTCTTTATTACACACTAAAACATGATATGTTACATAAAACCCTCAATTGATACAACATAGATGATCGAGAGGTATAGTGTCTTTGGGGCTTAGGAAAATTACATAACAAAACAAAACATAGAATGCAACATATTATTGAAAACTTCTTTTACATGACCACTACATTCCCTCATACTTAGAATTGAATGGGATAACCTGAGGAGATGCATAAGAAAAGGGTGGGATATAAAGCCCAGTGAGGGAGTAAACAAGGAATAACATGAATATTACAATACATGATAGGAAATATGCATATCAATGGAGCACAAGAGAAACATGAACATAAAGTTATGAAGAAGCATGAAAAACATAACATGGAAATGTGAAAACAACACTTAAAATAGAATTAGCATGAGCCAAGGCACATAAAAAATGGAGCTTGGGTAAACCCTCATTACACATTAAGCATGAGTAAACCCTAGTTGAACTTGAATTATTATGATTCAACACTAATTGCACTTGAATTATCATGAGACTATACATTACCCAATGAATTGGGGCACTATTAAGGTGCACCCGTCTTAAACATTTCATTTCATGCATAAGTGTGCAACATGGATCATACAACATGGAATTAATCATCATCATTTATTCCATGATAAAGGGATGTAGAAGAAATATATTAAGCTTTATAATCAATAATTAAATGATTATAAAGGTTAATACTATTGATAGGGAAATGGGCTTGGCATTCATTACACAATGACATTGGCTTGGAAAATCATAGTGCAATTTCAGCAGCATAATGATGTGAGATAAGAACACATAAAAAAATTTTGATGAGAGATAAATGGGTTCTCAATATATATACATTAAATGGATAGTAATGGGTTCATATAGAAACATGTCCCAACAAACATAATGGAATTTAAAGGCATAATACAAAAGAATTACATGGATGTAAATGAGGAGAGAGAAATCCCGTACAGAATTTTGGCATGGTAACGAGTGTACATGGGAGACATTAATGAGAGATAAAAGGGGTTTCCAATATTCAAAATATAAATAGGGAAGTATGGGGGTGGTGAGAAATCATACCCCAACATTTGTAATTGAAAAAAGGGCATAACAACTTAATGAAAATGGGACATAAATGAGGAAGGAAGAAATCCCTTACATGGTAGTATGCTTCAAAAGGATTAGGAGAAGCTTGAGAGAGGCTTCGTGGGAGCTTAAGGTGCCTTGGGATGATTATAGGGAGATTAGGTCAGAGGTTGGACAAACTACAAAGGCTTTGAGTGAAGAGGAAGTGGGAGATTGGGTGGGTTTATATAATAAAGGAGAGGGAATTCTTTATTATTTAGGTTTGGGACTCCACACCTTAAACTAATCAAAACCACAAACCGTCCCATGGTTTTCCCAATGGTTTTTGAGATAGTAGAGTGTATAAAATTATTTGATGAGTCAAATTTCCGAAATTCTTAAAACAATACGGTTGCTTATGTAAAGGTGAGTCACACTCTCAAGGAAAACAATTTAAAAAGACAAAATGTTTTATAAGTTTTGGAGGGTCCTCTAAAGCTTCTTAAAATAAATCAAACAAATATAAAATCACATTAATTTAATTTAAAAACCTATATTATCCGATGATAATGTTTATATTATTTTATTACATCCTTATTGGGTCATTATGATGTCATAAAAAACATTATATATATAAACTGTATTTATTTTTTACCCAAAAATTACATTGTCTCAGAAAATTATGAAAAATTCACCATTGGATAATTTCAACTTCCATATTACAAAATTAATATTCATTTTATCTAAATTATTTTATAAATATATGAATTTCTACTTTTAAAATAAAAACCATCATTTATGGAAAATTCACGGGTTTTGATAATAAAAGCATTCAAGCCTTAATAAAAATTAAAATTTTATTCATAAAAATTATACAATAATTTCAATTTAATAAAATTTAATTTAATAATAATATTTTACAAAAATATTATTTTATTAAAAAATAAATTAATTTATCAAAATATATTTCTTAGTTTAATAGTTACTAGAAATACTATTTCTTCCTTAAAAACTATTTACAAAGTAACAATAATAAAATAATTGTATATTCTCTATACAAGAATATTGTACATAATTGTAGTACTAGGGTAATGAAACATAACCCCTTAAAAACCAACATAAGATCTTAGGGTAAGGTGCACGAGGGTGACAGACTCTTAGGGTGGTACGAATAACATTGCTCTAGTTGTAATCTCTATCAACTTCCACTTATCTCGTAGGAAGTTCCACTCAAACTTAAAGTATTCAAGCTCAGTTCGGGCTTGGTTTAGAGAGAAACCCAATGATGAAATATCCTTTCCTAGCTCTAATAAATGGGTTTCTTATGGGGAAAGTATACTAGATGATGAAATCGCTTCCTTTGTCTGAGTAAATTGAATTTGTTAAAGCATTATATTATTAATAATCATGTGATCACTATTCAACAACTATATTGGCCACGGTCCCAATTCTTAATGATATTTTAAACTCCAAATCATATAACCAAATAAGTGCATAAATTTTACATAACCACAAGAAGATATTTAAATTGGCCAAGAGAATTTTTATTAATGAATTTTTGGGTCATTACAATCATCCTCTCTTAAAGAATTTCGCCTTTGAAATATTTTTCCTGACACTAAAATAGAAGTGGGTAAATTTGCTTCATCACTTATTTTGATTCCAACATCACATATTTAAACTTGTTGTTTTTTCAAAACACCTTGATGAGGGGCATTGTCTTATTTCGTATAACTTTTTCTCTACGATCTAATATCTTCACTAGTTTCTCCTTATAAGAAAGATCATCCTCTCACTGTACTACCTATGAAGAGTGTACATGTGAAGGGTATGGTATATACTTCCTTAATAGGGATACATGAGAGACATCATGTACTTTGGTCATGGTAGGAGGAAGTGCTAGTATATAGGCCACAACCCCAAAACGATCAATAATATCGATGGGGTGGATATACCTTGGACTTAACTTCCCTTTCTTTCCAAACCTCATGAAATTATTCCAAGGGGAGATGTGTAGAAACACCATGTTTCAAACTTTTAACTTCAGGTATCAACAACAGTTATCAGAATAACTCTTCTGTTAACTTTAGGCTACATTGATATGCTGCTGAATGGTGTTCATCTTATCCACCATTTCTTCGACCTTCTTAGGTCCTAGCAGCCTATGCTCACCGACTTCATTCCAACATGTCTGTGTTCTGAACTTCTTCCCATACAGGGCTTCATAGGGTGCCATTCGGATGCTCTAGTGGAACTGTTATTGTAGGAGAATTCAACCACAAGAAGATGTTGATCCCAACCTCCTTTAAATTCCATTGAACAATATCTCAATATATCTTCTAGTATCTGAATAGTTTTCTTAGATTGGCCATCAGTTAGAGGATGATAATCCATACTGAAGTTCAGTTTAGTATCCAGATATTGTTGAAAACTCTTCCAAAACATAGAAGTGACTCTTGTATCTCAATAAGATATAATAGATAGTGGTACTCCATACAGCCTTACCACTTACCTGATGTATATCTTTGCCAGTTTATCCAATGAGAAATCTTCTTGAATTGCAATGAAGTGTGAAAATTATATAATATTATCCACAACAACCCATATTGCATTTTTTCCTTTGGATTTCTTTGGATGTATGATGACCAATTCTACGGTGATGTTCTCTTATTTCAATGCTGGTATGGGAAATGGTTGCATCATCCCCTTATAATTCTACCTCTCTGCCTTCACTTGCTGTCACAACAGAAACTTTGATGCATACTCAATGATCTACTTCTTCATATTATCCCCCCAATAATGCTCTCAGATATCTCGATACATCTTTGTGTTTCATGGGTGAAATTGGAAATTCGAACTATGTGCATAATCTAAAAGTTCCTTCATCAGCTCCGGACTTGATGAAACACATAGTATTTTACCAAATCTCATAATTCCTTCTTCATTAACATTGAAATTCAGGTATTTACCTTTTATTATAGCTTCCACTTTCTTTTGAATTCCTGCATCATTTTTTTGAGCATCCTTTAACTTTTTCAAAAGAGATAGTTGAGTAATAATTTGTGAAAGGATTGATGATGTTCCCTTTTTTATGATTCCTATTTCCATCATTGTCAAATCTAAGAAGATTGGATCCTTTTAAATTCTCATCAATGATAGAATCATTGGGTCCTCTCTACTTAGATCATATGACACCTTTTTCACATTCCTAGGGTGGTAATGGATTGAGTAGTCATAGTCTTTGATCAGCTCTAACCATCTTCGTTAGCGCATGTCCAACTCGTTCTCTATGAATATATACTTGAGGATTTTGAGGTCCGTACATATTTCAAACTTGTTCCCAAAGAGATAATGCTGACAAACATGTAAAATAAAGATCCCCACAACCAACTCCATATCATTTTTTAGATAATTATGCTCATGAACATTCAATTTCCTTGAAGCATATGTAATGAAATTTTCATTTTTAATCAACAGACAGCCTAGGCCCTTCTCCGAAGCATCACTGAATACCACAAAAAGTTCTCCACATGTGGGTAATGTGAGCATGAGCGTAGTGATAATCCTCCTTTTCAACTCCTTGAAGCTTTCTCCACATTCATCACTCCAATAAAACTTTACTTGCTTCCGAGTTATCTTGGTAAGAGGGTTGGACAATAATGAAAAATTTCTCACAAATCGTAGATAATATCCAACTAACTCCCAGAAGCTATGGATATCATTTAATATTATTGGCCTCAGCCATCCCTCTATTGTAGCTTTCATGGAGGGATCCAGAGATATCCCATTTCTTGTGATGATATTTCCCAAGAATGAGACATCCTTCCACCAGAACTCACACTTGTAGTATATTGCATAGAGCTTCACCTTTCACAAGGTCTCTAGTACAGTTCTTAGATGCTCATCATGATCCAACTTTTATTTGGAGTATATTAGAATATCATCTATAAAGACTACATCAAATTTGTCTAGGTAATATTAAAAGACACATTTCATCAAGTTCATGAGGATTTTTGTAGCATTAGTGAGTCTGAAAGGCATTACTATGAATTCATAGTGCTCATATCTTATATGAAATGAATTCATCGGGATATCTTACATATTCCCCATTATTTGATAATATCCCGACTGAAAATCTACATTGGATAAGTATTATGCTCCATATAGCTGATCGAACAAGTATTCAATTCGTGGGAGATGATACTTGTTCTTTATCGTGATTTTGTGATGCTCATGATAATTGATGCAAAGGCACATTGACCCATTCTTCTTATTGAAGAGGAGGACTAGTGCACCCCATGGTGAAGCACTTGGGGGGTATAAACCCTTTATCCATAATATCCTATAGTTGATTCTTTAGCTCCTCAAGATCCAAAATATACATTCTTTAAAGGTTCTTGGATAATGGCAATTCCCGATGTATAAGATCAACTAAGAATTAAACATCACTTCTAGTTGGAAGACCAGAAAATTCCTCAAGAAACACTTCAACATTTTCCCTCACAATAGGTGTGTCTTTAAGGATGGTTTCCTCTTTAGACTCAATAATCTGAGCTAGACAAGCATGCTCATAGGGCAGAAATTTCCATGCTTGAGATGATGGAGCTAAATAATATTCATCTTCCTCCTTGCACTTGTACAGAATCGAGGGTCAATTCTCCACATGGACAGTGATTTCCAACTTATAAAAATTTATGTTGGCTCTATATAAGGAAATCCAATCGTTGCCAAGAATGTCATCACATTCTTCCAGAGGGAGTATGACGAGGTTCACCGGGATGTTCAATCCACCGATTAAGACATGGGAGGAGTTATATTCATGAGATGCAATGATTTTCCCATTTCTCGTACTCACTGACATCTTAACTTCCATAATTTGTGGTGGTGTAGGGATTGTTCTAATAAACTTTCGAGATATAAAAGAGTACATATAACCTGAATCAAAAAGTATATTCTTTATCCTTGAATGAAAAACCAGAATACCTATCATCACTTTGTTTTTGGGGTTAACTTCGGTAGTAGTGATGGAAAAAGCTCACCCTTTCTACCGTAGAGTTTGTTAGTTGCCTCCGTAAACCCTTGGAATAGGGCACTAGTTTTCTAGATTCCCTGGATCATTGCTATTAAAGAAATGAACAATGAATTGAGATTTGAGAAAAGAATTCCTCTCCTCTATCACATCTGTGGGTATTCTTATTAGTAGTTAATGTCTAGGGGCCTTTATTTTCCACCCCTAAAGCATTTCCTTGCCCCCTTCATGCAATTTTTTGGGTGCATATTTACTCACCTTTTTCATGTGGGGTTCTGGATTTTCTTTTCCGCATTGGATTTATCCATAAGACCGCCAGAATTGAAGTCCATCTTATTCTTCTTATTCCCATGACACCTCTAAGGTTCTTCGATCTCTATTTCAACCATGGTGGCACATTGGAAAATTTATTCATAGCTATCAATGTTACAGATCACCAGGGCTTTCCCGAGGCTAGGTTTCATCCCACCAAAGAGGCGGTCAAACTTGAATTTGGGGGTAATGAAAAATACGAATGCATATAATGGTAGCCTTAAGAAGTTCTCCTCATACGCTCTGACAGATTCATCGTCTTTTTTTATGAGGTCAAATAAGTCCCTTTCCATCTAAATTCAGAGGGTGCGTAGAAAATATTTATCAAAAAACACATTCCGAAAATCCATCCATTCGAACTCCTCGATCTCCTCCTCAGGATTCATATTTTTGATCAATATCCACCATTGATTGGATTCACCCTCCATACGATAAGCATCCATAAGATCCTTCTCCTGTTCGTAACATTGAAGGATGGAGAAGATCTTTTCAATGGAGTTGATCCATTGTTCGGTGGTTGAGGGATCTGATGATCCATTAAAAGTAGGAGGCCTTATTCCCCTGAAGATCTAAATAGTGACTTGTTCTTTCTTAGGGGGGAGGGGGTGGGGTTGAAGGTTCCTCTTGACACATGTTTCTTTTGAAATATTGAGTTAACTGAGAGAGAATTACGACAAAGTTCATGATTCTCTATCCCATCATATTGGGAATCTCATTAGCACAATCATCACATTGATCTTCACATCGTTTGTTATCCTGAGTCCTCCTATTACCATCCATTGGCTAGAATGAAAAGAAATATAGGGGTAACACATAAAGGTTAAATCAATGATAATGACATATGACTTATATATTACTTTTTTTCCTTAACTTATGAATATATAGGCTTCAATATATGTTATTCATGATCTAATATCTAACTTATATTCTTGGATGATGTTTTTTCATTCCCTTAATAATGGTTTATACTACTCTTGTGAATTTACCAATGCATATCTCTTGGGAGTTTCATAACCCAGAGTGCATCAAGGCCCATTATCATGTACCGAGATACCCCGGGTGAATCCCAAAACTCCTTGTCGGGGTTTTCACCCCTAGTTACATTTGTGCCATAGCCGCCCTATATGATCGTATCCAGACATAGATGTATTTTCATGATAAACAACTTGCTCAATACCCATCTAAACATAAGGATGTTTATATTATACTGTGTCTAGTCTTGGAGGCTTTACTTTGGTTTTCAAATCCTAATAAAAAAATAACTAAACCAATTCTCTAATACCAACTATAACAACCCTATTTTTTATTACACACTAAAACATGATTTGTTACATAAAACCTTCAATTGATAAAACATAGAATATCAAGAGGTATAATGTATTTGGGGATTTGGAGCATTATATAAAAACATAAAACATAGAACACAACATCTTATTGAAAACATCCTTTACATGACCACTACATTCCCTCATACTTAGCATTGCATGAGATAACCTGAGGACATGCACAAGAAAAAGGTGAGCTATAAAGACTAGAAAGGGTGTAAAAAAGGAATATAATGAAGATTAAAATACATGTTATACAATAGAAATATCAATGTATAATAAGAGAAACATGAACATAAGGGTATGATAATGCATGATAATCATAACATGGAAATGTGGCAGCAACAATTAGCATGGAATTAGCATGAGCTAAGGCTCATAGAACATGGAGCATAAGCAAGCCCTAATTTAAAATTAAGAACGAGTAAAACACAATTTCACTTGAATTAGAATTATTCAACACACATTGCAGATGACATATAATGATACTATACTTTAACCAATGCATTGGGGAACTATCAGGGCACATCCTTCTTAAACCTTTCATTTCATGCATAAGTGTACCACATGGATCATAAAACATGGAATAAATCATCATAATTTATTCCATGATAATAAGATGTAGAATAAATACATGAATCATTATAATCAATAAGTAAATGTCCATAATGGTGAATACCCATGATAGAGAAATGGGCAGGGTATTCACTACACAATGACAATGGCTTGGAAAACTGCAGTGCAATTTTAGCAGCATAATGGATTGAGATAATAACTCATAAAAAATGTTTTATAAGAGATAAATGGGTGTCTAATAATGTTTAAATGAATTGGGAAGTAAGGGGTTATTGTAGATACATGTCCCAATTAATGTAATTTAGATTCATAATACAAAAGAATTACATGAATGTAAATGAGGAGAGAGAAATCCCTCATGGAATTTTGGCATGGTTAAAGGTGTATATGAGAGGAATTAATGATAGATAAAGGGGTATCCAATCATCCAAAAATAAATAGGGATGTACGGGGGAGGTGAAAAAGTATACCCCAAATTTTTTAATTGAAAACAAAAGGGCCTAACAACTTAAAGAGAATTAGACAAAAATGAGAAAGGATGAAATCTCTTACATGGAAGAGTGCTTCCAAAGGCTCGGGAGAGGCTTCAGAGAGGTTTCATGGGAGCTTGGGGCACCTTGGGAGGATTCTAGAGATATAGGGGAAGAGGCTGTACAAACTCCAATTTCTTTGAGTGAAGAGGAAGTGCTAGCATGTGTGGGTTTATACATGGAAGGAGAGGGAATTATTTATTATTTAGGATTGGGAAACCGCACAATAATCTAATCAAAACCACAAGCCATCCCATGTTTTTTCACATGGTTTTTCCCAAAGGGGAGTGAAAAAAAGTATTTTATAACGAAAACGGCCAAACATCTTAATATAATTGGTTTTGTTAGGGGGAGGTGAGTGACACTCTCAAGGAAAACAATTTAAAAAGACAGAATGTTTTATAAGTCTTGGAGGGTCCACTGAAGCTTTGTAAAATAAATCAAAAAAATATAAAATCACATTATTTTAATGTAAAAAAATATATTGTTATAAAATAATGTTTATAGTATTTTATTACATCACTATTGAGTCATTATAATGTCATAAAACAAATTATATATTTAAACGGTATTTAATTTTTACCCAAAAATTAGAGTATCTCCGAAAATAATGAAAAATTAACCATTGGATAATTTTGACATACAGATTCCAAAAATAATTTTAATTTTATCATTATAATTTTCTTAATATGTGAATTTCTACTTTTAAGTAAAAATTCAAATTTATCGAAAATTCATGGGTTTTAAAAAAGACAGCTTTCAAACCTTAATAAAAATTACAATTGTATTCATAAAAATTATATGATCATTTATATTTAATAAAAATTAATGTATTTATAAAATTTTATTAAAATATTATTTAATTAGAAAATAAATTAATTCATCAAAATAGATTTCTTGGTTGAATATTAATTAAAATATTATTTGTGCTTTAAAAAAATTACAAAGTAACAATAATAAAATGAATGTTTGTTATCTATAAATGAATAATGTACATAATAGTAGTACTAGGGTCTTGTTATGTAACCTCTTAAAACACATGGATCAAACCTTAGGGTATGGTGAGCAATGGTGATAGACTCTTGGGGTGGCTCAGATAACATTTCTCTAGTCGTGATCTCTATCAACTTCCACTTCTCTCATAGGCAGTTCCTCTCGAGCTTAATGTATTCAAGATCGGCTTTCGATTGGTCAAGATCAAAGACCAATGGTGCCACCTATTTTATGATCTCTGATAAATGAGATTCGTATAGGGAAAGTCTACTGGATGAGGCGATCACATCCTTTGTCTGAGTAAATTGGATTTTCTAAAGCCCTATATTTATTCTAATAATGTGATCACTGTTCAATGGCTATATTAGAGAAAATGAAATTTTATAATGGGGTTTTAAAATCCAAAACATAGAACCAAATAAGTGCATACTTTTTACATAACCAAAAAAAGACAATTAAATAGACCAAGAAGAATTTTCATTAATGAATTTTTGGGCCAATACTAAAACTATATTGAATCCTCTCTTAAAAATTAATAATCACCTTTAATAGGTTCATTTTTTTAGTAATAACATCCTACAGTGGTTAGACCCCCTTTAAAAAGTTTATAATCTAATGAGTGATGTATACATTTCTAACCAAATATTTATCATTTCTATTTCTTTATGTGCACTTATTTTTCCTAAAATTAAACATAACATATCAAAATTATTACATAATTATCAATAATATGTTATTATATTATTATAATGATTATACATGTATTAAACACCTTTCCCTTTTTTCCTTTAAAAAAATGAAAAATTCATTCAAGCGTTGAGTAGAACACCACCTCTACAAAGTAATGTGTTCATTTTCCTTCCCATCAATACATGGATGGTTTAAATAATGAATTTAATATTTAACTATGATATCTATGACTTATTTAAAATTCATAAATTATATAACCTATTATATGGTTTCCCCATTCTATGGAAGATAAAATCATCATTCATGCATATGTATGGACTACAACTTCTATGGAATGATTGATTTCCATTTTTCTTTTAATTACTGTATTTTTTGGATGGTAAATATAATTGTTTTAATTAGTAAATATGTTTTTATTGAATGTGTAATGTTATTTAATGAAAAATTGAATAACTAAAAAACAATATGATCAATAATGAACCGTGGTAAATTAAAGAATCCAAATCAACATTCTAAAAAACAGTGATCTCATCATACTATGATTTAACTCTATATAGCATATATTATTCATATGATTATTTAAAATTTTACTATATCACACTAATAATCACTAAATAAGTCATATTTATTCTTAAATATTTATTATAACTAAATCAATTCATAATCATCCATTAATTATAATATGATCCTATTTGGGTTGGTTTAACAACCTACATGACCAATGATATAAATTTATATAATGGATAAATATTGAAATTAAATTTTTGGTAATATAAGATAAATTTATGTAAATAATATTTTCCATTAGTTTTTGAAATGTTAATACAAAAATTTAATTCATTATTTAAGTAAACACATTTTTTTACTAAGAATCAATGAAACATGCTCATTGGCCAATTCATCATTAAATATCATAACAAAAACTCTTATATAATTAAATTAAAAAATTATAAAAAATTATATAGAATAAATTACAAAACATTTTATGATATGTGAATAACTAAATTCTATAAAATAATGAATAAAAACACTTCTATTGCAAAACTAGTTCAAAATGATCAAGATTACTCACACCCGATATCAAAAATACATATTGACTAAATAATACATATGGAGATAATAATTATAAATTATGTTTATAAAAATTTTTAGAGATGAAAAGTTATCTCAAATGGGTGACTAATATAGTAAATATTGTTATATATGATATTATAGTTCATTTCGACAATACATGAATTGAGCTAAGGGGTAATTTGCCCCAAATTTTATTTCTCAATAAATATTTCATAATGTGTAGGATAATAACATTAATGTGTGAGTGAAATATTCAAATTTTTTTAGTTTCTCCCAGAATAATATTTTAAAATATGGTTATTTATATTAATATTTTGGAAAATTAATATTTAGTACTAAAAAAGTGTTATTATGTGGGATTTCGACAAATGTATTCTCAAAGTAATAAAGAGTTTGATATCATTTCCTTGTCAATTTTTGTAACATTAGAACCACATTTTATATAGGATAATTTATTTTATTTTATAGGATATATTATTTATTTTTAAATTTAAAAGTTCTCAAAATCATTCCCTCCACCATTTAAAAAGTTACTTTTGAATGTGGAATGAAAATTTTTAATTTTTGGAAGTTTTAAAATTGTTTTACAAAAGCAATTTTATGTATTCAACGCAATTTTTATTTTCAGATTCAAAAAGATTTATAGTCATTTGATTTATGCTACATGATTTTTTCTCTAATATATATATATATATATAATTTAGGTTATTGGACTCTTGCTATCAAAAAATATAATTCTTAATCTATTTTTTATATCATTTGAAAAAAAAATTTCAAGGAAGTTTTTCATCTATGTCATCATCCTTCTAAGCTTTAGTTATTTAAAAAAATATATTCTTTTCTAACCATACACCACCATTCTCTCGATGTCTGATGTAATTTAAATAGCTTTTTTAGAAATGATAATCCATTTAATCTGTCTTTCCAAAAAAAATTCATCATATACCTACAATTTTTCATGCAATGTCATTACTCTACTAATACAATATTATTGATTCCTTTGATATATTAGTGTTTACCAAGATTCCATACATCTATTTATAATTGATATTATGATATTAATCATATACCTTATATATATATAATGTAAATAATTATATTTATTGAAATGTATTTACGTTTAAAGGTACAATATTTCATTGGATTCCCATTAAATTTCCTTGGGTTTATCACATAATTAATTTCCTTATGTGGATATATTTGAAATTGTTATGAAACAAATTTTATTCCATGTGTTCTTTATGATTTGTTTAATTAGAACCATTTTTATTATGTGGGTTCTTTATGATACAAAAATTGAATCATTTTCATGTGAATTTTTTTTGAATCCCACATTATTTTCATGGTATACATTTATTATAATAAGGGAATGAAATTATACTGTCACATGTGCATAAGGATGAATGATGTGTGTGTCCTATATAACCCTCAAATATTTTTTGGTAAATTTTTTTTTCTCATGGTATATGAATTCATGATTACATTTTGTTTTTCAAAATCTTTATAATTAATTCTGTAGAGAAAGAAATTAATGTTTCCTTATACTAGTGTTTATACCATATTAGATAGATATACCATGATTTTACCCTTATTATTATTCATATAATATTCTCTCAAGGATAATTTTTATTGATTCATTCATATATTATGGTATTCTAAGAATTATCTCATGATGTATGACCTATTTTTTGTTTTTTATAATTTTAGTATGAATATTTATTATAACCATCTGATCTTCTTATCTCCCCTAATAGTATTATATTTTCATCACTTATGTTTACTATTAATGATAATTGGAGATCACCCATTTTCTTATGTTTCTAATTCCTCAGTTTTAAAAAATAGTAAATTAATAAATTTATAGATTATTTTATTATGTGGATAATTTTTAGTATATTTTTAAGAATAAGTATGGATTACGTAGTTTCATATAGAATTCTAAAAATGGCCAGAGGATACAAAATTTTTGTTTTTAGTTGATTTTTTTAAGAACTCTCTAAAACTATAAACATATAAAATAACTTGGAATGTAAATGTTACATTATTTTTGAAGGATCATGTAAGTAACCTTTCGTATAAATTTTAATATATAAATTATGTTTTCTTAATCACCATATCTGAGAGTGTCGGTTATGGGAGCCACTGTTTGTATCATATAAGGGTTTAGATAACATTGGAAATTATGACATTTTTTATTAGAGATAATTTATTGGTTATAATAATTATAAATTTTTTATATGTTAAGGTTGATCAAAATTTCAATGGTATAGATAAAAACTTATACCATATGAGGTAATATAGAATATTTTATGGCTTATAATAGGATAATTTTCGAAAAAACTAAGGGATAAGTCTATGTGTATCTAAAATCTTGATATTCTGGTGTTGTTTTGATTTTATGGTTTTTTTAGAAATGAAATATCTATCTAGGTAGTATAAGTTGATTTTTTATGGAATATATATACCTTGGGGTGATAACCCCAAATAGTCCATGTTATTTTATTAACTTAATCATCACCTAGTGCATGCAAAAGAGGCCTAACAGAACACCTGGTTTGAAGTTATAGAGGAATATGCTATGGAAAATTAAAATTATCTTGAATAATCAATTATTAAGGATTTGAATTTGATATATTTAAAACCCAAAGATTTTAAAATAATAACATTATGTTCGATAGTGTACATGTCATGCAAAACTGATCTTAAATGAGAATGAAATTTTATTATTTAGTTATGACCTTTAAAACCTCACCATTAAATTGGTCGGTATGAATATGATTAACTAAACTATGAAATATATATAATAAAATCTATCAATAAAAGATTTTTTTAATTATTATGAATTAATCACCCAAAATGTTTTATAAAACACATTTTATTCATCAAAAAAATGTTTCCTTCAAAAATTATTTTTACTTATTTTTGTGAATGAATATTATAATAATTTTCTCTAAAAAATAAAAAAATATTTTATAATAAGGATAATTGTTTTTAATTCCACATGTGAAAATTATCTCATGAATAGTATTTTTGTTTTGTTGGAAATGTATTTTTTTAATGGATAATGAAAATATCAAATTTTTATAGAAAAATGAATTTTTATTTTATGAATTTAGAAAGTTCCATCTAATTTAACATGATTTAAATTTAACAAATGTAATTTATATTATTAATTATTTAATAATTTTCATTAAAATCTATTTTAATAATGAAATTGTTATAAACACATTTATATAAATTAAAGGCATTTTTATGAAAAAAAATTATATACACAATGTATTTTTACTTTAATAAATTTAATTTATTACTACTGGTTAATGATTTTATTTGAATTTTTATAATATATCTTTAAAAAAATTATTTTTCATTAAATTTTTTTTTCTAGGCATGGGAAAAAATGGACCATTGTTTTTTGATAAAATACGTTTTTTCTATAAAGATTAATTTGATTCACTTTGTGTCCTTGTTCTAAAAATAAACTAATTCCCCGTATATAAATATTATATTGAAAAATGATTTAAATATTTACAACAAAGATGTTAAAATTTGTTAAATTGTCTACTTTTTTTTCAATATAAATAGTAACCATGATAAAATTTTCACCTCGATAAAGGGAAAGTCAGTTTAATCTAGTTTAAAACCAAGTGATGAGGATATAATTTCCCATCATAATTCATATTATATGAATTTAATTTGATATATATCACCTTAGTCTTTAGATTTATTTTTCAACAGACTCTTTTCTTAGGAAATGATATATATAATATTGGAAAAAATGTTAAACATTTTCACACGCTTAGTTTTAAATATATCTTAGGAATGAAGTGTGGGAAAAAAATGTTTTGAATGAATTTATATATCCATTTTTTCCATATTAATTTATTTTTAGGATGGTAAGTTATTTATATTTATATTTATTAAACAATTACCTTAAACTCATTCTCAATGCTAAAACAATATTTATTTGAATAATAAAAAATAAAACAAATGAATTTAAAAATATTAAAATAATATAATATAAGTAATTTATAGTTTTACAAGATAGTTTTAGATATATATAACTTATTATTGTTTTTTAAAAATTATGATATTCTAATTTAAACTTTATCTTTTTTTCTTTTATGTGAAATTAAATGATTAATGTGAAAAATGAAATTAATGATATTTTATCAAAATTGTATTTTGTTAAATTATTGAAAAATCTATATATATTGAAATAGGATAATTGGGATTATATATCGTATATAATTTTATCTATTTTCCATTTATAGACCAATTTTGAAATTATAAATAAAATTATAACACATTAAGAGTAAACAAGACTTTACTATGATTAAAGTTAATATGGTTTAACTAAGACATTAGTAAAAAGATAATGTTTCAAAATTACTTAATCCACATTATATGGGTTCTTGTAACCTAAAAATGTAGAGACCCGAAGCTTATCGTACATGGACATTACATTACTTTTGCGAAATACTTAGTACATAACAAAAACACACACACAAGGATCGTAATAGTTTAGTGTCTTTGGAAACTCGGAACGTAATCTTCTAATCGTGGTGAAAGATCTTCAATATCTCCCATAAAGATCTTCCCTTTTTTTTACCTATAAACCTTTATTTATATCCTGGGGAAAAGAAAACATAAAAGGGTGAGCTCAAATGCTCAGTAAGGGTAAACAAAAGAAATATCAATCACATCATATACAAAAGAACATAGCTTTTTGGAAATCTTAACCTGCAAAAGAGCTCATAATATCATAACATGGGATAAATCATAGAAGTGAAAATGAGATCCCCATAATCATAACATAAAACTTGAAACTCTGTGGCATGCACACATAATCATGGAAAATCATTTCTTGTTAGTCATGACTCATTGCCAAGACTATCTTAGTGGACAAAGTCCCTTTCTGAACCGAGTTCACTACTCGTTTCAGTCCTGTATCACTGAACCGAAATAACCTTCCGTTCCATCCATGTCTATCTCATGAGATATAAAATCATTACCCAATGCATTGGAGGGAGATATAGGTCCCACCCATCTTATAATGAATCCTTTCTTATGTGTGCCACATAATCATAACACATACATCATCGCATAACACATGTAACAAAAATGGCATTCTTGAAACATCATGACATCATAAATCAATTCATATAAGACAAAGGAATTCATAAACATAATTCCATCACAACATAGTCAAATCAATGTAAAAATATGGATAGAAACATAACCCTTTATTATCTTAGATGGAAAATAATTTTGATAAAACACTTGAATTGAATTCTTGAGGAAAATATCTTTTCTTCTTCAAAATCAATTTCTTTTCACAAAACATCATGCAATTTTAAAAGAAAGAGATTTTATTGAAAATAGTCATGAAATCTTTTAGAGTAAGCTTCATTAAAATAAGGCTTTATAAAACAGTAGAAATCCGTTCGTGCCGTATAAGTTAAAAAAAACATTCTTCGTACTTTTGTCGGAAAAGTCAAAAAGTACCTCGTACGAAAAATGATAAAAGATTCCTTTCATACGTATTACTAAAAACTCACCGAAGGGTAAAAATGGATTTAAACAATTTTAGGTGGATGGAAATAATATTACATATTGAGTAAACATGGATGTGGATGATAAAATACACCCCAGTAAATACTTACGAATAAACAATCTCGGATAAAAATGAGATTGTGATATTTCCCTTACCTTAGGTCCGACTTGCTTTGTAAGTGTCCGAACCTCCTGTATAATGATTTAAATCATGTTATTGACTTATTACAGAATCATATTCATTGTTATGATATCATATATGGTTCACTTTTGACATTATATTACCCGTTCTTTTGTAAATTCCATGTTAAAGAAGCGTTTTGGGTAAAATCGTTTCATTTATCGTAGGTGTTTTGACTTGTTGTTCTTGACATCATTATTACTTATATCATGATTTAATTACTTCCAGAATATAAAATATGATTTATATATCATATATATTCAGTATATATATATATAATAGGTAGATAAATAAAATGAAAAACACCGTTCATGGAGACGGTAGTCCGTACGTACGCATGAACGCTGTTTTCCTTTCCTTATTGTCTTGAAATGGAAGTAAGTATATGACATACATATGTATATATATACATAAATCCAGTAGCTTTATAATGTCATATATTTCATTATTATTTCTTATATATACATTATAATCATTCTTAAATGGTTAACATGGAGAATGAATCTCATCGCGTCGTGGAGACGGTATTCCGTACGTACGCACGAGCGATGATATCATTTCTATAAATATTGAATTGAATTGGAGTGGATTATACAATATATCAGAATCAATATGATGTTTTAATAACTATGTATAGTTATTCTTTACACCATTATACCCATCCATGTAAGGTGGTGGTGGAAAATAGATTACACCACGGCGTGGAGACGGTATTCCGTACGTACGCACGCGCGGTGATTTCTTTTTCCGCAGGATGGATAGATGATGAAATAGGGTTGTTTCATACTTATAATAACATATCAGTATATGAGTGATACTGATGTTATTACTTCATAATGAAACAACCTAAGAAGAAGAAGTGGAAGAAGAAATAAAGATGAAAGAATTGGTAACGGTAATTACCTCTTCTTTGAAGTGCCTCTTTGAGACCTCCTCTTAGGGCACTAAAATTGGACTTTGAGGAAGACCAGAACCTCTAGGATGTTTCTAGGGAAGTGGAGAGGATATATTGGCAGGGGTTGGCCGAGCTTGAGTGCTCAAATTGGTGTGAGGAGGAGGGGGAGGAGGTGTCCTTTTATAGGGGAGGAGAGGGGCACCTTAGGAATATCGCAAAATATTATTTTATATTAAAGTCAAAATCGGTTTATAATGGTTCCAAAGGGTCTTATTTCGAAGCTAAAGTGGGGATGGGTCGAAATCCTATCAACCAATAAGATTTAGACAAGTTTAGGTTCTTATTTTAACCTTATCAATTAGATTTAACTCTAAGTTAAATAATTTAACTTTTACCGTGTCTTTTTTGTTTTCTTTCACTATATGGTTAATAAACATACTATAACATGCCAAACGAACCCCAAATTGTATATTATTAATACATATATCCTTATCTAATTCATTTGGCCGAACCTTAGATTTTTAGGAATAAAATAACAATTAATAATATAATATTTGATTTAAAAACTCTTTTGTGTCAATTTTGACACTATTTGATATATGATTTTTGTGAAAGTCATAACCGAATTATATGTTCGAACCAAGTTGATTAAATCAACAATAATATATCATAGTAACCTAGAAAATTAGTGTAATTCATAAAAAGTCTTAAATTACATTTATTTTGGTATTTATATTATCAATTATGTCAATATTTCATTAATAAGATAATTACTGCATCATCTTTGTGTCATAAATAAATTATATTATTTGATGTCTAAAAATTACAAATAAAATACCATCATGTAGGAAATATTTTTAGCTTTCTAATGAATATTTATAGTCGAATTTATCTTATGTATAACCCCATATTAAAAATGATTTACTTATTAAACTTTGATTTTAACTATTTTAACCCTTCTTTAAATAAATTAATAATAAATGTCCTAATCTAATCCAAGTGGGCCTAAATGGTCATATTTTATTCCTAAGTTTGTTTTTGGTCGAATTACACTTGTCCAATAGAATTAGGACATGTGTTAGGGTAATATTAATATCATATTTACCCTTAATTACCCTATTTACTATTTACCGTGGTAAAAAAAAGTAAAAAAGTTACTATTCACCAAAAAATTATTTTCATCTCATTGAATCACATTTTAGTCCTTGATATTAACCGTGTCTCTCGGATTTTCGAAATTCCATTCACAGAAGCGGTAAAATTAAGTTTTATGCAAAATTCAGTTTTTAACCTACCACTTAGTAGTTTCACTATTCATCAAAAATTGATGTTTTTCAGAACAATGCCAAAATTTCATCCCAAGCTATATTTCATATTCCGAATTCAAAAATGAAGTCTATTTTACCAAATTCATAACATAAAAGTTGCATTAATTAATTTTATAATTAAATCCCGCTGTTAAAACAAATAGCGTGTTTTTAAGAAACAATATCTATCAAAAGATTGACACTTGTTTATGTCTAGTTTAAATGTGAAATTACATCCAATGACCAACATTGTATTAAATTGTAAAAGTATATTCTAAATATACTTTAAAACTACTCAAATTAATAATTTATCACTATTAATTATTTCGATTAAAAAAGTTGTTTTTTAATTATAATTTAGTAATTTTCACTATTCATCAGAATATGAAAGTTATCCGAAATGTACCAAAATTTCACCTTAGGCTAAATTCGATACTCCGAATCCAAAAATGAAGTTCATTTTGAAATATAAGATTTACAGAATTTTAAAAAGTGGTTATTACTATTCATAATGGCTAGTTTTAATAATATTTTAATAGCATATCATTGTTTCGTGAAACTCAGGATTACGTACCACACACGCTATCGAGGAAGGTTGCGATTGCGTGTAATGCAAGGCAAGTCAAGGATGCGTGTTGTGCAAGCTCCTTTTGGTGTAGCGTATAACACAAGACATTAGTAAAATAAAAAAGAATATTTTTCATAAAATCTTGGGCTGTTACATTCTACCCCCCTTAAAATGAATTTCGCCCTCGAAATTCGTCGGGTTATAAATGGTTTACTATTCGAAAGTTTCTTTAATAGAAACCCACATCGTAAAAGGGAATACCAAAACTTGGCTTTAAAAACTAAAGTATGAAATGTAACGATTACCCAAATAAACTAATCACTAGGTTTCCACATAGGTGAAAATATGGATATGGAAGAGAAATCTAACCATCATGTTCTGATAGAGAGTGGTAGAGAACATGGCTATGGAAAAGCCAGTAATCACAAATCCATAGATTTGTGATGATATAAGGTACCATCTGATTCATCAGGTATAAGATCACTAGGACAACATTTTTTTGGTTTTCAAGATCATTTCCCTAAAGTTGAAAATTTTCTTAGAATAAATACTTACTTTATTTTGGTACAATCTCACTTTTGTTCGTGCCTTGAACAATTTCTACTTCATCTCTTAAATAAATGAAGTTGAATTTGTTATTCGTGAAGTGTAAGCAGATCATGTGATAGAATGACGAGTCATTCCATCTGTCTCAAACAAAAGGTTAGTAAAGATTATATACATAAGTCGATCTATAGTGAGATTAATCACATATGGTTTCTAAAATGGACTTATACTTCATATATCATACTGCTTAATATAATAAAACTAGTTTCTACTAAACAGGGACTTCCTGTAGGCCAGTGGTAGGCGATAAAGGCCAGTCGCACTTCGGTTGTGGGTTCGATTCCTACAGCCTTGTCCGAAGCGATGGGCTGTCGCCTATCCTGCAGGTTGTCCTTTTTCTAAAACTACGTTACTATAACATCCCATCAATAATATCTAAAATCTTCTATCCTTAAACAATACTAACTTATGTCCAACATAATCCAGTCTAATCTTTAGGCTTATACATAATACTGCAGTCCACTCTCATAATATAGTGACATCGATTACCAGAGATTTAATACTGTCGTTGATCCCCACATATCATAAGATATGTCTTGTTGGTCACATTCCAAACATTCAAAGTCCTTAATCGTGTATTCTCTTGAATACCTTAGTGAAAACATGAGTGCAGTTAAAAGTTAACACTTTCCACATACCAAAATCCTCAAAATTCTATATACTCAAACCATGATATCACTTAGTCCTTATATCAATCATGAGCTCATGAATACTATTAAACATTTCATTTTCTCGTCTTCATTATGCGCATATCATCTTATTTCCAAAAAATATCTCAATCACTTTGAATACCACATCAACAAATATTGCAATACTCAATGATACAACATTATCCCATTACATAAACACTTAATCATTCCACCACATCGTTGTCATATTCAACATTGCCAATAGTGATCGCATGTGATTTCCCTTTGTCCTTTGCCTTCAGTGGTTGCTCATGTTGATCATCACTAACCCTTGGATTAGGGCAATTATTAGCATAATGCCCCATTTCCTTGCACTTGAAGCATTGAAGTGTTGGCGGTGCGTTCTCTGCAGTGTTTGCTTTATTCACATCATTAGAAACCCTTTTTCCATTACTTCGACACTCAGCTGCTCGATGACCTTCTTTTCCACACTTAAAACATTTTCTAGTCCCTTTAAGACAATCTCCACCATGCTTCTTTCCACACTTTGTGCATAAGGAAACATTCATCTTCTTTTCACCATTATTCTGAGATTTCTCCTTGAACTCCATCTTTCGTTTCTTGTCAAAACCATGAGATGGATATGTAACATCAACTTCCATTTCTACCTTGATAGCACAACGCACAATTTCTTCATAGCTACTGAAGTCTCTTATAGCTAATGCCCTTCGAAGACTTGGTTTTAAGCCACTGAAAAATCGATCAACTTTACATTCAGGTTGGATGATAATTCCAGAAGCATACCTTGCAAGTCTTGTAAAATTTGCTTCATAGGTACCAACAGATTCATCGTCCCTTTGCTTCAGTTCAAGAAACTCTTTCTCCAACTTTGTTCGAAGAATACGAGGGAAGTACTTACTGAAAAACAAGTTCTTGAACTCGTCCCATTCCATGGACTCAATTTCATCTCTTGGACTCGTATTCTTGATAAGATTCCACCATTGATCAGCTTCACCTTCCAAACGATATACTGCTAATATGACTTTATCATGATCAGAACATTGAAGAACTGAAAATATCTTTTCAGTAGTACTGATCCATTGTTCAGCCACAAGTGGATCAGAAGACCCACTGAAAGAAGGTGGACGTTGCCTCATGAAGGACTCAATAGAATATTGTTCCCTTCTCTGCTCATTTGGAAGTCCAGAATGATTCATAGCTTGTGTAAGTATAGCAATAAGATTTTGCACTCCATCTCCCATAACATTTGTTTGTTCAGGAGGGCAATCATTGCATTGTCCATTGCATTGATCAACACGGTTCCTTCGGGTTCCAGCCATCGTCTAAAACCCAAAAAGAATAGTGTGAGAGGAAAAAATCATGATAGGGAAAACAACATAATAAAGGGGGAGTACCTTCAATATCCAACATCTTAGGTTTAATTCTATGATCGTTAGCGTAATTCTATTACTATAACCTATACGTATACTTATCCCTAGGGACATCCCTAGACATACCTTAGAAATATCTCTAGGGATCTCACTAACGTTTTCGCATCCTAGTTTCCAAAGGTTGACTAAACCTTTCCTCTGATACCAACTGTAGAGACCCGAAGCTTATCATACATGGACATTACATTACTTTTGCGGAATACTTAGTACATAACAAAAACACACACACAAGGATCGTAATAGTTTAGTGTCTTTGGAAACTCGGAACGTAATCTTCTAATCGTGGTGAAAGATCTTCAATATCTCCCATAAAGATCTTCCCTTTTTTTACCTATAAACCTTTCTTTATATCCTGGGGAAAAGAAAACATAAAAGGGTGAGCTCAAATGCTCAGTAAGGGTAAACAAAAGAAATATCAATCACATCATATACAAAAGAACATAGCTTTTTGGAAATCTTAACCTGCAAAAGAGCTCATAATATCATAACATGGGATAAATCATAGAAGTGAAAATGAGATCCCCATAATCATAACATAAAACTTGAAACTTTGTGGCATGCACACATAATCATGGAAAATCATTTCTTGTTAGTCATGACTCATTGCCAAGACTATCTTAGTGGACAAAGTCCCTTTTTGAACCGAGTTCACTGCTCGTTTCAGTCCTGTATCACTGAACCGAAATAACCTTCCGTTCCAGCCATGTCTATCTCATGAGATATAAAATCATTACCCAATGCATTGGAGGGAGATATAGGTCCCACCCATCTTATAATGAATCCTTTCTTATGTGTGCCACATAATCATAACACATACATCATCGCATAACACATGTAACAAAAATGGAATTCTTGAAACCTCATGACATCATAAATCAATTCATATAAGACAAAGGAATTCATAAACATAATTCCATCACAACATAGTCAAATCAATGTAAAAATATGGATAGAAACAGAACCCTTTATTATCTTAGATGGAAAATAATTTTGATAAAACACTTGAATTGAATTCTTGAGGAAAATATCCTTTCTTCTTCAAAATCAATTTCTTTTCACAAAACATCATGCAATTTTAAAAGAAAGTGATTTTATTGAAAATAGTCATGAAATCTTTTAGAGTAAGCTTCATTAAAATAAGGCTTTATAAAACAGTATAAATCCGTTCGTGCCGTATAAGTTAAAAAAAACATTCTTCGTACTTTTGTCAGAAAAGTCAAAAAGTACCTCGTACGAAAAACGACAAAAGATTCCTTTCATACGTATTACTAAAAACTCACCGAAGGGTAAAAATGGATTTAAACAATTTTAGGTGGATGGAAATAATATTACATATTGAGTAAACATGGATGTGGATGATAAAATACACCCCAGTAAATACTTACGAATAAACAATCTCGGATAAAAATGAGATTGTGATATTTCCCTTACCTTAGGTCCGACTTGCTTTGTAAGTGTCCGAACCTCATGTATAATGATTTAAATCATGTTATTGACTTATTACAGAATCATATTCATTGTTATGATATCATATATGGTTCACTTATGACATTATATTACCCGTTCTTTTGTAAATTCCATGTTAAAGAAGCGTTTTGGGTAAAATCGTTTCATTTATCGTAGGTGTTTTGACTTGTTGTTCTTGACATCATTATTACTTATATCATGATTTAATTACTTCCAGAATATAAAATATGATTTATATATCATATATATTCAGTATATATATATATATAATAGGTAGATAAATAAAATGAAAAACACCGTTCATGGAGACGGTAGTCCGTACGTACGCATGAACGCTGTTTTCCTTTCCTTATTGTCTTGAAATGGAAGTAAGTAGATGACATACATATGTATATATATACATAAATCCAGTAGCTTTATAATGTCATATATTTCATTATTATTTCTTATATATACATTATAATCATTCTTAAATGGTTAACATGGAGAATGAATCTCATCGCGTCGTGGAGACGGTATTCCGTACGTACGCACGAGCGATGATATCATTTCTATAAATATTGAATTGAATTGGAGTGGATTATACAATATATCAGAATCAATATGATGTTGTAATAACTATGTATAGTTATTCTTTACACCATTATACCCATCCATGTAAGGTGGTGGTGGAAAATAGATTACACCACGGCGTGGAGACGGTATTCCGTACGTACGCACGCGCAGTGATTTCTTTTTCCGCAGGATGGATAGATGATGAAATAGGGTTGTTTCATAATTATAATAACATATCAGTGTATGAGTGATACTGATGTTATTACTTCATAATGAAACAACCTAAGAAGAAGAAGTGGAAGAAGAAATAAAGATGAAAGAATTGGTAACGGTAATTACCTCTTCTTTGAAGTGCCTCTTTGAGACCTCCTCTTAGGGCACTAAAATTGGACTTTGAGGAAGACCAGAACCTCTAGTATGTTGCTAGGGAAGTGGAGAGGATAAATTGGCAGGGGTTGGCCGAGCTTGAGTGCTCAAATTGGTGTGAGGAGGAGGGGGAGGAGGTGTCCTTTTATAGGGGAGGAGAGGGGCACCTTAGGAATATCTCAAAATATTATTTTATATTAAAGTCAAAATCGGTTTATAATGGTTCCAAAGGGTCTTATTTTGAAGCTAAAGTGGGGATGGGTCGAAATCCTATCAACCAATAAGATTTAGACAAGTTTAGGTTCTTATTTTAACCTTATCAATTAGATTTAACTCTAAGTTAAATAATTTAACTTTTACCGTGTCTTTTTTGTTTTCTTTCACTATATGGTTAATAAACATACTATAACATGCCAAACGAACCCCAAATTGTATATTATTAATACATATATCCTTATCTAAGTCATTTGGCCGAACCTTAGATTTTTAGGAATAAAATAACAATTAATAATATAATATTTGATTTAAAAACTCTTTTGTGTCAATTTTGACACTATTTGATATATGATTTTTGTGAAAGTCATAACCGAATTATATGTTCGAACCAAGTTGATTAAATCAACAATAATATATCATAGTAACCTAGAAAATTAGTTTAAGTCATAAAAAGTCTTAAATTACATTTATTTTGGTATTTATATTATCAATTATGTCAATATTTCATTAATAAGATAATTACTGCATCATCTTTGTGTCATAAATAAATTATATTATTTGATGTCTAAAAATTACAAATAAAATACCATCATGTAGGAAATCTTTTTATCTTTCTAATAAATATTTATAGTCGAATTTATCTTATGTATAACCCCATATTAAAAATGATTTACTTATTAAACTTTGATTTTAACTATTTTAACCCTTCTTTAAATAAATTAATAATAAATGTCCCAATCTAATCCAAGTGGGCCTAAATGGTCATATTTTATTCCTAAGTTTGTTTTTGGTCGAATTACACTTGTCCAATAGAATTAGGACATGTGTTAGGGTAATATTAATATCATATTTACCCTTAATTACCCTATTTACTATTTACCGTGGTAAAAAAAAGTAAAAAGTTACTATTCACCAAAAAATTATTTTCATCTCATTGAATCACATTTTAGTCCTTGATATTAACCGTGTCTCTCGGATTTTCGAAATTCCATTCACAGAAGCGGTAAAATTAAGTTTTATGCAAAATTCAGTTTTTAACCTACCACTTAGTAGTTTCACTATTCATCAAAAATTGATGTTTTTCAGAACAACGCCAAAATTTCATCCCAAGCTATATTTCATATTACGAATTCAAAAATGAAGTCTATTTTACCAAATTCATAACATAAAAGTTGCATTAATTAATTTTATAATTAAATCCCGCTGTTAAAACAAATAGCGTGTTTTTAAGAAACAATATCTATCAAAAGATTGACACTTGTTTATGTCTAGTTTAAATGTGAAATTACATCCAATGACCAACATTGTATTAAATTGTAAAAGTATATTCTAAATATACTTTAAAACTACTCAAATTAATAATTTATCACTATTAATTATTTCGATTAAAAAAGTTGTTTTTTAATTATAATTTAGTAATTTTCACTATTCATCATAATATGAAAGTTATCCGAAATGTACCAAAATTTCACCTTAGGCTAAATTCGATACTCCGAATCCAAAAATGAAGTTCATTTTGAAATATAAGATTTACAGAATTTTAAAAAGTGGTTATTACTATTCATAACGGCTAGTTTTAATAATATTTTAATAGCATATCATTGTTTCGTGAAACTCAGGATTACGTACCACACACGCTATCGAGGAAGGTTGCGATTGCGTGTAATGCAAGGCAAGTCAAGGATGCGTGTTGTGCAAGCTCCTTTTGGTGTAGCGTATAACACAAGACATTAGTAAAATAAAAAAGAATATTTTTCATAAAATCTTGGGCTGTTACAAAAAATACCAAAACTCGGATCTTTAATAGGATATCTAAAGGAGTTCTTTCAAATATGAAGTAATCGCCTTAACCAGTGACTTTATTTTTTTATCCTTTATCTCCAATAAATAATTTTTATTTATAATAAGATAATAAATTTAGTACAATAAATATTCATAAATTTTATTATAATTATTAAATCACTATTATACACCGTCTTTCCCATAAAATGATAAGTGAATGTATCACTGGTGTGTACGTATGATTTACCTTCTCCACATAGTGATAGAATTCATTCTCCACCCCATATATCATAGATTGTTATTATAATGGATTTAATATTTATAAATTATTAATATAAAATAATTATACTTATGAAATTAAGAAATCACATCTACCATATTATCTTTCAATCCATCAGAAAATAATTACATCACTCATGTGTACCTATGGACTACCACCTTCGAGAAGCGATGTTATTTTTTTCAATTATAGTATGCATGAATGGGAATAATGATATATTTAAATACTATATGTGATATATATGATATAATAATTTAAATTTAAATGTGAATTAATATATAATTTTCTTTCTTTCGATCCATTGAAAAATGAAATTTCTATTCCTGTGTATTTATGGCCTACCATCTCTACGAACGATGTAATAGATTTTTCTATATCTTCTTTTATTCAATACTCTATATAGGTATATAATGAATATATATGATTATTATTTAATTATTAATATTATTAATATTATGTGACTATGATCAAAGTAAGAGGACCAAAATTACAGAACTAAAACATACATGAAAAAAGAAGATATCGCCATGAACAATGATTTAAATAAATAATTTTTAATAAATAGGTAATAACATTTTAAAAGATTATTATATGTTATATGATAGATTTATATTTGGTTCTATAATACATGTTATAATAAATCTATAGTTATCATATAGGAGGTTCAAACACATACTATGGATGTGTGACCTGAGGGAAGAGATTTTTGTCTCACTTTTATTTCCATCAGACACATGTCGTGTTCATCATTTTTTTATTTTATACGGTGTATATAATCTCCATGAATGTATTTAATAATTAATATTAATAAATTTTTGTGTATTTACTTATTTATCTAACATCATATCATTCTTGGGGTTTACGATTTAAATGTTACAAAAATGGTAATGGTTTCCAGTTACAATGTCATTATTTATTTAGATTTTTTATGACTATGTTGATAATGATGAAATATTATAAGTTATCTCTTAATAAACTCATAAATTTTCTTATAAATTGATTATTTATTTATAATAGATATTTTACTATCATTTTCCTCACCTAAAGTCTGCAAGGGATGAAAAAACATTTATATATAAAATCGACATTATTCCTCTCTTTGGTCGAAAACCCTTCTGATTCTTTGTCAATTATTTTAAATTATTTTTAAAATAACTATTTTAATATTATCATGTAAATTTATAAAATTAGGTTCATAGATGTTTTAATTTTTTTTGAAAAATATTTTAACAGTATTCTTCATGTTTTTTTTTAAATGTGGTACTTTTGACATTTCTATGAAAGTGTGATAAGAATCTTTTATTTTTATGTATAAATATTTAATAGAATTTACTACCATTATGACCAATAAATTTTTTAATTTTTAATTAAAATTTTTTCAAGGTTATTTTCAAATTAAAAATGTTCCTTATTATTCCAGAATTTATTATGTTTAAAAAATTCATTTCAATGTAAAATGGATATTTTCCTCTAGAAATTTTCTAAAGATCATTTAAGGAAATTTTTTATCCGGTATAACACCCTTTTATGTTACTTATTATTTAATAGGGACACAATCCAGTGATACTATCCTATTATTTCGAGTTGTGGTTTAGGATTATGAGGATTATATTTTTATGAAACCTATTTATTTTCTATGGGTTATGTTATAATGTTATGATTTATAATATTTTCAATTTTTTATAAATTAAATATGATTATGTGATTATTGGTTTATTTAAATCCCTAAAATTCATTGGGTAATGATGGATTAATTTTGAGGTAAATATATAACAACCATGCTCTTTATTTCACTCTAAAACATGATTTATTACATAAAACCTTCACTTGATAAAACATAAAAGATCGAGAGTTATAGTGTCTTTGGGGATCAATAATATTATATAACAACATAAAATATAGGACACAACATCTTATTGAAAAAATTGTTTACATGACCACTACATTACCTCGTAATTAGCATTGCATGGGATACCCTGAGGACATGTATAAAAAAAGGGTGTGCTATAAAGCCCAGTAAGGGAGTAAACAAGGAATAACATAAAGATCACAATACATTTTTAGAAATAGTTATATCAATGTATAACAATATAAACATGAAAATAAAGGCATGATAAAGCATGATAATAATAACATGGATACGTGGCAACAACACTTAACATTAAATTAACATGAGCCAAGGCTCATTTCACATGGAGAATGAGTAAACCCTCATTGCACGTGAAGCATGAGTAGACCCTAATTGAACTTCAATTATAATTAGTCAAAACTCATTTCACATGATGTATCATGATACTATACTTTACCCAATGCATTGTAGCACTATCAGTGCACACCCTTCATAAACATTTCATTTCATGCATAAGTGTGCCACATGGATCATACAACATAGAATAAATCAACATCATTTATTCAATGATAAAGGGATGTGGAATACATACATGACGATTTATAATCAATAAGTAAATGTGCATAATGGTGAATACCCTTCATAGAGAAATGGACTTGGTATTCCCTACACAATGACATTGGTTTGGAAAATAGTATTGCAATTTCTGTACCATAACGACATGGGATAAGAACTCATAAAAAATAATTTATGAGAGATAAAGTTGTGTCTCATCATATTTATATTAAATATAAAGTAAGGGGGTCATATAGATACATATACCAACAAACATAAAAGAATTCTGATGCATAATACAAAATAATTACTTGGACGTAAATGAGGAGAGAGAAATCCCTCAAGGAATTTTGGCACGGTAACAACTGTACATGGGAGGAATTAATGAGGTAGAAAGGGGTGTCTAATCATCCGAACATAAATAGGGATGTATGGGGAAGGTGTGAAATCATACCCCAACATTTTTAATTGAAAACCAAAGGGAATAACAACTTATGGAAAATTGACAAAAAATAGCAAGGAAGAAATCCCTTACATTGATGTGTGCTTCCAAAGGCCTTATAGATTCTAGAGAGAGGCTTCTCGGGAGATTGGGGTACCTTTGGAGGATTATAGAGAGTTTAGGGAAGAGGTTGGACGAAAAAAAAGGCTTTTAGTGAAGAGGAATTGGGATATTGTGTGGGTTTATATAGTAAAAGAGGGTAAATTTTTTGTTATTTAGGATTGGGACACCACACATTCAACTAATCAAAACCACAATCCAGCCCTTGGTTTTAGACAATGGTTTTTTCCAAAGGGTAGTGGAAAATAATATTTTTTGAGGCCAATTTCCTTCTTAAAATAATAGGGTATCTTATGTGGAGGTGAGTCACACTCACAAGGAAAACAATTTAAAAAGTAAAATGTTTTATAAGTCTAGGAGGGCCCTCTAATGATTTGTAAAATAAATAAAACAAATATAAAATCACATTATTTTAATGTTAAGACAAACATTGGACAAATATAATGTTTATAGTATTTTATTACAACACAATTGGGTCATTGTGATGTTATAAAACACATTATATATTTAAACGCTACTTGATTTTTACACAAAAAATTGATTATCTCCGAAAATTATGAAAAAGTCGCCATTGGATTATTTTGACATCCTGATACCAAAAATATTATTCATTTTATATAAATAATTATCTAAATATGTGAACTTTTACTTTTAAAATAATTACTGAAATTTATCAAAAATTAATGGGTTTTCACAAAAATTGCTTTCAAACCATAGTAAAAATAACAATTGTATTCATAAAAATTATATGATAACTAATATTTGATAAAAAGTAAATTAATAATAATATTATATTAAAATTTTATGTAATTAAAAAAGCCATTAAATCATCAAAATATAATTTTAGTTGAATATTAACTGAAAATACTATTCGTGCTTTAGAAACTATTTACAAAGTAACAATAATAAAATGAATGTATATTATCTATAAAAGAATAATGTACATAATCATAGTACTAGGGTATTACTAAATAAACCCTTAAAACACCCACATAAGACCTTAGGGTAAGGTGCAAGATGGTGGCATACTATTGGGGTGACTCGGATAACATTTCTATAGTTTCAATACCTATCAACTTCCTCTTCTCTCATAAGCGGTTTCCTCTCAAGCATAACATATTCATGCTCATCTTGGGCTTAGTCAAGAGTGAATCCCAATGATGCCACCTCCTTTATATGCTCTTATAAATGGGCTTCATATGGAGAAATTATACTGGATGAGGCCATCTCTTCCATTGTGTGAGTAAATTGGATTTGATAAAGCCGTAAATTTATACAAATCATATGATCACTATTCAAAAGCTATATTAGCAACAGTCACAATTCATAATAGTATCTTAAAACCTAAAACATAGAACAAAATAAGTGAATATTCTTTACATAACCATAGGAATACATTTAAATAGACCAAGAAGAATTTTCGTTAATGAATTTTTGAGTCATTTTCACCTCTTAAAGAATTTCACCCTCAAAATTTTCTTTCCCCACACTAAAATAGATGTGGGTAACTCTGCTTCATCACTTCATCTGATTCCCACATCCCTTCCTCAAACATGTGGTTTTTCCACAACACCTTGATGAGGGGAATTGTCTTATTTCTTATAGTTTTTTCTCTACTATCGAAGATCTTCACTGGTTTCTCCTCATAATAAAGATCATCCTATAGATGTACTACCTCCGAAGAGAGTACATTTGAAGAGTCTGGTATGTACTTCCTCAATAGGGATACATGAAAGACATTTTGTTCTTTGGTCATGGTAGGTGGATGTTCTAGTCGATAGGCCACAACCCCGACACAATCAAGATTATCAAAGGGGTCGATGTACCTTGGACTTAACTTCCCTTTATTTACAAAACTCACGACCTTCTTCCACAGAGATATTAATAGAATCACCATGTCCCCAACATTAAACTCAAGGTATCATCAATGATTATCTGCATAACTCTTATGTAAACTTTCGGATTCCATTATATGTTGCCGAATGGGTTTAATCTTATCAACAATTTCATCACCCATTTCAGGTCCTAACATCTTACGTACAAAAACTTCTTCCTAACATGCTGGTGTTCTGCACCTCTTCCCATACAGGGCTTCATATTGTGCCATTCAGATTCTCGATTGGAAAATATTATTATAAGAGAGTTCAACCTGAGGAATATGTTGATCCCAACCTCCTTTAAATTCCACTAAACATGATCTTAACATATCTTTTGGTTTCTTAATAGTTTGCTTAGATTTCCCATCAGTTTGAGGATGATTGGTCGTAGTGAAGTTGAGTTTAGTATCTAGAGAATTTTGAACATCCTTCTAAAACATTGAGGTGAATCTTTGATGTCGATATGATAAAATAGATATTGGTACTCCATATAGCCATACCACTTCCCTGATGTATATTCGTTCTAGTGGATCCAATGAGAAATCCTCCCAAATTGCAATGAAGTGTGCAGACTTTGTAGGATGATCCACAACAACCCATATTACATCGTTGCCTTTGGATGTCTTTAGATGTTCGCTGACAATGTCTATGGTGATTTTCTCCTATTTCCATGCTAGTATGAAAAATGGATTCCTCATCCCCTTAAACGTCTGCTTTTATGCTTTCATTTGCTGACACACCATGCACATTGATGTATACTCAGGGATCTCCTTCATATTACCCCACTAATAATGCTCTTGGAGATCTCGATACTTCTTTGTGATTCATGGGTGAATAGATAAATTTGAACTATGTGCATCATCCAAAAGTTCCTTCTTCAACTAAATACTTCATGTAACACATTGTATTTTCCCAAATCTCATAATTCCTTCTTCATTAACATTGATCTACGAGGATTTCCCTTTTCTGATAGCTTACACTTTCTTTTGAATTCATGCATCATCCTTTTGAGCATCATTTAACTTTTCCAGAAGAGTTGGTTGACCAATAATTTGTGAAAGGAATGACTATTTTCTCTTTTTTATGATTCTCATGTCCATATTCATCAAATCTAATAAGATTGGATCCTTTCAATTATCATCAATGATAGAATCATTGGGGACCTTCTACATAGAGCATCTACCACCTTTTTCGCTTTCCCAGGGTGGTAATTGATTAGGCAGTCATAATCTTTGATCATTTGTAACCATCTTCGTTGGTGCATGTTCAACTGTTTTTAAATGAATATATATTTTGAGGGTTTTGTGGTCTATATATATTTCACACTTCTCCCCAAAGAGATAATTCCACCAGATTTTTAAAGCAAAGATCACTGCATCCAACTCCAGATCATTTGTTGGATAATTCTGCTCATAAAAATTCAATTTCCTTGAAGCATTGGCAATGACATTTTCATTTTTCATCAACACATATCCCACGCCCTTCTTCAAATCATCACTAAATACCACAAAATGTTCTCCACTTGTGTGTAATGTGAGAGCGAGCATAGTGATATGCCTCCTTTTCAACTCGTTGAAGCTTTCTTGGCATTCATCACTCTAATAAAACTTTACTCCCTTCCGAGTTAGCTGGGTAAGAGGGTTGGTAAATCATGAAGAATTTCTCACAAATCATCGATAATATCCATCTAACCCCATGATGCTACGAATATCCATTACTAATGTTGGCCTCAACCATCCCTCTATTACAGCTGTCATGGAGGGATCCAAAGATACCCCATTGTTTGTGATGATATAGACAAATAATGAGACCCCCTTCAACTAGAACTCACACTTTCTATACTTTTCACAAAGCTTCTCCATTCACAAGGTCTCTGGTACAGTTCATAGATGTTACTCATGATCCTCCATTGTTTTGGAGTATATTAGAATATCATCTATTAAGACTACCAAAAATTTGTAAAGGGAATCTCTAAAAACACTATTCATCAAGTCCATGAAGATTTCTAGAGCATTAGTGAGTCCGAAAGGTATTACTATGAATTCATAGTTCCTGTATCTTATACGAAAAGTAGAATTCGAGATATCTACCTTTTTCACACTTTCTGGATAATATCTTGACTGCAAATGTACCATGGATAATTATAGTTCTCCATGAAGCTGATCAAAAAAGTCATCAATTCATGGGAGAGGATACTTGTTTTTTATCGTGATTTTGTTAATCTCATGATAATTGATTCAAAGGCACCTTGACCCATCCTTCTTCTTAACGAATATGATTGGTGCACCCCATGGTAAAGAACTTGGGAATATAAACCCTTTATCCACATTCTCTTGTTATAGTTTCTTCAGATACTCAAGATCCACAATAGCCATTCTATATGGTGTCTTGAATATTGGAAATGCCCCAGGTATAAGGTCAATTTAGAATTCAATATCTCTTCTAGGAGGAAGACCAGACAATTCCTCATAAAACACTTCAGCGAATCCCCCCACAATAGCAGTGTCTTCTAGGATGGTTCCCTCCTTAGACACAATCATGTAATCCAGATACGCATGCACATAGGCCAGTAATATCCATGCATGAGATGATAGAACTAAAGAAGATTCATCATCCCCCTTTCACTTGTATAGAATATTGGGTCGATTCTCCACATGTAGAGTTATTTCCCTCTCACAATAATTTAAATTGGTTATATATAAGGAAATCCAATCCATTCCATGAATTGCGTAAAATTCTACCTGAGGGCATATGAAGAGGTTTTCCAGGAAGTTAAATCCACCGATTTATACATGGGAGGAGTTATATTCATGGGATACAACGATTTTCCCAATTGTCGTACTCACCGACATATTTAATTCCATGATTATTGGTGGTTTTGAAATCATTGTACTAAACATTCAAGATATAAAAGAATGCATAGAACCGAATCAAAAAAATCATTCCCTATTATTGAATGAATATCTTGTGTACCTATCACCACTTCATTGTTGGGGTTTATTTTGGCAGTTGTGATGGAAAAATATTTCCCTTGATGCCTAGGAAGTTGTCGGTTGGCTCCAAAAACCCTGGGCTTAGGGAACTAATTTGAAAGATTCCCTAGTTCATTATATTCGAAGAAATGAACAACACATTTATAGTTTAATAGATCATTCCTCTCCTTTCTCACAGCCGCAGGTTTTTCTTATTGGCAGTTAATGTCAAGGTTCCCTTCTCTTCCACACCTAAAGCATTTCCTCATCCCTTTCAGGCAATTTTCGGGGTGCTTCTTTCTGAAACATTTGCATGCGGGGTGTTGGATTTTCTTAGCACCATTGGATTTATACATATAAATTTCAGAATTCAATTCCACCTTACACTTATTATCCCCATGATACCCCTGAGGTTCTTCAATCTCCATTTCAACCTTGAGGGCACATCAGACAATTTCTTCATAGTTGTCGAAGTCGCGGATCACTGGGGATTTCTGCAAGCTTTATTTCATCCCACCAAAGAAGCATTCAACCTTGTATTTGGGGGTAACAGCAAAGAAGTAATCTTATCATGCAAGCCTTGTGAAGTTTTCCTCATATGCTCCGATAGATTCGTTATCTTTTTGCATGAGGAAATGGAAGTCGATTTCCATTTCATGTTTGAGGGTGCGTGGAAAATATTTATCAAAAAATGTCTTCAAGAAATCCTTCCATTCAAACAACTCAATCTCCTCCTCAGGATTTGTATTTTTGATCAATTTTGACCATTGATTGGCTTCACCCTCCACATGATAAGCAGCCATAAGAACCTTCCCTTGTTCGGAACATTGAAGGATGATGAGGATATTTTCAATGGAGTTGATCCATTGTTGGACAATTGAAGGATCATGTGATCCATTAAATGTAGGAGGCCTTTGTCCCATGAAGCTCTCTATAGTGACTTGTTCATTCTTAGTGGGGGGGGGGTTAGTGTTCCTCTTAACCCATGTTTATATTAAGATCTTGGGTTAACTGAGAGAGAACTGTGACAAAGTTCGTGATTTCCACTCCCTTCAGATTGGGCATCTCATTAGCACAGTCATCACAATGACCATTACATCTGTTGTTAGCACAAGTCCTCTTATAATCGGCCTTTGGCTGGAAAAAAAGTAATGTAAGATGTAACACATAAAATATAATCCAAAGACAAAGATAGATGACTTATAAATTACTTTTATTCCTTAACTTATGAATCTATAAGCTAAAATCTATGTTATTCATCATTTACTTTCTAACATATATTCTTAGGGGAATTTTTTTATTCTCTTAAAAATGGTTCATACTAAGATTTAGAATTTACCAATTCATATCCCTTAGGAGTTTCATGAGAAAGATTGCATCAGGGCCCATTTTCATGTACTAGGATACCCCGAGTCAAGCTCGAAACTGCTTGTCGAGGTTTTCACCCCTAGGTACATATTTTCTAGAGCCACCTTTACCTGCTCGTATCCAGATAGGGAAGCACTTTCTTGATAAACCAATTACTAAATACCCACAAATACTTAGGGATGTTCTTATTACACTTAGTCTAGATGCTAAGGCTTCACTATGGTTTTCAAATCCTAATCCCGAAAATAACTAAACCTATCCCCTGATACTAACTATAATAACCCCACTCATTATTACACACTAAAAATGATTTATTACATAAAACCTTCAATTGTAACAATATATAAGGCTAATAGGTCTAGATTATTTAGGGATTAGGAACATTACATAACAACTTAAAACATTCAACACAACATCTTATGGAAGACTACATTTACATGACCACTACATTCCCCCGTACTTAGAATTGCATGGGATAAAATGAGGACATGCATAAAAAAGGGTGAGATATAAAGCCCATTAAGGGAGTAAACAAGGAATAACATGAAGATTAAAATACATGTTAGGAAATAGGTATATCAATGGAGCACAAGAGAAACACTAACATAAAGGCATGATAATGCATGATAATCATAACATTGAAATGTGGCAACAATACATAACATGGAATTAGCATGAGCAAAGGCTCAATGCACATGGATCCTGAGTAAACCCTCTTTGAAAATGAAGAATGATTAAAACATAGTTTCATGTGAATTAGAATGATTCAACAATCATTTCACATGACTTATCATGATACTATATGTTACCCAATGCATTGGAGCGCTATCAGGGAACACCCTTCTTAATAATTTCCTTTAATGCTTAAGTTTGTTGCATGGATCATACAAAATGGAATCAATTATCATAATTTATTCCATGATAAAGAGATTTAGAATACATACATGACTCATTATAATCAATAAGTAAATTTCCATAAAGATGAATACCCTTTATAGGGAAATGGGCATGGTATTCACTACACAATGACATTGGCTTGGAAAATCGTAGAGGAATTTCGATAGCATAATGATGTGAGATAAGAACTCATACAAATGGTTGATGAGAGATAATGGGGTATCTAATAATCTTTAAATGTAATGGATAGTAAGGTGGTTATATAGATACATCTCCCAACAAATGTAATGGAATTTAGACGAATAATAAAAAATAATTACTCGGATGAAAATGAGGAGAGAGAAATCCCTCATAGAATTTTGGCATGGAAACATGTGTACACGAGAGGAATTAATGGGAGAGAAATGGGTCTTCCATATTTCAAACATAAAGAGGGATTTATTTGATAGGTGAAAAATCATACCCCAACATTTTTAATTGAAAAAAAAAGTTTATAACAACTTAATGAAAAGTTTACAAAAATAAGAAAGTAAGAAATCCCTTACATGGAAGTGTGCTTCCAAAGGCATGGGGGAGGCTTGATAGAGTCTTCTTGGGACCTCAGGGTGCCTTGGGATAATTCTAGAGAAATGACGTTAGAGGATGGACTAAATAAAAAGGCTTTTAGTGAATAGGAAGAGGGAGCTTGGGTGGGATTATATAATAATGGAGAGGGAATTATTTATTATTTATGTTTGGGACACCACACATTAAAATAATCAAAACCACAAACGAGACCATGGTTTTTGCCCATGGTTTTCACCAAAGGAGAGTGGAAAATAATATTTTATAAGTTCAATGTTTTAAATTCTTAAAATAATAGAGTTTCTTATGTGGAGGTGAGTCACACTCTAAAAGAAAGGAATTTAAAATAACAAAAAAATTTATAAGTCTCAGAGGGTCCACTAAAGCTTTGTAAAATAAATAAAACAAATCTAAAATAACATTATTTTAATGGTGAATCATATATCAGCCTATTATAATGTATATAGTATTTTATTACATCACTATTGGGTCTTTATGATGTCAAAATAACACATTATATATTTTAACGGTATTTAATTTTTACCAATAAATTCGACTGTCTCTGAAAATTATGAAAAAGTCCCGGTTGGATAATTTTGATGTCCTGATCCCAAAAATAATATTCAATTTATCTAAATAATTTTATAAATATGTGAATTTATAATTTTTAAATAAATACCAATATTTATCTAAAATTCATGGGTTTTGACAAAAACAACTTTCAAACATTAATAAAAATTACAATTGTATTCATAGAAATTATATGAACATATATATTTAATAAATAGTAACTTATTATTAATATTTTATTAAAATATTTTTTTATTCATAAATCCATTAAATCATCAAAATATATTTCTTAGTTTAATATTAACTAAAAATAATATCTGTACTTTAAATACAATTTACAAAGTAACAATAATAAAATGATTGTATATTATATTTACAAGAATAATGTACATAATTTTTGTACTAGGTTCTAGTTACATAACCCCTTGAAAAACCTACATAATACCTTATGGTAGGGTGGGTTATAATGACATACCATTGGGCTGGCTTGGATAACATTTCTCTAGTTGAAATCTCTATCAACTTCTACTTCTCCCGTTGGCAGTTCCTCTTGAGCTTAACTTATTCAAGATCGACTAAGGATTGGATAAGTGAGAAGCCCAATGAAGCCACCTCCTTTTTGAGATATCATAAATGGGATTATATGGGGAAAGTCTACTGGATTAGGACATCACTTCATTTTTCTGAGTAAATTGGATTAGTAAAAGACCAACATTTATACAAATCATGTGATCACTGTTCAAAAACTATATTAGCAACGGTCACAATTCTTCACAATTTTTTAAAATCCAAAACATAGAACCAAATAAGTGCATACATTTTACATATCCACAAAAAGACATTTAAAAAGACCGAGAAGAATTTTCATTAATTAATTTTTTTGTCGTTATAAAATATGTTATATGTGAACCTGAACTCATGTTACAATTTTATATATTGACCTAGTTTTTAAGTCAATAATATTTTTCATGGGAATATTTTTCTGGTCCATAATTTTATTCATGTACTTGGTTTTCATATTTATAGGTTTTTTCATGGACTCAGATTTTATGTCCATAATATTATGTGGGGATCTGGCTTCATAACCATATATTTATGAAATGAATTGATTTCTTCTCCATAACTTTGTACATGGACCTTTTTTTATTTAATCATGTTCACAAAGTTATAATATTATTTTATTAAATAAAATCTCATATTGTGAAAATGTTCTTCTCTTGGGGTTAATTTATTTTTTTCATTAATGATTCAGTTGGACCCTTTGTGAAATAGTTGTTTCCATAATCCAAAATCAAGCTAATCTACAAATACTATTAATTCGCATATTATGTTAAAATGATGATAATCATTTCAATGAATATTTATCAATGAATAAATTATGTCACATCATATAATAAATTTCAATAAGTCAAAAAATTATGGATATTTATGTTTCAGTTGTTTACATGTGTATATTTACATGTATTTATGAATTTCAATTAATTTTTTATTGTTCTATATAAGAGAGACACTTTGTAATTATTTCAGAGTCCTAGACACTAATAGCTCAATGGAGTCACTGAAGGATGAAATACTGACGAGGAAGTCACCAATCGTGGAATTCACTGATGGAAGAAGACACTGATGCTAGACTCACTGATAGAACAAACACCACATCGATGGACAAGTCACCAATGATTGATCACACCGATAGTTCAAGTGACACACTGATGATGACTTCCTGAAGTGCGGAAAAATGATTTACTAGTACCCGAAGGGTGACATACTGATGAATGAGTCACCAATGGGTGACATTCTATTAGTTCAAAATGATTCACCGATGAAAAATCACCGATACCTGGAAGACCCGACAACTCAATTTACTGATCAATGTCCCGAGTCACCGATACTGATGGAAAGGACTCACCGATGCCTAGATTCACTGATGCTAATAGAACGATTTCAATGACACCCTGATACTTATGAATCACCAATAGTAATAAATTTTTTAAATTATAAATTCAAATTTATATATAACTGTCATATTTAGAAAAATTCATGTTTATAAAATTATTTATTATTTATTATGTGAAATTCACCAGACTGTACGAGGTACATGCATGTGGGGAGATCTTCATGTCTATTAGACCTCGATGTATAAAATAATTTGAAGATAGATTATGCAGATACACAATAGAGTATCAAAAAAATAAAACCCTACAACTCATGAAGCATTTTTCAATAACTCAAGAACTCAAAAGAAAGGAAAAACATGGAGATGAGAAAGGAAAGATAAAAATGTTGAGCTAACCTGAACATCCAAACAACAAGAATATGAACACTTCATACACTTGGAAGTTAGAGCACCAGAGACTACGATACTCTATTTTGGATCCAACATCCAGAAGGGGAATCAAACATAATTTTCACTGCATCAAATGAGTCTATGGCTGCACTACAAAACACACATAGACTTGTAAACCATATTCAACATTTTTATCTCTATTGTGTTATTATTATTAAATTTTTGAGCAATGTATGTATCTATCATTTTCTTACACACTAAATCTTGTACATAACAAAAGGATAATTGATATCCTCAAACTCACTCTCATTATTATTCTTTCTATCCCACATAAAATAGTGGAAGAGTTCATGTGTGACATGTTTGTTGTTTTTTCCCACAAATAAATGTGGTAGAGGTCATGTTTGACCAGGAAATCATTGTGGTATATTGTGAACCCCGATCCAGGGTGTGGATCAAACTGTTTATTAATTTAAACTACTTGGTGGTTGGTGATCACCATATAAAGAGTACTAAGTCTCAACCTGAGACTTAACATCTCTTTTTTATTGGCTTTGTTTTTATATTTTAGTTTTACTGTGTGTTTATTAGATTTTTTAAAAAACTAAACTGAACATTAATAATTAGTTTATCAGGTGTTTATAATTGTTTTGAACCAGAATATTAGTTTAGAATGTTATATTTATCTCTAGATTAGTATTACTAATAACTTATCAATATTAAGAGAAATTAATAGAACATTCTTCACTCTTATGAATTCATTACAAACTAACTTGTATTATATTTTAAATTCTGGGAAATTTTTAAAGAACCAATTTAAATAGAACATTTTATAGATACTTAATTCACCCCCTCTTGAGTAATCTAATCCAACCAACATTTGGTATAAGAGGTATTTTTCATTTTTTCAGCATACAATGCCTTTTCAATCTTTTTCAAATGTGATTTTAGTTTTACTTCAAAGATCATAAAATTTCTATTATTTTTAAATTTTTATCTCTTTGAAAACTTCTCAAACATAATACCATGGACACTAGATTAGAAGAAGATGCTACTAATGGAAAAACTTATTAATGGAAAAAACTATGATAAGTGGAAGCATGAAATGAAAATATATCTAGAAACCATGAGATTTGAAATCTAGAATGCAGTTAAATGAAAAATATGAAATCCCGAAACTACTAGAAATACTTTGGATGAAATTACCAAGACTACCTATAACAATAACCATTAAGCTATGAATGATCTATATTGTGCACTAAGAGAGGAATAGTTTAATCGTATTTCTGCATGTTAAAATTACCATGATTTTTGGGACACTTTGTCAATTTCCCATCAGGGAACATATAATGTGAATGTGATGAGATTAAATACATATTCTATTAAATATGAAAATTTTATATTGATGATTGATGAATCTATTTATGATATGTATCTCAGGTTCAATGAAATATTGAACACTATGATCTCTCTGGGAAGAGATGTTAGTAATAAAGAATAAATAATGAGGATTTTCATATGTTAAGTTGACATATGAGAAGAACCTCTGTCACAATTATAGAATCATGTGATATCAGCAAATTACCTATCAAATAACTGATTAGAAATATGATGATGTTTGAAGAAGAGTAGAATGTCAACCAGGAAGAGGAGGATGTTCCAATGATAAAATTTTTTTCCTTCAAGAATAACACTTCTAAATTCAAGGACAAAGAGAATGTCAAATTTGATATTGAAAGAACAAGTAGTCAAGAATCAGCTTCAAACAGTGATGAGGAAATGACCTTGCTAGCCAGAAGATTCTAGAAATTTTATAGGAAAAAGAAGTTTTTTCGAATGACCAATTACAAAGGAATGTATTATAATAAGGGTAGTTGGAAAAATTATTGGAAGAAAAATGAAAAATAAGAATATATTGTTTTCTAGGAATGAAATAAGAGAGGACATGTCAAAGATGACTGTCCAATGTTAAAATACAAAAAAAGTATGAGAATATGGATAGGAAGTATAAGAAGGAAATGAAGGCCACCTGAAGCACATCTGATGATATCTCTAGAGAATCTTATTCTTATATTCATGAGAATGAATATATGGAAAGTATTGGTTTTATGAATATCACATCTAAGGTAACTTTAAACACTCCTACACACAATTATTATTCTTCTGAAAATGAAACTGTGTTTGAAAATATGAAAAATGATGAATTATTTTAGTATTTCAATATTCTTGAAGAAACTGGTAATAAAATAAAAGGTAAATATAAATAATCAATGAAACAACATGCAATACCTGAAACTATTAAATCTAAGCATACTATTGAGAGAGAGAAAAATTCTCAACAAGTCCATGATAATAATGAGTTAAAAATGTCTAATGAGGGATTGAAGAAGGATTTAGAAGAGATTACCAATAGGAAAAAAACACTTACTCAAATGATGTTAAACAAATATCTCATAAGTACACATTTGGAATCAGATATCATCCAAGAAAAGGGAACTTATCAATACAATATTTTATAACAAAATCTAGAAGATCTACTTCATTATTCAAAAATCAGAATTTTACTACAGGGTGTGATTCTAAAAAAATCTTTTTCTGCATCAAATATTTCAGGACCAAATAAGGTTTACTTTTCAAATACATTGTATTATAAATATAATAAATCCATAAGATAATTTTGGGTTTATAAATATTTTATTTCAAAAGTTTCTAGACCTAGAATAACATGGGTACCAAAATCTATTCATTGATAAATTGTTTTGTTGATAAACTGCCTAAAAATTTTCTGTAGAAATAATTAGTACATAGATAGTTTTTTTTCAAGACACATGATAGGAGACTACTCATGTTTCAAGAGTATCATCATGGTTTATTGAGGACATGTCACATTTGGTGAAAATGGTAATGGAAAAATTATCGGCTTAGGCTAGATTGGTAACCCTAACTCTATTTCAATATCAAAAGTACACTATGTTGATGTATTGAAGAACAACATTCTTAGAATATATCAACCATGTGATAATGGAATTAATTTTTAATTCTAAAATTAATAGTTCCATGTTTTTTATTCGATGAATTACTTAGTGTTTACTACTCTATGAACTTATAATTTATATGTTATAAACATAGACACACTAGCTTCACAGAATGCTTATTATCTAAGTGGCTTTTGGAATGATTCGTGGATCTAGCATAGATGAATAGGATAATGTAATGTACACTCCATTAAGAATTTAACAATAAATGGTTTAGTTAAAGAGTTTCCCAAACTAGAATTTCCAGACAATAGATTATGCAATCCTTTTGAAAAAGGAAAAGCAACATAAAATCTCTTTGAAACCAATGAAAGAAGCTACTTCCTCTCAACCTATCGATTTGGTTCACAAGGATTTGTTAGTAACATCTAGAGTTTCAAGTCTAAATGGGAAGCACTATGTTTATGTAATTTTTAAATGAATTCTATAGGTATAATAAGTCCTTTTTTGTAGCTCAAAAAATTGAATCTTTCTCCAATTTTACAAAGTATGTTAGTACTATTTAAAATCATAGTGTAATGAAAATTAAATCAATAAGAAGTGACCACTGTATTGAGTTCTAAAATATATACTTTGAATATTTTTTCTAACAAAATGGCTATAGAAACAACTTCTCTACCCCTAGGAAACCTCAACAGAATGGTGTAGTAGAAATAAGAAATAGAACCCTATAAAAAATTTCAGGAACTATGCTTATTGAATATGACCAACCACATTATTTTTTGGGATGAATCTGTTAATAAATATTGTGGAATAATAAATAGAGTCTTAATTAGACCTATCCTTAATAAAACACTTTATGAGTTGTGGAACAATAGGACCTCCAAGGTAAATTACTTTAATGTTTTCGATGAAAACTTTATATACTGAACACTAAAGAAAATCTAGGTAACGTTTCCTCTTAAAGTGATGAATGAATATTCCATTGATATTATACATCAAGAAAAGTAAATATATTATTTAATAAGAAAACCAATTTTGTGGAAGAATCTGTACATGTCATTATTTATGAAACAGATCCCCATAAACCTAAGATAGTTTTAGAAAATCATGTAGAAGATAAGTGTAATAAGAAAATTAATGAAAAACCCTAAAATCACCCTCTAAAGAAATCTTTAAAAACATTATGTTCTATAAGTTCTCCAAAATCTAGAAATAATGAACCAGAACAAAATGATGAACCTGAAATGACTAGTCCATCTTTTACTAGACTAACCAATACCCTTAAAAACCATCCCTTAGATGCTATAGTTAGAAATTTAGATAAAGGAACATAAAATAGAACTTATTTTTGAAATCATGTTGAACAGTAAGCATTATGGTGACAATATGAAGATAAAAATATAAATTATGCCATCAATGATTAATTTTTGGTGATGGATATGCAAGAAAATCTCAACCAATTTGAGAGAAACAACATCTAGAATATTATTGATAGACCAAAAGATACATTGACCATAGGAACTAAATGGGTGTTCATGAATAAAGTGGATGAAGATATAAATATAATTTAAACAAATCTGGATTGGTTGCACAAGTCCATAATCAAGAATAAGGAACTGATTATGAGGAAACCGCTGCACCAGTATTTACGCTTGAAGCCATTAGTATTTTACTTGATTATAAAACTCATTTAGATTTGAAACATTATCAAATGGATGTTAAAAGATCATTTTTATTTTGTTATATAAATGGGGATGTTTTTTTGAACAACACATAGTTGTTAAAAATCCACACTTTCCCAATCAAGTTTTTAAATTATCTAATGCTTTATACTGTTTGAAATAAGCTCCAAGAGCCTGGTATTAAATGTTATGTGACTTTCTTATTTCTAACAGTTTTAAAAAAAGAATATAATATCCTAATTTATTTATAAAGATAATTTATAAAGATGTTTTCATATCTCAAATATATATTAATGATATTTTCTTGGGATTTTCTTAAAATATTTTTTGTAATTATTTTTTAAAAATGATGAAATGTGAATTTGAAATGAGTTTGTTGGGTAAAATTTAATATTTTCATGGATTTTAAATATTTCAGAACAAAGAAGGTATTAATATAAATCAAATCATGTATAATAAGGATCATTTGAAATGATATGTCTTTGATAGAATTAAGAGTAGTTAGATCCCTATGGGTTCTACATGTGAGTTAGATAATGATAAAAATGGGAAATATGATTATCAAAATACTTATTGAGGAATGAATGGGAGTTTTCTGTACTTAACTGAAAGTATCTATACATTATTTTTAGTGTTTTTATGTGTTCACTATTTAAATAAAACAAAAAATAGTCACATTTAAATGCTTTTAAAAGGGTTTTCAAATACCTCAAATATACAAATAATTAAGTTTGTTCTACCTAAGAAGAAATCATTATTATTTGGTTAGCTATTTTGATACTCACTTGGGTGGATATAAGTTAGATACAATTAGAACATATATGAAATTTCATCTTTTGGGAAATACTCTAGTATCATGGTGTAGTAAAAAACCAAATTCAATGTAATTATCAACTACTGAAGCAGTGTACATTTCTATTGGTAGTTTCTGTGAAATTTTTTTTTGGTTAAAACACATGTTATTAGAATGTGGATTTTAATTCATATATATCTGCATAAAATAAAATAATTAAAATTATATAAACATATCTAAAATGCAATTTCTCATTCTAGAAAAAACCATACTGATGTTTGAAATCAATTTTTGATAGATCACTATCAAAATGGTGATATAACGATTGATTTTATTGGGATTGAGCATCAACTTGGTGACATATTTACCAAACCCTCAAACTCAGAGAGAATGAGATACATCAGACATTAACTAGGAATGATAAATCTTTAAAGACTATCCATTATTATCCCCATTGAAAAAAATCTACTTATCTGTGACACTTATCACTCTTAAATTTATATGTTAAACTGATCAAGTGAAACCGATCATTCAAACTGATTTGGTGAAATCGATCTATCAAATCGATCAAGTGAAAAATATCTATTAAATTGATCAGGTGAAACCAATCCGGTGAAACCAATATGTGAAATTGATCTGTAAAATAATTCTGATGAATATCGTTCACGTGAAACCGATCTTGTGAAGCTGAACAAGTGAGACCAATACTGTTAGTATGAAACTAATACCAATAATGTTATATATATATATATATGAATCTGTCAGTCTGTTTTAGAATAATACAACTCAGTTTTTCTTCTCTTCTTCTTATAGTTTCTCTATTTTCTATTTTACATGTTTCAATCCCTAAATGATAAAATAAATTAAATCCACACTTCGAACCTTCACCTCCCTCACACTACCCTTGATCCTTTGACCTTTCGAATCCCTTCGAATCCAATCCCCCATAATGGTAAAGATGAGGTGTGCAATGGGAGGACCAAGTGAATCATCCGTAACAAAATGTCATAAGGGTGAATATAGTAGTGTTGTAGGTTTTGTAAAGCTAGGATTGGGATGTCATATCAAAACTGATGATATGGAAATGTCTGCTGAGTGGTTGTTTTCAAACATATCACTTCTAATAAAAGTATTTGAATCTCAAGGGTGGATTAGCTGGTTTTCCAAAAATGGGAGACCGTTTAATCCCATGTTGGTATATTCATTTTATCTCAATTTTAATGTGTGTCTGGAAGAAACTGAGGAAGAAATAATGAAGTATGTAGTAAACGTAAAATAAATTGTTTTTCTACGAAAGAATGGGATGATTGTTCGGAAATGAAACATGAGGGAATCTATGTTTATTACCACAGAAACATTCCTCCAAATTCAGACATATTTTCATATGAGAATGCATTGAATTAGTCAACTAGAAATAAGGATTCGAAGAGTTCTACAAACAAAAAGTTGGATAGAGAGGGAAGATTCTTTAGAAGTTCATTCAACATCAAATTTTCCACTGGAAGATAGTTTTGGCAGTAGTGAAGTATCCAGATGTCTTTTTTATTTATTTTCTGAATAATGGGGTGAAGGTGAACTTATGTAGGTACCTAATGGTACAGATATCTAATATGATCAAACCATCAAGGAATGAAACTAGCGTATACTACACTAGGATGACTTGAGAAATTATGAAGAAGCTGGGTTTTTTAGAGGATGGATATGAGGTAATCACTAGCTGTAGTGGATTATACCTACATAATGAAATTTGAAAAAGAATTTAGATATTTTGGAATCTGTGGAAGAGATGTCGATAGATGATGAGGAGAAAATATATGAGGATTACAGTCCTATTGACCATCCTACCAGACCAAAGGATCAAGCAGATCTAGGTCATAGACATGGTGATTGGGTTGTTTATTCTGATGAAGAACAGGCTGAGATCAAGCTGTCAAGGGATGAGGGGATCCTATAGATGACATGAGTGACCTTAATATAGCTGAAATCCCTCAGGACATGTCATATGGACCTGCCAGTCCACCATTAAAAATACCCTCTCAAGACCCTTTGTTAGGTGGTGAAGATGAGGATGAGATTGAGGTCTTTGGAGTTGAAGTATATGTGAGTTAGTATGATGATGATGAGAATGATGATGAGGAGGAGGAGTATAATGGTGTGCCTATTATTTAATCATTAAAAGTAGGACAACAAGTTGTAATCTGTTTAGGTGAAGAATCATTACATGGTGTAGATGATGGGGTTGATAGAAATGAGGATGTTGATATTGTTTGAATAGAAGCTGCTGATCATGATGATGATGGAGATACTGAAAATGAAGACAATATTGTTCACCTTGCTGATTAAGATCAAGGAATCATTCAAGAGATTAATGACATTATGGCTGAGGCCAAGAAGAAGAGGCTGAGGATCAAATTGTACTTATTCCATAGATTGAGGAAAATAATGGAGTAACTAGAATGGATAGAGTTCAATTAGATCAAGAAGTTCATATTATTCTAGTGCCTCAAAACGAGGGTTTGGATTGAGGAAAATAAGAATAAGAATATGTAGATGAGATTATACCTGAGCCTTAGGGAAGAAGAGCCAGTCTTAACACTATGGATCCAAGAGACTGGACCTTTTCTTGTGAGTTTAATAGAAATCCAGGTTATCTCTTATCTGTTTTGGATTATGATTTTAATGAGGAGATTATAACTCCTCCTCCTCCTCAAGCATAAGATAAAGTGGAACTGATTTCCCATACCTCACCAGTTGTACCTACTAATGAGCCTGTTGCACCTGTAATGCCTGGTTAATATGTTACCAAGGATAATCTAGATCTTTTCATGAATGATATACGCGAGTCAGTGAGATATTATATTGGAGATAGAAATGAATCCTCCACTTCCATGAGTATTTTAGAGGCCCATGAAGATAAGATAACAAGAATAGTCATTCAATAGATTCAGACTAACTTAATCAATACAACTGAGTCCTTTATTAGAAATAATAAAACGATTAGAGAATAAGTGAAGAGGATGTGTAATGATTTGGAATATCTGACACCTGATTTCAACACCACGCCTAGTGGTGTTAAAGAAGTTTTTTGGATCCTAGTTACACATCTAGTGCATATATATATGAAGATGCTAAAGATGGATATTGGAAAAAATGATTTCAATTACCTCATGTGATAGAGGCACCAAGCATACTATTGCTGATGTGGAGTCTCTCAGGACTATTATAAGAGATGAGCTTGAGGGGTTTCATAATGATTCATATAAATATACTCTTTCCAAAGTACACAGGATCACTAATCTTCTTTATACCATGGTTAGATAGTGTACCAATGAGGCATCTACTACTCAGAAGGAAATCATAGAAAAATTGGACATTTATTTCTTAAAAATCCTTACAATGTATGATCTGATTAACAACTTCAAGTATTTGGTGAAAAATATCAATATCCCAATAGTGACAGAAGTATTCAAGAAGAAAGTGGGTCAGTTGAGAGAGTTTACTCCCAATTTGGAAATGTTTATAGAGAAAAAGGAATATTTTGAGAAGGTGATGCAATATGGAGGTGAAATCATCAATGATTTCATCCAACTACTGAAGAACTACTTTCAAGTGAATGATGAAGAATTAATAGTTCCAGCAGCTGCTTCCCTCACACCATTTTCTCTACATCCTACCCCAATGACAATATCTCAAGCCTTGTCTTAGATCCGGCCAGTGGTCAAAAAGAAACCTCAAAGTCGTGTACTATTAGAGAGGATACCCAACCTTGCAGCTAATGTTCCTACAAGTTTTTCTCTACCTGGTGTTTTCATTTTACCATCCCCTTCTACAGCCACAACACAACCTGATAAGCCTTCTCTTCACCCTTCAAGCAAAGGGAATCCACCAAAAAATCCAAATACTTACCTATGGATTTTTTAAATTATATGTATTTGTACTTTGTACTTTTCTTTTGATGATTTCAGTCTTTGTACTTTAATATATTTATATTTTTCCTTCAATGTGTTTCCAATTTTCTTTGTTTTTTTCTCTAATCATTATCATTATTTTAACATTTTTTCTAATCCCAAAAGGGGTAGAAATCAATGGATGGCATGCATCAACTCTTAAATTTGGAGAAATGTATTGATGGATTACACTCTTAATCTAATGGGGGGGGGGACTCTGGCATATGAAAAATGGAATGTACTTATCTGATAGAACTCACAATGACTACTATAATACAAATGGGGAGCATGACAATGACCTGATATAAAGGAACCTTCTATATTTTTTCATGACACAAAAACTGAGGGGGAGATTAAAAATAAATACCTTAGTCATATTTATAATTCATAATAACTATTGGTATTGTAATTCATGTAATTTTTATTCCTTAACATTTTTTATAACTCATTAATGACATAATTTGTGATTATCAAAAAGAAGGAGATTTTTGGACCCTTTGTGAAATAGTTGTTTTCATAAAAAAATCATGCCAATATACAAATCCAATTAATTCATATATTAGTTTATAACTATGGATGATCATGTCAATGAGTATTTATCGAGGAATAAATTATGTCACCTAGTATAATAGATTTAAATAAGTCAATAAATTATAAATATTTTTGTTTTAATATGTTTACAAGTGTATATTTACAAGTATTTACGAATTTCACTTAATATGGTATTGTTTTTTATAAGATAGACACTTTTTATATCTTTTCTAATTCTTGAAACCAATATCTCAATGGAGTCACCAATAGATTAATTACTGATCAAGAATTCACCGATTGAGGAATTCACAGATCGAATAAGACACCGATGATGGACTCACTGATAGAACAAACTCCACATCGATGGAAAAGTAATCGATGATTGGTCACACAGACAGTTCAAGAGACACACCGACGAGGACTTACCAATGGGTGACACACAAATGAATGAGTCACCGATGGGTGACACACTGATGAATGAGTCACTGATGAGTGACACACTATTAGTTGATGATGACTCATCGATGCCAGGACAAACTGATAGAACAAATGACACACCGATGTCCCGAGTCACTGATACAAATGGAAAGGACACATTGATGCAGATAGTCACCGATACTGACAGACCGATACTGCAAGACCCATTTAAATGACACACCGATAAGTATGACTCATCGATAGTCATAAAAAATATTTTTAATTAATAAATTACAATTTTTCTCTAATGGTCATATTTAGAAAAATTAATGTTTTTGACATTATATATTGTTTTTTGTTGTACATTCAGTAAACAATATGTGGTACATGCATGCGGGGAGATCTTAATGCTTGGTGGATGTCCAATTATAAAATAATTACAAGCTTTATTATGCAAATACACATGAGAGTATCAAAAAAGGAAAAACTTGCAACTCTTGAAGCATTTTTACAGAATACAAGAACTGAAAAGGAAGTAATTACATGCATATAAACAAGACAAGATAAACCTTTTGATTTGAACTACACATCCTAACAACAATAAGTTGAACACTTCATACTCATGGTAGCAAGAGCATAAGAGACTACGATATTATGTTTTGGATCCAACGTCCAAAAGAGGACTCAAACATCATTTTCACTATATCAAATGACTATAAAGATGTAATGTATAACACAAAGAGATCTATAAACCTTATTCTACATATTTAGCTCTATTTTGTTATTTTGTTTACATTTCTGAGCAGTGTGTGTACCTATCGGTTACATACACACTGACTCCTATGCATAACTAAAATATACTTGATATCCTAAAACTCACTCTCATTATTATTTTTTGTATCCCACGTAGAACAGTGGAAAAGCTCATATGTGAACATTTTGTTGTTTTTCCCATGAATTACTATGGTAAAGGTCAAGTGTTAACTGGACAGCCTTGTGTGCAGTTGTGAACCCTGATCCAAGTTGTGGATCAAACTGTTAACTAATTTAAACTACTTGGATTCAAGTGATAACCAAGTAGAGAGGACTAAGTCTTATCTTGAGACTAGACTTCTTGTTTATATCTGCTATGTATTTACCTTTTCTTTTTTACTCTATGTTTATTACATTTTCATAAAACTAAATTGAACTTTGATAGTTAGTTTAACCATAGATTGTAATTGTGCTGAACCAGTAGATTAGTTTCAAAATTTGTATTAATATTTAGATTAGTATTGGTGAGAACAAATCAATATTTTCAGAAATTAATGGCACATTTAATACTCTTATAAATTCACTACAAACTAAATTTGATTATATTTCTAATTGGAATAAATTTTCAAAGAACCAATTTTAAAAGAAATTTTTATAAACATTCAATTCACCCCCTCTTGAGAAATCTTCTCTGAATAACAAATTATTGTATTAAGAACTACCTTATTTTTTCCTGCCTCAAGATTATGATCTTTTATGATGGTATTGTTTTTCTAAAGTGATTATCATCTTCTCATACCCTTATTCTAATATTATGTATAAGTAATCATTGATATCTCCCTTGTTTACCCTTAATTAGAATTTAACTTTACCCTTTCTTATGTTACCTATTATCTAGGTTATAATGAAAGGTATTAAGTATGATATGTTTAACATGGATTATTGTAATAAAGAACTTAGGGAGAGATGATTGAGTTCACTTAAGCACAAGTTGATTATGTATACATGATTCAAAATGCACTATACCAATATTATTATGTAAAGGATCAATATGTTATGAAATGAAAATTCAAATAATGATATGAAATAATTATTTATAAAATGTATGGGGCACTATATTTTCTATTAGATAAAGGTTTAGATAACATTTGGAAACTAGTCTGAGAAAACATTTGTGAGAAACCTATACATATGTCTATGTATAGGATAACACCCTAAAGTACTTGAAATGATCATGGATGACCTATGATAAACCTAAGGAATATTAGATTGAATATGAGGATTCTTGATTTAGACACATTATAAATTATTTTTCATGATTATGTGGAGTTATAATGTGATAATTCTTTCTCACACTTTTATTTTTGGTCATGCTGAATGTCTAGACCCAAGAAGAATTTTTTTAACACTTAGTGTAAGGGAAAATTGTGTGGTTATGATAAAAAATGGAATGATGATGGGAGTGAAATATATTATAAGTTTTCATAATAATTTTTCATGATATATGATCAACATCATTAACATTAAACTAATATCAGACTACCAAAGAAAATAAGGATAATGTTTTCTCATAGTTTGGGTGGTGTATACCATGGAGAAAAGGAAGATCAATTTCAATCATATCAGAAATGTGGAATGGGATTACTAGGAGAATGAAACAAAGTAATAAGAAAAAGTTTTATTTTTTGAAAATAAGTACCTAAACTTACAAATTTCAATGAGAAAAATAAATAGTTTGATGGAGTAGAATGATGTTTATTTTCAGCTTCCATTCACATTTTGTTGTCTTAAATGTGGGGAACTATGGAAATATTTGGTTCAATGGACTCTTTTAAATTTTAACTACTAGAACAAGGAATAACAGATGATATTCCAATTGATTAAAGTTAAAGGATTAATGTTTTTATATTTTATGAATCTAGAATCATGTTATGTCAAGGATATTTTAGATAGAAGGAACATCAATCATCTAATGATTATTACACTATAAAATTTAAAAATATATTTTTAATGGAAATAATAACAAATAAGTGTAATATTTTTTATTTGGAATAAAGATATGTTCAAAATTATTATAATAGTATTGGTGACCCTAAAATTTATTAGCTAAAGAAAAAATGATTCAAGTCATCTTTGATATTTTTTATGGAATTTATATATTCAAGGAATATATTCAATAGTATATGAACTTATTTGAGGAATAAGGATTGTGATAAGTTTTACAATAATTTATGTTTTCATAAGAGGTTAACTTAACAATTACAGATGCAATCATGGGGTTATATATTTTAGGAAATCGATGCCATTATTATGGTATGATGTGATAGTATTTCTAGGTGATTAGAATATTTTATTAGACTTCATAAAGAAAATAGTATTGGGATATAAATAACATGTTGGGTTTGAATATTACTTAATGTTAATTCAATTATTGTTCATTATTATATGAAACAAATTATGGTTGGAAGGTGACTCATTAATAAAGAAATATTTTTTGATATATTTTGGTTCAAGCTAGGGAATACCTTTTAGGTTATAATCGAGATTGGATTCATATAATTTTGGTGATGGTCACTACATTATAATATTTATCATGGTGATTAATGATGTTTTTGGAGTTGTTTCATTAGGATGTGGTATATGTACCCATGATGTTTAACATTAGATTTATAATTAATGATTATTTAGAAAGAATGGAATTAAATTTTTGGGGATATAAGATGAATTGTATGATATCACCTTTTATGTTAAAACATTCATTAATTTTGGTTTGTTGTGGTTTCTGGGGATGTGGGGAAATTCATAAAACGAGATAAGTGGAACCTTTTTTATAATTGTGTAAATTTTGGAGTAGAATAGGTTGATTTATAAACATTGGATATTATCTTACATTATGATAATGATTCGGATTTTTTAAATATTTAAAGATAAGAGGAATTGATTAATATTCTTTTATTGATTATAAAATATATTATAGAGATTTATTCATGAAAAACACATCTTCAATACTCATTATTTGAATACATATATGAATTTTTAGTGGAAATATATTAAATAACAATGTAATAATTTTAAAGTAAGATTATTTTTTATTTTATTAACTTAGATGGTGGGGGAATTACAGAAATTTATGAGAAATATATGAAGACAAAAAATATTCCCTTATAACCATTAATTCATATTAATTATTAGTGTTCTAACCCCTCACTGATTCATAGTTTTCTAGTCATTAACATTCTAAAGACCATGATCTCTAATTCCCTCTATTAGTCCTTATGTGTTAGCTTTCTCGTACGTTTATATATATTCAATTATCACTAATGTTCTCCTCTTTTGAAACCTAGTTTTTTTACTGCAGATAACCTTAATATTTTTCTTTCCTACTTTTTATGTAGATGTTTTATGAACCATTTTTTATGATTTTGCTTTTCTTCGAAGCAATATTCAAATATTACAAACACGATTATTGAGGACAAGTACAAATTGGGAAGATGTGACTTTTGGAGAATGTAACATCTTATTATTTTAAAGGATGTACACTATGTTTGACACTATATATTTCATGAAACTACAAGTTTAAATGACCATTAAATATTATTATTTAATTATAACTATTAATGACTAGAAATTGAATCGGAGATTTTGAGTAATATAAACTAATTTATGATATATATATATATAGGAATATATAAATACAAATTTATTGAGTAACAATTATGAAATAATCAACTTTTTTTTAATTTATCTTACTTATCAAAAATACCTCTCATTGAAAATGTATCTTTTTTATTTTTTTAAAAGAATATGATAATTAATTTATGTAACTTTTATAAAAAACAATTTCTAAAAATGATATAGTTTTTTAATTTTTTATTTCAAAATTATATTACGATAAATTTTTGAGATTTTTTTAAAAGTATGACTTATAAATGAATAGAAAAAATAATTATTTTTATTGAAAATAGATTTTTTATTTTAAGAAGTTAGAATGTTAAATTTTTTTGAAAATGGTTTAAAAGTAATATTAGATCTCTTATTGAGTTAATAATCCAATTAATTTTGTTATAATAATTTTCAGTGTTGAAATTTGTAAAAAAAATATTTATATTCCAGAATTTCTTTTTTAATTTTTTTTTATGCGAGCAATGTTTTTTTATCTTAGTAAATTAAATTTATTACAACTGGTGAATTATATTATTGAAAATTTTACATTCTAAAATCAAATAAATTTTTTAATCGTCATTCATTTTTTTCTAAGCATGATATAAGAATATACAGAGTTATAGGATTAAAATTTATTTTTCTTAAAATATATTTTCTTGACATTTTGTTTTATTATTTTTAAATTAATTTCCCTGACACATATAAATTTAATCATTAAAATGGATTTAATTTTTGGAATCAGAAAGTTAAAAATTGGTATATATGCTTTTTTTTGTCAGTATGAATAGTTACCATGGAAAAATCTATCACCTCGATAAAGGGTAAATCAATATAATTTAGGTTGAAACTCAGAGACAAAGCCATATATTTTAATACTAATTATTATTGTATGAAGATATTTTTACCCTTTTCACATTATTATAAAAAATTATTTTTCTACATGAAACATTTTTATGAGAATGACCAATTTAATATTTAAAAGAAAAAAAGTTATAAAGTGTCACTCTCTTAGTGTGGAATATATTTTATGTTTCCATATAGGGGAAAAGGAATGTAATGAATAAATATATTTTTCTAGTTTTAGAATATTGGAACTTTTTTAAAGATGGTAAATTATTCATAATTTTTAGAGAATCATTAATTATTGTAAATGATAGTGAATCATTAATAAAATAATTATTCAATTAAAATAAAAATAAAACTAAATGTTTTATAAATATCAAAAGTTATATAATTCTAGTTATTTATAGACTTACATAAGTTATTTATATGAAAAAACGTATTATAGTTTTTTTGAAAGACTAAATTTGAATTGTGAAAAATTATTTATGTATTCTAAATAAAATTAAATGAATGTTCACAAAATTAACATTAATGATATTTTATAAAAAAAAAGTGATACATTGTTTAAAAATAATTAAATAATTAAAATATGATAATATGGGTAATATGGGGTCTATAATTTCATTCCTCTTCAATTTATTACCAAAAATTTAACTTATAAGTAATATTATAATCTTACAAGAGTGAAATATAAATTATCATGATTAAAGTTATATTTGTTTAATCATGAGGTTACTAAAAAATAAGGTTCAAATTGAGAAAAAAACCGGTCCTAATAGTATTGATTGATGATATTTCAGACCTATCATACATTAGCTTCAAATACCAATCCATTTTGAATAAATTATCTTGATAATTACTTTTTTATATTTTACTCTTGAACAAAATCCCATGATTTTCATTCCCATCAATTATAAAATGGAACCCTCTTTTAACATATTCACACTAATTTGATCCATATAAAAAACCATACCATTCCATAATATCTTTTAAAATTTCTAATCCACACTCTATAGGTTTGGGTTTTCTAAATAGGTGAACCCTGAAATCCTTAAGAGCATATAAAAAGGAGTTCATTCAAAGGATAAGTAATAGTATTAACTAATGAAGTTGTTTTTACATATTATTTAACTCCAAAAAATAGATGGTATTTAGGATAAAATAATAAATTAATAATCCAGATTTTTTTTATTATTAAATATACACTATTCACCCTATTTCCAATCAAATTATAAGGGAAAGTATCGTTTGTGAGAATATATGACTTATCGTCTCCACAAAGAGATACAATTCATTTTACACCACCGTATTAAATGGAGGGTTATTATTAAGGATTTAATGTTTATATGTTATATTTATGAGATAATTATAATTTCTAATTATAATATAACATCAACTTTATTACCTTGAAATCCTTTGGAAAATGGGAACATTGATCATGAGTACATGTTGACTACCACCTTCACAAAATGATGCTATTTATTTTTCATTTACATTTTACATAGATGGTAATAAGGATATATTTAATAGTAATATATAATATATATGAGTTAATAATTTTTAAATTAAGAAGAACCAATATATACCTTTCTTTCATTCCATCTATAATAAATTGGAATCTACATTCCTACGTACGTTTAACCGATCGTCTCTATGAATGTTTGAATTCATTATTCTCTATATAAATTTATACATGATTATAAATATGTATATAATAAATATATATGATATATATTTTAGGATTGTATTCTGAGTATTATAGAACCATTATAATAGTACAAGGACCAAAACAACCGAACCAAGAACTACATGAAAAGTAAAACACATATCACCTAAAACAAGGATTTAAATAAAAAAAATTTAATTGGGAGATAAAATGTCATAAATAAATCATATATTTATTGATATATATTATTACAGTTCTTTAAAATATTTATAATTATTTTTTATTTATTATATAGAAGGATCAAACAAGTATGAATGTATTTGGACTATCGATAAAATAATTTTATCTCACTTTTTTATCTGAGGCACATGACAAATTCATAACATGTTTCCTTTATGTGTATTATATAATTGAAAGGAATTTATTTTATAATTTTTTTTATTAAAAAAATTATGTATTTACATATCCATATAAGATTATTTCTTTTATGTGGCTTACTATTCAAGTGTTATGAATGTGGTAAGAGTTTTATGTTATAATCTCATTGTTTATCCTAATTTTTTATCATTATGTTTCCAATGATGAAATATTATGATATAACACTCAATAAAATAATTAATTTATTATAATATTGTTATTTATTGAGAAGACATGTTTTCATTTCATTTTCCACTCCTAAATTACTCAATAAACCAACATTGTTTTTAAAGGAAAATAGATTTTATTTTTCTCTGCAGAAAATATTGTTTTTTCATCATCATTGTTTTTCTAAATATATTTTAAATATGTTTTTTTCTATTATATGATGATTTTTTAACTTCATTTTTATCCATGTTTTCTCTTTTTTAATTTTTTTTAAAAGGAATCTTACTTTATTTTTCCAACTTTGGCACTTTTTAATTTTCTACAAAAGTGTAAATGTAATGTTTTATTTTAAGGTATATGAAATGAATGAAATTAATTTACATTATGACTAATCAAGGTTTTTGTATGAAACTAGATTTTTTATGAGGTAATGAATCTTGTAATTTTAGTTTAATTAATTGTTTTTTACCTAATATGAATTCCTTATGAAGTTATAGAGGTTATGTGGGTGTTTCTGTATTGTTTAGAGCTCGCAGCCCCAACTTGGTGAGGAAACAGCTTGGCTACATGGTTAGAAGAAACCATGATGCCCTGTCCCCATGGTTTGGTAAAATCGTGCAAGGTGCTTCAGTGAAAATAAGTGGGCCGCATGGTTTAACCTCGCCATGCATCCCAGGATGCATGTCCATGTGACCTATCTCAGATATGTGAAAGATGGATTTCAAAAGGGCTGAAAATAGTTAGTCAAAACATTTTCATAGAACATGCAAGGGGGTTCATGTTGCATAGATGGGACATGGTTGTTTCATGGTGTGACCAACCATTCGACCAAACCATGAGACTCTTAAATGTTGAACAATTTTATCATTTCAATTAAAATCCTTATAACTTAACAATTCTCTTTTTCTTTTCCTCCCACACACACAACTTGATCCCCTATTATATCATTTGAAGCTCCTCCTAGGGTACCACCATTTTTCATTGATAAATTCCCCATCCCACATCAAAATAAAGATCTATCAATCGAGTTGGATATCCACATGTATTCCCTCTACTCCTTAGGTGTAACACCCCAGGTAAATAAAAAATATGACATTTTTATATTTATCCATATTTTTGAATAAAATATTAATATTACTTTAAAGGTAATGCTATGCTCGAGGGCGTACCCAATACGCAACAACGAGTTTCTTTGAAATCTTACATTGCAGTCTAATAATAAAATAATATTATTTTAAAAGGTAGTTAACGCCTAGCCGTTGTAATGGCAGGAATGAATGGAACTAGCTACAAAATGAATATATATGTTTGTCAAATATTTTTACTTTTGTCCAATAAAATTTGGAGGCTTAAAATTCAAATGAATCCAATTTTAAGAATAAATCTTCTAATATTCTTTAAAAGGTCGATTAACCACCTTTTGATGGAGAAAGCTTTTTAAATATAAATTTTTCCATTTTATATGTTTTATTTTAAAAAATAAAATCCTTTTTTAGAATATGGACATCAAAATTTACTTTGTGTAAAATTTTGTAATTTTTCTGATAAAGATCATTTTTATTGAAAATGTTACATTTTAATTCAAACATAATTTTCATCTAATTTATTCATATGGATAGATTATATTTTTAATTTAGATTAGAGTTTATTTAGAATATATTTTTACTATTTAATCTAATGGTGGTCATTGGAATTAATTTAACTTTGAAATTGGACTTAAACTACTGTCAATCTTTTAATAGATATTATTTCTTAAAAACACGCTATTTGTTTTGACAACAGGAATTAATTATTAAATTAATTAATTCAACATATATGTTTTTAGTTTTGTAAAATAGACATCATTTTTGAATTCGTAATATCAAATATAGCTTAGGGTGAATTTTTGGTATTTTTCTGAAAAACTTCAACTTTTTGATGAATAGTGAAACCATGAAGTGGTAGTTTAAAAACCGATTTTTCGTTTAAATGAAAATTTACCACTTCTGTGATTTGAATTTCAAAAATCCTTCATACTTGGTTTTCATTAGGATGTAAAATGCGGTTCAATGGGATTAAAATAATTTTTTTTGGTGAATAGTAACTTTTAAGTTTTTAATCGCGATTAGAGGTAATTAGTGTAATTTAATGTAAAAATAATGTTTTAATAATATGAAATGACCTAGAAACATGTCCTACCCTCATTGGATGTATCATGGCCGACCAATAAAATCCATGGGTCAACTTGGTGACCCCATGGAGCCACTTCGGTTGGAAAATGACATAAATAACTTTTTATTTAAAGTTAAAATAAAAATTTCACAAGAATGTGTTGTTTTACTAAAACAATTTATAAATGTGGTTATACAAGTCATAGTTTTGACTATAAATATTCATTATAAAGATAAAAATATTTCCTATATCATTGTATTTTTTTATAATTTTTATACATTAAATAATTTAAATTATTTATGACATCAGGATGATGCAGTGGTTACCTCATTAATAAAAGATTTAAATAAAATGAAAAGATAATGTTAAAACAATAACTTACACTTTTCAAAGTCCTATTTTATGAGTATATTTCGAAGCCTTACAACCTTATCCTAGAAATACATCAATGTGGGACCTTTAAAATCCTAAACTCAATTGAAAATAAAGTAACATTTTTTAACTTTACAAGAGTGCCCCTCCTCTCCTCTTATAAAAGGCCCCCACGTCTACCACCTTACCTACACCTCTCAAGACTTTGGCTCGGCCAACCCCTGCTCATTTTGTCTCTCCAAATCCCTCTATTACTCCTAGAATCCTCACTTACGGCAGATGTATTCCCAAGGAAGCCTTTGATCTCAAATCAAAGAGAGATACCCGATTTTAAGGTAATGTCTTCGCTTGTGTTCTTTTGTTTTATTTTTCTTATCCAACCCCCTAAACTCTTTTTATTCATTTATTTAGTTAAAAATCCAGTATATTCAATATACTGGGATGTTTTTATAAGAATTATTTGAGCTACACTTACACACACCTACATCTAATGGTTAAAGAACATACTGTTTCTCTGGATGGTGAATTTCTGCCTCACGAAACGATGATTGTTCAATATTCTTTTAACACCCTCAAAGGTGGCCATTAAGATGTAACTATATTTATATATGAATATATAATATGTTTATGTATTAATTATGCTTCTTTATTTTTATTTATGGCATACCTTTATGGTTTCCATTATGGTTAATCACGATATCTTCATTTTAGGAAGTGCGGACTACCGCCCCCTCAATGTGATTTGATTCGTTAATAATATATGTGGTACGTATAAAGGATAGATTTAATGATATTATATATGATACCATACTGGAATTATAATACTATTATGTATCCTTATGTTTTAATTCCATTAAATAAGAAATAGAAATGGAAGTGGCGTTCATGCGTACGTACATGTTACCGTCTCCATGAACGATGCATTTCATTTCTTACCTCTAAATGATATATTATAAATGCATGTATATAATGGATATATATTATATATATGATATCTAAATAATGAATATAATTCTGGATATAATATATATGTTACCACATGAACAACTTGTAATTATAAAGAGTTTATTTTTGACTCAAGTAGCAATGATCTATAAAACGACCATTATTAACATAAATAATTACATAGTGTTCATAGCATGGTAGTAAATGATATAAATGGAATAATTAACTTGAAAAAGGTTGTTAAGCAATTATAAATTAACTCAAGTTTATTATTCATGAGGTTAAAGAATGATCGAGTCAAGTCGGACCTGAGGTAAAGGATTCCACCTCTCTATTTCTTTTCAAGTACTCTCTTTTATGTAATTTCTTCTATGCTCCATGTTCTTATGTTGGAGTATGTTATTTTATATTATGATTTCTGTAATTTTTATGTTAATGTAATGAGAGAACCTATTTTATCTCATCAATCTATTTTTGGAAGTTTTATGTGGCGCCGTTATGCTGCCGAATTTTCATAAGGGGATTTTCATCTCACTTTTTTATTCCTGTGAGATTCTTGATTCATTGGACACTATTTCCTTTTGTGTGGTGTATGTACTAACCATTATTTTACTATTTTTATAATATAATATCATTTATTGGTAGTTACATCTTCATTTTATTACCCTTCTTTCATGGGGTGTACGTTTCGAAAGTTGGCCAAATCAGTAAGGGAACCTTTCAACCTCCTCTTTTTAAAAGACTTATTTTGTTATGTCTTTCAATGTACATATTTTTATGTTGGGATATGTTCTTATATATCCTTGTTGATGTAAATTTTATTTCCTAGTTATGAGATACCATTTTCTCTCTCATAAACTAATTTTAGGAATTTTAAAGTGACGCTGTTAGGCTGTCGAATTTTACTAAGGGAACTTCTTAACCCAATTTAGATTTCTTTGAGTTAAAAATGTAGTTATTGAATATGTCATCCTTTGAATATGTGTGAATGACCTTTGATTGTTTTTCACTTAATACCCACTTATAATGGGTGTATTTATATTTGACACACATAATTAGGAGATTGATTTATCCTTAATTTAAGGATACCTTCTTTGTAAGAGATTTCATCTCATTTTACATTTCTATTGAGACTTCATTGTTGTTATGCACCAATTCACTCTTATATGGTGTATATACTATCCCTTGGCATATTATATCATGAATCCATTTATTCTCATGATATTATAAAGTTTTTATTAATTTTTATTCCTCAATTATGGTATTCAAGTGTCCCTCATTTTGTTAAAAACCCTTTAAATAAAATATCGATTTAAATGTTTTAATTATTTATTCTTATAAATATTTATCATTAATATCCATGTTTTAAAAAATGGTTTTAATGATTTAATTATATGGATATTAATGGTTTAAAATGTTGAAAACTTCAATGTGGTATGGGACACTTTGATTCAAAAAATATCTTTATTAAATGTTTTAAATGGTTTTGAAAATGGTTTTTAGAATGGATTCATTATCTTAGAATGTCATATTGTTATTGAAATGTGGTAATGTTATCTTTCATTTATTATTAAGTTATGTTCTATGATTATGTTATGGTTCTTGGTCATTTTTTATGAAGATGGGTGGTTTCGTGATAATCTAAGGGTGGGTGAGCCTGATATAGCTCTCCAATGCATTGAGTAACATGAAGGAGTTAAACGTTAAGGTTTGTACGAAGAGATTTAGGGAATATACTATGATGGGTATTCCAAACGTAACCAAGAGGGTTAATCCCTACGTAAGAATTTTACAAATGCCTCACGTTACCATTATGTCTTATGATTTCTATGATTTATTCATGATTTTATGAGGTATGTTAAAGTGCTTATGTTTTTTGGGTAAAGTATGATTTCATTCATATGTATATATGTACTCATGTTTCCTTTCCATACTTTTTATAAACCTTACTGAGATTTTTATGCTCAACCCAAGTTTTTGAAATGTTTTTCATAGGTCAAGGTAATGGTACATGATACGATGATCGTGTCAAGGAAGTGTCAAGAAAGAATCCATGTTTTATTTTAAATATGTTTCCATTGATGGGATAAATGAATACTATCTTTATGTAACCACTTTGTTTAAATGTGAAATGTAATGAAAGTTTTATGATCTAATTCTCTAAAACTCCAAACCTGAAAAGATCCTAAATGTGTAATCTTATAATAACTCAAGATTAAGTAAGGTTTAAGGCTGGGGACTTATAGTTTGTATCATAGGTCGGTTTAGATATCTTTAGTTGTTAGAGTGTTGTTTAAGAAAAGGTGAAAAGTTGTGTATAACCACAATGGTTAGTATATTAGATGGAGTCATCGTTTTTTTGGAAGTTAGAATGATTTTGAGATAACCTGGATAAGTATATCTTGGTGTTTATCTTCCACTTTTTTGTTTGATGATTTTTCTGATATTCTCACACTGACCTTTTTGGTTTTAGTAAATGGCTGGATCTAGCAGGCACCAATGTAACAGTGGATTTGAAGAAAAATGTGACGGTTTTATGAAATAACAACTAAATTATATGGGAGATATAATGAGAACTCTTGTGGTTATCCTCAACCAACTATTTGGAGTCATGATTGAACACCTGAACCATGGTGATTTTTATAAGGCATTGTATATGCAAGAAACAAATCCCTACAGAAGTTCAGGTAATTATCATAAAGGTAAGTATGTTCAAAAACCTATGTGTCAAATATGTTGAACGAAACACATCAGAAAATGATTTAAAGGGACAGAAAGATGCTATAGATGTTGAAATGAAGGTCATAAAGCAAGAACCTGCCATGGAAAAAGGAAGCATCTAGTTGAATCTAGGAAAGGGAAAGAAGTTCTTTATAAAAAATCATTTGAATGTTTTAAATGTGGTGTGCATGGTCATTATGCAAAAACATGTCCTATGAAGAAGTTTCGGGAATGGGGTCACCATGATCGTACAAATATTCATTTACCAATACCTAATGCCATTCCGATTGAGGATGAATAAACTGACAATGATGAATGAAAGGTATGGATTATATCTTAACATATGTTTTCCTATTATTGGAATATTAGGATATAATTCATGGTTTTGTTTGTAGGAAAGAAGTATTTCAGAATAAGTTGAAAAAGATCGGCTAATGGATCATGAAGAATGTTGAATGAGTCAGAAGTCATCATATAAGGGATTCAAGAGTTATGGTAGATTTTAGGATGGTGAAATTCTTAGATGTATTAAGTCTCTTTTGGTGATGGGGTTACGTTAGAAGACTTTTTATAGTAACCCTGATGTTTTATATACGAAAATTTTATTCAATGAATAATTATCCTTTATTTTGTGGATATAGTTATAAAGAACCATTTGGGTTTATATGATCCTTGAATTTGAGGCAATTACTTGTTAATACATTTCGGGTTGCAAAATGCAAGTTATCAGATAACCTTTGTGGTTAAAAAATGTTATGGTTATTTTAATGAATTTATCTCTTTTAGAGGAATGTTATAAAATTATATAGTTTTTAAAAAGGGACAACACGCATACCATGTGACAACCTGTCGCGTCGGACGAAGCTGCAGGAATCGAACCCACAACCAAAGTGCAACTGGTATTCATCGCCTAACACTGGACTACGTGATGTCCCTGGTTAGATTGAATGATTCTTTTTAGTTATATGGTTTTATGAATTAAGAGTAAGTTGATTTTTGGTTATAAATGGAAATGATTATCCTATCATGGAGGATATGTGATTAGGTTAATTACTTTTCAGTATGAGACTGTAAGAGTAACTGATGTTATTTTTGGGAAAAATGTTAAAATTTATTTTAGGAGAATATGTGATTAAATCCTTCAGAGAATTGGGTTTCAATCTTAGTTTGGTTTACTTTTTATAATTTTATGGATAGATGTTTATTGAATGGTCTTTGTTGAATGTTGGGTTTTAGTTTTGGTTAAGGTCTAAAGACATGGGAAGTATATAGTTCTCTTTTGTGGATTAGGTGATTCTCTAGAAGTTGATTATAGCTCTCTTAATGTGAACAAGTCATCCTAAATACTCATCTTTTGGAGAAAATATGAGTTCGTGTAAGAAATATAGTAAAATTTGAAAGTCAACATGACAATTAAGTATTCTTCCTTATGATTTAGTTAATCTAAAAAATAAATTCCTCAATGAAAAGTAACTTAAAACCAAAATGTTGTCTGTAAACTTTTCCTACTGGGGAATCGAATACCGTTTAACCCATTAAAAGTTTGTGATTTTCTTATGGTTAACTTTCTACTAGACATGTTTACTATCACTCTCCATCAGAACATGACCCTTTTCTTTCTCCTCCATATCCATATTTTCATACTTGGAATCCTAGTATGGGTTAACTCAGGTGACATTTGTACTTCTCTCCCATTCTTTTAAAGTGATAGTTTTACTGACTCTTGTTCCGATGTGGGATTTTCAATGAAGCTTCCAAGCCCAATTTTAAAATTGCAAGGATGCAATTACCAAAAGGGGGGAAGTATGTAACACCAAAGGTAAAAAAATATGACATTTTCATATTTATCCATATATTTGAAAAAAATATTAATATTACATTAAAGGGAATGCTATGCTCGAGGGTGTACCTAATACGCAACAACGAGTTTCTTTGAGATCTTATGTTGCACTCTAATAATAAAATATTATTATTTTAAAAGGTAGTTAATGCCTAGCCGTTGTAATAACAGGAATGAACAGAACTAATTACAAAATTATTATATATGTTTTTCCAATATTTTTACTTTTATCCAATAAATGTTGGAGGCTTAAAATGCAAATGAATCCAATTTTAAGCATATATCTTCTAATATTCTTTAAAATGTCGATTAACTGACTTTTGATGGAGAATCACTTTTAAATATACTTTTGTCAATTTTATATGTTTTATTTGAAAAAATAAAATCTTTCTTTATAATCTGGACATCGAAATTTACTTTGTGTAAAATTTTGTTACTTTTCTGATAAAGATCATTTTTATTGAAAATGTTGCATTTTAATTCAAACCTACTTTTAATCTGATTTATTTATATGGATATATTATATATTTAATTTATATTAGAGTGTATTTAGAATATATTTTTACCATTTAATATAATGGTGGTCATTGGAGTTAATTTCACTTTGAAATTGGACTAAAACTAGTGTCAATCTTTTAATAGATATTGTTTCTTAAAAACACGCTATTTGTTTTGACAGTGGAAATTAATTATTAAATTAATTAATTCAACATATATGTTTTGAATTTTGTAAAATAGACATCATTTTTTAATTCATAATATCTAATATATCTTAGGGTGATGTTTTGGTATTTTTCTGAAAAACTTCAATTTTTTGATGAATAGTGAAACCAATAAGTGGTAGTTTAAAAACCGATTTTTCTTTTAAATGAAACTTTACCACTTCTATGGTTTGGATTTCAAAAATCCAACATACATGGTTTTCATTAGGATGTAAAATTTGGTTCAATGGGATTAAAATAATTTTTTGGTGACTAGTAACTTTTAAGTTTTTAATCGCGATTAGAGGTAATTAGTGTAATTTAAGGTAAAAATAATGTTTTCATAATATGAAATGACCTAGAAACATGTACTACCCTCATTGGATGTGTCATGGCCGACCATGAAAATCCATGGGTCAACTTAGGGACCCCATGGAGCCACTTTGGTTGGAAAATGACATAAATAACTTTTTATTTAAAGTTAAAATAAAAATGTCACAAGCATGAGTTGTTTTACTAAAACAATTTTTAAATGGGGTTATACAAGTCATATTTTTGAATATAAATATTTATTACAAAGATAAATAGATTTAATACAACATGATATTTTGTTTATAATTTTTAGACATTAAATATATTAAATTATTTGTGACATCATGATGATGCAACGATTACCTCATTAATAAGGGATTTAAATAAAATTAAATGATAATGTTAAAAATATAAATTACACTTGTCAAAGACCTATTGGATGAGTATATTTCGACCTCTTACCACCTTATCCTAGAAATACATCAATGTGGGACCTTTAAAATCTGAAACTCAATTGAAAATTAAGTAACATTTTGTAACTTTCCAAGAGTGCCTCTCCCCTCTTCTTATAAAAGGCCCCCACCTCTACCACCTTATGCACACCTCTCAAGCCTTTTTCTCGGAAAACCCCTGCTCATTTTGTCTCTCCAAATCCCTATATTTCTCCTAGAAGCCTCACTTTGTGCAGAAGTATTCCCAAGGAAGCCTTTGAGCTCAAATCAAAGAGAGATACCCGATTTTAAGGTAATGTCTTCACTTGTGTTATTTTGTTTTATTTTACTTCTCCAACCCCATAAACTCTTTTTATTCATTTATTTTGTAACAAATCCAGTATCTTTAAATATAATAGGATGTTGTTATAAAGAATATTCTAGCTACACTTACACACAACTACATCTAATGGTTAAAGAACATACTGTTTCTGTGGATGGTGAATTTCTGCCTCACGAAACGATGATTGTTCAATATTTTTTAACACTCTCAAAGGTAACCATTAAGATGTCACTATATTTATATATTACATATATAATATTTTTATGTTTTACTTAAGCTTATTTATTTTTCATTTATGGCACACCTTTACAGTTTCCATTATGCTTAAACGTGATATCTTCATTTTAGGAAGTGCGGACTACCACCCCCTTAAAGTTATTTGATTAGTTAATACCATATATGGTACATATAAAGGATAGATTTAATGATATTATATATGATACCATACTGGAATTATAATACTGTTATGTATCATTATGTTTTAATTCCATTAAATAAGAAATATAAATGGAAGTAGCGTTCATGCGTACGTACGGCTTACCGTCTCCATGAACGGTGCATTTCATTTCTTACCTCTAAATGTTATATTATAAATGCATGTATACAATGGATATATATGATATATATGATATCAACATAATTAATATAATTCTGGATATAATATATATTTTACCACATGAACAACTTGTAATTATAAAGAGTTTATTTTTGACTCAAGTAGCAATGATCTACAAAACAACCATTAATAACTTAAATGACTACATAGTGTCCATACCATGGTAGTAAGTGATATAGAAGGAATAATTAAAATGAAAAATGTTCTTAATAAAGTATAAATTAACTCACGTTTATTATTTAGGAGGTTAAAGAATGATCGAGTCAAGTCAGACCCGAGGTAAGGGATCCTACCTCTCTATTTCTTTTCAAGTACTCTTTTTATGTCATTTCTTGTATGCTCCATGTTCTTATGTTGGAGGATGTTATTTTATATTACTCTTGCTGTAATTTTTATTTTAATTTGATGAGATACCCTATTTGATCTCATCAATCCATTTTCAGAAGTTTTACGTGGCGCTGTTGGCTGCCGTATTTTCATAAGGGGATTTTCATCTCACTTTCTTATTCCTGTGAGATTCATGCTACATTGGACACTATTTATTTTTGTGTGGTGTATGTACTGCCCATTATTTTACTATTTGTATAATATAATCTCATTTATGGGTAGTTAAATATTCATTGTATGACCCTTCTTTCATGGGGTGTACATTTTGAAAGTTGTCCAAATCAGTAAGGGAACCTTTCACCCTCCTCTTTTTAAAAGTCTTCTTTTGTTATGTCTTTTAATTTACATATTTTTATGTTGGGAAATGTTCTTATATATCCTTTTTGATGTAAATTTTATGTCTAAGTGATGAGATACCATTTTATCTCTCATAAACTAATTTTATGAATTTTAAAGTGACGCCGTTAGGCTGTCGAATTTTACCAAGGGAAATTCTTAACCCAATTTTGATTTCATTGGGTTCAACATGTAGTTATTGTATATGTCATCCTTTGAATATGTGTGAATGACCTTTGATTGTTTTTCAATTATTACCCACTTATGTTGGGTGTATTTATATTTGACACACATAATTATCAGATTGATTTATCCTTAATTTAAGGATACCTTCTTTATAAGGGATTTCATCCCATTTTACATTTCTATTGAGACTTCATTGTTGTTATGCACCAATTCACTCTTATATGATGTATATACTGTACCTTGGAATATTATATCATGAATCCATTTATTCTCATGATATTATAAAGTTTTTATTAAATTTTATTCCTCAATTTTGGTATTCAAGTGTCCCTCATTTTGTTAAAAACCCTTTAAATAAGATATCATTTTAAATGTTTTAATGATTTATTCTTATAAATATTTCTCATTAATATCCATGTTTTAGAATATGGTTTTAATGATTTAATTATATGGATATTAATGGTTTAAAATGTTAAAAACATTAATGTGGTATGGGACACTTTGATTCAAAAAATATCTTTATTAAATGTTTTAAATGGTTTTGAAAATGGTTTTTAGAATGGATTCATTATCTTAGAATGTCATATTGTTATTGAAATGTGGGAATGAACTCTTTCCTTTATTCATAAGTTATGTGCTATGATTATGTTATAGTTATTGTGCATTTTTTATGAAGATGGGTGGTTCCGTGATAAACTAAGGGAGGGTGAGCCCGATATAGCTCTCCAATGCATTGGGTAACACGAAGGAGTTAAACATTAAGGTTTCTCCAAAGAAATTTAGGGAATATACTGTGATGGGTATTCCAAACATAACCAAGAAAGTAAATCCCTACATAAGAATGTTATGAATGCCTAATGTTACCTTTAGGTCTTATGATTTCTATGATTTATTCAAGATTTTATGAGGTATGTTAAAGTGCTTATGTTTTATGGGTAAAGTATGATTTCATTCTTATGTATATATGTACTCATGTTTCCTCTCCATACTTTTTATAACCCATACTGAGCTTTTTATGCTCAACCCAAGTTTTTGAAATGTTTTTCACAGGTCAAGGGAATGGTACATGATACAATGATAGTGTCAAGGAAGTGTCAAGAAAGAATCTATGTTTTATTTTAAATATGTTTTCGTTGATGGGATAAATGAATACTATCTTTATGTAACCACTTTGTTTAAATGTGTAATGTAATGCATGTTTTATGATCTAATTCTTTAAAACTCTAAACCTGAAAAGATCCTCAATGTGTAATCTTGTAATAACTCAAGATTAAGTAAGGTTTAAGGTTGGGGCCTTATATTAGGCTCATTTCATCATTTTTATATATCGATGATGTTATTTTAGTGTGAAATCTTATTCCCTTTTAGGGAATTTTTTTGTTCATATATTTATTTCAATATAGTAATAACTAAGGGCCAATACCGAGAGTGGAACCATCTAAAGTAATATGGTATGTGGACTATACCTTTTCCCTTACATTTTTGTTGTTTATATCTTATTTTTATTATTCTAAATCAATAAACTTATGATAATTTATTTCTTAATTAATTAAACCTTGAAAATTTGTTGAATTCATGATTAAGATAGCAATGGAAACTTTAAACAAGGTTTTAGGTTGGTGAACATAGGCCAAACCACCCATGGGGTGTGTATTTTACTTAATTCATGATTATGTGACCCTTGTGGTGAATTGAGATCATTCTTCTTTATAGGGAGTTGAATATGGTAATAAACTGGATTGTTAAAGTTTTCAACCACCATAAACCACATTTTCATTTGTTTATGGATGGTATGAAATAGACAAACCATTAGATTTTATAATAATATGAAATATCTTATGATATGGTTTATTAAATAGTGAATGAATTGGTTATGATGATAATGGATGGAATAATATGGAACTGATCAGTGCCAAAGATTTGAAACCATTGGGATAGCCATTTAAACCATTGCAATAGAATATCCCAATGTATGCACACACTGTTGGCATGATTGTCGTTGCAATATCCCTATACCAATAGTTCTGTTGGATCCGTTAGTATAGACTACCTAAAGTTAATATATGCCAACAGTTTCAATGAAATCATTGATATATATATATACCAATGGTTCATGAACCATTGGTAAACATGTTTTCCATCATATAATCTATTCAAATAGTTTCATGGAAACCATTGTGATATATGCATACCAATGGTTCAAGAACCATTGGCATACACTCTCTAGTATATAATCTATTTCAATGGGCATGGGGGGGGGGTATCCAGGGGGTGGGTAGGATGTCCATGGGGGTGGGGGTTTCCAGGGGGGCTATCCAAGGGGTGGGGGTGTCCTTGATGGTGGGGGTGGGGTGGGGTGTCCAGTGGGTGTCTAAGTGGGTGGTGGTGTCAAGGGGGTGCGTGGGCTGCCAAACCCCCTACCCCTTAGACATCCCCCACCCCCTGGACAGCCCCCACCCCCTTGGACACCTGCATCCCCATAGAAAACCCCCAACCCACTGAACTTCCCCCCCACCCCCCAGACACACCCACCCCCTACACACCCACCCCCATGGACAGCTCCTCCCAACCCTCTTGACATCCCCCACCCCCAGATACCCCCACCCCCTGGACACTACCTACACCTTGGATAGTCCCCTATCCCCCCTTGACACCACCACCACCCTTGGACACCCCTACCCCTTTGGATAGACCCCTCAACCCTAAGACACCACCCCCACCCCCTTGAACACCCCTGGACACCCCCACCCCCTTGGACAACCCCCACCCCCATGGATAGCCCCAACCCCCGGGACAACCCCCACGCCCCAAACACCCCCACCCCATGGATCCCACCTATTCCCTTGGATAGCCCCTCACCCCCTGGACACCACCCTCACCCCCTAGACACCACTACCCCCCTGGAAAGCCCCATCACCCCTAAAAACCCCAACCCCTTAGACACCCCCTGGACACCATCACCACTTGGACACCCCCCCCCCAAACCCACACCTCTAGACTCCCCCACCCCTAGACACCCCTACCCACTTAGACATCCCCCTCATACCCTGAAAACTGCCCCCACCCACTTAGACACCCCATGGATAACCCCAACTCCTTGGACACCCCCATAACAACCCCACCCCTGTGGACAACCCCCGACCCTTGACATCCACACCCCTAGATATCCCCCCAACCCCCTGGACTGCCCCCCCCCCCCCCCGAACACCCCACCCCTAAACACCCCTACCCCATTGGAAAACCCCCTCACCCCCTGGACACCAACTTCCCACCCCCTAGACACTTCTACCCCATTGGAAAGCCCCATCACCCCTGGAAAGCAACACCACCCCCATAGACACCCACTATACACCACCGCCCCTTGAACATCCCCCACCCCTAGAGGGCCCACCCCCTGGACAGCCCCCACCCCCTAGATGGACCCCACCCCCTGGGACACCCTCCCACACCATCCCCTAGACAACCCCCACCCCACTGGACATACACCCTCCCCCTGGACACCCTCCCAACAACTAGACACCACCCCACCCGCATGGACAACCCCCTTGGAAAGGCCCCCACCCCCTAGACAGCCCACTCACCCCTGGACCCCCCCCCCCCCCCCCCCGTGAAACCCCTCAACACCCCCACCCCCTTGGAAGGCCCCCCCACCCCTGGACACCCCACCCCCTGGACACCCCCACCCCCACACACATGAAAGTACATGCACTCACACATCATTAAGCACACAAAAATAGTAAACTTTCATGACATCACTTCCATGGTTTATTATACCAAAAAATAGTTTAGCATGTTATTAAATAACACTATTACATTTAACATGATAGAAAGAACAAAAAAATAAAATAACCTCTCAAAACATAATTTTAGGGAATCAAAAATAAAAAATAAAAAATGAAACCGAGGAATGTGAGGCTTACTTGAGAGTCGACCTGATAGATATGGTGATAATAAAGATGATGAAAGATGTTGCAAAAATGAGGTTGGAGGGCACGACATTAAATAATCCTTTCTAGGTTTTCCATGAGAGAGAGAAAATAATAGGTCACCCGATTGAAGAAAACATAATAACAGAATATAAGTCGTGTTAAATAATTTAATATCTTTATCAAGTCAGTTATTTAATAACCAACGTGATAAACATTATATTATGTTTATAACATCGGTTATTTAATAACCAATGTAGAAAATTATTTATCTCATCAATTATTTAATAACTGACATAGAAAATACTTTATCACGTTGGATATAAAATAACTGACTTGATAAAGCACCCAAATTCGATCTTTCATGCCGGTTAGAGAATAAGAGATGTGATAAATCTAATATCGGTATTTTTTACGGTGGTTATTTTATAACTGACATAAAATTTTATTATCATGATATTTGACATTAGTTATAAAATAACTAATGTGATATCCATCTGTGTACGTCGGTTATATAGAAATGATATGAATAATAATGACGTGTTAAACATTTTTTTCACTTGTGTGATGTGGGACTCAAGGTACGACACCCGAAACCCAATAGGATTCCTTAGACATATCTACTCATTGTATCTGACCCACTAGGTTTTCTTTTCATTTTTATTCCATATATTTGACTGAATGTGATATCATGTACATTTATACTCTTTATATCCAACCCACTTGGTTTCCATGGACAATTCTACACCATAGATATGACCCACTAGGATGCCTTAGAAATTTTTACTCCTTGGATTCATCCCACTTGAATGCCTTTTACATTTATGATACATTGATTTTATACATGAGGATACCATGTAAATATAAACTCCTTGAATCCAAATTACAAGGAAAAATTGTACATTTATACTCCCAAGAACTTGAACTGTACAAGTTTTATTTTTGATTACACAACATTGACCATTGATAATGTTTATTCATTCATTACAGATTTCCCTTATTTATGTCTTCTAGATCATAGAGAGTATTGGTAGACTAGAAAATTTCAACTATACTTTTATTAATTATATATATATATATGTTTGTGTGTGTGAGTGTACACAGATTCTGATTATAGGCACAAACTAGATTTATTATACACACCATTGGTGGTGGCCGACTGAGTGTTATCTCACACCCTGTTCAGGACTTCATTTAGTAATCAAATAGAATACATGGATACATATACAGATTGGGGAAATACAATTATTGATGATTCTTGATTTCATTAGCTCATCGGAGTTGGGGACTATAGGTCTGATCGATATCTCCAGATTCCATTTGATGATAAAATTTGGTATTCTTATACTTTTTGATAAAAGTATTTCATTAGATTCTTCTTGTCATTTATTTTTGGTATTTTTTATAGCTCCATGAAATAATCATCATTTAAATTATGAGACATCTCTTGGATATCATTATTTTTAATATTTTCCGGGTAATTTATCTTCTGTTTTTGGTAGACATTATGCGTTAGAATTTTTAATCATTTATGATTCTATTTTAATACTATAATAATGAGGGTATAGTTTCCCAATAATAAAATCATAGTCCCCCACTTATAGTTAGAAACCTCTTGAATATGGGGAGGTTCACTTAATTACATGTAACTCACTGACCTAAATAACTATTTAGTGTGTCCCAGGTTTGGATGTTATAGTTTCGAATCATCATTTACAAGTTTACATTTTTCTTTTCAATGGGATTTTTTGTAAATATTTTATAAAATTATATGTTTTAAAATGTTATTTTAATCTAAAAAGTATATTTTTCTCCTGAAATTTTACATTGAAACTTTATAGGAATATTTAAAATATAATTAATTCATTTGATTTTAATTATGATTTACTGAAGGTATGATCCAATGACACCATAATTATAATTTCACCTTGGTGTTCATGATTATGATGATGCAGTATTTACAAAACCCATTTATTTTTAATGGATTATGTAATAATATCATGATTTATAAACTATTATAATCTATTTAAATAATTTATGATTATATTATGGTTGGGTTTGTAATATCCCCTAATACTTTTGGTAAAAAATGATAACTATTGAGGAAAACATGTTATCCTTGAGCATGATTTTATATTCACAATTTTAACTATAGACCTGGATTCTTACTCCAAAATATAATGCATGGAAATATTTTCCATGTTTGTATGTTAATAAATGGATCATGATTTCTTGTTAATATGTTTAGGGATGGCCCTTGATTTTATGTCCTTGTTATTATGTGCGGACATTATTTCATTTGTATCAGTTTATCCGATTTCCATATTTCATATCCTTAACTAAACTCATAGACATATTTCTATTTATACATGTTCATAATGTTATAATATTATGTGGATGCCACAAAAAAATGTCTTATGACAATGATATGATATTATCCCTTATGTAATTTTATTTCTTCTGGATTGATTCCCTCTGAACTACTACATTTTATGCTATAAATTTATATTATGATCTTTGATATATAAAGTAAGATTATCAATTGTTATGATCATGTTCTTATACCCTTATACTCATATTATGTCTAATTTATCATTTCCATATCCCTTGTCTACCCTTACGGGGCATCTAATCTCACCTTTTTATCTTTTTCCAAACATAATTTCGAAATTTGTTAATTATGATATGTATGGTAAGGGTGATATTTATGAAGAACCTAGTTTGAGGCGTTTTGGTTTACTTATACACCAATTTTTTTGCATCCAAGTTTCCAAAGGAACTATATCTATGTGATCATGGAGAAGATGTTTATGTTAAATAATGGATATTCATCTAAAAAGATGAATGATATATTTATGAAATGTTTTGGGTAGCTATAATTTTAACTAATTAGTCCAGAGGAAAAGATAGTAAAATGACCATGTATAACCTAGGATTTTATTAAGAGAGTCATAAGTTGAAGAAAAATCATCATATATTAATAAGTGTGTTGCAGGGGAAGACCTATTCACATTAATGTTTTAATATTCATATTTTTTTTGTAATACCATACCCATTTTGGTTTTTTTTATTCAATATAAATGAAAGCATGAAAATAAAATTTGGAAGGTATTTATCTATATTCCATTTTATATTATAATTGAATAAGTGATGATACTTATATTGTAAATAATTTTATTATATTCCTTTTATGATGGAATAGGTTTGTTTCCTAGTCCTAACTAAGGTAGTTTGGATGATATCTTAATAGAAATTATATATTGATACACTTGGTCATTATTATATTTGAGTAATATTTAACAATTTTATTACAATATATTCTAAAATTCAAAAGGGTTTTGTGAAAAAATGTAAGGATTATTCATTTTTTGTTTTTATTTAATGGTTAAAAAACATATATCTAATGGTATAAATAACCTTGAAATTTAATTTTAGGATAAGTTTATATTTTTGGGGACAACTTTTGTAAAACATGGGATTGAAGTGTAATTCACCAACTGTAATTTTCTCAAACAACACCTGAGTGGAGATGCTACAAGACCAAATATATTCCTCAAAAAATACAAGAGTCTGCCGACTAGTAGAAAGGGTCTATGGGTGCATTGGGGAGATTATACCCTTGGTAAACATGCCCAAACACCATAAACAAAAAATAATAATACAAAAACATAGGATATCAAACTTCCTAGTGTTACATACCTCACTTACATAGAGATGGGGAGAAAAAGGAATCTTCTTAGTGAAATGAGTGGTGTATATAGACAAAATCTTGGATCCATAATATTTATCCATGAATTACTGAGTATGATTTAGGTTTACTGTACTAAAATATTACTCCTTGATGAAAGGGACATTGAATGTCATCCATGCTAGACCTTCATATCTACCTACCTTGTTTATAACACCACACCACTTCCTTGATGTTATATTAAGAATGAATGTATCTATATTCATAAGATAATAACATGTTATCCCCTTTAGATCAATGATTTCCTGAAGGATTTCAATATAGTCAATAGCATCATGACGACCCCTGATGCCCTAAAAGGATCATGGGTGTTGGAGATGAATTTTTGGAGTATAATCAACTATAGTCTCGGAAAATACATTAGGATGAACATGAAATAAATTAAATACTCATATATAAAGTTTTCATTCAACATTAACTATTGGATAAGGTCATATATACTAGAAAAAATGGTATTTTATCCCTTCTAAGAGCATAATGTCCAACTTCTCTAGGTGTCCCTATAAGATGACATCGAGGTGAAACTATTTTCAATGCTATATATATTCTTTACAAGTTACCTAACAACATAAATAATATAATTAAAAAATAAATTCAGAATCACACACAATGGATTTCTGTCAAATGTCATATCCAGGGATATACCCATCATATGGTACAACCATCATAGTACTATCATTAAGTCAAGCCTATCCCTCTTAACATTCATTTAATCCATAATTAGACACACACACACACACACAAAATAATTGTATACACATGTTCAAATAATTACATTTAGTAAAATGTATTGAAGTAGAAAATAATATATGTGTATCCAAGATCAAATCACAATTCATGGCATTTAATTGAAGAACTATTGTAGATAACATAATATTTATATATATGAAATATGATCCTACATGCCTAAAAATGATGCATGAACACACCCAAATATCATAAAATTGTAACAAAAATGACATAATTGTTAAAATGGATTTCTATTACTCATGAGATGGATAGACATATGGAAACTCCCCTACCCATGTTCCAAATGTCCGGTCTCCTTTATACCATTACCCAAAAATAAAAAAATGGAAATGTCAACCTTTTGTAAAAATTTTCAGTGCCCCAACAATATATTCTCGAACAATACCCGTGTGGAGATTCTACATGACCTCACTCAAAACTCTCTATAACACCCTATCTATTTAGAAAAAATTAATTATATTCCTAATATCTTTCTTAATAGGAGGCACTAAGCTTTTAGATAATTGTGATATAAAAGAAGTATATTAATATTTAAATGTGTCTATTATAACCTAACCATTGAATTGGATAGTATTAATATTAGAAATAACATTATTTAATATATTTCTATTGTACCTAAAAAATAAAAATGAATTTATTATTATTTTTAAATAGGAACTCATTTTTTAGTGAAGTCAATTTATGCTTAAAAATGAATTTTCTTAAGAAAGTATTTGGGTTTCATTTTTTCCATTGAAAATATAATAAACTTATTCCAATTAAATATATTTTATTTTATAAAATGAATATTATCTTTTAAACATGGTATCCAAAATAAATTTTAGTGAAATTTTAGGTTTTTTAAAAAATGACGATTTTTCAATGAATAGTGATAAATATAAATTTTTCAAATACTATCATTTCATTTCATTACATCATGTAATAGAGAAGACAAATTCTATTTTTTATTTAGTATTAAATTTTAATATGATCCAATTGATTAATAATAATCTATTTCATTCAATTTTAAATGGAAATATTCATTACTCTCATATAAATTAATTTTTAGCTATAAAAACACATTTTTCGTAAAAAAACTTTTCTTTATATTTATTGAATTTATTTTAATAATAATTTATACCGCTTATTGTTAATTAATCCTAAAAAATTAATTCCATATTTTTAATAAGTTGATTATAATTTTTTAAATACTACCCTTTTTTTCATTATGCGTGTTAAACATTTAATTTTTTTGGTTCGGTAAGGGTAAAATTGATAAAATAGGGTCAAAACTATTGAATAAAACTATACAATGACCTAAAAAATTCCAAAAATATTTTTAAGAGTGTTTTTTTGCGATCTTCATCAATGATTTGATGTTATATATGTTTTCTTCCATATATATTTTATAAGGGATTCTATAACAACCCTGATCTTTATTACACACATAAATATGATTTTTTACCAAAAATTGAACTTAAAAATACAATAATGATCGAGTGGTCTAGTTTTTTGGGCATTAGGATCATTACATAGAAATTTAAAACACATAACACATCATAATTACTGAAAAATTATTTTATACGACCACAAAATTCTTTCGTACTTTGCGTTGCATGGGATAACATGAGGACATGCATAAGAAAAGGGTGATCTATAATGCCCAGTGGAGGAGTAAACAAGGAATAACATGAAGCATATAGTATATGTTAGGCAATAGGAACATAAATAGATCATAATAGAAAGATGAACATAAAGGAATGATATAACATGACTATCACAACCTCGAAATATGGAAAAAAACATTTCGCATGATATTAGCATGCACCAAGGATCATTACACATGGAGCATATGTAAACACTAATTTTACTTTAATTATAATGTGTAAACCCTCATTTCACAAGAATTATCATGATAATAATCTTTACCCAATTTATAAGAGTGCTATTAGGGACAACCCTTTATAATCATTTCATTTAATGCATAAGTGTTCCAAATGGATCATACAACATGGATTCATTAAACATAACAATTTATTCCAAGAATAAGAGATGCTGAATACATAAATGTATTTACTCAATAAAAAAGCACATGTTTACAATGGATAATAACCTATGTAAAGAAATGGTTTGTTATTCACTTATACGATTATATTTGTAAGGAAAATTTGGGTGTAACTTCGGCAACATTACAATGTAAAATAGAAATTTTAAAATGAGGAGATGAGAGAGAAATTATTCTCTCATTATTTATAAATGAAATAGAATATAAGGGGGTAATGTAACATAATATACCAACATATTTAATGGAGTTTATATGCATAATAAAAATAATTTCTTGAATGTAAAGGAGAAGAGAGTAATTTCTTGAGGAATTTCAGCATGGTAACAAGTGTACATGGGAGACCATAACAAGTGAGAAATAGGAATATAATATTTCAAAAATAAATATGAAGTATGGGGGAGTTGTGAAATTATACCCCAAAATTTTTAATTGAAAAATAATGTTTATGACAATATAAATAAATTTGGAAAAAATGAGAAAGGAAGAAATCCCATATTTAGAAGAGTGAACCCAAAGGATTGTGAATGGATTGAGAGAGGCTTTTAGGAATCTTAGGGCACCTTGGGAGGATTCAAGAGAGATTATTTCATAGTTTGGTTGAGACCCAAATGGTTTTATTTAATAGGAATGTGAGGTTGAGTTGTTTTATATATGAAAAGAGAGGGAATTCATTATTATTTATGTTTTGGACACCACACATTAAACTAATAAAAACCACAAACAATCCCATTGTTCTTTCCCATGTTTTTTTCCAAAGTGTTGTGGAAAAAATATTTTATCAGTCCATTGGACGAACATACTAAAATATTTGGCTTGCTTATGTGGAGGTGAGTCACACTCTCAATGAAATAATTTTAAAGTGTTAAAATGTTTTATATGTCCGGGAGGTTCCACCAAGGCTTTGTAAAATAAATTAAAATAATAAAATAAAATTATTTTAAAGGTAAAACATATATTGGGAGAAAAATCCTTTTATTTTATTTTATTAAATCACTATTCTGTCATTATGATGTCATAAAAGACATTATATATTTAAATGGTATTTAATTTTTACCCAAAAGTCAACTGACACAAAAATATTATGAACAATTCACAACTGGATAATTTCAAAATCCTGATTCTGAAAAAAAAATATAAATAATTTTATAAATATGTGAATTTTTAATTTAAAAATAAAACCAAAAATTTATCAAAAATTCATGTGTTTTGACAAAAAATATCTTTTAAACCATAATAAAAAATACAATTGTATGAATAAAAATTATACGATAATTTATGTTTAATAAAAATTAATTTATTAATAATAATTTATTAAAATATTATTTAATTAAAAATTCCATTAATTTATCAAAATATATTTCATGATTGAATTTTAACTAATAAAACAATATGTTATTTAAATACTATTTTTAAAGTAACAATAATAAAATATGTATATATTCGTTATTCTATACAAAAAATGCACATAATCATAGTGCTATGGTATTATTACATAATGACTTATAACACCCGCATAATACCTATAGGTAAGGTGTGTGATTGTGATAGACTCCTTGAGAGGCTCAAAAAACATTTCCTGAGTGGTAACCTCTATTAACTTCACTTCTCTCGTAGGCGGTTTCGTTCCATTTTAACATGTTGATGCTCAAAATGAGTTCTTTCAAGAGCGAATCCTAGTGACAATACCTCCTATCTGAGATCTGAAAAATGGTCTTCGTATGGATAAATTATACTAGATGAGGACATCACTTACTTTGTCTTAGTAAATTTGATTTGTTAAAGCCCTATAAGTATAATAATCATGTGATCACTTTTCAACAGCTATATTAGCAATGATAACAACTCTTAACAGTATTTTGAAATCAATAAACCTAAAACCAAGGAAGTGCGTATGAAATATATAACCATCTCACAAAATAAGAAATTTAATCAAATTAAGAGGAATTTTCATTAATAAAAGTTTCGGTCGTTACAATCATCCACTATAAGATATTTCTCCCTGGAAATTTTCTTTTCCCACACTAAAATAGAAGGGGGTAACTCTATTTCATCACTTCCTCTAATTCCCACATTTCTTTTTCAAAGACGTGGTTTCGCCACAATACCTGGACGAGGGGAATTGTCTTATCTTTTAGAAATTATTCCCTATGATCTAAGATCTTCATCAGTTTATCTTCATAGGAGAGGTCATTCTCCATTAGTTCCACCTCTGGATTGAGTACATGTGATGGGTTTGGTATGTACTTACTCAAGAGTGATAATTTAATATATCATGTACTTTATATAGATTCAGTGGGAGTGATAGTTGATAGGCCACTGCTCTAATATGGTCAAGGATCTCAAAAATATTTATATACCATGGAATAAGCTTCTTAATCTTTCTAAATCTCATAAGTGTATTCCATGATGATATGTGTAGGAATAGAATGTCTCCAACATCAATCTCTGGGTCTAATTGATGATTATCAACATAGCTCTTTTTTCATCTCTAAGAATCTTTAATGGGCTGTTGGATGGTATTAACCTTCCCCACCATTTTTTGACTATTTCTAGATCTAGGAGTTTTTTCTCCCCAACATCATCACCACATGCTAGTGTTCCACACCTCCTCCCATAAAGGGCGTCATAAGGATCCATTTTGATGCTTGAGTGGGAACTGTAATTGTAAGAGAAATAAACCAGGGGAAGATGTTGATCCCATCTTCCAATGAGGTCCATCGAGCATGCACTAATCATGTCCTCAAGTGTTTGGATAGTCCTCTCAGATTGGCCATCATCTTAAAGAAGATAATACATACGGAAGATCAAATTTTTATTTGGAGAATATTTAAGACTCTTTTAAAAAATAGAGGTGAATCATGGATATTGATCACATACAATAGGTAGTGGTACTCTATTAAGCATTAAAACTTCATTGGTATATATATGTGCTCTTTAATCCAATGAGAAATCCTCTCGAATTGCAATAAAGTGTGTAGTCTTTGTAATATGATCCACAACAACCCAGATCACATTGTTTCCCATGGATGTATTAGAAAGTCTCATGACAAAGCCCATTATGATGTCCTCCCATATCTATGTTTGTCTAGATAATGGTTTCATCATCCCCATAGACTTCTGCCTCCCACCCTTCACTTGCTGACATACTAGGAACATTGATGTATACTCAATGATCTCCTTCTTAATTTTATCCCACCAATAAGTCTATCAAAGATCTCGATACATATTTTTCATTCATGGGTGAATACAGAAATTCAAACTATGTGCATTATCCAAAAATCCTTCTTTAACTCAAAATTTGATGGAACACATAGTCTTGACCTAAATATCACAATACCTTATTAATTAATATTAAACTTCAAGGATTTACCTTTTCTAATAGTTTCCACTTTCTTCTGAATTCCCACATCATTCTTCAGAGCATCATTTATTATTTCCAAAATTGGTAGTTGAGAAATCCTTTGTGAATGGATTGATGATATTACCTTATTTATGATTCACATATCCATCTTCATCAAATATAAGAATATTGGATCTGTTTAAATTCTCATCAATGATAAAATTGATGGGTCCTTTCTACTTAGATCATCCACCACCTTGTTTTTTTAGGTGGTAATGGATTGAGCAGTCATAGTCTTTGATCATCTCTAACCAACTTCGTTGGAGCATATTCAACTCTTTCTATATGAATATATACTTGAGGATTTTGTGATCTGTATATATTTCATACTTCTCCACAAAGAGGTATTGCTGAAAAATTTTCATGGTGAATATTACGAAAGGAACTAGATATCATGTGTTAGATACTTTTTCCCATGAACATTCAATTTCCATGAAACAAAATAAACGACATTGTCATTTTCCATCAACACACAATGTGTGACCTTCTTCTAAGAATCACAAAATAAAACAAAAAGTTATCTACTTGTGGGTAGTGTGAGAACATGTGCAGTGATAAGCCTCATTTTAAACTCCTTGAAGATCTCTTCACATTCATCTCTACTAGAAAACATGACTCCATTATGTGATAGCTTGGTAAAAGGGTTTGACTATTGTGATAAATTTCTCACAAATTAGCGATAATGTCCAGCTAACCCTAAGAAGCTATGGATATATGTCACTGATTTTCTCCTTGACCATCCATCAATTTCATATATATTTGATGGATCCAAAGATATTGCATTGTTCTACATGATATAACCCAATAATGAGACTTCCTTCCACCAGAACTCTCACATGTTTACATTTCCTAGAGCTTCCCCATTTGCAAGATCTCTAGTACAATTCTTAGATTCTCATCATGCTCCTCTTTGGGTTTGTATTATATTATAATATCATATATAAATACTTCCTCAAATTTGTCGAGGTATTCTATAAATAATCTATTCATCAAGTCCATGATAATTTCTAGAAGATTAGTTAGCCCCAAAGGCATTCATTTGAATTCATAGTGCCTGTACCTTGTACAAATAATAGTCTTGTGGATATCCTCCCTCTTCACCTTTACTAGGTAATATATCGACCGTAGATCCACCTTGGAGAAGTTTTGTTCTCCATGTAGCTGACCGAACAAGTCATAAATTCAGGGAATAGAATACTTGTTCTTTATCGTTAATTTGTGGAGCTCACGATAATCAATGCAAAGGCACATTGACCAATCATTATTATTGATGAAGAGGATTTGTTAAACCTATGGTGAAGCATGTGGGCGTATAAAACAATTATCCATATTCTCCTGCAGTTGTTACTTTAGCTCATGAAGCTCCACAATTGACATTCTATATAGAGTTCTAGATATTGAAAAATCCCCAGGTATAAGATCCATCGAGAAATCAACCACCATTTTGGAAGGAAGACCAATCGATTCCTCTGGAAACACTTCAACAAATTCCCTCTCAATAGGAATGTATTCGGGGATAGTTCCTTCATTAGACTCAATCATATGTGCAAGATATGCTTTCTTATAGGGAGGTAATATCCATGCTTGATATGATGGTTCTAACGAATATTCATCCTCCTCATTTCACTCGTATAGAATCAGGGGTCGATTCTCCATATGGAGAGTGATTTCTCTTTCAATAAAATTGATGTTGGATATATATAGGGAAATCCAATCCATGAAAAGAATTGCATAAAATTCTACTACAGGGAGTATAATGAGGTTCATTAGGAAGTTCAGACCAAAAATTGTGATAAGGGAGGAGTTATATTCATGGGATGTAATGATTTTCTCATTTTCTATTCTCACCAAAATCTCTACATCCATGATTTGGGGTGGTGTTGGGATTGTTCTACTAAACCTTTGGGATATAAATGTATGCGTAGAATTATGGGATATAACCCAACCTTTATCTTTTTGATAATGGTTCTACATTATCTAATATATACTTAGTGATGAGTACTTTTAAACTATTATAAACATAAAGGGGAATCCAATGAAATTAATGGGATAACTTATAAATTACATTTCATTCCTTATCTAATGAATTTATAGGCTTAAATCTATGTTATCCATGATCTACATTGAAACATATATTCTTAAGGTAATTTTTTATTCCTTTAATAATGTTTAATACAAATATTATGAATTTACTAAAGAATATACCTCAGGAGTGTCGAACCAAGAGTTAAGAAAGGACCATTTCCGTACACCACTTCCCGTTTCAGATTATCTCAAAGCGGTGTTTTTGGGTTTTATCCCTAGATACTTCTATGCTAGAGCCCCCACTACATGTTCGTATCCATACAATGATGTATTTTTCTGATAATCCACTTACTCTATACTCACCAAAATTTCGAGATTTTGTTATCATACTTAGTCTTATCCCTAAGTCTTTCAATAGGATTTTCTAATCATAATCCAAAAAATAACTAAAATTATCCTCTGATACAGACTATAAAAACCATAATCTTTATTACAAACATAAACATGAATTATTACATAAAATTTCACTTAAGTAAAATCTGAGGATAGATTGGTCTAGTGTCTTTGGAACATAAGAACATTAGATAACAACATAAAAAATAAAACAAAATATCTTTATTGAAAACTTCTTTTACATGAACACAATATTCCTTTATACTTAACATTGCATGGGCTAACCTAAGAACATGTATAAAAAACGGATGATATATAAAGGCAAATAATGGAGTAAAAAAGCCTTAACATGAAGAATATAGTACGTGTTAAGAAATAGTAATATCAAAGGAGCACAAGAGAAACATGAACATAAAGGCATGATATAGCATGACAATCACAACATTGAAATGTGTAAACAACATTTAACATGATATTAGCATGAGACAAGGCTCATTTCACATGGATAATGACTAAAACCACAATGAACTTTAATTATAATGAGTAAAACTTCATTTAACTTGAATTATCATGATACTAATCTTTACCCAATTCATTGGAGCACTATTAGGGTGCATCCTTTATAAGCATTTCATTTCATGCATAAGTGTGTCATGCAGATACTACAACATGGATTTATTAAAAATAATAATTTATTCAATGAATTAGTGGTGTTGAATCCATAAATTGAGGTCCTAAATAAAAAATTTACAAGTGCAAAATGGTGAATGTCTTTGAGAGAGAAATGGTTATAGAATTCACTTACATGATGATTTTGGGATGGGAAATTTTGGTGTAACTTCGGAAGCATAACAACATCAAATAGAAATAGTAAAATTTAGTTTTGAAAGATAAATAGGCATCTTATGGTTTATACATGAAATTAATAGTAAGGGGGTCATGGGACAAAATATCCCAAAATATTTAATGCAATTTAGATGGAAAATATGAAATAATTTCATGAATGTAAACAAGAAGTGGGAAATTCCTTATGGAGTTTCGTCATGGTAATGAGTGTACATGGGAGGCATTAATGGGAGATAAACTTGTATCTAATCATTACAACATAATGAGATAAGTATGGGGAGGTGTGAAATCATACCCCAAAAATTCTATTTTAAAATAATAGGGCTTAACAACATAAATAAATTTTGACTAAAATGAGAATGGAAGAAATCCCTAACTTGGAAGTGTGATCCCAAAGGCTTGGGAGAGGCTTGAGAGGGGCTTCTAAGAAGATTAGGCATCCTTGGGAGGATTCTAGAGAGATTAGGGCAGTAGTTTAGTGAGATCCAAATGGTTTTAGTGAAGCTTAATGTTGGGTTGGGTGGGATTGTATATGAAAGTAGATGGAATTGATTATTATTTAGGTTTTGGAGACCATACATTAAACTATTCAAAACCACAAACCATACCCTGGTTTTTTCCCATGGGTTTTTCCAAAATTTGTTGGAAAAAATTATATTATAATTTAATTGACTTAAATTATTAAATATTTAGATTTCTTATGTGTAGGGGAGTCACACTCTCAAGGAAATCATATTAAAGTGTTAAAATGTTTTATAAGTCTTGGAGGGTCCACCATGTCATTGTAAGATAAATAAAAAAATAAAATCCCATTATTTTATAGGAAAAATATATATTGGCCAAGAATAAAATTTCTATTATTTTATTACATAACTATTGGGTCATTATGATGTAAAAAACACATAATATATTTTAACAGTATTTAATTTTGATCCAAAAATTCCACTTTCGTAGAAAATTATAAATATTTCATTGTTGGATAATTTTTTCATCCTTATTACATAAATAATATTCATTTTATTCAATTAATTTCCTAAATATGTGAATTTTGACTTTTAAAAAAATTGACATTTATCAAAAATTCATGTGTTTTGATAAAAAAACTTTTAAACCTTAATAAATATTACAATTTTATTCATAAAAATTATACAATCAAATATATTTAATAAAAACTAATTTAGTAATAAAATTTTATCAAAATATTATTTAATTCCAAAATCCATTATTTCATCAAAATGTATTTCTCGATTGAATATTAACTAAAAAACAGTATTTTTCCTTTAAAACTATTTACAGAGTAATAATAATGAAATGAATGTATATTATTTATTCTATACAAAAAAATAATGCACATAATAATAATTATAGGGTCTTTTTACATAACCCCTTATAAAACTCTCATAAGACCAAAGGTTATGGTGTCTAAAGGTGAAAAACTCTATGGGAGGCTTATATAACATCGCCAAAGTGGTAATCTTTATTAACTTCAACTTCACCCGTAGGTGGTTCTGTTGAAGATTAATGTGTTGAAGTTAGGATTGGGGTTTTCCATGAAAAAATCCAAGTGATGCTAATTCCTTTCTAGATATAACAAATGGGATTCATATGGAGAAACTATACTGGATGAGGACATCACTTCCTTTGTCTGAGTTAATTGGATTTGTTAAATCCATGTATTTATACTAATAATTTGGTCACTGTTCAACAACTATATTTGCAACAGTAACAACTCTTAATGGTATTTTGAAATTCAAAAACATAAAACCAAGGAAGTGAATATTTTTTATATAACCATTTTACATAATAAAACATTTAATGAAATATAGTGGCATTTTCATTAATAAACAGTTGGGTCGTTACAATTTATAAATTTTTTTATTTGATGGAAAATACATAATGTCAGTCTCATTTCTTTTGAAGAACCTAATATTTTGTCTAGGGGAAAAGTGGATAAAATTAGTTATAAATAGTTATTTTTATTTTATTTTATTCGTAATATTTTTTTTATTTATAATTATTATGCATGGTATAATTACCTCAATCTCTTATGAAACACTAACATAGTACCTATGCAAGCTTTATGAAATGTTACCTACTTATTTTTATATCATTAACATAATTATTTTTTTGCATGAATTGTTTGGGTAATTATAATACATATGTTATGGTGAAAGTGACTATATTATAAATTAATTTATGTCTTATAACATTGAAATAAAATTAAATGAATAGTAAAAAAATAAATTAATGATATTTTATTTCATATAATATTTTGTTAAATTAGTCAAAAATCCTAAAACAATTTCAAGAAGACAAATGCAATGGGAATGGTTAACAATTTCATCCTTGAACGATTTATAAACCATTTTTTACCTCATAATAAAATTTATAAAACATAATGATTTAAAAATGTGCTAGCATAGGAAGGTATAAGAAGTATCAACAGGGGTAGTTAAACTAAAGTTATAAAGATTAAAATGATAGAAAAATTTTCCAAATATTATTGTATGAGTTTATTTTGACTCTATATGAACTTGAATACAATATCAATCTAATTTGGAATCACTGGGAAATTATTTAGACTTTATAATATTTTAATGTTTTGAAATATTATAAGGGTCACTATTTCTTAACTTATAAGGGAAATATTTTATATTCTATTATATAAATCATCTGGAGTCACATAGATTAATAAAACCACATCAAAACCTCTAATAAAGAGCATTTTCCTGGTTTTGTAGGTGTAGGTATTCTTAAAAGGACATCACTATATTCCCTAAAGAGAGAAAAAAAGGTGGATATTTAAAGAGAAGGAGGTTTTATATTTTATGAAATAAGACATTACTTGTGATAATGGTTTATCAACTTATTTTTAATTGTTTTTAGACGTATTCCCTATTCACCACTAGTGTATTTTTTTGGGAAATATACTACGTAGAATTGTATTTTTTTTTTATGTTTCAAATTAAAATTATGGGGATTTGAATATCCATATAAGGATATCACTTCCATTAGGTTTTGATTTAGATATTACAAATTATGTATATGGGTTCTATATTGCAATATCATTTAATTTGGGGAAAATCAATGATAAATTTTATCTGAGGAAAAGTTTAAAAATATTATCCTTTAAACCCCATCTATTTAGTTCATTATTTTATTATTATATTTTTAAACTAGTAGTACAATTTTCCTATCTTTAGTATAAAATATTATTAATTACGATTGATTAATTATGTTATGATGACATATTTCTAAAAGTCATTTTGCTTCCATGGATTTACTAAGACGAAATTATGTAATGTTTATGAGAACCATTTTGTAAAGTCCCATTTTTTTATTCTGGTTTAAACTAAAAATCATTTTGATCTTTTTCAGTTTATCTATGGGTTGATTATTAATTCGATCTCTAGAACTTAATTCCAAGTTTTGGAAGACTTGAAGGTTTCAATTTTGGACTAGGGTAAATACCTGATAATTTTTGCGGGTGTCCCGATGAGTCACGGGAGAAAAATATCTGGAGAAGTCCACATTAAAGGATCAACACGGGTTGTGCCCGGTTTCTATCCAACCCATGTAGTTTACCTTGTTTAATAATGTTTTTTAATTAAATAATTTTAAATGACATTTTTGTGATTAAATTAAATAAGGTGTCAATAATAATAATAATAATAATGTTATTATTATTATTATTGAATTCATTAAATTATTTTTATTTTAAAAGAGTTTTAATTGAATAATTAATGAGAATTAACCGTTATGTGAAGTTAAATAATGAGTTTCATATTTAAGGAAGATGTGTTTAATTAAATAAGGAGTTTTGGAATTCATAAAGAAGTATTTTTATTTAAAAAAGGTGTTGGGTTTTATATATGGTTTAATAATAATAATAATGATATTATTATTAACATGGTTTTATGAGTATAATAATAATAATTAATTATGGTTGTTATTATATTTATGAAGAATAATAATAATGTATTTTGGGTTTTTTAATAAATCCAAGAAAAATGGGGATTTAATTAATTATTGTGAAACTGTGGTTTCATTTAATTAAATTGGGTGTAATGGAATTTAATCAAATAATGTGTAGCAGAAATTATTTTGTTTTATAAAAGATGAAATTTATTAGATGATAATAATAATTATGGTTATTTTTATGGGAGTTTCATTTATTTAATTTTTCATTGAAAAAATAATAATTAAATGAGTTTTGGGGGGTGGGGTTTAATTAAGTTAAAGTTTTGATAATTTAATTAAATGACATGTAAATGAGTATTTGGTATTTCATTTAATTAAATTCAAGGGATATGGAAATTTAATTAGTCACTACGAAGGAGTGGTTTTATTTAATTAATATCTATGGAGAGAATTAATTAAATAACGATGACATTGTGTTTTTAATTTAATTAAATTATGTTGAGAGAATTTAATTATATAACACGAAGTGAGGAATTTATTTAATTAAATATTATGAATGAATTTAATAAAATGATGTGTTAATGAGGATTTGGTGGTTATCAATGATGGGTAATAATAAAAGGCATGTAAATGAATAGTTATATATTATCGAAGAAGCGTAATATTAAATGAAAATATTAAATGAGCAATAAATGTGGAGTTTGGATTAATTTAATTTAATTCTAGGTAATGGGTAATTTAATTAATTTATTCTAAATGGAGGTTTTATTTAATTAAATTCAGTGGTATGTTTAATTTGAAATGCACTTTGGGACTGTTTTAAAAGTTAATATCAGGCTGTGTATGGTTAGTCCAATTGTGTGCGTCAGCTGCGTGGTTAGCCTATTTTTAAAATGTATATTGATTTAATTTAAATAATAAAATATTTATTTATAAGAACAATTAGGATGTTAGTATTAATAGTTTTTTATTTAATTAAATAAATGTTACAATAATGTAATTATTTGATTAATTGGGGGTTTCCTAATTAATTATGAAACATTTATTAAAAGGATAAATTAATGATAAAAATAAATGTTATTATTATTTTATTATATCTATTAGTTTAATGGGATATTAATTAGAGGATGTAGGGAGAAAGGTAAGAGAGTTAAATAGATGGTGGCACACCATGTAGGAAGCGCACGACCCCCTCTTGGTCTCTCTGGGCAGTGTTCACTACACCCATCCTCAACCCCACATCAGCACAAAGATTTGTCTAGTCTCTTTATGAATCTTGTCTGCCTCGTTAAGGTGAGTCTATCTGCATATGTTTTACAATTTTCATCGGCCATTTGTCTCCTCTCTCACCCTGTTTTCTTATCCAAAACCCAAAGGTTTGGGTTTAATTGGGTTTCCTTGTTCCTTCAATTCTAGGGTCATAAAGGGGTTCCTCTAGACTTCTTGGTCTGCATTCCGACTACCACCACCAGGGGAGAAGAGTTTCTGTTCAGTTTTGGTTCATTGCTTCCATATTCGGGTAAGGGTTTAAACCTATTATTTGGTTTGGCGCCCTATAAATTGGTTGCTTATGGTGTTTTTGTGTTGCAGTTAATATTTTTAGTGTGTGTTAGTCCCCTCCGCACTGTTTATGGGTTCCAATTAATGGTTGTTAAGGGAAAAGATAAATACAGTTTTGTTGTTTTTATGCATTGATAATTTTTACTATAATGTTTGATTACAATCTTTAATGGAGGAATGAGATAATTAGTTATGAATTAATTATATGTCTTGTGGTTGTAAAAGGGATAGTTAAGTGGCCTATTAATTATTAGTAGCCAATTTTGTCATGTTGATATAATTAATTATGTGCTTTAATGGATAATTAATTAAGGTATTAATTATGGAAAATTAAGTTGAATAATTTTGAGAAAATTAATTATGAGTTAATTAAGTTCTTTAGATGAAAATTAATCGAGGTATTAATTATGTGTAATTAATTTGATTAATTTTGAGATAATTAATTATGATTTAATTATGTTCTTGAGATTGGAATATTAAATAATTAATAAAAGGATTAATTATAATTTATGGATTTAATTTAATGAGATAATTGATCCATTGATTAATTGAGATATGTTGTTTTGGATAAATAGAGGCTATTAATGATGGATTAATGATGTGTTTTTCCAATGATAATTTGGATAATTAATTTTAGGAATTAATTATGGGAATGTGAAATTATAATGAGATAATTAATTCTGTAAATAAATTATGAAACATGGTTCATATTGTGAATGAATTGAATATGTGTTCATGTAAATAATAAAAGATTTTTACTTTGATTAAGGGACACACCATGGGTATGTTTATTTGTTTTGACTATATAAGGCCGATTGGGCTAATAATGTCTTTTAATGCATGTTTGTTTTTCATGCCTTAAGTTTTTTAGGATTGGGTTGTTTAATTATATGATATGCAATATGAGATGGTTACTAAATATCTAATCCTCGTTCAACTTGTTTGACTTGAGATGTTTATGACGTGCCTGTTAATTGTTAAAGTTCTATAAGAATCACAACTTGAGTGGAAAAGTTCAGCAAGGTTAATGAATTGGGTGAATCACGGTTTAGTGGACGAACATAAGAGAGAATCAAAATGTTTAGTGGATGAGCTTATACTCATACTTGATAATGATATGGTTGAATCTATGTTTAGTGGATGGATATAGGGGTGACTAAATATTATTAGTGGATAGGCTATTACTCAAAAAATTTTATGAATTGATTGAATCACTATTTTCAGAGGACCTACCTAGGAGCGAATCACTATATTTAATGGACAAGCACATATTTGGGTATTGGTTAGCTGAATCACTAATTTTAGTGGATGGGATCAAACATAGCATTTGTAATATTTAATTTATTATCTTATAACACTTTATCCAAGCCAAAGAACAATCTTGTATTTGGTATTTAGTTCGATTTCACAGACATTATTTAGAGACATCTACTGTGAGTGATTTATACAGGGGATGTGAGACGTATGATTCATCTCGAGATATATAATTTAACAAGGATTGAAAATTTATAAATGAAAAAGAATGTGTGATGACTATTATGTTTTCATGAAAAATGTATAACGCATGTCCAGACACCAGGTGAGGGATAAAGAAAGAACTTGGGTATGTAGTTACATTAAACTACATACATTATTTATGCATGCTTTCACATTTTTTAAAATATTCATTGAATATCTAGAATTGGGGATGAAACTAGTGTTCTTGGCCTACAGATATTTACATCTCACACCCTAACCCATCCTCCATTGCACTGGGGTACCCGAGAAGATTCTATTTTATTGCCGGATTATGTTGTTTTCATATACTTGGAAGATAGGAGAACAGGACCGAACAGATGCTCAAGATGCTCGAGTTGATCATCCTTAGGGATTTGAGTCATTGGTAATTTATTTTATTATTTATATGTAAACTATGAATTATTTTTTATCTATTTCATAGTTGTACCATCATAAGATTAGTGCATTGTAAAACATTGGTGTTGTCCATCTTGTTTTATACATGATTTATAAAATTATGTCTTTGACTGCTTTATCTTTATTCACACTACTTCCTCAATTTTCAGATATTTTACACTATTTTAACAATAATAAGTGGGTATAGTCTCTCCACTAATTATCCTTAGACCCTCACTACTAGTTAGAAGCCTTGGCATACGGGGAGATGTGTTTGAGGTCATGTGGTGAACGGTCTGACCACCAATTTATGGGTGCGTTGGCTCTGGACTGTACACATTTAATTTCTATGAGATATGTTATGATGAACTGACGAAGGATATATGATCTTTTCTCACACATACATATGAATTTTTTATTTTATGGTTTTTTCCCTTATATCCGTCCAATGCATTGGGTAAATCCTTATATCTCTTGAGATTATTATGCGGTACATGTTGATATTCGTGACCCACAATGGGAAATAGGTTTTGATGATTGATCCAATATGATGTGGGAAACATATTCCAATTTTTTATTTTTTTATGTGAAATATGTGTTGATACCTAATACCTAATGAAATAATGGTCTTCATAGTTAACCTTAATGTATGATATGGTTTCTACACCTATGACAGTTCCACACAACGAGAACATGTTTTTATGATTATGATTTAGACATATTGTTAATGATTGATTTAGTATGATACATCACTCACAATAATACTAAATTTTGAAATGAAGATGTTTTATTACAAGACTCATGTTTATGATTTTTGATATTTTGGGTATTAAATTTTATTTTATAATGGTGATCTCATACCCTTAATCTTATCTTATGTTTTCATATAATCTTCAATTGAGTTCTCCAATGTTTACACTTGTTGAGAATTTGATCTCTAACTTTCTTATGCTTCCATTGCCCAAGTTATAATGAATGTTTTTATATATGTTATGAATAATAAGGGTATAATGTGAGATGAAATTTAAGAGATATGTTGAGGATAATTCATGAAATAAATTATTTTGGTATCTAGTCGCAATATACTGTAAAGAAGTTTTGGATTTGGGGCATGTAATGTTATTATATATATTTAATATTCATTTAAATGGTTGTATTTTTTATATATGTTCGAATTTTTTATCTTTAGTTGGTATTAGAGTAGGGTTTAGTTAATTTGGGAGATTTAGATTAAGAAACATTGGATAAAAAATGGGGATATATCTATGTGTAGAAGAAAATATTGAGCCATGGTAAATAACATGTTATGGTTTTCCATGAAAATACATCCCTATCTTGATACTAGAATGTGGATGATGTTGTGGAATAGATGAACCTAGGGGTAATAACTCTTAAAGGGGTGTATTAGGTATTAAATTTATTGTAACCCATTCATAATGTGTGGGACTATGTCTAAAAACCCAATTTGACTCTCCTATGTGACATTATTGGGTTAAACCGCATTTTATTTAAAAGCTCTTATGAGTGATTTGAATATATAATAAACATGGAATACATAAGTGAAATCAAGGGTGTCATAGATTAGAATTAATTTTTCATGGTTTATAAATCCTAAGAATTATTTTTCATGATTATATTATTTCATATAATGATTATTATTTTCCATTCTATCTTTTTTTATTCAATGGATAGAACCAGAAGGTTCTATGTTATCATTAATTTTGATGAAAAATGAAAGGATTTCCCACATGATAATCTAGATAATATAAGTAATGGAATGAAAAATCATTGGATTATGCCGAATTATATATCACATTATTGGATAAATAATCTCAACATGAGTGAGTTTTCAAACATATATGAAAAGATAAAAAATGGAGTTTCAATGGGAGTTCGATTGATAAATAATATTAAGGAAAGGATATTAAAATTCATACATGTCATGAATATGGAAAAACATTCAATTTAATGTTTCAATGTAATGATAAGACATTTTATGTTTGAAAAATATAAGAATATAGTATGAAATTGATGTGGAAAAATGAAGAGTTTGAGGGTGGAAAATGAATTTCATGTAATGGTACAATATATAGTTCAAATTTTTTTATTTTGGGGAACTTTGGAATTATTTGGGACAATTCCGTAATCCAAAGGTTAACTGTAATACAAAAGATGATAATATTCTATTCTAATAATTAATGTGGAATGATTGAACAGTATATTTATTCACATTTGATAGTGACATTGTAGAAGTGTTTTATCAATTTTATTATGGTTATAAGAATATTGAAATATATAAATATTATTCTAAAAAGTTTTTTCCTAATGATTTGAAAGAATATGTTAAATGGTGATGATACAATAGATGATTCACTTTATGGTATGGGTGTAATTTTTGAAAAATCATCATTGATAGATAAATATATTATATTATGTACCTAATATTGAGGTAATAATGATAGTAGGGATAAATGGATGAATAATATTTATTTTGTAAATTTTATAGAATTATTGACCTTGAAACATATTAATGATTTGATGAAAAATTGACCTATGAATAAGTTTGTCGCATTTATTTATTTATTTAATATATTTGATAGTTTATGATTTTATTTAGAAGATAGGGGTAGATTTATGTTTGGGATGAAAATATGTTATCATTTATGTTTTATGGTTATTTCATTTATTATCATGTTTTAGGATAATATATGATCAATTGATTCACGTTCTTGATATATGTAATTAGGAAATACTACCTGATTTATGGGGAAAAATTTTAAACTACTTCATGAATAATATGTGATCAAAACTATTATATATTTTTGGAAATTTTTAATTTATTTACACATATTTTGGAGGATTATTAAGGAAAACTATTTATTAAATGGAATATGTTTAAATTTCGGTCTTATTGTTTTTTTTGAGATTGAGGTTTTATACTTATCTATACTGGATATATTGTGCTAAAAATCCGACTTTCCATAAATATATAGAGACAAAAGTAATGGATTTTCATTATAGATCTTATGATTCATTGACATTTAATTTTAGTGACTCAGGAAAGAAAAATTCATCCTGAATAATGTTTTTTTAGTGTAAGAGATGAAGTGAATATTGATCAAATCACACCAAAATTGTGAAATTGTGCTTATAAAATGGAATAAAATAATGATTTTTTATGTTTCTTTTTTTGATATGAAAATAATCTATCAATATTAGAAAAGTATATTAAAATAAAAATAGTATTGTTTTACCACTATTGTTATTGAATTGTTGGCAATTTACTCCCTAAAAAATTTATGGTTTTGAGGTTGCTAAATTTCTCAGGACCATTTTCCCTATCAATATATATTAGTCCCAGACATTATTTTTCTCCTCTATGTATAAATTTTCAACTTTCCTCTAATTAACTTTTTATTTGGGAAGTGAATTATTTTTTATTGTTGAAACTATTTGGTTTCCCACTTCCCCTTTCCAAAGAAGGTTTTATAATCCCTTTATACGATACATGTCTTTGAAAAAGATATTTTATAATAACGAATCTTCTATTATTGAGATAAAATTATAATTATGTAATTTATTTTAGGTGTGGACAATTTAAAAACATAAAAATGTTATTTATAAGAATTCTATGGTTGGTAGCTTTCTTAACATGAAATACTATGTTTTATGGAAATTACAATACTCTATATAAATATTATAATATAAATTTGACCGTTATAGAATAGAAATAGAAATGGTGGTTATTAATATGAGTAATTTAATAATATATATATATATATATATAATAGTCTAACTCAATAAAAATTTATTGATTAATGCTTAGTAAATAAGCACTCATTTATTATGATGTGATTTTGAGCTGAAAAAGGATCAGGAATTCATTTTGTATGTGGAAACTATACCCAATTTATTAAGTCTTTATAAAACATTCATTATAAAATAAAATTATTTTTTAAAATATAATATCAGAATTAAATTAGTTTGAAATTTTGGTATTTTTCAGAAATTATTGATTTTCAGGGAATAATGAGGAATACTAATATTTCAATATACATTCATTTATACTCATTCAATAATCAGAAATAAAATTATAAATTATGTTTGATTTCATATTAATGTGAAATATGATACATTTTATTTATAATAACCTATTTAAATCCATTTTAATTATTAATATAGATTATTTTTTTATAAATAAATTATTTTCATAAAACACAATTTTTTTAAAACAAATTCATTGCATTGTATGAATTTATATTTAAATTAATTACTAACACTTAAATCAATTGAGTCTTGAGAAATAAATTACATATCATGAATAATGATGTTAATTTTTTTAAATATCCCCCTTTTATTTTCGGTCATTAGGAATTTTTACCATTATAATTATTTGTCTCCGTAAGGGTAAAATGACAATAATAGGGTAAAAATGGGATATGATTTTAAAATAATCATAAAACATAGAATTAATATAATATATCAGTGGGATTATACTATAATCATCGATAATTAAATGTTATTTAGTTTTTTCCATTCCTATTTGGTAATGGATTATATATTTTTTTTATAAAGAAAAATAAAAAAAGCACACTCATTTATTTTAAAAAAAAATCTATTTTTATTGAGGATTAAAAAAGGATATGTGCTGTTCTAAATGGATCTATTAAATATAAATTTAATATTTTCAAGGCATAAAATTACTCATAATTTTTATATATGGTATAATTACTTTAAATTTATATGAAACGCAGACACAATACTTGTTCTACTAGTAAAAAAATTATTAACATAATTTTAAAAACATTAAAATAAAAAAAAATCGATGAATTGTGAATTTCCATTACTTTTTATTGTTCATTATCTTTTAAAATTTATTCCTAATTGGTTTATATTAAAATTTAATTAAATTAAATTAATATCTTGAAAAATTATATTAAAAACATTTTACCTTATATAGTATTTAATAAAATGTTTTAAACATAACAAATGTCTCAATGAGGAAAATTGGAATGTGAAATGATCTAATATTTCATCCATGTACTATTTAGAAACCAATTATTTCCAAATAAGTGAATTTATAACACATAATGATCTAAAATTATGTTACCATGGTTTTGGATAAAAATAAATAACAATGGATAAAAGAAATATATATGGGTTAATATGAAATAATTCTTGACTAAATTGTTTTGGATGAATTTATATTGACTCGATTTAATATTTAATAAGAAGTTAAATAAATATGAAACTAATTTTCAATGAATGTTGATTTATAATATTTTAATTTATTTAAAACATACAAGTTCCACATCCCCCACTTATAAAAGGCCACTTCTTCTCCACTCTTACACATATTTTTTGAGGTACATAGCTCCAGAAACCCCTTTAAAACCCTCTTCTGAAATTCCTTAACCCTGTTTTATAGTTGTTTTTATTTATAGAATACAATACATAGAGTTCTTTAGTAGATTGAAAATGTGTATTCTTCAATTTGTTAGAGGTTTGAATGCATAGGAAACAAGACAAGACTTGAGGAAATGGTTTATCATATCCCTTTTATTTATTTGATACATATGACATATTCATAATTTTTTATTTTATATAGGTGTATAAACTACCCATGAAGGTATTTTATTATTCTTGTCTTGAAAATTGTAAGTATTAATAAATCAATCTAATTTTATCTCCTTCTTAAGATATTTATTTGGAGATTATTATTGAGGTAAGGGGTTTATGTTATAATAAAATTTCATTTCATGATTTTCTATTATAAATTACTATTGTCGAAAATTTTATATAGCGTATAATTTAAAAACCATATCTTTTATTCTTATTTAGTTATTCCATTAAAATTCAAGTATTAGTTTATTTTTTTATTTTTTTATACTTAAAATTAAATAGAAATGTTTTAAAAGAAAAATTGACCTCAATTCCTCTTTTATCAACAAACATATTCTACTAGGTCCTAGATCGTCAAAATTGTTTTATGAATGATATTATTGATTCTTGGAATTTTTTTAACAGTTCATTTTCACATCATTTGAAAATATTTACAAAGTGTAAAATATAATCATAATAAAAATATTCAAAAAAAATTCATTTCAAACATTATTTAAAATTGTATATGTAATTTTTTATTTTAACATATATAAAACGAAAACATTATCCAACCATAATGACCATTATTTTATCTAAATGTTTCTTCACATATTTCCAATAATATTTTCAAATATTTCTTTTCAATATTATATGAATTTTTAGTCAATATTTTATTTATTGAAATGATATTTTCTCATATTTTGAATGAATTGTTCAAATGAAATTTTAATGAAATTTGTCATCCATGTCAACATTATTTTCGGATTTTTAAGATTCACTAGAGATATAATTTTACAATACCATCAAAATTATTTATATGGATGAATTATGATGATAATTATTGGAGTTTTATTTTATAGATCATGTTTCATTAATGCAGAATAATTATGTTATGATGAAATATTTATGAAACCCTTAATATTCCATGGTTTATGCTATGATGAAATAATGTAATTTTTATGAATTTTGTTTTCATTCCATGAGTTATGATATGATTAATTTATTAATGGTTTAGGGTCTTATGGAACACATATATTTGGTTTTTTGTAATTAGTGGTCCCTTTATAGTCCTATAATGTATTCAGTAAAGCTATATAACTCATGGGAATGTCTTGTTAAACAAGTTAATGTGATCTCTCTACTATGGGAAATAGGTAGTGATACATGATCAATAATGATTTTAGAAAAATGAGGTGATGTGTGATCCGATATGACATATGGCATATGCAATGATTTTTATCCTCTATGATATGGGAATCATTAATGATTGATCTTATATGATATGAAGATCTCAATAGTTAATCTTCACAAATTCTGTGGTTTATATTCCTATTATAGGGGCCCACTCATACAATTTGTTTTTCTTGATTTGGATTTCAACATATAGTTTCCAGTTTAATTATGAATATTCAATACTATTATGATTCATGTCTTTTGAATAGTATTGGTCATATATTATTTTAATTTTTAGAAACACTATTATATTGTGTTTCAATTAGATATATGATTCATATGTGCTAGAGAAAAAAATCTCGTAGAACATAATCAAATTTTACAAGAAATAATATAGAGAAGTATAATTATTTAATACATATCTCTTTAATTTGAAATAGTTGTGGATTTAATATCAATATTTCGTAATAAAATATTTTCTATAATGTTTAAATGCATACAATAGCACTATAATATCAAGTTCTAAGATTATATTCTTTGATATTTAGGTGAGATTTTAATTAAGGTAAAAATTTAATATTTAATTTAGGTTTCCTAACATATAAATATTTATAAACCCTTATTTATATATATGTAGTTTTGTTAAAATATATCTATAAGTGATGTAGTCATCAAAATCTGATGTAAGGAATATGATATATCCCTGAGAAAAATATTATGGTTCAAAAAATCATTCTTCAAATAAGAAATCATAGTCAATGGGTCATACTAAAAACTTGCAGAATTTGTTTATGCATATTTTTATGAGAACAAATCCATTAGACTTTTAAAAATTTGATACATGGATTTTGAGAAATCATAAGGAGGTTTTTTTGGGATTTCTTTGTTTGTTTTTTGATAGCATCAGTATATGAATGTGTTATAGAGTGAACCATATATCAATTCTTTATCATTAAGTTTTTATACCATATTGAATTAAAATAAAGTTAATTGGTTGTGTGGTCTGATATAGAGTCTTGGGAGATGTTTAAATAATTTTCATATTATTTTTTCAGTTTGATATATCAAATGAATAAATTCTAGAAAAAGTCCATATTTTAGATACATGAATTTTGTATATTTCTTTGTTAATTTTTTCCCATAAAAAACATCATCTCTTTATATTTTAAGAAAAAATCAGTGATAATGATGGTGGAAATGTAAAAATTGTTGTATAGTGATGAAAATATTTTGATATATGATTCTATGGTAGTTGAAGGAGAACATAGAGCTTTCATTCAATGGGGAAATGGATTTGTTATCAAAAGATAGACTGATGAATTGTTAATGTAGTTATAATTTACAACAGTGACATAGTGGGGAATATAATGTAGATATGCTCATATAGTTCAACATTTTGATCAAATAACTATGATGAGGGTGAATGAAAACTTAGTAAGATCTACACATTATTAAATATGTAATCGACTCATTTTATTGACACATTAGAGGTGCATGAGGAAATATGGTGCATGTGATCTTGACACTAAAAGTCTCATTAGACACCTCTTCACATTTATGATCTAATGAAAAATAGTTTGGGAAATTTTATAAACATCACATGGAACACTGTAGTTAACCATAATAACTATATTAATATAATTACTAATATTTAGATTATAATAATTTCCTGATGGTGAAAAAAATTGTTGAAATGAATGAGATTATCCCAGATGTTAGAAATATAATTAATAAAGGAAAAACATAAAATTTTACAAGGAAAAATACTATTAGTAGGAAGTGAAACATTTTTTTAATATTTATGATAAATGTATTTATTTTTAACAAAAACATAATTTCATAATTAGATGATTTAATATTTGAAGTAAGGAATTTAATGATAAGTTATAAGAAATAAACATGGATGTTATCAAATAATTATTGGTAAATATTCATATTTACTTTTTTATGAGAGTAAATTAATATATTTTTCAAATTATTTAGATTATAACAGGATGAAAACACATAATAGGTAATAAAAGAATTGGAATCATCACAATTTATTAATTATTATCCATTTGTTCATGTAAGATCAATGATAATGATTAATAGGGAAATGAATTATAATTAGTTTATTATTTATTAATAGAAATAATGTTAAATATCTCTATTAAATTTGAAATAAATTCATTTAATGAAACATGAGCTCATAAAATAAAACATTCTATGATGGTTACTTTGTTTGGAGGTAAAATGAATGGTGGATAGTAGAAAATATTTGGTTTTTAAATTAATTATGTATAAATTCAAATGTAATTATATAACTATATAAATAAACATACATTTATTTATCTTGTTAAAGGTCAAAAACAAGTAAAATAATTAAATTAAAATACAATATTGATTTATAATGATAATGTGATTAACAAATGAAAAATAAGATATCAACTAATGATGATAAATTTAATAAAGTTGAAGTGGTGTAGTATTTCATTGGTATCATCATGATATAATGATGTAGAAAATTATTTTTTTATAAAAAAATACAAATATATATATGATTATTGTTATTTGATGTGATCAATATATATTTCTCTGAAATGTTGATAAATGTGAAAAGAGTGTGAAAAAAATGTTTTGAAACCCCATGCACAACTAACGTAGATTAAAATGAATTAAATAATGTTATGAATAGAATACTACCAAGGGTGATAGATATTCCATGAGTATATGATGATTATCATAAGATATGATAACTGAGAAATTATAATTTAAATGTTATAAATGTCCTATAATGATGGTTTAGATGTGAGTATTAATGATGTGAGAATTTAGTAACAGATTACAGTGTTGTTTTGAATGTTCTTCATGAAAATGTGTGACTGGTGTTTTATTTTATGAAGGATAGATATAAGTTTCATATTTTAATGATGTTTTCCTCCTTGATGATTGATATATACTTCTTGGGATTACTAACATTTTAACTCCACACTTCCTATGTCCAATGTAGTTCTAAGGATGTATGTTTGGGGAATAAACATTACTGTAGTTTATTTTAAATATCCTCACCCATTGATCCGAGTTGTAGGAATATTATGAAATATATGAAAATATTTAATCATCAAACATAAAATTAGTTTTATGTTAATTATAATACTAATGTGATTACTTCCCCTCTCTTTATAATATTTTTTAAGAAAATGTTAAGGGGAAGAACCCCTAGTAGTTATGGGTTTAGTACTCCCTTGAACAATATATATACCCTCAGTATGGTATAAGTACTATATAAATGGGTTTAATACTCCATGAAAAAATTCAAATTATTAATAAGAAGTTTAGGACCCCATTGTAGTTATAAAACTGTTACGGTCCACTAGATATGTGCTGATTTAACATTATTTAACAGGATTATTCTGCATGTGTGATTGAGGTGAATCATACATTCCTCAATATATTTATGTACTATTGTTCAATTAGATTGTTCTGTTGGGAAATTTTCTTTATCACATACAACATTATTATCTTGAGCATAACACAAGTTCATGTTTTACATGGGGGTCACCTCACTACTTGAGGGGACTATACTAAGTTTAGTTACCCACTACAGCATGTAAACATTCACATTTATTTTATAGTGTAAATAAATATAATTTGGTGTAACTAGACATTTATTTAATAATTGGATAAGTAGTAGAGTAATAAGGATAGATAGGTTTGAGTGTTTATAAATGTGATAACATCAGATTCACCAATTTTCATTTTCCATTGTAATTCATTTGTTCAGCAAGATTTATTATGATTATATGTGGTATTTCATTCAATGTATGATTTATTTCTTTAGATTTATGATATAAAATCATGTTATATTTAGTGTTATTTTAAAATCTAATCTATTAAATTATGTATAAAGATTATTTTTTTTGAATTATACAAGTTACATGTAGAGGTAATTCTTGTAATGTCACCATGTGGATACCTTTTTTTAGTCACTAACCTATGGAATATTAAAGGAATTAATGGGGATTTTACAAACCAATAATTTGTATACACTATTTTAGAGTTATAATAAAATAAGGATATAAAATTTTGGGTATAAGGAACTATTCTTTAATAATTACATAATCCTTATTTGTTTAAAAGAATTCACTTTATTAAATTTCGATATAGATTATGGTTTATAGTTCGTTGAGATTTATATAATTAATATTCACTAAAAACATATATTACAATGTATATTATTTCACTCAGTCTCCATTTCTCCCATAATATGAATATTTTAAAATGGGAAAAAAATTATTTTTTAGATTTTTTTTTTGAATTTCAACATTACATATTCATTGATCCTACTAATCCTTAAAACTTGTGAAAAAGTTTTAAAAATGTGGTCTGAGAAAAAAATATCAATAAGGCATGTAAAATAAAGAAAAACCTTAGTCTAGTGGAAAACCTGAAATCCTTAAAATTTATTTCTTTTCCTCATTATTATTTTCGTATATAAGACAAACCATATATACATGGAATATTAACTCTTTTCTAAAAGATAACCTTTTAACCAATAGAAAGAAAATATAAACCCTTGATGGAATCTTAGAGAATCATATTCACAATCCCTGATCATTTGTGTTAGAAATAAATGGAGACCAATTAAATCCATAGGATAAACCACCCATGATAACACCCTCATTTTCTTTTATGATGAGGATCATTACCCATTGTATTGGAAATCTATATTAGGCATACAAATAATATAATCTATAATGGTATCATCCATTATATAAGCTAATGCCTAATACCATTTATAATCAATTTCTTTCAAGAACCATTTCATAAAAAATTTCTTTTTAATCATTCCCATTTTCATCACAAATCCATTGGAAAACTCTTTTGAACTAATATCAAAAAAATTTCTATTATCACATAAAAATAGAGTGAAATATCCATTTCTTTTAGAAAATAATGAAAATTAAAAATTATAACAAATATTTTTCAAATGAGTTTGTTTTAAGAGAAAAATGAAAAATTATAATAAAATATTCAGTTTAATTAAAAGGAAATATTGTCTTAAATTATATTTATTTCTCAATCCTTAAAAAATGATTACTTTCACATTGTCGATAAAAGTACCTCATTCAAAAAATGGAAACATTTCGCTTTTTAAACCATGTGAGAAATTAAAAATGTAGTAACAAATAAAATTTAACTGAATTCTAATTATATATAATAACCTTATTGATAATTTTTAATGAAAATGAAAATCAAAGAAAAATACTTTAAAGGAATACTTTAAAATATTGTTTTAAATAAAAACCACTTACTATAAATACAGTATAGACACAAATGTTATCTAAATCCTGAATGATACTCTTATATTATTTATTTACTTTATTAATATAATATTTTAGCGTAATGAAAATATAATTATCATTTTTATTTCATTTATCAAAACTTTTTACTTAGTTACATAATCTATTATATTTACATCAGACGTTTTTTAGATGTTCAGCTCGAAATCCCAAAATAGATTTAGTATGAAGACTGTGTTCAAAGGAAAAACTATTCCATCAGATTCAGTATCTTAATCATGTGATTATTATCATTTCTATAGACTATATACAATTTTATACCCAATAATTAAATACATATACCAAAACATTAATCACATCACTTCAGGGATGTGGTTGTCCAGACATATTAATGAGTGATGTTATCCATCATAAATGGATTGAAATATAAGAAAATATATGACATATTGTATTAAAATAAAAACAGTTATGTCATTAATATCATGTATAATTTTTAAATTGATAAAAACAACCATCATTGTGAGGTTGTGATGAGAAGAGAAAAAGATACATTCATGGTGGTGGTAATCCACACATGTGCACGAGTGATGATTTCATTTTTATTAGAGTGTAAAAAGAGATTTAAAAGAGTTATACCATAATCACAATAAAATTTTAGTATATTTAATAAATTGATGTTGTTATTTCATCCTGATTAAATATCATTTCAAGGAGATAGAAGATGAAATAAATTGGAAATAGGTCGGTTAGGACTTATAACTTCTCCTCATATATCCCCATTGAGTACACCTTATGAAATGAATGTTTGGTATTTTTATGGGACAAGAACTATAGAATGTTGCTATTTATGATTGGGAAATATTACAGAATTTATTTTCTGAACTATCATTCTAAAAATATTTTTAAGGGAGGATATGTGGTGCTAATTTATATGTGAGGAGAGGGGTACCCCAAAAATTACTTAATGTGTTAAATCATTATAAATTATGTTTTAGGTTCAAGTTTAAACCCATTGATATATTTCTAATTTAAGTTTATTATAAATCTAAACCATCTCATCCAATAAAATTTTGACATGTTTAACTTATATTTCCCTCAATATCACTTAGTTTTCGCCCATAGTAACACTTTTGACGATTACCAAAATATCAAAGGTTTTTACTATATAAGATTCAATAAATTTAATTTAAAATGAAAGGTTATCCATTAGTGGAAAATATATTGTATTATAAGCCGTATACCATTCAATTTTCCAAATATATATTTTTTTAAATTTTAAATCGTTATGTAGAATATTATTTAACATAATATAACATTAATCTCATTTCCAGGACAATTCACATAGTTTGAATTTAATTTCATCGATATCATAATTGTATTAAAATATATACATTTAAATAACCACTAACATGTTATATTTATCAATAATATTTTCAAAACAAAATAATTCATTTAAATTATATTTCCATTATTACTTTTTAAAAATAAATTACCTGATATTTCTATTACATGAGCAATTACTATTTCAGCGTTGCATAACCACTTAATGTAGATACTCCTTCACTAAAAATATAAAATAAATTAATATGATAAAAAAATTATTAATATTTTAAATAAAAAATTATAACTAAATATAAACATTTTTAATACATATTTCAAAATACTAGATATATTTAATCTAAGAAAGTGACATTTTGTTGTTATTCGTTAAATAAAATCATATTAATGTCACTATCAAATGAAAGTAGAAATAAATATACCAATTTTAAAACCACGGATGTTTATGGTAGAAAAAGGTATCTAATAAAATAATTTAATGTTTTTGGATGATATTAATGATGTATCCTACAGTTTTAACCATAATTTACCTTTTTTTCCCTAACCCAGGTAACAAATCATTATTACATTTACAATTAAGAAAGACCAAAAATAAAAGGGAACTATTTAAAAATTTTATCATTTGGGTTCCTAATTTGGTTTAAATTTTTCAAGATTCAATATTTAGAAGTGAAAAAAATAATAATTATGTTAAAAACATAAAATAAAATGAAAAATAATTTTAAGTAAAATGAATTTTTAAGACTATAAAATAAAGAAACTAAAATAATCTATATAATAATTCCATGGTAATTAATTATACTATAAATAAATAAGGTATTCTTATGCTACATGAAAATAAAATTTTCATTTTACGTGAATTTATTTGATGAAGGGAAATGACAACTTTGGAAATATCGGTATTTTAATTATCACTTAATTTTTTTTTAGAAAATGCCAAAAAAATTATAAAATAATTTCTACTTGATGATTAAAAATATTATATTTATTTTCAAAAAATAAAATTTAAAAATTAACAAATTATGGTTTTAAATGATGCTATATATTACATTATAATTTTTTAGTAAGAATAAATATTCTTAATTTGTGATTGAAAAAGTAGTTGATAATCTTATAATGAATATTACATTATAAAATATTATTATTGAGTATTAATATGGAATGATAATAATTTAATATTACTTTGGTTTCAACATTATTCCATCTATTATAAAAACTCCTCCTCATAATTTGATTGACTATTTCAACAAGATGGGATATTTTTCATTCATAATTTTTTAATTCCCATGTTAATTATCCAATCATATAGGTTTTACAAAAAAAATAACATGATGAATAATATTTTTCCACAACAATAACTCAAATAGATCTAGATTATGAACTGGCAGTTGTTAATGTGAAATAATTTCTTCCCATATAAGAAACTATGTGTTCCAAAAATGATATGAATTCCACACATATTTCCTTAATAATAAAACAGGAAACACATCATATTCCAAGGGTAAAATCGATGAAAATTCAACTTGGTATGCACATGATCTAACATTCTCATGAATTTTATTTAGCATAATAAAACATGGTCCTAACATTCCATTTTAACAAAAAAATATAACACTTTTCCAAGGAGATACATTATGATAAATATGATTACCTACCTAAAATGAAAAACATTCCAATAGTTATCTATATAAATACTTTTTCTTCTCTAAGATTTCTATAAATGATATTAAATCATCTTCGAATTTTTATCCATCACATCTACCAACCTAGGTCCCAAATTTTGTTTTCACTTACTTCATCCCAACATGCCAAAGATTGATCACACATTCTATATAATGCCTCAAATGGTTCCATATATACATTAGAATGAAAACTGCTAATATAATAAATTTAAACTAATGATAGGTATTGATCCCGAATTGTCTTGTAATCCATTTAACATGCTTGAATCATGTCTTCAAAATTTTTAATTGTTCAATCTGATTATCCATCAGATTAAGGATGGAATGATGTATTGAATTTATTTCTATACCCAATTAATTATAAATTCATTTTCAAAAAATTATAATTTATCCTGGGATCACAGTTATATAAAATTGAGATGGTAAATCCATGTGACTTGACTATCTCCTTTGGATATAGTTGAGAAAATTGTCCTAAAGACATAATATCTTCAATGGGATTTAAAGGTGTAGATTTATTCAATAAGTGAAAAATATACCAAATCACATTATTACCTTTAGATATATTTGTAAATCCAACCATGTAATCTATGAAATTATTTTCTCATTTCCAACCAGGCCATAGAAATAGATCAAGTATCCCAGTTCATAATTTTTATTCAACTTCAACCAATAGAAAATTAAAAAAAAATCATTGTAAACTCTGTAATTTATTTCATTATTCTATCCCACCAGTAATACTACTAATGGTCTTTATACATATTATTATTTTCAAGACGAATATAAAAGTGAGAGATGTGAGATTCACCTTTTAATTTTTTTAATAACCTGGATATAGATTGACACACACAACCTTTTTAAAATTACCAAATCAAATCTCTTGTAAATGTTATATTTAGCTAAATAACCTTTATTTATAGTTTCCACCTTTTACCTAAAGATAATGAACTTTATTCTGGGATTTCATAATTCTTCCTAATAATAACCAGTACATTAATACCTAAAACAAAACAGATGGGGTTCCTGCATGCACAATTCCAAGGAAATCATTTAAAAAATCATTTATAAATGTATTATGTTATAAACATATCATTGTTAATGATTAATTTTTTTCATATCAAAACATTGAATAGTTTTTTAAAATTATTCTAGATGGTAATTAATCATATAATCATAATAATTCATTAGTCCATTCCATCTACTATGATGAATGTTCAACTATCTCGGAGTGAATATATATTTACAACTATTTTGATCAATGTATTTTTCAAATTTTAGTCCATATAAATTATGTGCCCGTATTTTTAATGTAAAAAACAAAACATTTAGTTCCATATTATGTGTAATATATTTTAGATCATGGGGTTTCAATTGACGTAAAGCCCAAGAAATTACTAGATCATTCCGTATTAGAACACAACCAACTCCCTTCAAAGAAGTATCACTGTAGATGAAAACAACTCCATTTAAATTGGGTTGGGATAGAAATTAAGTATTCCAAAAAGTTCTATTCAATTACAAGAAACATTGATCAGATTATTTAATATAGTTTAGTTTCAACCCATTTATAGTTAATATATTCACTGGGATTCATAAACAATCAATTTTTTCAACAAACCACTAATAGTTACCCTCTAATCCAAGAAAACTATAAACCTCTATGAAAATTATAGCTCTTCAACAATCTTAAAAATCTTTAGATTTAGTAGGTTCAATAGTCATTCCATCTTTAAAAAAACATTCCAAATGAATTATGTCATTATAATGATGTTAATTTTCTATGTATTATTTTTGGATATTGTATAGATTATTATATAGACCAATATTTAAGACAATGTGTGCTTTTGAGGCCTTACATTCCTAGAATAAATTATTGAAATATATTAAATATATTAAATATCAAGTGAACATTTTTTTCATGATATTTTTGGATTTAATTCTAGAAAGGTGCCTAGATTAGAAATATTAGGGCACCATTTAGGTCAGAACATGATTTTTACCCAAATAGTGACATGACCTTTACTGGGGCATGAATTTTGAGAAAAATTATTCATGCCATAAATTGAAGAAAATAAATAATTAAATTATTATATTTAATCTCATGACATAAAAATATAATTATTATTTTTAGAACCACTCAAATAAAATAATTGTAGGGTTATCCATATAAACATGCAAATTATTGGAGAGTAATTGGAGAGGGTTGAAGGAGATTCGATTGGTGAATGGTGGAAGGATAAAAGAACGATGGCCAATGTTAGAAAAAATTAGATGAATTAACAAATGATCATAGAGTATCACTATTCTTCATCATCTATCGATCCGAATCTAGGCAGGATGTTTTCCTCAGATTGGGATTCTTTCTTTGTTCTCCTTTCTACAATGAACAAAGATCAATCAACCAAAATATTGATATTTGGATCGTTTGTATTACAAGATGGGTTATTTTCATTTATTAATTGCTAGAATTTATTTGTGATTATCAATTATATCTTCGTTATTCAACCTAATAGAACCAACTTTGGGTTGAAACAAACATCGACTGAGGTTTGATCCTTGTGATTATTTCGTGTGCTCCACCCCCCGAATCTTCTTTCATTGCTAGAATTATCCATTGGAAAATGGTTTGACATAAACTATGAAAATTGATCTCTTTACACACATTTCATGGTACAAGAAATATATATAGTATATATGAGCTCCACATGATGTGGTGGTGATTCGTTGATGGAAGTGGTAGCAGATCAGACAATTTGGACACTGAATTTTGGTGTTTATTGGTACACAATAAAGAAAATCAATCATAGGTATTTTTTGAACGTATTGTATTGCATAATATCAATGATTTGATAATGGAAAGGATTAGCCAACAATTCTCATTATTTCCAACATGGGGCATGACTGGATAGATCACATCAGGAGTTGAGAATATACACTATTTATAGATTTGAAAATCTGGATATTTCTACGATACATGACATCTATTTCAGAGGAACACCACATGCAGGGACCTCCCAGTGGTTGATAGGGGTTCCTGATATAGTAAAATACCATATAGTGTTTGATCCAGTTACCCGGCATGTGATTCCTCCCTGATGTATCAGTGTATTCCTCATAGTGTACACATATACGACTTAAGAGTACACATCCGGTGTAATGTCATGTACTCCCACTCAGATGTGTACAGTGTAGATTTACATGGTATTTACTGTTTACATCGACATGGTATGAAGTACATGGGTTGAGAAATTTCTTTTACTTCTACACAGTTATGGGAACAAACCATTTTATAATGGTGGGCCTTAGTGCCAATGGGGAACACCATGTAATTCTAGTACACATTGTTTACTCCTTTAGACATGGATAGGATCCCTTTTCTCTATATCTTGGACATGTCTTGTTAAGGTTTTGTTTCTTATATCTTGTTCTTGGGGGTTAGTATGGAATCTCCTTATATATAATATAATGATTCTATCATCATGACTTCTTGGATAATGTTTTTGGAATCATTTTGTGTTATGTGGAATGAGATCCTCTAATCATCATGGTTCCCTAGGTAGTGTTCTTGGTATCATTGTGACAAAAATATGTGGGAACCAATCACCTACATAGGTGGTTAAACCTAATTTAGTTTTTGGTATACCCCATATCCTTGGGAGTGATCCTCATCTATCCATCGTACCTCTTTATTCATCCAATGTATACTTATAATGATGATATCTGAAAAGCCCTACTACTTTGATGAACATCATCAGTGATATCTATCTCCTGGTGTGTGTTCTGTTATAATATTGATTTTTGGAACTATATAGATGGACACCAAGGCTATAATTATAGTTATTTCCTTACAATTATACTATTTGTATTTTTGGAGTTTCTCTGGATATTCTTCTTATATTTGTTATAGACATATACATGTGTATAGATGGCTGCTATAATTTTTTATATTATTTGTGGTCTTGGGGTGTCCAACTTGGTATTGCAATACTCAATAATGAATTATATTTTCTTGTATGTGTAATGTTTGGATTAAATTACTGATCTTTTTTGAGAGACCCCAAGGTACTAGGACTACACTATTTTCTACGAATATAGATAGGTCATGGTGTGTTCCGAAAATATCTTGATAGTAGTCCCCATCTTCACATTTAGGTTGGTCTTGTTTTTAGAAAATTATTTGTGGTCTTGTATTTGGACCTCTTTAATTCCATTTACATCATATTATACAATGGTTGTGGGATATAGATGCATACATGCATGGTTTTTCATTTTATTTTACATTTCATCACTGTATGATCTTGGAGATCTGTGCAAGTGTACATATATTTATGGTAAGCTATCCCATGTTATTCACATTCCTACTCAGAAATAGTCTACAGCCCCTGGATTATTGGAGGTAGGTTTGGGGAGTCACAACATGAGCCCTATTGATATGGTTCATGAAAAAGTTATATCATAGGATTTGGTTCTGCCTCAAGACCAGAGTCTATGGGTTTTGTTTGGGGAAATAATGTTATGTGTTTTGAGTCCAGATTTCAAGCTGGGGACTAAAGTGTTGGTGGGGATACCAACGTATCCATACACCAATAATATAAACACTTTATTTTTTACTCTATACACGATAACATTGGTTGTAGGTAGAAAATGGTACATGAATCATGTATGAAAGGGTTATGGTTTCCATGTCCTTCTTGAGTCATCTCTCCATATATAAACATTAACTATGGTACAACATTTTTACTTTAGGATGCCTCTAAAACATATTCTATCCAAGAATAAATGTTAGGATCATGGAGAATATCCCCTCACTGAGGAGGCATTGATATATGGTCAACTTATAGAGGTGCTACCACTAGCTGGTGCACCACCTATACCACCACATGTAGATTAGTAGATTGTACCCGTAGTACTAGTGGATGAGGTGAGCATGCTGAGCACCCTTCAAGAGTTTCAATGAAAGAGATACATTAGGTAATAAGGTGATCATAACCCACATATGACTGAGGACTAGCTAGTTGTGGTGGCACATGTTTTCTGTTTGGTTAGGACCCTAGAAGACCAGATGGTGGTCCTAGAGCAGATCCTTATTCATTAATCAATAAAATATTGGCGGGGTTTGGGGACACATTCATATGATGTAGAGTCTCTAGCATGGTCGGATTTTGAGTGCCTTTTCAATAAAGGGTTCTCTCTAGATTTTCATAGGGCTATATTTATCCAGTAGAATATGTAGCTCCTACAGGGCATCATGAAAGTTGATGAGTATTTATTTATTTTTAACAACCTCTTTAGGTACTCGATGATTATGGTTTTATACCAGATAATTCAGGATGATAACATTGATGGAGGACTACGTAGGGACATTAGGGATAGAATTATACATATATTCACTCCATTCTATGATAGGGAGGTATAGTAGGCTTTGTTGTCTAGAGTTTCCTCGATGTGTAGACACAAACGGTGGTTACCAAATGTGGGAAAGTATGATTATAGAAAATTAAATTAGGGATCCTACATTAGTCACATGGTCCTTGGAATTAGATATAAATCTGGAGGAGGTCCCATGAAAGAGGTTTGGTGGTTCGGGGCTTGTAAGATAGGTGTTGTTAGTCTAGGGAGAGGTGGTTCTACACATTGGACGGAAAGAGGCTTCTTCCATAATATTGTTTGAAAATCCACAAAACTAATTGAGTGATAGTGGATGTGTCATTGAGGTATATCTAGTGATAGGAGAAAGTGGGTCCACATGGTGGTTGACATGGTAGTGGATATGGGAGAGCAGTTCTACGTGGTAGATGGCTTGAATTATTACCACCACCACACCTAAGGGGTCCACACCAAGCTAATAGAGTTAGAATAAAGGGGCAGAGGAAGCTGTAGGTTATTGAGGTTTATGAACTAGAAACTATGGGGATGATATTGGGTATGATTAATGTCCTTTATACATTATCCATAGTACTAATTGACCCAAGATCTTGCCATTCCTTTATTTCCACTATTTTGGGTTGAGACGTAAAGATTTTGGATAAGATTGTGGCTCAACCCTAACACTTGTAGAATTATATTAGAGATGAAACAGTGATCACACACTTGTCTAATAGTGAGGTATGACTCTTGGATAATAGATTTTCTATTGGTATTCCATTTTAGTAGTGATGTGGACATATGAAATCATCTTATGTATGGATTTATTATCTACAGTTAGTTCCCATGTTTATTATTTTAGGTTGAGGATGCTTTGTTTCCTCAATGTTGGGACCAATTTTATCATTTTGGGTGAAAAGGGAAACCCAAAAAGTGTATGATGAACTCATTCATAATTTTGGTGTAGCCAATTACTCCTCAATTGGCTAGCTTGAAAGTTTGTTCCTTCTATGTGATGAGATTCCAATTTCCTATAGAGGTTGTAGAGTATGAGGATTTTCTCATGAGGCTATTACTCAAATAACTCCCCACTGCGAGATATAATTATGCATTGATCTTCACCTTGGGAGGGAAGTAATATACATACCAACTTACTGTATTGATTATATTGAGATTCAGGAGTTGAGGGTTAAGTTGGTAGACATGCAGAAGAAAGGGTTCATTAGACCTAGTGTATCACATAGGGAAGCCCTATTTGTCTTCACCAAGATGGAGGAAAGGATATTGAGGATATGGGTGGACTAATAACATCTAAACTAGGGGGCCTTGAAGACCATACATCCAAAATTGAGTATTGATGATCATATTGACCAGTTGAGAGGGGAATAATAGTTCTCGATGGTTGACGTCTAGTACGGTATCACCAGTGGTGAGTAAGTGATGAGAATAAATAAAGTCTAATTTATATGTCACTAAATTCACTATGAGTAATGTTGGTTATCAATTGGTTTGAATAATTCTCTAAGAGTGTTCATGGGACTTATGCATTGGATCTTTCAGTTCTTCATATACTGGTTTGGGCTATTTTTCATTGAAGATATCCATGTGTAATTCTTTTCTTAGGAGTATAATATGAGGCATTTAATGATGGTTTTAGACGTACTCTAAGAGAAACATATTTGTGGAAATCTCTAAATGTTATATTTCTTAATAAATAAGGTCCACTTTTTAAGACATATCCTCCAAGAAGATAGATTGGTGGTGGATTTATCCTTGGTCATGGAATTGTTAGCTCGGGATCCACCCTAGTGAATTGTAGAGGTATAGAGCTTCCATGGGATTGTAGGATACCACTATAGATTCGTAAAATATATTTCCATGATATCAGCACCTAGTAAATCTTTGAATAGAAAGGGGTCCCCTTTCATGTGGATAATGAGGTTACATTACTATTTTTAGTAGTTGAGGCAGAGATTGATGAGCAATCCCATCTTGAAATTATAGTAGGTGGTTTCCATGTTTGTAGTGTTCTATGATGCATCAGGATCCTGTCTTGGTTTTCTTCTAATGAAGGGAAGGTAGTTATTGAATATAGTCCACATTAGTTGAGGCCAAATTAGTGAATCTACACAACCCATGATCTTGAGTTAGAAGTGGTAGTCTTCACACTAATAGTTTGGCGACAGTACGTGATGGGAGAGTGGTTTATCATCTATTTAGATCACAAGAGTCTCAAGTATATATTTTCTCAGAATAAATATAACCTAAGATACATGTGATGTCTATAGTTTCTTCATAATTATTACTTCCAGATTTTCTATATTCCGGGGAAGGGGAATGCGGTAAAAAATTATCTCAATATGAGATAATGTTCGCAGTTACTGAATGAGGCATTGGAGATGTTTGCCTCAGTTTAGTTATCCATTCGGGATGGAGATGGAGTAGCTTACCTAATGTTAAATGTAACACCCCAAGCTTCCACTGTACGTTTCCCTTCGAATAATGCAATAGCGTGTGTTGTACGCAACCTCGAGCTCTAACACACACCACAACTAATTAAACTAGCCGTTCTGAATAGTAATACCTACTTTTTGAAATTTTATAAATTTTATTTATCAAAATGGACTTCATTTTTGGATTCAGAATATTGAAATTAGCCTATGTTGAATTTTTGGTATTTTTCTGAGAACTTCTAAATTTTTATGAATAGTGAAAAATACTTAAAAAAAACTTTTTTAATCAAAATAATTTATAGTGATAAATTATAATATTTAGTGGTTTTAAAGTATAATTATAATATATTTTTACCATTTTATCCAATGGTGGTCATTAGAATTAATTATCATTGAAATTGGACATAAACAATTGCCAATCTTTTGATATAAATTGTTTCTTAAAAACACGCTATTTGTTGTAATAGCGGGAATTAATTATAAAATTAATTAATACTACTTATATGTTTAGAATTTTGTAAAATAGAAATCATTTTTGAATTCGGAATATCAATTATAGCTCAAGGTGAAATTTTGGCCTTATTCTGAAAAACTTCAATTTTTGATGAATAGTGAAACCACAAAGTGGTTGTTAAAAACTGATTTTTCGTTAAAATAAAATATTACCACTTCTGTGATTTGATTTTCAAAAATTCGACATACATGGTTGTCATTAAGAAGTAAAATGTGGTTCAATGAGATTAAAATAATTTTTTGGTGAATAGTAACTTTTAAGTTCTTAATCGCGATTAGAGGTAATTAGTGTAGTTTAAGGTAAAAATAATGTTTTAATAATATGAGATGAGCTTGACACTTGTACTACTCCTATTGGATGAGTCATGGCCGACCAAGAAAACCCATGGGTCAACTTGGGGACCCCATGGAGCCACTTTAGTTGGAAAATGACATTAATATATATTTATTTAATGCTAAAAATTAAATTGACACAAACATGAGTTGTTTTACTAAAACAGTTTTTAAGTGGGGTTACACAGATCCAAATTTTGACTATAAATATTCATTAGAAAGATAAAAAGATTTCCTATATCATAGTATTTTTTTTATAATTTTTAGACATTAAATAAATTAAATTATTTATGACATAATTATGATGCAGCGATGACCTCATTATTTAACGATTTAAATAAAATGAGAAGATAATGCAAAATCCAACGCTTAAACTTGTCCAAAGCCTATTGGATAAAGGGATTTAGAACCCTTATCACCTTATCCACGAATTATATAAGTTTGGGACCTTTAGAATCCGAAAAAGCACTGTATAATATTGTAACATTTCAAACTTTCCAAAAGAGCCCCTCCTCTCCTCTTATAAAAGGCCCCCACCTCTACCACCTTATTCACACTTTCAAGCCTTTTGGTTCGGCCAACCTCTTCCCAAATACTCTCCAAACTTCTCTCCCTTCATCCTATAAGCTTTACTTTAGTCAGAAAGCCATTCTAAGGAGTCCTTTTGATCAAATCAAAAGGAAGAACCCGAAGAAGAGGTAACATTTTCATCACCCTCTTTCATGTTTCTTTCTTCTTCCACTCCCTCTTTGTTTATTATTTCAATTCTAAAATTATAACTCCAGTATCTTCTATATACTGTGATGTTATTACAAATATGGAACAACCATATTCAGTATTATACCCATCATTTGAATGACATGTCACCATACGTGCGTACGTACGGCTTACCGTCTCCACGTCGTGGTGTAATTGTTATTCAATATATTATTATTTAGATGCGTATAATAATGATATGTAATTCATGTAAATAATAAATATAACATGATAATGATTTTGTATATATGATATACTATCAAATTATATATTATTTTAACATCAAAATAATGATATTGTCGCTCGTGCGTACGTACGGACTACCGTCTCCACGAACGCGATGAGATTCATTCTCCGTCGTATCCATTCAAGTATAATTATCATTTGATGATTTAAAAATAATGTTTAAAGACATGATATCATTCTGGATATGAATAAGATACAACCTATCCATGAAAAACATGACTTACGTAACAAAACATATAAAAGAAAATGAGTAAGTTAACACCCGAAACAACGATAAATCTAAGATATTGTTAACAAAGCAATGTTAAAAGATCATATATGATATCATATGAATGTATATGATTCTTGTATAATTTAATAACAATTATTTCACCATTATACAGGAGGTTAACCTACCCCAACCAAGGAAAAGTACAAGGTAAGGGTTTACTTCACAACCTCTTCATTATCCAAGGTTGTTTATACATAATTATCTACTGGGACCTCGTTATCATCCACATCCATGTTTCTTAAAAATGTCTTTCAAAACATTTTTACTATTAAATGGAAAAATGGGTTAAAGTAATTTATACCCTTATACGTTGTTGAAAGGAATCTTACCGTCGTTTTCCAAACAATGTACTTTTTGACCTTTTTGACAAATTTAAGGTAAGAATGTTTTTTTTACTTATACGGCGGGTGCGGCTATTTTACGCCATTATAACTTCGTCGAAGCTTCCCTAACAAGCTTATAAGAATATTTTCAAAGTAAATGTATTATTTTATAATTATGGGACTTTTAAATGATTTCAAAAAGGAGAGATATTTCTCTCAAATAGCTTTGATTTCATCCATGTCAACATCCTTTGATGGGTTTTAAGTTTAATTGAAATTGATTTATGATACAAAACTTCCAATGAACATTTTGTGAAATATTTGACTGTGGATGTGTTATTTTATACCATCCATAGTTTATGGAGAAATTTTTGACATTTCGTATGCTAGTTTTAATACGAATATTTATGTTATGTTTAAACCTGTTCATATGAAGAATGTATTGGACTTAATATGTGACGGGTGGAGCCCGCTATAGCTCCTCGATGCATCGATAGGTCTCATGAGACAACTAGACGTGGAATTGGCCGAGGCCCTTTCCCAATTTGATTTATGGTTTTGGCCGAGGCCTTAATCATTTTAGACGTCTTGGCCGAGGCCTTGACAAAATGTTTCAGAATGTCTGGCATTATACATTCCCTCATTATGAAAGTGGTTATTGATATTTCATGTGATTATTCGTCTAGTAGAATATCCATGTGAGTAAGTAATGGAATTATTTTATTTTACTTTTTCCATATTATGCTGAAGTTCAAGTTCAATAAGGCTTTTGTTTTAGTTATACATTGCCTTAAATGCTTATGTTTTCTTATAAAAGCTTCCGCAATATTGTTATCCTTACTGAGCATCTGAGCTCACCCCTTTCAATGTTTTAATATTTTCTAGGATGTGAAGAAGTGTATTATGACTGAATTGCAAGAATAGTCAGTGAGGATATGAGTGTGGACTATGAAGACAATGTTATTGTAGTTTGTTTACTTTTTGATGTAATGAAAGACTTATGAATGTATCTAGTGTTTCCAAGGCTACTAAACTAATCGGTCTTTTGAGACTTGATCTTTTGTGATCATGCCAATGTTGCGAAGTAATGCACCGACTCTGGGTAGCTGGGGTCGGGAAGTTACAGTTGGTATCAGAGGCAGTTTAGTACTAACCTTGGAAGCTAGATTTAGATAAACTCTGATTAGAGCACATATCCCGAAGATAGACTTTGAGGATTAGTATAGAAGAACTTCCTAGAATTTTCGTATTGTAGAGATGTTGTGAGTTTTCCGAGCAATACATCCCTTTCTGGATACGAGCGGGTAGAGGCGGCTCTGGCACAGATGTAACTAGGGGTAAAACCTGAAAACACCGCTTTGAGCTAGACTCGAACGAGAACTGGTGCACGACAACGGGCCTTGCTGCACTCTTGGTTACGACACTCCCGGGGGATATGCTTTGGATAATTCCCATTATCTTTACAAACCACTATGAAGGGTTACGAGTATATACTTCCTCAAAGAAAACATTTTTATAATTATGGATTATATCCATAATTAGTTCAATTTATGTTAAGTGTTTTACAAGTATGGAATTATGTATTTTGATTCATGAACTAATTAGTTTATGCCATTATTTAGAAATGGCGCCTAGTGGAAGGAATGGAAACCGTATCAATGCACGCACTCCGTGTAGGGATTTCCCTCCTGCTCAGGATAATTATGGTGGAGCTAGTGATACAACTGGTGCTGATCAGCTTCTCACCGTACTGGGACAACTCACGCAGGTTATGAATAACAACCTTACTCGTATGGAGCACCCTGATCCGCAACGTGGAGGATCAATGCTAGACCGTTTCATGAGTCAACAACCGCCAACCTTCAATGGGAGTACAAATCTTATAGTAGCTGAGCAATGGATAAATTCCTTAGAGAAAATATTCCATGCCTTGGGGAGTAGTGAAAGGGAGAATGTTGTCATGGCAGTTTACCGCCTCACTGGAGATGCCGATCAATGGTGGTCACTAATCCAAAACACAAAGGAAGATGATGAATTAACAAACATGGAATGGCAGGAGTTCAAAGAGCTGTTCTTAGAAAAATACTTTCCTCGAGACCAACGAGCGGATATGGAAAGGCAATTTCTGAGTCTGAGGCAGAAGGAGGATGAGAATGTCGCAAAGTATGAGGCTAACTTTACAAGGTTAGCAAGGTATGCTGCAGATTACATACGTAACCCAAGAAGTAAGACTGATCGTTTCTTTGCTGGGTTGAAACCATTTCTCTGTCGAGCTTTAGTATCACAAACTTTCTCTTCATACGAAGGTATTGTCTCGTGCGCTATCAAGACGGAAAAGGAATTCTCTAAGTCTTATGACTTTAAATCAAAGCAAGATAAGAAGAGATCCGCTGAAAACTCGGGGAAAGGAAATAAGGAAACAGGGAAGAAGGGTAGAAATGAATTTCCACCCTGTGATAATTGCGGTAGAAAGCACCCTGGTGCCTGTCTAAAAGGAAAAGGAGTATGTTACATGTGTGGTGAAAAAGGCCACCAAGCTCATGAATGCAAGGGAAAGAAAGCGGCTGTCAACGTGGAATGTTATAATTGTAGAGAGAAGGGACATTATGCAAATGAATGTCCTAAGCGTCAGGGGAACTTACCTCAGAAGAGGCCAAGGGATCAAGGCCAGGCTTATGCTATCACTACTGCTGAGGTGGAAGCTCCGAAAGACATGGTGGCAGGTAATTTAATGGTTTCCTCAAGCTTAGCAAATGCATTATTTGATTCTGGATCATCGCATTGTTTCATATCTTCCCAGTTTGCTAAGAAAATTAGATATTTCCAATTTGATTTAACAAGGGAGTTGTCGGTCAAAACCCCTAAGGGAAGTATTGTTGCAACAAAGTTTTGTCGATTAGTTCCCATTAGAGCACCTAAATGTTCTTTACCTGCTGATCTCATCGTCATACCCATGATTGAATTTGATATAATCCTCGGTATGGATTGGCTTTTGGACCATGATGCAAAAATTTATTGTAAGAGGAAAGAGGTTACGATTCTTGATGATGATGATAAGGAACACCTTATCTTTAGAGCAGAATCGTTGCCACATAATTATTATCTAGATCCACCCCCAGTAGCTCAACTAAATTCAATCATTGGGGAGGAAGAGAAGGAAATTACTGAGGATGAGGAAAGGAATATTCAAATAGAGGATGTACCTATTGTGAGAGAATATGTTAATGCGTTTCCGGAAGATTTACCTGGACATCCTCCAGAACGAGAAGTTGAGTTTTCCATTGATTTAATTCCTGGATCAAGTCCCATATCGAAGACCCCTTATAGAATGGCCACTGTGGAATTAGTTGAACTAAAGAAACAACTAGAGGAATTGAGTAATAAGGTATTTATTCGCCCTAGTGTTTCTCCTTGGGGAGCCCCTGTTCTTTTTGTTAAGAAGAAAGATGGATCTATGAGGTTGTGCATTGATTATAGGGAGATCAATGCTATAACAATAAAGAATAAGTATCCCCTACCTCGCATTGATGATTTGTTTGACCAACTACATGGAGCTCAATACTTTTCAAAGATTGACCTTCAGTCTGGATACCATCAGTTGTGTGTGAAGAAGGAAGACGTTCCAAAGACAGCATTTCGAACAAGGTACGGGCATTACGAGTTTACAGTAATGCCTTTTGGATTGACTAATGCACCCTCTGTTTTCATGGATCTGATGAATAGAGTTTTCAAGGAATATCTTGATGACTTTGTAGTGGTATTTATTGATGATATCTAGGTATACTCCAAAACCCACGAAGATCATGAAAATCACTTACGCATTATCCTGAAGACTCTTAGAAGACATGAATTATATGGGAAATTTAGCAAGTGTGAATTATGGCTTCATGAGATTTCTTTTCTTGGCCATATTGTCTCTAAGGATGGAATTTCCGTTGATCCTTCTAAAACCAAGGCAATCCAAGAATGGCCAGCACCGACAAGTATAACTGAGGTACGCAGTTTTATTGGTTTAGCAGGTTATTATCGACGTTTCGTCCAGAATTTTGCCAGATTGGCTAACCCATTGACAAAGCTCACACGTAAAGGGATTAAATTTGTCTGGACAAAAGAGTGTGAAGAATGTTTTGAAGAACTAAAGAGAAGATTAGTCAATTCCCCTGTATTGACTCTACCATCAGGGAATGATGGGTTTTTTATTTATAGTGATGCATCGAAGAAAGGACTCGGTTGTGTCCTTATGCAGAATGATAAGGTCATTGCCTATGCATCACGACAGCTAAAAATTCATGAGCAAAACTATCCTACTCATGATCTTGAGTTAGCAGCTGTGATCTTTGCTTTAAAGATATGGAGACATTACCTCTATGGTGAAAAATGTGAGATTTATACTGATCACAAGAGTTTGAAGTATATTTTCACACAAAAAGAACTCAACATGAGGCAAAGGCGATGGCTTGAACTACTCAAGGATTATGATTGCACGATACATTACCACCCGGGGAAGGCAAACAAGGTGGCGGATGCTTTGAGTAGAAAAGACCATGGAGTTTTGAATGTGATGAGAATTGAAAGGGATCCAATTTTCTTGGATCTAGTGAAGATGGACATGGGAATAACTAAGGAAGGTGAAACATCAATGCTTTTTCAAATGGTTGCCAAACCATCATTACTAGAAATGATTAAGAGTTCTCAGACCAATGATGAAGAATTTCAGAAGAAGATTAAAGGTGTGAATGATGGAAGATTGAGGGACTTTGTGTATAAGGATGGAATTTTGAAATTCAGGAAGAGACTTTGTGTTCCTGATATACCTGATCTAAAAAGGGAGTTGCTGGATGATGCTCATAGTTCCAACTTCTCTATACACCCTGGGAGCACCAAAATGTATAGAGATTTGAAGGAACCTTTTTGGTTGGACAATATGAAGAGGGAGATTGCTGATTTTGTGTCGAGGTGTATGGTTTGTCAACAAGTGAAAGCTGGAAGGCAACATCCTGGTGGAGTATTGCAACCTCTTCCCATACCTGAGTGGAAATGGGATAATATTACTATGGACTTTGTCATGGGACTACCAAAGACTCCTAGAAGGAATGATGCAATATGGGTCATTGTTGATCAACTTACTAAGTCAGCACATTTTCTGGCTATACGGGAGGATCTACCACTTGAACGTCTAGCAAGACTATATATTAATGAAGTTGTAAGACTTCATGGAGTACCCCTATCGATTGTTTCTGATCGTGATCCTCGTTTTACTTCAAGATTCTGGAAAAGTCTTCAAAAGGCCTTGGATACTGAACTTCGTTTGAGCACTGCCTATCACCCTCAAACAAATGGACAATCAGAACGGACTATTCAAACCTTAGAAGACATGTTGAGATCATGCTCTCTTGACTTTCAGGGTATGTGGGATCAATATTTGCCACTGGTAGAATTTTCCTATAACAATATCTTCCATTCGAGTATTCAGATGGAACCAAATGAAGCGTTGTATGGAAAGAGATGTCGTACACCAACCTGTTGGGATGACGTTGGTGAAAGAAAACTTGTAGGCTCAGAACTGGTGGAGGAAACGGTGGAAAAGGTGAAAGTAATCCAAAATCACATCAAAGCATCTCAAAGTAGGCAGAAGAGCTATGCCGATAATTGAAGGAAGGATTTGGAATTTCAAGTCAGTGATCATGTTTTCCTGAAGGTATCTCCATGGAAGGGAGTCATATGTTTTGGTAAGAAAGGTAAATTGAGTCCCTGGTACATCGGACCTTTCGAAATTCTAGAACGAATTGGGGCTGTAGCTTACCGATTGGCAATGTCGCCAAGTCTCTCCAAAGTTCACGATGTGTTCCACGTATCTCTGTTGAGGAAATACATGCCTGACCCAACGCATGTACTCACCTATGAGGAATTAGAACTGGAACCCGATATTTCCTATTGTGAAGAGCCCGTCAGGATTCTTGATGTGAGGGAGCAGGTGCTGAGAAACCAGACGACTCGTCTGGTGAAGGTTTTGTGGAGAAATCATAAAATGGAAGAGGCAACGTGGGAACCTGAGGAATTTATGATGAAAAACCACCCGAGTCTTTTTATGCAGTAATACCCTAGAAATTACGAGGACGCAATTATTTGAAGGAGGGGAGAATGTAACACCCCAAGCTTCCACTGTACGTTTCCCTTCGAATAATGCAATAGCGTGTGTTGTACGCAACCTCGAGCTCTAACACACACCACAACTAATTAAACTAGCCGTTGTGAATAGTAATACCTACTTTTTGAAATTTTATAAATTTTATTTATCAAAATGGACTTCATTTTTGGATTCAGAATATTGAAATTAGCCTATGTTGAATTTTTGGTATTTTTCTTAGAACTTCTAAATTTTTATGAATAGTGAAAAATACTTAAAAAAAACTTTTTTAATCAAAATAATTTATAGTGATAAATTATAATATTTAGTGGTTTTAAAGTATAATTAGAATATATTTTTACCATTTTATCCAATGGTGGTCATTAGAATTAATTTAACATTGAGATTGGACATAAACAATTGCCAATCTTTTGATATAAATTGTTTCTTAACAACTCGCTATTTGTTGTAACAGCGGGAATTAATTATAAAATTAATTAATACAACTTATATGTTTGGAATTTTTTAAAATAGGCATCATTTTGGAATTCGGAATATCAATTATAGCTTAGGGTGAAATTTTGGCCTTATTCTGAAAAACTTCAATTTTTGATGAATAGTGAAACCACTAAGTGGTTGTTAAAAATTGATTTTTCGTTAAAATGAAATATTACCACTTCTGTGATTTTATTTTCAAAAATCCGACATACATGGTTGTCATTAAGAAGTAAAATGTGGTTCAATGAGATTAAAATAATTTTTTGGTGAATAGTAACTTTTAAGTTCTTAATCGCGATTAGAGGTAATTAGTGTAGTTTAAGGTAAAAATAATGTTTTAATAATATGAGATGAGATTGACACATGTCCTACTCATATTGGATGAGTCATGGCCGACCAAGACAACCCATGGGTCAACTTGGGAACCCCATGGAGCCACTTTAGTTGGAAAATGTCATTAATATATATTTATTTAATGTTAAAATTAAATTGACACAAACATGAGTTGTTTTAGTAAAACAGTTTTTAAGTGGGGTTACAAAGATCCAAATTTTTACTATAAATATTCATTAGAAATCTAAAAATATTTTCTATATCATAGTATTTTTTTTATAATTTTCAGACAATAAATAAATTAAATTATTTATGACATCATTATGATGCAGCGATGACCTCATTATTTAACGATTTAAATAAAATGAGAAGATAATGCAAAATCCAAGGCTTACACTTGTCCAAAGCCTATTGGATGAGGAGATTTCAAACCCTTATAACCTTATCCACGAATTATATAATTGTGGGACCTTTAGAATCCGAAAAATCATTGTATAATAATGTAACATTTCAAACTTTCCAAAAGATCCCCTCCTCTCCTCTTATAAAATGCCCCCACATCTACCACCTTATTCACACTTTCAAGCCTTTTGGTTCGGCCAACCTCTGCCCAAATACTCTCCCAACTTTTCTCCCTTCATCCTAGAAGCTTTACTTTAGTCATAAAGCCATCCTAAGGAGTCCTTTTGATCAAATCAAAAGGAAGAACCCAAAGAAGAGGTAACATTTTCATCACCCTCTTTCATGTTTCTTTCTTCTTCCACTCCCTCTTTGTTTATTAATTCAATTCTAAAATTATAACTCCAGTATCTTCTATATACTTTGATGTTATTATAAATATGGAACAACCATATTCAGTATTATACCCATCATTTGAATGACATGTCACCATACGTGCGTACGTACGGCTTACCGTATCCACGTCGTGGTGTAATTGTTATTCAATATATTATTATTTAGATGGGTATAATAATGATATGTAATTCATGTAAATAATAAATATAACATGATAATGATTCTGTATATATGATATACTATCCAATTATATATTATTTTAATATCAAAATAATGATATTGTCGCTCGTGCGTACGTACGGACTACCGTCTCCACGAACGCGATGAGATTCATTCTCCGTCGTATCCATTCAAGTATAATTATCATTTGATGATTTAAAAATAATGTTTAAAGACATGATATAATTCTGGATATGAATAAGATACAACCTATCCATGAAAAACATGACTTACGTAACAAAACATATAAAAGAAAATGAGTAAGTTAACACCCGAAACAACGATAAATCTAAGATATTGTTAACAAAGCAATGTTAAAAGATCATATATGATATCATATGAATGTATATGATTCTTGTATAATTTAATAACAATTATTTCACCATTATACAGGAGGTTAACCTACCCCAACCAAGGAAAAGTACAAGGTAAGGGTTTACTTCACAACCTCTTCATTATCCAAGGTTGTTTATACATAATTATCTACTGGGACCTCGTTATCATCCACATCCATGTTTCTTAAAAATGTCTTTCAAAACATTTTTACTATTAAATGGAAAAATGGGTTAAAGTCATTTATACCCTTATAAGTTTTTGAAAGGAATCTTACCGTCGTTTTCCAAACAATGTACTTTTTTACCTTTTTGACAAATTTAAGGTAAGAATGTTTTTTTACTTATACGGCGGGTGCGGCTATTTTCCGCCATTATAACTTCGTCGAAGCTTCCCTAACAAGCTTATAAGAATATTTTCAAAGTAAATGTATTATTTTATAATTATGGGACTTTTAAATGATTTCAAAAAGGAGAGATATTTCTCTCAAATATCTTTGATTTCATCCATGTCAACATCCTTTGATGGGTTTTAAGTTTAATTGAAATTGATTTATGATACAAAACTTCCAATGAACATTTTGTGAAATATTTAACTGTGGATGTGTTATTTTATACCATCCATAGTTTATGGAGAAATTGTTGACATTTCGTATGCTAGTTTTAATACGAATATTTATGTTATGTTCAAACATGTTCATATGAGGAATGTATTGGACTTAATATGTGACGGGTGGAGCCCGCTATAGCTCCTCGATGCATCGGTAGGTCTCATGAGACAACTAGACGTGGAATTGGCCGAGGCCCTTTCCCAATTTGATTTATGGTTTTGGCCGAGGCCTTAATCATTTTAGACGTCTTGGCCGAGGCCTTGACAAAATGTTTCAGAATGTCTGGCATTATACATTCCCTCATTATGAAAGTGGTTATTGATATTTCATGTGATTATTCGTCTAGTAGAATATCCATGTGAGTAAGTAATAGAATTATTTTATTTTACTTTTTCCATATTATGCTAAAGTTCAAGTTAAATAAGGCTTTTGTTTTAGTTATACATTGCATTAAATGCTTATGTTTTCTTATAAAAGCTTCCACAATATTGTTATCCTTACTGAGCATCTGAGCTCACCCCTTTCAATGTTTTTATATTTTCCAGGATGTGAAGAAGTGTATTATGACTGACTTGCAAGAATAGTCAGTGAGGATATGAGTGTGGACTATGAAGACCATGTTATTGTAGTTTGTTTACTTTTTGATGTAATGAAAGACTTATGAATGTATCTAGTGTTTCCAAGGCTACTAAACTAATCGGTCTTTCGAGACTTGATCTTTTGTGATCATGCCAATGTTGCGAAGTAATGCACCGACTCTGGGTAGCTGGGGTCGGGGTGTTACATTAATGGTCTTTACCCCTTCTATGTTTTAGTGAGTTAGTGTGGAACTACTTGGGAAAATAATATTAAGAACATACATACTCATATATCTTCAACACATTATCATTATCGATTTTCTAATGGTCTAGAGTATGTCATTCTTTTTATAGGATTCAAGATTGTACTAGTTATGTTATTTGATATGGATGAGAGATATTTTCATAAAACTCAATTGGTGGTATATCCAAGTGTGGAAAATATGTACCAGGGACTTCGATGTTAGTTTTAGTTACCACAAAGGAAAAAGGGAGTTAAATATTTTGTATCTTGATGCCTTAAATTTCCAGAATTTAAGGCTGAGGACCACGTTACAGTTTTATTAGATCAAAAGCTTGACTGTCTAGAGTTAAAGTGGTATTAGATATACAGGGACATATATAAAAGATATCCATGTATGTACTAGGTATGGGATTCCATTTGGGTGATCATAAACTAACTCACCATGTCATCCAACATGTTTTCCAAATGAGAGTATAGTTCAGTAGAGAGATTGGGGAACCTCAATATACAATAGATAGTACGAATCAATTTGGTCAATCGACGATATATTCTAACTATGATTCACCATTGAAATATTGTTTATGGAGGGGATCGTAAGGGTAATTTGTTACTCAATTACGCTTGAGCGCATCAATTCTCCCCCAGATTGATGTTCAGATTGCATAGGCAATTCAAGTTCTATAGGAAATGATATGATATTTCAGTTAGTTATATATACATAGTTGGGAGGATCATCTTCTATTAGTGGATTTATTTTACAAAAATAGATACCATTCCACCATTTCAATGTTTTATTTGAGGGATTGTATTGTAAATCATACAATTCACCACTTTATTTGACCGACCTTTGAGAGTCTGCACTCTTGGGCCTAGACTTGTTTTGAGCCACTAAAGATAATGTGACGATCATCCAGTAGTAGATAAGGTATTCATAGAGCTATAATATGTATTTTGAGGATAGAAATCAAATTCCACTAGTGTTTTAGGAGGTAGAACAAGTGTTCCAATGGGTTTCACCTCGACCTAGATTATAGGGATTTGGTCTGGGGAAGAAAACTATCAATTTGATTTATTGACCCTTTTAAGATACAATGTAGAGATGGAAAGGAGGGTTACCAAGTAGCACTAATCCAAAATTTAGGCTAGTTACATGATGCCTTCTATGTTTTATAACTGAGTATCTACATACATGACCCATCACACATTATTTACTAGAGAGAGCTGGACACTAATGATGGAGCTACAACTTTTTTGTACTTGGAATAGATCAAGGACCGACATGAGGTGATCCTTAATTGGTGAGTGATTCCTTTATTGCATGTTAGGTGGAATCCCGAGAATATTCAAGAGAGAATATAGGATTTTGAATCATTGATTCATGTTTAATATCCATATCTCATTATGTATCACATGTTTCGGATTTTGGCGATGTAAATACTCATGGTTGGAAGAATATATTGAATCATATTATCAATTTATTAATGTTATAAATTGTATGAATTTTTTTCTAAACTATGTGTCGAGAGGGAAAGAGATTCAAATTCCTAGTGTGCACATACTAAATATTTGAAATATATTAAATTGCACACACATGTAGTATTCTTGAAACTATGGATTAACTCATAAACATGGGGCCAATATCAACAATACAAGGGAACCCTTGAGTTCTTAACATGATTTTTACTCATTACATGAAAAAATATTTGTTATCATGGGTCTTTTGAGGAAATGTTATCATGTATTTAAAATGAATAAAATAAATAAATAAATTATTTTATGTAATTTTTGGAGGTGGTGACCTAATTATTTTTATTTATAATAACGTCTATAGAATATTTGCAGGGATATATGTACAACCCTTCAAATCATTAGAAAGCCATTAGAGAGCATTGAAGCAGATTTTATTAGAGGATGATGACTGTATCAAAAATCAAGGACTGTTGTGAGATGAAATTACATGATCTTTCCCAAGATCATGGAATGACTATGTTGTTCATCCACAATCGATCTAATTCAATGTAATATGTTTTTTACTATATTTATTTTCTGTTTATATTTTATATAGAGAAAAAATATAAACCAACAAATAGTTTAATCTAAATATCATATGTATTTTGATATGGGTTAGTTTCATTTGGGAATGGGGATAGTTTCTTTGTTATTATTAGTTATATCTTTATTATTCATTCTAATGTAAAATGTTTAGTTTGACACAAAAATTGACTGAGGTCCATTCCTCATGAGTAATCCTTTTTCATTTATCTTCCAATTATTCATTACTCTAAGGCATTATCTATAAGACCATAGTTCAACATAAACCAAGGAAATTGACTATTGATAATAAATTTATTGGAATAATGATTCGACATTGTAAATCTAGGATCAACATGATGTGATTGTGGTGTGATGAAAAAAGAAGAAACAGATCAGATAGTGTGGATACATAATTTTATTTTTCTTAGGGGGGTGGAATGTACAAATGAATTTTATGAACACATTTGATGGTTAAATTTGGATGATTATATGATGGTGAGTCCTAGCCTATGTTCATCCTTTGTTCTGGCATGGGGAATGAGTGGATCAATGACTAGAGTATTGTAGAAGACATGTTATTTCAGGATCTAATATCCGAGATATTTCAATATTCCATGGAATGTGTTTTGGTGGAGCATTCCATGTGGGGCCCTCCCAGTAGTGGATAGGGGTTCTGATGGATTTAAGGGTCATATAGTGTGTGACCCCATCACATGGCATGGGACCCCTTCCAGATGGTTTGGAATGTACCTCATAGGATACATGGACATGGCTTGAGAATAATTGACCAGGGGCATGCCATGTACTACAACAAGAACACAACTAGCCCATATGTACAAAGACTTATCCATTTACTGGTACATGGGATTAAGTACATAGGTTGAGGCATTCTATGCACTTCTACATGGACATGATCACATCCCATTTTCCACTAGTAGGGCCCTATGCCAAAGGGGTATGTTGTGTACATCTACTATATTTAATGTACTCCGATAGATTTTTTTTGGAACTGTTGTCCTCTAAATCTTGGACCAGTTTCATTATTTTTTCCTTCTCTATATCCACTCAATGAGTGTTATTATTGAATCACCTCTTTAATAATGGACAATGATCCCTTTAGTGGGACTTCTCAGACAGAGTTATTGGAATTTATTGGTGAGGATTAGAGTGATATCTTATATTCACATTTTTTTCCTAGGTAGCGTTCTTAATATCATCATGAAAAACACTACACATGCACCAATCACATACTAATTAGGTTAATCCAAACTGAGTTTTTGGTATACCCTTTGGCCTATGGACTGATCCTCATCTATGTATCATATCTCTTAGTACTTCCATCAAATAATTATTATAGAGGGACACAATGAGCACTTCCTATCAGACAATATCCATTTGGGATATCTAACACATGGAGCATGTTATCATAGAAGAGTGATTTGTTGCACATTCAAGCTGGAATCCTGTACTGGAATTATGATTTTTACACAACCATAAGACTATGTTTCTTTGTTATGTATATCTAGATTTTCATTTTCTATGTGTTATAGACATATACTTGTGATGATCTGAATTTTAATTTTTTTCATTGATTTTTGGTTTCAAGGTGTCTTAAATGGTATTTTTATTCTCACCCTTACATAGGATTTGTATATACAAGAAGTTTATCACACCAAAAATCGACCTTTTAATAGAGTCCGTAAATGACCCAGACAAGATGGTCTTTAGATACAGATGACAGACCGAGGTCTGTTCCAAATGTATATTGATATTAGTACCTATCATTACATTCAGGTTGAACTTGTTTTTAGAATCATTGTGGTGGTATTTTATTTGGTCATGTTTACTTCATATCATATGATACTCTAGTTCTAGGTTTTAGATGTATGCAAGAATGGTTGTTCAAATGTTTTTACATTCGTTCATTGTATGGGAATGGAGATGTGTTCATGTATACAAGTACTTATTCTAAGGCCTCCCATGTTAGTGATATTCCCACTCGGTGTTAATCCTAACCCACTGTCTATTGGAGGTGGGCATGGGAAGTCCTGACATTGGAATAATCGGGATGGTTCATAACAATATTTTTTAATGAAAATTAACATTTTCTAAATTTTCAATACATATTCATTTCATTAGAGGTTTGAAAAAAACATTTAGGTGTATTTCTTAACAATCATTAATTTTAAAATATAACAAAATTTCATCAATAAAAAAAATAATAATTTTATCCAAACAGTCATGGAAAACTATACTAATATGACCCATGAATTCAAATACTATATTAGAAGACCCAAAAGAGAAGAAATAAATACTCATAAACACCATATCATTTCCGAAACTCTATATTTTGAATATCTAACTCCGGAATGTTCAAGTAATTGAAACCTATCCTGATATCAATATTCATAGAATACAATGTTCCACAGATTTGATATAAAGATCCTAGATATATAGAAAAGGATTATTGTTCATCACTGTGATGTTATTCAAGGCTCTATAATCAATAAAAGCCTCATTTAACTATATTTTCTTTTAATAAATCGAGAACCCCATTTGATGTGATAGGATGAATGAAATATTTATCAAGCAACTCTTATCACTTCTATTTCAACATAAAGATATCTAATTCATTCATTCAATAAGGGGGTTTTTTAATTATCTTAGCATTAAAAAATAATTTAAAATTAAATTCAACCTCTTGATAAATAATAATAAAATACAAATAATTTCTAAATACATTCATATATGAATTAACAATTTGAAAAAAGAAATAAAATGAATAGTTCCCCTTTTAGATAATAAATTATAGGAAACATTCACTACCATATTTGATTAATTTATTAACATATATAAATGTTATAAAAGGTCTTAGAATATTGAATAAACATTTATTATCATTATAATTTGTCTTATTATGATAAAGTAAAAACCATTCCAAGCTTAGAATAATATAAATCTCTATAATGGTATGTTCGAAAAAATTTTATGGAAAACCAAACCCAATAAAAGTTATAATAAGATTTATATAAATCATAGTTTCTTTAATAATTCTTATTGAGAGTTTTCTAAAAACGATCTATCTTTTTTCATTAGGTGATATTACAATTTTTCTTTAATTTTTTTTTCAGAAATAAAGTAGTGTGATAGTCTAAATTCAAGCAATTAATTTTTATAATCTGAATATATAAGTAACTTATCAATCCCCACTTCATTAGACAACCAATATCAAACATAGTAATAGAAAATTATTTAACCACACAATTAATATTTTTATCTATATGTCTTCAAAACTAGGTAACTATCTTTGTAAACTCATTAGCATAATGGCTCAAATCATTACAATTAAAACATCTGACCATTGGAAAACAATCTGTTACCCCATTCTTAAATTGATAGAAAATATTTTAATTAATGAAACGAGCCATATGAACAAATATAATACATTTTAAAGACTTTAAATATAATACCAAACATTCCATAATTTTTTTACTGTACTTGAAACAAGTAGGGGATCAAGTAAAAATTTATTAGTAAAATTATTCTCCATTTCATACCACCTTAATCACTTATTACTCTTGAAATAATGATGAACATAATTGTAAAGAAACTCAATCTCAACATTAATAGAATAACAAACATCTTTTTTAACATTAAAATTACTATGAGGATATGGTTATACAAAATATTGGTTAAGTCCAATGTACAATCTATTAATTTTACTATGAGGGTACCGAATACAACTCTGCGCATACCTGACCAGTCATGTATAATTTTATTCATAATGAACACCTAAATCCTAAATATTTTGACTAAATTATATGAATTTATTCTACATTATATTTATAACATCCTAATAGAAATATTTCTCCATGATGACATTATAAAATGTTTCCCATTCCCTGGAATACATTTCTTCTCTCTCTCTCTATTTTTAATAAGAAATTACAAACATAGAATAACTTTACCTTTCAATATATAAATGGAAAGAGTGTAAATTTTAAATTTTAAATTTTCCATTAACTAGAATATTTCTTCTAAATCCATTATCCATCCTTTTAGTAACACTATATATTAGTTAGCATCAATATTCAAGGTCTTATGTTTCATAAAATGCTCATCTACTGATGTGTTCGTTTATACTAAACCTTGTTTCTCACTAACATGGATGATAACCCCATTTATATCCTATTTCAAGTGATCCATGTCTATAAAAAATATCTCATTTCCAATTACTTATATTATTGGAAACTGTTTTAGAAGGATATTGTCTTCTACATAACTACTTACTTCATCTCTCTTATTCCCTCTAGGGATAAAAATTATAAATTGACATATATTTGATGAAGAAACATTGTAATATTAAAATTATATATCATTTAAACATAACCATAAGTTATAATCTCCCAAGGGTATTCTATTATTATTATTTTGACCAATAAATTATTTTAAAAACACATTGATACCAACTATAAGTACCCACAATAAAAAATTACATAATATTTAGTTTTTAGACACAAATTAACTTTCATACATTTCATGGAATGTTATCGTTTAGAGTTATAGAGAATTAGGTTATAACTATACATTATGAACTCATATATTAAAATTTTTATTCTTCCATTCCATATACATTTCTTAAAAAATGTAATATTTTTTTAATAAAAAATATTTTCTTTTCTTGAAAAATATTCATGAATTTATACTTGACTTATTATTTTCTCCTACTAATCCTTAAACCCTATGAAAAATATTAAAAAATGTTAGATTCACAAAAAAATATAAGTAATGGATATAAAATAAATAAATCCTTTAACCCTATAAAAACATGAAAACCCATAAAAGTTTTACCTTATAGTTGTTATTATTAAAATGTATAAGATAAATAATATCCACATGGAAAAACAAATTTTAAATCAAGGTAAACATTTAAAATCCATATAGCTAAAATAAAAACACCTATAGGAAAGTTAGAGAATCATAATCATAATCTATGTTCAATCTTTTTAGAAATAATATGACTCTAGTTAAATCAAAATGTGAATAATCCTTTGTTAACTTCCTATTGCATGCCTCAAAATATAAGTACATCTCCCAAATCAATGAATATCCCAATCAGGCTCCCCAACTATATAAGTTGTATTATGATTAAACATTTTATTAGATATATCAAGATCAAATATCATTATTTATAATTCTCAAGTACAATATCATGAATAAAAAATTTCTATTCTCTTCCCATTTCATTATAAATCCCTTGAAAAATTATTTTAATCCCATATCCAAAGAAACTTATATTTTCACATAAAAATATATAGAAATATCTATTTATTTTGAAAATTATTAAAAATGATAAAATCCCAAAATATTGTTGAAATGATTTTATTGAAAATAAGTATGAAAAAATTTTATAGAAAATTATAGATAGTGAAAATTTATGTAGTGTGAAATTATGTTGATGCTATAAAAGTTAAAATAGTGTTCCTTTCACACCATTGGTAAAATTATGTTGTTTAGAAAATGACATGGTGATAAAATATTAAAACATTTAAATAAAGTTGTATTTAATTCAAAATGAAATTTAAAATCTTTTAATGTATAAATAATTATATTTTTGAAACATTTTAAAGAACATAAGAATATGATAATAATATTTGAAATGAATACCATAAAACAAGGGTTTAAAAAATATCATTCCTTAGATATTAGCTAGTGTCAAATGTTCATTAACTACAAAATAAAAGTATTATTTTATTTATTTACTTTATTAAGAACCAATTTTGTTAATTACATTGACATTATATAATTTATTTCATTTACTACTATTTTTTATTTAGTTACTCGATCATTTATGTTGACATTTGATGTTACGAGAATGTTCGATTAAAAATACCTAAACAGATTCTGTAGGATAATTGTGATCATATGGGTCATTATTGAATCATATCATGATTCCTAATAATGACATTAATATCATTTATTATATGTTAAATAAAATTTTATAACTATTTAGGAAGGAGTTATTTTAAAAATGAATCATGATTTCATATGAAGGTGGATGTCCGCAAGTTTTCATAGACAACATAATCTTTTTTCAATGGATGTACTGACCAAAAACTGATAAAATAATATATTCACATAATAAAAAATATTTAATAAATATCATATTTATTAGTTAAATACATAATAATAACCATCCTTGTGTTGTGGTGATGAAAACATAAACACGTTGATTCATAGAGGTTGTAATACACCAGTACACATGAGTTATATTTTCTTTTCCCATAGGAAGGAAAAGGGGATGAAAAGGGTGGTAGAATTATCAAAATAAAATTTTATTATACGAATGAAATTGATTATCATTTAGTCATGGTTAAAGAATATTTTATGTAGGTATAAAAATCAATAAATTTGAAATATATCTTTTATGACTTATACATTCTGCTCTGATATCCACTCTAACTTGCACTTTAAACCCTCTACAATTAAACTTTTGGTAACCCAGGACCTCTTGGATTTTGGTGCAGATGCCTAGGATATATTTGAGTTGGTATTTAACAAAATATAGTTCTCAAGAGTTATGATAACGGTAGGAGACGAGGTTCACTTTTATAAGTGACTAGTGGGGAAACCTTCTGATTACTTAAAGAATAAAATTTATATAAAATAATTGTCCTATCCACGTAGAACCAAATTGAAATTTTTACAAGGTATAATTATTATTATTCAAAATAACATCATATAATTAAATTTGTACATTTTTGGTGCTCTTTTCTACATTATCTCTTATTTTAAAGCCTAACTAAATCTTTTAACAACAATAGTTATATTAATGGTTCCTGCACTATTGGAGTCATGGAATATTATATAAATGGAAAAGAGACCCATAAATTGAAAAAAGATTATATTTTAGTCCAAATTCCATTCTATTTTCAAATGATAATTATTTTTGAATTATAAATGACGTAATAAAATATTATTTAACATAACATACCATAATATCACTTTCAAGAAAATTCATTATCTTTCACATTAGTATCAACAAGATAGAAATGTAATTCAAATGTTGATTTTTTTAGAAATCAATAGCATTTCATATTGATCTAATTGTTTATTTCAAAAAATAATTTATTCAAACTATATTATTAATAGTGTTTTTAAAAAACATTTACCTGAGTTTTTTTATTACTTTAACAAGAACATTGTCGGCATTATGTAAGATTTTAAGGTAATTATTCCATTAATAATAAATAAAAATGAATTAAAATTATATGAAAAATTCATTATTATTTGATATATGAATTCTGAAAAATCATGGCCTTTTTAATCACTATTTGTAAATATTATAAATAATAAAATAAAGAGTGTGAAATTTTTTTTATTCCCAATATAAATTCATATTATGTTCATTATGAATTTGAATAATTTTATATATTTGGTGTCAATGTTGAAGAATAAATATAAACTGAAATAATGGAATGTTTTTGATGGTTTTAAGACCTTATTATACAGTTTTAGCCATGTTTGTCCCATTTTTTCAAAACAAAAGTGACACATATTTAGAATAGTTACTATATATAATGATAAAAAATAAATGGGATATACTTACCAAATTAGAACCCCATAATTATATATTTGTAATAAATTTTTTAATATTCAATTTTTATAAGTGGGAAAAAATTAATTTTATATAACTATACAAAATTCAATGGAAGAGTTTTTAGAGAAATGTGTTTTTATGCCCAAAAATAAACTTATACCGATATAAAGTATATAACAATTCTAATGTAATTAATTATTTAATATATAATTAATGGAGACATATTCAACATAAATATATATATATATATAATTTTAAAAATAAAATTATTTAAGGAAATGAAGTGATAGTTTTATAAAAATCTGTATTTTTTACTATTCACTTCAAAATATAACATTTCAGGAATATCCAAAAAAATTAAATTTTTATAATTTTTACATTCTTATTTTAAATATGAAGATAATTTTTTTATAAATTAAATATTAACAATTAGAGAGTAATTATTAAATGAAAACTATATATTACAAGAATATGAATTTAAAAAGAATAAAACTATTTATTTTTTTATTGAAAAATAATTAATATTATTATAATGACTATAATTATGTAAAATTTATTTCTTGAATATTAAAAAGGCATGAAATTGATTTAATATTACAATGTTTTTCACAATTGGTACTAGTTTAACGTCAAAAAACCGAGGATGTCATAAGAAAGGATGACTAAATACTCCCCCACTATTTCTATTCCTTTTGGATGGTGTTATGTTTAGAGTATGTGGGTTATTTTTGTGGATTATATGTATGGTTTTAGTGTGAGGATTTGGTACATATATGTTTTGAAAATAAAACATATATCTCCTATTTAAGAAAAAACCTTATCCAATCATGATTTAGATTAATGTTTTTTCGCAATCCCCAGGAGCTGGAGACAAGCACCTGGGCATCAAAAACAAGATTTAATATTAATTTTTCCAAAAAAGAGCATAAAAATGATATAATTAAAAAATATAATGTGTTTATTCTAGTACATGACCATTAATGAAGTAACCTTAACCCCAATATCTCAGAACTAGTGCCTAATTCAATACATTATCATAAGGTACAAGGACTCACATCTGGACAGACCAAATAGTTTAGTTGTATTGGTAAACTAGGTACATACCTGAATCTCATAATAAATTTGAATACAAAAAATTATAAAATATAGATTTTTTATAATATTATTATCCCCAATAGTATAGTATTGCATATCATTTATTGTAAACCTCATGGATTCATGGTAAAGGGAACAGTATAAAGGTGAGATCAAATGCTTAGTAGGGGTTAAGTAAGCTAGAAGCTATCATAAATAAATAAGAATAATTAATATAGAAATGTAAGTAAATGAACAAACATTAAATTTAATGAATATCATTACTAAAATAAATTGATAAGTAATAATAAATATAGAAAGATAAATAATTGAAAACACATTCCATTTAATTTATAAAAGTAAAATGAAATGTACCTAGAGATTATATCATTTTGAAATTATCATGGGTAATAATAATAACTGAATTATCACTAAGATAAATTCTCAATTATAGGATTACATGTCTTTGGAATATGATACACCTACCAACAATACTATTCACAAGATATTATAAATCTTCTGAGTACACCATAATGTGGTTTGGCCAACCGCACTTCTTTTGTTATGACCTCTCATAAAACAATTCAAAAAAATTGGGTATAAATCTATATGGGTTTTCCAAATATTTTTTCTCATGAGACCTATGGATGCATCAATGGTATTTTTCTAAATGGTCCCAACCTATTACTACATGTCCAAACCTTTCCTCATATATCGTATAATCGATTTATTTCGGGAATAATGCGCCTAATCAAAAAAGATTCTATATTGAGTAAAATATTAGGATTTATCAATATTACCCCATTCATTCAAAAAAATATCAATGTTAAAAACCATATGAAGACATGATATACAATTTAGAGAATAAATATATCCATGATAAATAGTACTTATAAGTTGGGTGATTTTAATGTCTATAGGAATGTGAATAATACTAAGTAAAGTTAATGACTTAAAAAATGAATCAAATAAGATAATGTCAATATGTTCCTTGGTCAAAATGATCCAAAACCATCCTGGGGAATAATAACATTGGTATCAATACAATATATACCCATTAGAGTAATAATAAATGGTTGTAAATGAAAAAGAGAAAAATTATAAAAACAAAAAAAACGAGGAAAATTTATATTTAATTTGAAATTCATTTTTTAAACATAAAACATTTTGAAAACCATTTTCATTGAAAATAAATTTTAAAAACTAAGAAATAACGGAATATTAGAAAAACCATTTTATTTTAAAATTTCATTGTAAACATTCAAAGGAAGATTTAATGAAATGAAGGTCATGATGGTGGGTAAATATGTACTAATCATGTAGGTTTAAAAGAATATTCCCTTTTCACTATAAAAATGTTATAAAAGTTCCTTGTTCTGAAAATGATTAAAATATTATTTTCAAATTTTTAGAAAAAACCAAATTACAATTGTTTTAAAGATAACATAGGATTCCTCTAATTTAAAAAAAATAATGGGTAAATTTTTTTTGAAAATAATTTGGAAAAGGATAAAAACATTTTTGAAAACATTATTATAAATCATGGGTTGGGATGAAAACAAATTTCCAAATAATGAGAGATATGAAGTCATATTTAATTAAAAATAAAATAAGTATTTTTTTTTTAAAAACTAAAGAGTGAAAAATATTACTATTACTTTGAAATATGAGGAATAAATAGAAGTGATGGAAATGAAATGATGTTATTTATATAATGATCAAATATATTCCTTTGACAGAAATTTAAGAACAATTGATCCTGATCAAAGTGAGACTATATAATAAACACTTACAGTTATCAAAAGGTTTATGGGAGAATTAATAAAATAATAGATATTGTATATAAAATGTAAATCCACATAATACGTGTGGAAATAGAAAAATTTGTAGTAAAAATTCATTAAACTCTTAATATTATAATATTAGATACAATGAAAGACTAATATAACCCAATGAAATAAAATTAAGTTATAAAATTCATTACCACATGGTTTTATTTAATTTAAAAACAATTTGATGAAATAATTCAAAATAAAACATAAAAAACCATTAATAATGTATTATGAATGATATTAAATGTCTAATGTAAATTATATGAAACATAAAATAGAGATTAGGTGCATAACATTATCATATGCTTCAATGAAATGAAATTGAGATGAAATCTCTTACAACATGTTTCCTTTTTTGTTACTATTTCATCAAATATTTTTTAGGGGGTTTGAACAGGTTATTAACATAAAAAAGAACCCAATTATTATTCTATATTATACTTTTATAACTTCTCACCATGGGTGATTAATAATATTTCATGATTGTCATTGTTTCATGTGATAATTGCCTTATTTTCTCATGCGTGATTTTTTAATTAATGATCTGGTTCACGCATATATTAAAATTTTTAATAATATAAAGAATAATAATAATTAAATAATTGAAATATTTTTAAATAATTAATAAATTTAAGATCAATTATGAGGGATGGTTTTTATAAATAAAGTAGTTTGTGATCATGGAGATGATTGGCCTTATGTACACCTTTGTAACATTTCCATTTTCCAGTGATCATTGTGGATGGAAGGAAAGTAATATATTATATTTAAATGTTGATAATATTATTAGATATGATGTATATTTTATTTTAATATAATTTTTTATATATCATCCATGTGGAGTGGTTATGAGAGGAGAGTCACATCATTTTTCGATAGTGGTAGTCCACACGTACACAAATAACATTATCATCTTTCATTGAGTGAAAATATTATAAATAAAATGATATATATTATATTATAATAATGAAAACTATTTCATTAATATATTAATTATCTAATTTATACCACATATAATAATCAACATCATCCTTATTACCTTTTATTTAAATCATTAGTGAATGATGAGTCATAATGCTTCATCAGGCGGTAGCTCAGTGTACACACGAGCGACATTATCATATATCCAAAAAATGGGAATTAAAATTTTATATATGATATAATTAATAAAAATATATAATTATGTTATATATATCATATAAATACATTACATACATCAGCATACCAGACCGTGAGATAGGGTATTGGAAAAAAGAATTACATCTGTTCATAAGGCGGTAGGGTTCCATACACATTAATAGTGATTTCGTAACACATTTTATTGAAGTTGAGATTAGTTTTTGTCATTAAATTAACACTAAAACATATTATTATAGTTAATATACTAATTTTATTATATCTTCATTCTTTAATAATAATTTAATGGTGTGGATGAAGAAATAAAATAAAAAACGTTCGTTGAAGAATGTTACCTATTCTTTGGGAATCCTGATTTGGTTTCCACTAAATATATCCTAGGTATGATTTATTCCCAAAATATGTCTTATAGGGTGAGAGGAGGAAATTTGGGAAGTTATTTGTGTATGTATTAGCTTATGAAAATGGGTTTGAATGGGTGAAGAAGAGGGGAGAGTCGGTACCCTTTTATTAGTGATGTGAGTGGAAAACTTGTAATTTGTTTTGAAAATATTAAATCATACCTATGTTTTAATCATGAAAAAACCCTCAAAGAAGATAAATTATATAATATATCAGATCAAAGGTCTATATATTTCTATAAAATGGGTGTTATAAAATAATTTTGTTCATTTTTATCCCTTCTCATCTATGTTTGACCCTTGGTAAATCTATTTTTACCTTAATAATGGTAATTAATTTTATTGTTCTCACTATTCATTTTTTTATAAATTATGTTGAAATTATTATAAATTCTATATTTTTGTTGGTTCAAAATATGGAATAAATTTTTATAAATTAAATTCAAATAGGTTTCAAAATATATTTTAAAATTAATCCCGGAGACGTAATGATTAAGTGGGTTTTTGAAGAGAAAAGTTTCAAATATTTCTATAGTTTTTATATAATAATATAATACAAAAATTATTAAAATATCCTAAATTTTATTTTTATATATATAAATGAACTAATATAAATTTAAAAACAATTAAAAATACAATTTTACATTATAAACAATATTAACTAAAATTTAGTTTTCAAACGAAATTCAGAATTTCACCATATTCATCAAAACACGAAACATTTTAGAAACACACCAAAAAACCACCATAAGATAATTTATTAATATTATATTTAAAACTAAGTTAATTTATTCCTGTAATACTTCTGTAAGTGTTAAAATGTAATTGTATATTATGTGTTCCAAGAGAAGCTATTCTTTCTTTTTAAAAAAGGTAGTTTTTCATAAACAATTTATTTTTTGTTTTAAAATATTCTCACATTATTTATAATAATAAAATAAAAAATTAACATGTGAAAACTATATTTTTTCATAGTTTATTTCATCCACTACATACCCATCATTTAAATGAATAGGTGACACCTATCACATTAAATTAAAATATTGTAATAATATGCCATGTTTCGTTTAATCTCTCTATTATGTATAATAAAGGCTAAAAATAGTGTTTGATGTAACACATGATAAAATTGGAATTGGGTGTAATGATTGATATATTACTGTTTTATTGTAATAAAATATATAATTGATATTTAATTCATTTAAAAATAATTATATCATAATTTCTCTAGATGTTATATTTTCTTATAATTTTGGTGTTACGTGCAACATAAATTATCAAATACAATGTTATTAGTTTAGAAAATATGGGTGTTACATTCTCACCACCTCTAATATATTATATCATTTGAATATGAAATTTATCTCGGTAATCAATGGTTTGATATTTGAAAATTCTTTTGTTGAAAAAACCAGATTGTAAATAGCGTTATTAAAATATCATATTAATTAGAGGGTAATGAGAGTAAAAAGATGAAATAGAATATCACATAACAAGGGTTTATATATAAGATAACATTGGTGGTAAGTGAAGATATACACATGAAATAAAATCCTAAATAATTATTGGGGGTGAAAGATTCAATTGATCATAAGAATGTGTGGGATAAATAGAATGTTATGGGCCTCAAAAGAAAAATTATATGTGGATTTAAACAACCATATGATTCATTTGATTTGAATGTAATAGGATAAATTTTCATTGTTCTAATATCCTTATCCTGAAGCTGAGGAATTATTTTTCTATCAAAAACTGTATTTAAGTAGATTTACTTAATTCATTTCTATTTCAAAATAATTAATTCATTATTTGATATTGCTTCAATAATTTTTTATTTCATCACTAATAATAAGATATAAATATCCTAAAATGTATTTTTTATGAATTATGTACTATAATTCACTATAATCTAACCATATTATATATAAAAGAGTGATAAATCTTTCAATCAGACCTCTACTATTTTCAAAAACCAATATAGTTTTCAAAAGTTATCTGATATTCATAAATCTATATACATTGAAGTAAAACATAATATCAAAAAACTTATACAAAGTCCAAATAATACGATTTAATAAATGGTTAACCTTTTGTCCCTTATGAATGATTAATATCAGTAAATTTTTAAATAAGGTCACTAAAGGTCAAAAACGAACTTATCATTAATCCCCAAAAAAACATTAAGTAGCTCATAATCATCACATACCAAAATAATAATACCATCATAATGTATTCTCGTGAAACATGTTAATAACCTGAATTTCAATAATACCTTATCGAAAATATTCATGATTCCTAATTCCTTAAGTAAAATAGAGATTATTTATATATTACTTAAATCGAAAATTGATGTAAACTCAAACCATTATAAATAACATTATTAAAAATCATTACTTAGTTCAAAGTTATTTAGAACAATCTAATATACATTATCCATGTTAATCATCAATTTATCCCAGCAATAATATCATAACATTATGAACATATTAAGGGTTATCATTCCCTAATAATGTTTTTGAAAAATTTAAATTTGAATTAAATCATTTTTCTTGGTCACTAATACTGTTCAACATACATAATAAAATACTTAGTGAAAAATTATTACAATAAAATACTTATATATTTTATAATTATTATTACTATAATTTTATTAATACAATACTCAAATTATATATTTCTTGATTCCAAATATGAACACATTAATCATTCCACTTCTTCTATGGTATTAGAATTATCTTGAACATGATCCATTTGAATATTTTGAGGTATATTCCATTAAATATTGAGAAAATAATTTTATTTATTCCTCATATCCTTATATTTGAAGCCTCATACATAGAAAACGTTTTTCTTATCCCTAAAATACAAGAAAAATTTTCTTTTCTCTCAATAAATTTACGAAACTACCATTCAATTTATGAAATTACATGATTGTTTCCTTCCCCAATTATCACATGTGGGAAAATAATTGTCCCCCATATTACCTTTAACTTCTTTCTTTCAAACATTTCTCTTATTCTTGTAATTTCACCTGATTCCACAATACATAGATAATTATTTCTATATCCTGTTAACATGTGATAGTTTTTCCTCGTATGGTATAATTGTTAAAGATACTGATTCCGTTCAAAATCATAGCTTAAAACCATCTAATAAATTATCATTTTTACTATTTGAATTGTGTGAATTGATGTAGTTTCCATTTATTCTACTGGGTTCCATATCTAAATGATTGAAGACACTATATTAGATCACATCATAATGAATCATAATATAAAATAATGAATGTAGTTAAATATTTAATATAAATTGAAAATTTTATGAATATCGAATATCATAAACATAAGCATGTATTCTTTGAGGTAATAAATATTTTTAGTCTTTCACTATGATTTGTAAATAAAATGTTAATTATCATAATCATATCCACCTTGAGTGTCAAATTAGGTGTGTGATGACCTGACCCTACCCAGGCTCGAGCAGCAAATACTCCAAGACCGCCTCCATTGGCCAGGGGCTGGTGATAAGCGCCGAAGGCTAAATAACTCAAGGGGGGGGGGCTTTGCCTGAGTACCTGTACAGACACATGCAACCCACTCAATGCAGAAATGCAGAGTAAAAGGAAAAGTAATGTACTAACTGCTATAAACAACCACAAAAGTGCATCGACCTCTAAACATTACAAAGTAAAAGTTGAAGGTAAACTAAAAAGGAAAAGGGAAAAAATGCAGCCAACCATAAAAGTGCCAAAACCTGGAAACAGGTAAAAAAAAAGTAAACATCTGTGAGAGTCCCACACCTAGAACTCGACTACGACCACAGCATGCAGTCCAAGCTCGCGAACTCCTAAGCTCCACTGAAGTCACGACCAACCTGTCTGTCGTCTACAAGGGCACACCAAGTGTGGGCAAAGCCCAAGCAGGGGTGAGTTTAAAAATACTCAGTAGGATGCCCCGAAGTCTCTAGGGAGAAAAAAATGAGGTACTGATGAGTTGAGAAGTTGATAGAATAGGGAAAAGTAAAAAAGTATAACTGAGAGTGCAATAAAGGGTACATCTCAACCCAACAAGTGGGAGGAAGTAAACTCGTCCAAACACAAGGAGCTAGAAGCAGTGAAAAGATGAACTTCTCATCAAGTCTTCGCTACCTATAGCAGGAGAGTAGGCTTGTCCAACCACGAGAAGCTAGAGATGGAAAGCACGTGGCATACCTCGCGCATCTTCACCTCTCCTGGAAGGAGAGTAACCAAGTCCCAAGGAGAGGGTACTGGAACAAGGTATATACATATCCATATTCTCAATCAAGAAGCCTGAACAAGATCTTAAGGGGTTATCCATCCTGTAGCTCAGACCAAGAAAGTGTGTATCCAATAGTCCCAGTAGTAAACACCATCGATTCCTAGTATCCGTACTTCTTCCCCGAACTGCAAGTTAAGGGACTCAAATCACCGCACCTTGACACTATCTGCTTTGGGCAACACTGACTCTCCCGCATTATTTTATCTCACATATCAAGGATGTGTCTTGGTGGGGAAAGTGCCCCTCGTACATGAGAGTTCTGGGGGATGTAATACCACACCTCATCACTATCACACATTCGAAAGGTCATCTCAAAGTCGACGGGTTCCCACTGCCCAGCCACACGAAAGGGTAATCCGCTTGAGGGAGACCCAGATCTGCACTGTCCATCCCTGCTGGATGGTACCACACTGGCCATCCCTGGTGGATGGTACACCACTAGCCATCCCTGCTGGATGGTACCTCACTGGCCATCCCTGCTATATGGTACCTCACTATCTATCCCTGTTGGATGGTACACCACTAGAGATCAGAACATGAAGTGGGAAACAAGTAACGATAGACCATGGAAGGAAGATATGATCTCGATACACAACTAGGGAGTCTGTGACTAGGCCTCACTGGGGGCCCTTTACCCTACATGAAAAAACCTCCGGGGTAGAGGTTTGGTGCATGTGTAATGTGTTGGTCACACCGATACCCAAAGAACCCTACCAGGGAATACGAAGGGATGTGAAGATCTCCCCAGGCCTCTCGGGGTGATACATGCTCCAATCCGCTGAGTCTACTATCAATGTGGACCGAGACAACTCACTCCATAAAGTGGGAGCATGCCCACATTGTTCGACTGCATGTAGCTGTAAATGATGTCACAGTCCGGTGAAAGATACACAACACTGAAAACCCCCTTAGCTGAATGAATAGGGTAACAAAAACAACTCTCCCAGTCAAACCATCAAGAATAGGAGCACCTCTTCGTCATGATAGGTCAAAGGTATGTAAAGTAGAATATGGTGCTTATAGGGGGGATACATGACGTGTGGCCCCAACACATCTCCAAACCAAGAACAAACGTTCTCAGGTTAAAATTACAACATGTACCTCCAAACATTCCCATATACTCCCACAGTATACCACATCTCTAGCCCAAAGGCTATCATGCACATGACACCCAATGTCAATGTGAAGGGTGAAAACGTTATTTCGCCAACCTACTTCCTCCACGACCCTAGCATGACCAACCACATCTCTTTAGACATCCACTTACCTCAGACGATAGTCAACGTGATCTCACGCCAAGGGTTCACTTCCGAGCACAGCAAGAAGAACCACCACCAGAGTACCTTTCATATTTTTACATTTAATAAGATCATATAAGAGGCTCCACTCGCCAAAACATATTACACTGATGTAATCCTCACTGAAAAACACACGATATAGACTAATTACTCGCTAGAAATGTTCTCCCGATGGAAAAGCTATTCAACACCACTTTATGTCCATACGAAGTCTCGTGGGGACCACACCTCGGTCCGGAAATTGGTTGGATGAGCTGCACAATCGGGATGCTCTCGAAAAAACATACTGAATCAACTATTTATACTCCCCAAATGGACACCTAATGAAAAATTAATAGTATGTTGTTCATAGCTTAAAAGATGGCATGTGGGGTCCATGCCTCAATTCCAATTTAGGCAAGCAGAATGCAGAGTTGCAATCCCCTTGGAAAAACTCACAGAAATGTGTGCTCAAACACACCAAACATATGACGGGTGAAAATTAGTGTTTCACTCTAAAGTGTGAGAACTAGGCCCTATGGTCCCCGCACTATGTCTCCAACACAAACACTTCAAAAAGCATCTGAAAATGTCCACACAGGGACTGGGGTCACACTACTGCTGACGGCACGTCAATCGTACCTCCTAAGCAAGAGTTATGTCCGACGCAACAATTAATTAATTATTCACATTAATCATTTCATGACACCGTGCAACGAAATGAAACTGAAAAGGTTCTAATCCTACTTTGGAAGGACCATCTCAACTCCAGGGCCATAGTGCCTCTGACGGCATGTCAAACGGACGTCCGGCTTGCGAGGTGCGTCCGTTGCGAGTTTTAATAATAATTTTATATTATTTAATTAAAGCTCTCAGGTTACTTGCCTTCAGGAGCATAACCGTAAAACCCCTAAACTCACTTTAAAAGGGCCTCCTGGTCAATACTGTCACACATCCATAGATGGCGCGTCAAACGGATGCGCCGTTTCAGAGATACGCCCCCCCTAATGCAAGGATGCCCAAAATGGGCCGGTCCAGACCACCGGCCCGCGGCCTCGCCATGGGTCCAGCCCGTCACGCTGCGGCCCACTTGTCGCAGCCCACCCAACAGCACTGGACCCGAGCGGGTCCGGTTTTCTCCACACAGACCGGCCAACTGGCCAGACTTTGTTTCAAAATGGACCCGCAATTTGCGGGCCCTTGCATCCCAAGAAGACCGGCCAAAGGCCGGTCTTCTACGTCGCGTAGCAAGATCCACCAAACGCAGGTCCCTATTTCCCCCGGGGTGCCACCTCCATTGACCGGCCATGCAGGCCTGTCCTTCTTCCCACACCATCTCGGATCGATCCCCTCCTGAGCGCCCAACACACTGCGCCGACACCGCCGCTCATGCCCCTACCGCCCAAACTTTCCGTGTGCCTCCGAACTCGCCTTCCCACTGAGCTGCACACCCAAATGCTGCCTCATTATGCCAGATGCTTTGCGGCTCCACTTTGGCACCCTGCCTCCTCTGCCAACCACATCGGCCAACCGCTTCGACCGAACCCCATCCGCACCGGCCACCTAGTCTGAACCCCCGATGCGCCAACTCGAGCTCCAGCCACTGCCATTTCTAGAGCCAGGACTTTCAATGGTCACTGCCAAAGATTTGGTGGCCCATTTCAAAAACATAATGTAGGTTCAGGTTCTTCAGTATGAGGCCTTCGTAGTGCCTATCGCTGATCATTGATCCGACATGATATGGCACGTCCGAAAAGTTGGATGATGAACGCCCAAGAACGATGAACAAAATGGGTCTCGGGCATTGGCCACGTTCGTTCGGCCAATGTCCCAAATTCTAAAATTAATGAATTTAAAATAATGAAAAAATTGTTGAAAACTCCAGAATTTGATGACGGTGAAAAAATTCACAAGAACCCTACCTCGATTTCGATGCGCGTCATATGCGATGCGTCTTTGAGGCTCCATCTTCGAACCGCCGAGGTTTCCGAGAAGATCTCTTCTCAATCCGGTGAAGAACGAAAAAGAAAGGCTATAGAGATAGTGGGAGATATGGGAAGAGAGAGAGAGAGAGAGAGGGAAAGAGAGGGAAATATAATGGGTCTCCCTCCAATTCCCCATTTTTCTATTTATAGAAAACCCCTTAGCGCGGGATCTGAAATCACCGTGCCCTCTCATTTTATATCACGCATAGGCAAAACACCCCATTTCAAACTCAATGGAAGTCTTGGATTTCCATTATGAAACTATATTTAATTGTTATTTGAAAGGAACTTCAGTGATAAAAATCACTAAGTGGTTATTTCGAAATGACCATTTTTCCCCTGGGTGACATCTCTCACAGCAGGCCCGTGCCTGTAACTTTTACACCCTGCCTAGGGTAAACAACATGCTCTGGACATAACAGTGCCCTTGATTTTCCCATCCGAGAAACTGTTTAGGAGTTACTTGGGTTTGTACTATTAAATTAATAATTTTATTCAATTTATCCTTTTAAAACACCGCTAAAGAGCAAGGGGTTCGAGAATCCCATGCCGACTTATTTTATGTCATGCCTAGGGTAAACACCCCATTTCGGATCCATTCGTACTCACAGATTTAGGATCTGAATTAACTTTTAGGAGTTATCTCATATTATTTGTATTCCCAGTGTGAACACACAGAAAATTTAATTCCTGCCACACCCGGGCTTAGAATCGCATGCCATCTGAAGGCGCTGCTTTGGAACAACATCAAGAATATTTCAAAGTCTTTTATAGCTAAAAATGTTTTCTTACACAATTCCCTCCTTCAAGATTTTTATCCCCAAAAATAAAAACCATAAAAGAAACTCAGGGTACTAAGCCCGTACCTGGATCTTCCGTACCCAGAAGAACTCTTGCACAGTTCTGTGCCATAGCACATAGACCAAAGGATTTGATCCGTTCGTGTGGGCTCTGCCCTTGGCGTTGATGTGCATAGAAGTAGAAACACTTATTCATGGGTGAGTCACATGGGAGACCTCATGTACCCACTCTCAACATTGGGGTTAGGGAAAGGCGGTTGGGAAACTCTCCATACCTTTGCTCGGTCTCAAACGGCACAAAGGCTCTCGGGGGTAGCTATTCTCCCCGACCAAACTCCTACATTGCACGTTGTGAATGGAATCACCATTTGGACCTGGGACAATGCCAGGTTATTCCCTCCTTCAGAATATCTATATAGTGAAACACCCAATGATATCTGATCATGCAAGGTTTCATAGTCGATATACCATGACCAAGACTCTTTTATATGATCGAAAGGCAAAGGAGTCACCACCATCGACTAAAGAGAAAGGTTTCACGCCTTCTATTCCACTAACACAGGGTTACACCATTGCCCTGCCTCACCTTGGTAACAAATCAAGAAATGAGTAGGGAGAAAATAATTTCACACATAGTGTCTAACAACTCTACTACAAAAAGTAGAAGAGATGTTGAGAGTACCTTTTATCACCTCATGCTCTATAGGATCGTAGACATCCTAAGCTTGCAGCTGTCCATGGTCCCAACTGTCAGCTCCTGGAGCATGGAATGGACCACCTGGGGGTGACGGGAAGACCTCGTAAAGTCATCCCCCCCCTACCAGAACCTCCTGCTCCTCTTCTAGAACCACCTCTCTAGGGACTACTCCGATCACAGTGTTGCCTCTGTCGTGGTGGTGCACCCGCTGCCTGCCCAATATTTTCAGTGCGCCTGGTCAGGAAGTCTTGCGCCAAGTGACCTCGCCCATCACAAGCATAACACCGGCACTATCCGGGATGCACTGGTGCCCTCTAGAGCCACTATGGTGTACGAAAATGCCCCTGAGTCTGGTTATCAGAAATCCACCTGCGTCGAGGTTCTGTCAGCCGACGCCCTCTAGCTGCGGCAGACGTCACGGCTCTGTTGAGCCTGATGCCACCACCAACAATAGAGTGTGATAGGAATCTCTCTGTCACCAGATCTTTCTCTAGCACCCCATCATATTTAAAATTCTCAAGGGTTCTATGACAACACACATCTCTCTGTGGAGACCCTTCTCGAACTTCTTCGCTCGTATGTTATCGTCGTGGACCAAGTCCGGTTAAAATCTTGCATGGTCTGAGAACCTAGTTGCGTACTCAGTCACCATCATCCCTCCCTGCTGAAACTACAAGAGCTCCTGTATCCGAATGGAGAATAAGAAGGAGGGGTAAAACTCTTCACAAAATAGTATCTTAAAGTCTCCCCATGAAAGTGATGAATCATCTAGAACTGATTCACCAGACTGCACCAATGCCCAGCTTCCCCGTGGAAAAAGATGGCAGCCAAAGCCACCATAAGATCTACCGGCGTCTGCACAAGCATGAAGAGGTGAACCACTGTCTCGATCCAATCCTCTACTGTCTGATGGTTAGGCTCACCACTGAACCTCAACTGTGTCTATCACTGGAACTCACGAAGCGCGCTCAACCTGCGTTCATGCTCAGTCCACTCTACAGAATATGTCTGCTGCTCACCAGGTGGGGGTGCTGCTACCGGCCCACCTGAATAAAGGGACTCACATGATGGGTCTTGGACGGAGGCCTCATAGCTCACATGGTCATCATCATGAAACAAAGTTGGTGTCCTTGATGGGTGTATTCGCAGAGACATTATTAATGTTATCAAGGAGTGTCATGGTCAGATGGGCATATATGTATATAACAGTAACAAAAAAGGGGAGCTAACTCAAGAAGGACAGTCAAGACTCAATCATATGTGACACACAAACCAATTTTCTCAGCAATGAGTGTCTCAGCATGCCGAGTTAACAAGTGGGTTATTAGTGTCCTGGTGAATGGATACATCGGCCTCCACACCATCACTGGACTCCCTGGCCTGAGAGCCGCTCTCAAGACACATTGACAACATTTCCCTATATCCCAACCAATTCCTTTTTAGGGATGTCCAAACAACTTCCCAAGGAATAAACCACCCTTGATACCACTTTGTCATGACCCAAACCTACCCGGGCTTGAGTCGCAACTACCCCAAGCATGCCTTCATAGGCCAGGGGCTGGCGACAAGCGTCGAAGGCTAAACAACTCAGGGAGGCCTTTGCCTGAGTACCTGTACACACACATGCATCCCACTCATTGTAGAAGTGCAGAGTAAGAGGAGAATTAAAGTAATAACTACTATAAACAACCATAAAAGTGAATTGACCTCTAAATAGTACAAAGTAAAAGCTGAAGGAAAACTAAACAGGAAAAGGGAAAAACCCGAGCCGAACCAGAAAAGTTCCACAACCTGGAAACAGGTAAACAAAAGTAAACAGTTGGGAGAGTCCCACACCTAGAACCTGGCTATGACCACCACATGCAGTCCAAGATCCCAAACTCCTAATCTCCACTGAATTCATGACCAACCTGTCTGTCATCTGCAAGGGCACACCATGTGTGGGCAAAGCCCAAGTAGGGATGAGTTTAAAAATACTCAGTAGGATGCCCCGAAGGATAGAGGGAGCAACAAAGGAGGTACTGAAGAGGTGATAAGTAGATCATACATGGAAAATTAAAGGAGTATAACTGAGAGTACAGTATAGAGTACAACTCAACCCAATAAGTGGAAGGAAGTAGACTCATCTGAACACAAGGAGATATAAGTAGTGAGAAGATGAACTTCTCATCGAGTCTTCGCTAACTATAGCAGGAGAGTAGGCTCGTCCAACCACGAGAAGCTAGATATGGAAATCATGTGGCATACCCCCAGCGTCTTCGCATCTCCTAGAATGAGAGTAACCAAATCCCAAGGAGTCGGTACTAGAACAAGGTATATACATATCCATATTCTAAATCAAAAAGCCCGAACAAGATCATAAGGGGATCTACATCCTATAGCTTATCCCATGAAACTGAGAATCCAATAGTCCTAGAAGTAAACACCATCGATGCCCAGTATCCATACATCTACCCCGAACTGCATGTTAAGGGGATCAAATCACCGCACCTTGACACTATCCGCTTTGGGCGGCATTGACTCACCTACACGGTTTTAGGACGCATCTCAAGGATGTGTCTTGGTGGGGAAAGTTCCCCTCGTACTTGAGAGTTCTGGGGGAATTCAAACCACACCTCATCATTGTCACACAGTCGAGAGGTCTTCTCAAAGTCGATGGGTTCCCACTGCCCAGCGCCGCGAAAGGGTAATCTACTGGAGGGAGACCCGGATCTACTTTGGCCATCCCTATTGGATGGGACCGCACTGGACATCCCTAATGGATGGTACAGCACTGGCCATCCCTACTGAATGGTACCTCAATGGCCATCCCTACAGGATGGTACCTCACTGGCCATCCCTGCAGGATGGTACACCACTAGAGATCATAAAATGAAGTGGGAAACACATCATGATAGATCGTGGAAGGAAGATATGATCTTGATACATTGCAAGGGATTCTGTGCCCAGGGATCACTGGGGGCTTCGTACCCTACTGGAAACAACCTCCTGGGTAGAGGATCGGTGCCCATGTAATGTGTTGGTCACATTGATACCCATATAACCCTATCAAGGAACACGAAGGGACGTTAGTATCTCCCCGGGCCTCTCGGGGTGATACATGATCTAATCCGCTGAGTCTACTGTTGAAGCATACTGAGACAACTCACTCCAGAAAGTGGGAGCACACCCACACTGTATGAATTCACATAGACATAAATGATGTCACAGTTTAGTGAAAGGTACACAACACTAAAAACCCCCACATCTGAAAGAACAGGGGAACCAAAACAAGTCTTCTAGTCAAACCATTGAGAATAGGAGGAACGTATACGTCAATGTAGGTCAAAGGTACGTAAACTAGAACCTGGTGCGTACAGGGGGCCCAGACGACGTGTAGACCCACCTCATCTCGAAACCAAGCACAAACATTTTCAGGTACAAATTAGAACATGTACCTCCAAGAATTCTCGTAAACTCCAAGAGTATACCATATCTCTAGCCCAAAGGCTATCATGCACACGACACCCAACGTCAATGCGAAGGGTGAAAATGTGATTTCACCAACCTGATTCCTCCATGGCCCTAGCACATCCAACCACATCACTTTAGACATCAACATCCCTCACACAAGAGTGAACACGATCTCACGCCAAGGTTTCACTTTCGAACACAGTAAGAAGAACCTCCACTAGAGTAACATTAAAATTTAAATATTTAATAAGATCACGTAAGAGGCTCCTCTCACCCAAACAGATTACACCGAAGTAATAGTCACAGAAAAGCATGCGAGATAGACTACTTACTCGCTCGAAACGGGCTCCTGATGGAAAATTTATTCAACGTTGCTTTATGTCCATACAACGTCTCATGGGTCCCGCACCTCGGTCTCGAAAGAGGTCGGCAAAACTATTTCATCGTGATGCTCCTGAAAAAACACCCTAAATTGACTATTTATATGCCCCAAACAGATGCCTAATGAAAAAGTCGAAGTACGCTATTCACAGCTTAAAAGACGGTATGTGGGGCCCATGCCTCAATTCCAATTTAGCCAGGCAGATTCCACCATTTCAATCCCCTTGGAAAAACTCATTGAAATGACTGCTCAAACACAGCAAATAGATGACGGGTGAAAATGTGGTGTTTCACCGTAAATCATGAAAACAAGGACATTGGGGGCCCACACCCTGTCCCCAACACGAACGCTTCAGGAAGCTTCTCAAAAAGTCTGTGCGAGGACTGGGGTCACGCTGCCGCTGATGGCGCGTCAATCGGACATCCCAAGAAGAAGTTAGGCCCGACTCAAAAATTAATAAATAAATAAATTTAGTAATTATTCACATTAAGTGTTTCATGTCACCCTGCAATGAAACCAAACTGCAAAAGTACCAATCCAACTATGGAAGGATGGTCTCAACTCTAGGGCCATAGCGCCTATGACGGCCCGTCAAATGGACATCCGGCTCACGAGGTGCATCCATTGCGAGTTTTAATAATAATTTAATATTATTAAATTAAAGCTCTCAGGTTACTTGCCTTCAGGCGCTTAATTGAAAAAACCCTAAACTCACTTTAAAAGGTCCTCCTAGACTATGCAGTCCCACAGCCACAGACGATGCATCAAACAGGCACGCCGTTTAGGAGAAACGACCCCCCGAATGCAAGGGGCCCAAAATGGGCCGGTGCAGACCGTCGGCCCGCGGCCCAGCTATGCGTTTGGCCCATCATGTTGCGTCCCACTGGCCACGGCCCACCCACAAGCACCATCCCCGAGCATGTCCAGTTTTCTCCACACAGACCGGCCAACTGGCCAATCATTGTTTCCAAAAGGACCCGCACTTTGCGGGTCCTTGTCTCCCAAGCAGGCCGGCCAAAGGTCGGTATCCCTCGTCATGCAGCAGGACCCGCTGAAAGCGGGTCCCTATTTCCCACGGGGTGCCACCTCCACCAATTTTCCATGCAGGCTAGTCCTCCCTCACACTCCGTCTCGGACGGCACCCCGCCTAAGCGCCCGACACACCGCGCCAACGTCGTTGCTCGCGCCCCGGCCACCCGAACTTCCCGCCCGCCTCCAGCCTCACCTTCTCGCTGAGCCGCACACCCAACCTACGCCTTGGAACTTCGGTATGACAACTTTTTTATGGATATAATACCTCACCCGGCCTCCTCTTCTTAGAACACTGGCCAGCGGCCTCGACCGAACCCCATCCTCGTCGGCCACCTAGTCTGAACCCCCACTGCGCCACCCCGAGCTCCGGTCACCTCCCTTGGAGGAGCCAGGACTTTTGATGGTCACCGCCACCACTCTGGTGGCCCATTTCCAAAACTGAACACGTGCATGGTTTCCTTGGGACGAGGCCTTCACAGTGCCAGCCGCTGATCATTTATTCGATACAATTTGGCATGTCCGAAATGTAGGACGAAGAACGCCCAAGAACGATGAAAAAAACAGGGCTCAGGAATTTTCCATGTTTTTTCGGACAACGCCCCAAATTCTAAAATTAAAGAATTTAAAACGATGAAAAGAATTGTAAAAAACTCCAGAAATTGATGATGGTGAAAAATTTCACAAGAACCCTACCATGATTTTGATGTGCTTCGTAGGCGATGCGTCCGTGAGGCTCTTCCTTCGATCCACTGAGGATTCGGTGAAGATCGCTTCTTGATCTGGCGAAGAATGGAAAAGAACGTCTAGATAGAAAGGGAGAGAGGAGAATAGATAGAGAGAGATGGAATGAGAGAGAAAACGAATGGGTCTCCCTCCAATTCCACATTTTTCTATTTATAGAAAAACCACATAGCACGGGATCTGAAATCACAACACCCTCTTATTTTATATCACGGATAGGAAAAAAACATTTTGAACTCAACGGAAGTCTCGGATTTCCATTTCGAGACTCCATTTAAAAGTTATTTGAAAGGAACTTCAGTGATAAAAATCACTAAGTGGTCATTTCGAAATGACCAATTTTCCCCTGGCTGACATCTCACACAGAAGGCCGCGCCTACAACTTTTACACCCCGCCTAGGGTAAACGACACGCTTCGGACTCAGCGATGCCATCATTTTTACCATCTGAGCAACGTTTTAGTAGTTAATTGGGTTCATACTATTAAATGAATACTTTAATTCAATTTAAACATTTAACACACCACTAACGAGCGAGGGGTCCGAACGTCCTGCGCCGTCTTATTTTGTGTTGCGCCTAGGGTAAACACTCAATTTCAGACCCATTCGTACTCTCTGATTTAGGATGCAAATTACCATTTGGGAGTTATGTCATTAATTTGTTGTTCCTAGTGTGAAAAGACTAAAAATTTAATTCCGGCCAAAATGGGGCTCAGAATCGCACGCCGTCTAAAGGCGTTTCTTTGGAACAACATCAAGAATATTCCAAAGTCTTTTGTATCTAAAATTTTTTTCTTAAAAGGTTTATATTAATGACTATATTAATCCACCATGTGATTAATGGGTCAAGCCCAGTAATCCCTTTTTAGTGTTATTACCAATAGATATATATGTGTTGAAACCACATCCACGTATATTATCTAGTGAGGGATGTATTGTAAGGAAAAGTGACATAATATCTACCTTACCAAAATATTAGGATGTTCTCTTATACTTACCCATAGTATTTATCATAGTGTTATGTTACCTGATCTATGTTTTCCTAATTCTAGATTTATGGTTTCAACTTAAATTCCTCTAATAATAACTATAGAAAGCAAAAACCAAGTATCCTAGAGCATGTTCCTTCTTTAATATACTGGTATATGATACAAGGAATCACATCTCGAAAGACCAAATAGTTTATTATTCTTGGTAAACTAGATAAGAACATGATCCCAATATTACATTTGAATATAAAAATTATAATTTTTTTAGAATAAAATTATTCACATTAGAATATTATTTCATATCTTTCATTGTACACTTCATGGATTACTGGGAAAGGGAAAAAAATAAACGTGAGCTCAAATTATTAGTAAGGGTTATGGATAGTGGAATCTATCATGAATCCATAAGAATAATCTATATGGAAAAGTAAACAACTAAAGAAACATTCCATTTAATAAATATCATGACCATCAAACTAGATGAGGTATAATCACTATGCCATGGTCATTTACTGAATATTATTCCATTAAATCAAAAAAATTAAAATGTAATGCATCTATAGATAATATCATTGTGAAATTAACATGTATAAAAATAATAACTGAATTCTAAATGATGGATTTGTTTAATTGTTAGATGCATTCTATCTATCACATGATCTCTATTCCACCAATAACTTTAACATGATAGTATAAAACTACTAGGTATACACCGATCTAGTTTGGCCAACTATACTTCTACTATGAAGACCATTCACATGATAGTTTAAAAATACATGGTATAAACTCATGGGGTTTGGCCAACTGATTTGTCTCAAGAGACCTACAGATGCATCAAGGTGATTTTAATAAATGGTCCCCATCTATAATAACATGTATAAATAAATCCTTATATCTCAAATAATTGATTTAATTAAGGAAAATTTAATCTTATAAAAAATATTTTTATAGAGTAAAAGATTCATATTTATCAATATTTTCCTGGTAAATGAAATATCCTTAAAATTAAAACACCTTATATTAATAGTATATAGAATTTAATAAATAGACATATCCATGATAAATGTTTTTGAAATTTAGGGGAAAATTAATGTCCATGAGAAACTGAATAATTTGAGGGAAAATTTATGAATATAAAAATAAATTAAAGAAGTGAATGTCAATACTTTCCTTATTTTAAATGATCATAAACCAACTAGAATAATAATACATATGGTGTTTATAGAATTAATAATAATCTGAGTAATAATAAATGTTTGATTTCATTGATGAATAAAAACCCCATAAAAGTATCCTTAAAAAAATTCTTAATGAAATTAACCTTTTTATTTGAAAATAAACTTTTTAAAACATAAATCCATTTCAAAATCAATTTCATTGAAAATAACTGTTAATAACTAAAAATTTATAGAATATTAGGGAAAACTTTTCTTTAAAAAAACCTTTATAAATAATAATGGAATCTTCAATGAAATTATGTTTATGATGGAGAAAAATTATATTAATTTTGTACAAGATAAAAAGGTCATTAATTTTACAATGTAAATAGTTAGAAAAGTGAATTGTTCAGAAAAATAAAGAAGATCCCCATAATATTTTCTATAAAATAAAAAGTGGGATAAATTTGGAAAGGACATAATATACATTTGAAATATTTATTATAGAATATTTTTAATTTTTTTTTAATAAATAATTTACAAGAGGATAAACATTTTTAAAAATAGTTTGAGAAAAGAATAGCTTTAGATGAACGTAGATTTTCAACCGAAGGGAGAAATGAAATCATATTTTGATAATGTCTTTTTATCAATTTTTTTATGTAAAAAAGAGCAGAAAATTTGTAATATTTCTTGAAATTATCCAGGATAACAAGTGTATGTGATCAATAAATTGGTTTGTTTATATAATTATTAAATATATTCCTTTAACTGAATTTCAACAATAGACAATCTCGATTAGAATTATTTTGTGAAATAAACCCTTACAATGATAATGTTGAAGTGGTAATTAATATGTGGATTGATTATGTGTATAGAATGTAGATCCACATATTAGAAGTGAAAATAAAATAAAATATAGTCAAAATTCATTACACACGTAAGATTATAACATCAATGATAATGATAGAGTAACATAACCCAAAAAAAGTAAATTATGTTATGAATTTTTTTACCACATGTAAAGTTTTTATTAAAATCACCTTAGATGAGATTATTAAAATTAAAACATAATATACCGTGAATAATATATTTGTTTTCTTATTACATGTCAAAGGAAGATTATATGCATCATATAAAATAAGTAATGTGCAAAACATTACCATACGCTTTAATGAAATGAAATTGAGACGAAATCCTTTACATCATGATTTATTTTGGTTGACCATTAATTATACTAATTTATAGTTATTTTGAACATGTTATTAACATAAACCATAAAAATATTCAAATAAAAAATTATTGTTTTATAAAATGTTATTAAAATTCAAATTTTTCATTGTTGATGTGTTAATTCCCATATTTTCTCATGCATGTTTTTTCAATAGAGAGCTCATTATTGTATATTTCACATAATTTAATCTTATAAAGAATAGTAATCATGAATTTATGATCATAATTATACATTAAATATACTCTTCATAACATGTATGATGTACAATTTTCAAAATTGAAGTATTTTATAATCATGAAGACAGTAGGTTGTATGTACGCATGAGTAACATTTCTATTTTTGATTGATAATTTTTGAAAGAAGTTAAGTAACATAATTACATCTTAAAATTATATTATTTTCATATAAAACAGATTAATTATTTAAATATAGGAATATATATCATCCATGTGGTGTGGTGATGAAAATATAATTACATTGTTTCTTGAAGGAGGAAGTCCATACACACAGGAACAATGTTATCATGTTTTATTTAGTGAAAAGGTATGAAATAAAATGATATATATTATCTTATTGCAGTAATAAATATTTCTTGAATATAAAATTTATTTCATATATATGAAATAGGACCATAAAATTTATCCATATCCCCATCTATGTAAAGCATTAGTGATAGACGAATTACATCACCTCATGAGGCAGAAATCCATCATACACATGAGGGTCATTAAAATTTCACAAAAAAATGGAATATAAAATTGAATATATGATATAATAACCAAATAGATAAAATTTTGTAACAATTATAATATATATACTTTATATTCTTCAAAAAACCCAACTAGATGTCATAATGGAGAAATTAATGACATCAGTTTGCAATGAGTTTGTCCATCGTACAGACGAATGATGATTTAATAACCAATTTGATGTAATTGGAGGTGGTTTTGGGGAATTAAATTAATAAAAAAATCTCATTATATGTATTATACTGATATTATTATATCATGATATTTTAATTATAATTTAATGAGTTAATGAATAAATAAAATAAAAACTCACGTTGAAGAACATTACCTCTTCTTTATGTATCCTCTTTATGCTTACACTAAATCCACACTAAGTTCAATTTATGCCAAAAATAAGGATTATAGGATTAGGGGATAGAAGTTGGGTAGTTTTTTTGGTAGGAAATGTCTGAAAAAAATTTCTTGAATATGAGAAGAAGAGGAGAGAGGTGTGGCCTTTTATATGTTTGGTGAGTGTAACACTTGTAATTTTTTTGAAACTTTTCAATTATAACAATGATTGTATAATTCCAAAATTCTAAAAAATGCATCATTATATTACATAGATGGTATATGTTAGAAATATTGGTATAAAATATTTTCTATACAACTTATTATGTCATTTTCAACCCATATTTGTTTAATTATAACTCCCAATAAATCCATTTTTACCTTAACTGTGGTAAATAAGTTTTACAATTTTCATTAATAATTCTGGAAAAACATATCAAAAATATTATATATTATAAATTAATCTGGTTTGAAACATGTAATCTATTTTTTAAAATTCATTAAATGTAATTGTAAAATTTTTGTTTAAAATAAATCTCATAGATGTGATGGGAAAGATCATTTTCAAAGAGACAATGTTCGAAAGTTCACAATTATTATATAACAAAATTTAGTTTGAAAATGAATCAAATGATATAAATATAATTACTTGATATATAAATAATATTATATTACTTTAAAACCAATTCAATATATAATATATCATTTAAAATAATTTAATAAAATTGATGTTTCCAAATAAATTTATTTATTTATTTACTTTTCATCAAAACATGAAACTTTTCAGAAAATACAATAAAATACCTCATAAGATAAATTAGACATTTTTATTTAAAATGTGATTTTCATTTATTAAAATATTTTTTCTAAAATTTATAAATTTATTTTAAATTATGTTTCCAAAGGAGGAAAAATCCATCTTTTTGAAAAATACATTTTTTAGAAAACTTGTGTTCCTTCTAAATGCTACTTATTTTATGTCTAATATATAAATAAAAAATGAACGTTTAAATCTATATAAAATCATAATTTTGTAAATCCTATTCATACCTTCCAATACAACAACTATGTGATATCTATCACATTAAAAAATAATATTTTAATAGAACTTCGAATTTCCTTTATTATCAGTGTTATGTGTATCACAAGATAAACTATGTATTGCTTGAAATGTTTTCTAAAATTAGTGTTGTGTGTAATGAATGATTAAATCAATGTTTTAGGTAATTTAATTTATTTTACACACTGAATTTATTTAAAAAATGTCTCATAAAGTATCAAATTGATATATTTTCATCTCAACTTGGTTTCGCAGGTCGCATATGCGATCAAATAAAATATTTGTTTTTGAATTTAGTTCTGTTAAAATAATTGAATGAGTAATAAGTAAGATTATTATTGTTTAAAAAAACAAAAACCAAACAAAAAAAATACGTAGGAAAAAACTCTAACTCTATATGACATGCAGTCACCACCACGCCCGCACATTGTTCTAATAAGAAAATCCACCACCACCCTATAACACCTTACCTTCACCTAACTGAGATAAAACATGTTATATACTTCTAATGGTGTATTTATGGTGTGATAAAAACTTTCCTTGTAGGATCCCACAATGATTTTATAATAAAACATTATAATATTGACCAATTAAACTCAGGTAAATAAATACAAGAAATTAGATAAAATTTTACATAGTTTAATAAACCAATTATATACCACACACTATAATAGTTTTTAAAACTTTATAGAGATCCTGGTGTTCAAATAATTTCCATTTCATTCCATATATAAATATAAATTTATTCAATATTAAGCACAATCCATTTATTTAAAATTAGGTCCATGATAGTGAGAATCATAATATAAATCATTCGGGTAGTAGGCCACTTGATGTGAACATTACTATGATATGAAATTCCTAGTGTGTAAGAGTTCACAACCATGGATGGATTCTAGCAAAAAATTAGGGAAACTAGTAAACACATTACCATTGTACAACATATATATGGGGTAAGAGTTCATCATTGAGTATAGACTGCTACCACATCATTTAACACATATATTCTTACGATATTAGAATAAATAAAAAAGAAATTTAATATTTGAAATTATAACATTCTGATTTTAAAATAATTTTCATTACCACTACCAAAATGGTAAATATATTTTCATAAAAATGAAATCCACAATATATTATAAAAAAAATCAATTCCTTTAAATAATTTTAGAAAACAATTTCATTAAGTTCAAAGTAATTATTTGTTAAAAAAACTAATTCAGGAAACCAAAATACTTCATACACATAAAATATCAAACCGAATGAGAAAACCTCTATCCAAGATTAACTGAGGACATGAGGAATCTAGTAATGAACTTAATCCATGAATTCCTACTAAATAATCACTAAATTAACAAATTATAAACTAAATTAAATATAAGGAGTTAATTTCAATAACAGTTCCCAAACAATATTTCATGTGGATTGGAGATATGGACAAAAAACCCAAATTCCATGATATATATATAAGGAAACCAACTAGAAACATTATTCCAACTTATTTCTTTATTTTTCAAAGCCTATGTGAAATATTTTCCCATATATAAATAAGATCCATGATCAAAAATACTTTTATATCATTAGAGAGGATCATATCATCTATCAATACCTTGATTTGCTATGTATTCAAGTAAAAAGTGCTAAATAAATCTAATGGGATACCCTAAATTCATATGGAATACTCTTTAGTTTGCAGATAAATAATAATATGTACAATGTGGTATTTTATGAAAATTAAAATTAAACCCTTTGTAAATCCTAAGCTCAGTTGTACTATAGGCTAGCTTATGGACATTGAAGATATTCAATAGACACTTCAAAGATTAATATTTAGTTGATAGTCCTCAACTGATAGAAGATATAGACCTTATATCTTAAATGGTTGTATATTTATTTCCACACCTCAAAAATTCCATGAGTCACACTTCCCACCCCTCTCAACAAAATAAAAACCAAAGGAGAAATGTTTTTATTGAAAATGATAGAAGAAACCAAAATCAATTGGTGGTAGTGCATGAATAAATCAATAAGGTTTTAAAATTTTCGCATATAGATTATTTTATAATCCCAAGAAGATAAGATGATGATGGTTTATCCATAAATAGATAAGGCCATTACTGACTCAGCTTGGAATCCTCCTCCAACATATATTGTCAGTTTTTCCCATGTTTCCATAGAACTAAGACCAGTTGTATAGTCATTCCACATAAAATAATTACATGAAATCAGAAAACAAGAAATGGTTTCTCAGTCATAGATGTATTAGGTTCTATGTCGAGGTTTTCCTAATATAGAATGTGAAGTAGGTTGGGATAATACTTCTAGAGATAGGACACATAGAAATTAGGAGTATTGATGACAACTATAGTGGTAAATCTAACTAATAATCCACCTTTACAAGTCATTAAATAACTTGAAAGGGTCCCAAATACCAAGTAGTGATCTTCCCCTATTTACAGAATGATCAATGAACCAACCGGGTTGATAGGTTTAAAAACATATTGAAAATAACAAAGTATCAAAAGGATGATGAACAAGATCTGTATAAGACTTTTAACATCTTTTAACCATCGAAAAATAATAAAAATTCACCATAACAATTGTTATTATTCCATGAAAAATGCTCAGCTCTATCAATAAAGCATCACCTATCTCATACCAACAAATAGATGATTTACAAGGGTGGCTATATGAAGATTTAAATGTTCTTTCTTCATGGATTATTGTTAAGTATTTCTATAATAAATCTAAAAAAATATGAAATATCTATCACAAGAACCTATTACATATATGAAATATACAAAGATAATATCTTATAGAATTATAATATCATATTATATATTCCCATCGATCCAGTAATGACATATTTTTATTAAAATAACATTATTTCCCATATTCTCCTGGAGCCTCTTCCAAAATTGAGAGGTAAAATGGGACCCCATTTTGGAGATAATGTCCATTAGAGTCCAATGAAAGCTTATGATATCATGAACATACATCTTCCCCACTACTTTCACATTAGTGGTGTCATGAATTTACAATAAATGAACAGATGTGGTCAAAAGTCAATCAACACCCAAATATGCTTTCTTACCTTGGGGATTCAGTGGTAAGCCAAAAATGATATCCATTGGAACCTCATTCAATTTCAATATTAGAATGGGTAGTGGCTAAAACATACTAGAAATATATTTATAATCAACTATAATATTTAAGAATGTACAACATCAATTTGCATAGTCAGTTATGTCTCGTTTCATACTAGGACAATGTAATTGATGTTTCATGCCATAATGTATTTTGAATTTGTGGTTTGTAATACCCATGAAGAACGATGAAAATATTCCAAAATGAACTTTTCCATTATTGATGAGAAACCATAACAGTTATTGAAAAAAATATAACCTTCCCTGGATAGATACCACTGAATAACGGTCTATATACCATATAATGAATCTCGCATGTCAGGAAACACATTATCTTATTACTTCCCCTAAATAATCATCTCAAGGAGAGATGATTAAAAATGAATACATTTGAAAAAAGTACCATAATATTTCTCTTAGACTACCACGTGAATTTGAGTAATGATTATAATCAAGTTATATCCATCCTCTTCTTCATTCATTTCCAAAGGAGGAAGATTTTTGTAAAGAGTAACAATAACAACATTAACCTTTCATGGAGTATATGTAATGATGAAGTCAAATGACTAAGTATTCCACCCATCATCTCTACCGAGGGTTTAAATCATTTGTATAAATGATATAATCTAAACATTTACTAACATAGATAATGATGAACATACCTATGATAAGATAAAATTGAGAAATCTTATGGGAAATAATGACCACTACATGTTTCTAATCCTTAGTGGGATAATTATTCTCATGATTTCAATGATAACATGTTCCATAAGCCGAAAAATGATCTCATGACATAAGGATGTGTCCCAAACATGTACCGAAAACATCGTAATGTGCATTGTACCCTATTTTAATCTAGTAGAGTCAGGATCATTGATGAGTGAAAATGTATCATTACTTCATCTAAGGATTCATAACACTATAACTACCAAAAGAAATTCACCCCCTTTCAGGTGAAAAAGAAAAAGGTGAATCATGTTTTGAGAAATCATTTTACAACCCCTCAAAATACACTACCAATTACAATATGCTTTAAATATATATTAAATTATATAGTTCATCCTATGACATTACTACCATAACAGTTTTAGGATAAAAAAGATACTAGGTCTGGAGATCTATATCCCAAGAACATAACCTCTTGAATCTAGAATTGAAATCTAGATAATTTATGATATTGGTGTTAAAACCTATAAAAACCAAAACCTGTATCAAATGAACCATGTGATCTTCTTAGGTATTTTTGTACAAAAGGTTTATATCCATGATAACAATGCTAAACATGTATAGATACTTGTGTAAAGTCCATTTCATTAGTTCCAGGAATACTGTTGGAGAGTATGTTAGAACAAACGATAACACAAGATACTCAAATGGAAATGAATAATACTAAAGGTGGATTTAAATATATCATAACCCTTGATTATGATATGATAGTAACTATACTGAAGGTTATTCTTTGAGAACCAATTTTATTCTCTCAACTAATCAAGAAAATAATAAATATAGTGTAATGTATTTTTATTCATTATATTTACATTATTGAGTTTTCAAAAATATATGCACAAGTGGAGAGTTCCATAGAATTTGTTTTAAAATATAAAAGGATCATAACAATGTGACACACCCTATTTTATAAATTACATGGCTCTCAAAGAATCCAAATACACTTTCATGTCCATAAAATTAGCAGCATCCATGTATTAAGATGGCATTGATATTGGAATATTTTTTTTGGAAAATTGGAAATTAGGAACTACACATCCCTCTCAAGAGAAAAATCTAAAACATTATCTATGAATACTATATAAAATTTATTATCTACCATATGAATCCCACCATTTAAATATTACTAACCTAGTTCAACAAGAGACAAAGACATCATCTTATTGTGCTCTAGAAAAGGATGTACCACACAATGGTTTCTAAAGTCCCACTCTCTATGAAAAATATGGTAGTTACCATCAAGGTATTTAAATTAAAATAACTAATTATGAAAATATATTTGACATTTCTGAGAAATAAACCTATCCATTTTGATACCAACATTGAGATGATCCAAGTTAGAATGTTGGAAAGCCCAAACCAACTGAACTTTGCAGATAATGAAAGATTTCAAGGGGGAATTGAAAACATGAAACTTAACTCCTACTGGATTAACATATTAAATAATAAATGGAATTATAATTATTGGTTCATTTAAAAGGACTACCATATGTGTTGATATAAATCAATTAGAGACAACTGTATCTATGAAAGCAGTTACTAAATTTGAAGTAGCATAAATAATACCTCCCAAGGTGGTACAACCAAAACAAACATCCATTGGAGACTCATAAACTATGTGTGAATAACTAATTTGAGATTCCTAAACCTTGAGCCCTATTTTTTGAAGTTTATTACTACATATTTGTTTCTCTAGGATTTGGAGAGCCTGTTCCAAAATGGCGAGACAAAAAAACATAAAATAATTATTATAACTTACCAAAACATACACATGGGTTTCATATATTTAGAAGTATGAAATAGAATAACCTCTCATTACCCATTTGGTGACTCTAGTAATACTCCAACACACAATATTCTGATGATTGTGCAAGAGACTACATATTTGAAGAACCACTGTTATTTACTCTATAAAACTGACACTACTTCCACTTCCCCTTATATGGATGGGAAAATCTAACAACATTGGTAGGAGGAACTATAGATAGACCTAACATACCTTCCGGGTCAATCCCTAGCATCAAAACCCTTTCCACTACCTTCCTAGTGGAAATGTTTCCCTATTTTGAGTTGAAATATAACGTACCTAATTCACAATGGAACTAAAATTTTTGATCTTATGTGTTGTCTTATGTGTAATATTATAATATTACACATAATAAAACACATTAGATCTAAAATTTTAGTTCCATTGTGAATTAGTTACTTTACATTTCAACTCAAAATATGCAAACATTACTATTATTGAAAACTTATTTATCAAGATTATATTGTTCCATCATACTTAAAATTGCATGGGATTACCTTGGGATATACAAATAAAAGTTGTGAGCTATAAATCCAAATAAGGTAATATACATGGAATAAAATGAATAATGTGTTATTTTTTATATAATAGGAATATCATATTTTGATAAATGGGGTGAGAATCACAAACATGAACAATGAGGCATCATATAGCATGATATTATAGAGGTGACACATAAACGTGGAAACCACGTAGAACATGGAATCAGAAACATAGGTCAACACGTACCACCAATACATAAGGATGGAAAATGTCATGTGATTTATTAGGTTCACTCCCTAATCCCTTTCATGATGTCTCATTAGAGTCAAACATTACCCAATGCATTGGAGCGTTATAGAATTCTCAGCGTACCCATCACTTCCATTTCATTCACTTGAATAATCGTTCCACATATATCGTACAACATAGAATAATTTATCATCAAATTTTATTAAATGATCAATGTGTGTGTAATAAATACTTGTATGTACCCAATCAATGATGTATAAGTGCATCATTTTTAACACCCTTGATATGAAATTAGTATGGGTTTTTCACTACACAATTGCTTCGTGTGGAAAATCATAGTGGAAATTCAACAACATAATGGGGGGAAAATGTTATTGGGAGGGATTAATTATAGTTAAATGGGTCTTTTATAATTTAGAAATAAAATAGATAGAAATGGGGATATGTAATTATATATACTAAAATTAAAAATTAGAGAAAAGGGAATACAATAATGAATATTCTTTAATACAGATGAATATGAGAGAATACCTTACCTTGAGAGGGTTATTCAAAATTCTTGGATGAAAATTCATGAGAGAATGGGGGAATTGTGGCCATCCATTAGGTAATGGGGGAGATTTAGGATGTGGTATGTGTTTTTTGAGTAAAGATAAATTGAATCTTGGGTTGTTTTATCTAGGTAATGTGTGGGGAATTATTTATTATATCTCAGACATAGGTTTTGGAATTAATATAAAAATATAATCAAAACAAAAATCCTTCCCATGGGTTTTAAACACAGTTTCCAGAAAAGGGTATCCGTTTTTAATATTTTATTATTTTAAATGATGAAATTATTAAAATATTACCCTTGATGATGTGGTAGTGAGTCATGTCTATACTAAAATGAATTTAAAACCGTAAAATATATTATAGGTTTTTGAGTATTCATAAAGTCATTTAAAAATATTAAAATAACATAAAAATCATATTATTTAAAATTTAAAATAGGTATTTTGTTGTGGATACCCTTTATGAATTTATTACATCAGTTTCGGTCATAATGATGTCATAATACACACATTATATTTATACTGTATTTACTTTTCAACCAAAAATTCTTATATCACTGATATTTATAAAATATTAATCATTGGATAGTTGTGATATTATTATTCTCCAAAAAAATATTTATTATCTCCAAATGTTTTTTTAAATATGTGATTCTTCCCTTTTAAAATATGAATGAACATTTATTTAGAAATTATAATTTTTTGTAACAACAAAATTTTTTGAACCCTTATAAAAATTAAATTTTACTTTATAAAAATTATACGATTATTTATATTTAGTAAAAATTATTTAATAATAATATTTTACTGAAATATTTTATATTTAGAAAAATCATTAATTCAGAAAAATAAATTCCTTAATTCAATTTCAGTTGTACCCAAAAATAAAATTTTTGTTTTATGGTTTCAAAATAGAAATAATTGATAATGTATCAATAAAAAGATGATAATATATTAACTATTATAAATAATATATATATATATATTCATATTATTAGGGTCTTGATATATATCCCTTTATTTCAATGGAAAATTCTCTAAGGGAATGTGCATGACAATGAGTCTTTCGTGGGGATTTTTTCCATACATGGTTTGGGTCCTAATATTAATGAGATTAAACATCTCCCATAAAAGGGTTAACTCATGCTTAAATTTTTGGATCACAAGTTTGGATCGGACAAGGGAAAGGCCAGTGATTCTATCTCCCTTGGAATCTAGGATAAATGGGCTTCATAGGGTATGATCCTATTGGTTGAGTTTTCCACTTCCTTTGTCTATGTCAACTGGATTTTTCAAAACCCTATATTTATAACAATCATATTATTATTGTTCAGTGATTATTATCATGATTTATGATGCTTTAAATTATTTTAATTCTAATAGGATATTATATTACCCTGAAGTATATTTGTTTTATATAACCATAATACATAGTAACACATTTAATTCTACCACAATGGATTTTCTATATATAAAATATTGTGTCATAATGATCCCGCCCCCCATTTACAAAAATTATCCATCAAAATTTTCATTTTCCACATTATAATTGACCAGGGAAACTCTTTTTCATCACATCCTCGAGTTCCCATGTCACTTCTTCAATTTTTTTGTTTCTCTATAGCACTTTGTCTACAAGAATTGTCTTATTGCGTAGTACATTTTCTATAGGATCCAAGATTTTCCCTAGCTTCTCCTAATATGAAATATAATTCTCCAATGGTATCACCAATAGATTGAATATATGTCAGGGGATTTTTATTTACATCCTCAAGAGTTATATGTAGAGCATATCAAACCCTTGAGATATGATAGGTGGGAGTGATATTTTATAATCCACCACTCTGATGCGATCATGGAACTCAAAATGGTTGATGTATCATGGAATAATACTCCCCTTATTAGAAAATATACTGAATTACATCCATGGTGATATTCATAGTAATACCTTATTTAAAACATCAAACACTAGGTCTCATCGACTATTATAAGAATATCACTTCTTTCATCTCTGAGCATCCTTGATGTTTGGAGGATTGGTCTTTAAATTTTCCACCATTTTCTCAACCATTTCAAGAAAAATAATTTTATGTTTCCAAGCATCATCCCACCATGTAGGTAGTATTCACATATTCCCATAAAGGGATTCATAGGTATCTATTAGGATTATTGAGTGAAAACTATTATTGTATGAGAACTCGACCAGAGGATGATTTTGATCTCATCCTCTATTGAATCAAATTCATATTTCACTCAAAATGTCCTCGCATTTATGGATTTCCACTCATATTATAAATTATATTGAGGTTGATAAGTCATGCTAATGTTTAAAATAGTAATTATAAAATTTTGGAAAATCTTCCAAAACATAGAGTTAAATCTTGGATCTTGATAATATACCATCGATAGTGGTGTTACCTGAAACCTCGCCACTTCTTCAATGTATATCCTTTCATGTTTTTCGAGTGAGAAGTCCTTTTGATTTTAGATGAAGTGAGTAGTCTTTATAAGATGATATGATATAGCCCATATAGTATCATTTATGTTTGATGTCTTCAAAAGGCCAGTGAAAAGGGTCATGTTTATGTATTCCCATTTCTATGTAGGTATGAGTAATGGTTGCCTCATCTGTATGTATTTTTCATTTCCAATGTCCCTTACCGACATAAAAGAATATTTATTTATATTCCATGATATCCTTCATCATATTTTCCCACCAATAGTGCAATTAGAGATATCAATACATCTTTGGGATTCTAGGATTGATAGAGAAGGTCAACATATGTGAACCATTCAAAGACTCTATCATTAACACTAGATCTGATGGTACATATAATCATGAAACAAATATAAAACATCCTTTTTCATTAACATTAAACTCTACGGATTTAACTTTTCTTATAACTTCCAATATTTTTAATTCCCAGATCATCTCCTTGAGCATCTTTTATTTTCTCCAGAAGGAGTGGTTGAGTAATCATTTTTAAAAGGACTGATTATTTTCATTCCTCTATGATTTCCATGTCCATCCTTTTCATGTCCTAGAATATCATATCCTTCTCAATTATCATCGATGAAAAAATTTATAGGTCCTTTCTATTTATAGAATCATCCACATTGTAATATTTCCTATGATTGTAGTGTATTGTGTAGTTATAGTAATTAATCATATCTCATCATATTTTTTGGTAGATATTCAACTCTTTCTTTGTGAATATGTACATGGGGATCATAAGATCTGTCTATAATTCAAACATCTCCCCAAAGAGAAAATACAAAAATATTTTCAAGAAAAAGAACATTGTAGCAAACTCTAAATCATTCGTTGGATAGTTATGTTCATGAAAATTCAATTACTTTTAAGAATAGGCTATCAATTTGTCATTCTAAAATAACACACAACTCATGACCTTATAAAAGGAAAACCTATATACCCTAAAAAGATTTTCAGTTTTGGGTACTGTAAGTACCTGTTCCGTAACAATACTATTTTTTAAATCCTTAAATATTTCTTCACATTCATTATTCTATAAAAACCTAGATCACTTCCAAATTAGCATGGTTAGAGGTTTTTTCAATTTTGAGAAATTTATCACAAATATTGGATATTACCTATCAAATCCAAAAAAAATTTGGATTTCTATCCCAATTTTTTTCAGACATGCTTCACTTGTATATATATTTTATGGCTCACAATATTTCACATTTCATGTGATAATATTCCCAAATAATTGGACTTCCTTCAAACAGAACTCACATTTACTATTATTTTAATAAATATTTTACTTTCAAATGGATTTTAAAATAGTTCTTTGATGTTCCTCATGATCCTCCTTAATATTGGAGTATATTATAATATCATCTATAAATACTACCAAAATATTTTTGTGGTAATTTCTAAAGATTATACCCACCAATTCTATGAATATTTCTAGAGAAGAAGTAGGTGTTATTGAAATTAATATAAACTCATAATTCCCATACATTGTATTGAATTTAGTCTTTGGGATATACTCTTTCTTAACCACTACTTGAAAATTACTCAAATGAATCCACTATGGGGAATTATTGGGAACCTTTTAGCTAATAGAAAAAGTAATAAATCTATGTCATATGATACATTAACTTTTGATGATGTTGTTTAGCTAATTATATTTAATGAAAAGGTGCTTTGATCCATATTTCTTCCTAATGAAAAAGATTGGTTCATCCTATGATGAAGTTGTTCGGTGTATGAACCCACTATCTATATTCTGCTGTAGTTTTTTCCTTATATAATCAAGTTCTACAATTTCCATTCTACATAGATTGTTGGATATAAGTAACTTCTGAGGTATAGAATTTATTTATAATTCAAGATCTCACATAAGAGAAAAGAGAGGATATTATTTTGGAAACACATCTTTATATTACCTCACAATGTGAATTTATTAAATGATGATTAATTCCTCAGACTTAATCATTCAAACAAGATATGCTTGTTGAAGAGGAGAAAATATCAACATGTGAGATATTTTTTTCTAAAAAATAGTCATCGTCCACTTTACAACTATGAAAAATTATGGGACGATTCATGATAAAAAAAAAGTGATTTCCCTCTCATGATGATTTATGTGGTCTCTATATAGGGAAATCCATTCCATACCTCTAATTATATAATATTCAATCGAATTGAGTACCACATGTTTCATATAGATGTTATGACCAAAAAATATTAAATTCTAGGTGTGGGGAGGGGGGTTAAATACTTCGGATGCAATCATTTTCTCATTTTTTCACTAATAATGATACACTCATGCATATTGGTGGTGTTTTAATAGTTATAATAAACAAAAATGATTCAAAGGAATGAACAAGACCATAATCCAAAAGTATCTTCATTAATATTGAATGAATAACTGATGTACCTATGACCACTTCATTTCTTGAGATCTACCATAGCGGTTTTGATGACATAATAAATACCTTACCTCCTTGTATGTTGTTGGTTATCTCCAAAAAACCATCAAATTAGTGCATTGGTTTATATTATACCCATGTACCTTGTATTTGAAACAATTAAAAATGCACGAATGGTTGACTTGAGTATTAATTCCCTCCATCACATTAGTGGGTTCCTCCCATCAGAAATAAATAGATAGGTTTTCTTCCTTCCTCCACCTCAAAAATTTCCGTATCCAACTTTAGAAATTTGTATGGTTCTTCTCTGTACATGTTTGACAGGTGGGATGTTGAAATTTTTTATCAACATTAGATTTTTCCATCACATTTCCATAGTTAAACTAAAATTTACACTTCTTATCCCCATTATACCTAGGGGATTCACTTATCTCCATTTTGAATTTTATTCTACATGAAAATAAAATTAGCAATCAAACTCTCTAGTGGGAATGTATTTTCATAGACTAGGTTTTATGCCACCAAATAAGAATTCCGTATTATATATGGGGGAAATTAAAAAGGCTATGGCATATTATAAATGTATTTTAATGTTTTCCCCATACCCCCTAATGAATTCGTCATAAATTTTCTTAAGTATATGGAAACCCCTTTCAATTTTATATTAATGAGAGTGAGGAAAATATCTATCTAAAAACATTTTATGAATCCCCTTCAACCCCATCACATCGATCACTTTATCAGGATTTGTATCCAAGATCAATTTTTACAACTAATCATAATATAATTTCATAAAATAAAAAACCATTATAACCTTCTCCATATTCGAACATTGAATGATTGATAATATATTTTCAAAGAATTTTATCCATTGATCCATAATTAATGGATATGATGATCAGTTTAATGTTGGAGGAATTTTTGGAATATGGTTCTTAATTATAGTTTGTTCTTTATTATGGGGATTTGTGTGTTCCCACTAACATAGTATTATATTTAAAACTAGAGATATCTGAGATTTTATTGTCAAAGGGTTGGATATTCCTACACACATTGGGCTGTGTATCTCATTTTCATAGTCATACCATTTCCCTTCACATTGGTCATTTACTCGATTCCTTCTATTTCCTTCCATTGGACTGAATTAATGGAAAAATTTGGGATGAGTATTTTAAAACTACTGAATTCATAAATGATAATACAATGAAATTAAAGGGATAACTCGTAAATTATTCTTTACCTCAACTTAAGAATTTATAGGCTTCAATCTATGTTATCCATGGTATAATTTCTAACATAGACACTTATGGAAATTTGTGTTCCCTTAATAATATTTCATAATATTATTTTTAAATTAATAATTCATATCGCCTAGAAGTGTCAAACCAGGTGTGAAGTGTGGCCCATAACCATGCACTTGTTATCGATCGTGTCTAGATCAATGTGGTGTTTTCATGTTATAACCCAATGTATATTTGTTCTAGATCTGCATCTACTTATTTTATAAAGTAAGTTATTTAATTTATTAGAAAACACAAAATATATAGTTTAAAAGAACATAAGGATATATTCTGTTTTTTATCCTTTTTTCTACGACGTTAAATAGATTTTTATATTACTAATCCCCAAAATTACTAATCATTCCTTTGATACCAACTATGAATACCATGATCTTTATAACAAATTAATTATTGATTTATTAAAGAAGAATATATATAATACAACCCAGAGTACCAAGAAGCTTATCGTATTTGGGAATTATGTACATTACTTAAGAACATAAAATATGGAAAGCATATCAATTATTGAAAACCACGTTATCATGCTATTATTATTCCATCATACATAAAACAGCATGAGATAATCTAGGGAAATATATAAGTCGGGGGTGAGCTATAAAGCACATTAAGGGAATATACATGGAATGGTATGAATGTAGTATTGCATGTTTGAAAATTGGTATATCAATGAGACATAAAATGGGTGAGAATCAGAAACATGAACAATGAGGAATGATATAGAATGATAACATAATGGCAACAAATAAATGTTGTAATAACATAGAACATGGAATCATACACATATGTAAAGAATTATATCCAATAAATCATGATAAAAAATTTGTTGTGATGGATTAGGTTCACTCTCAAACACCTATAATGACATCTCAAGAGACTAAAACATTACCCAATGCATTAGAGCACTATATAATTTTGTGCAGACCAATCACTTTCATTTCACCGAAAAGCATAAGTGTCTCACAAAGATCATACAACATGGAACCATCAAACATAAAATTTTATTTCATTATCAAGGAGTGTGGAATACATACATTTAATTCCCTAATAAATGAATTATATTTTCCTATGTTAGTCATTTTGTAAAGGAAATGGGTATTGGTATTCATTTAAAAATTATTTGGAATGGAAAATCACAGTGAACATTTAGCAGCATAACATGAGAACATAAATGTTCATGGGAGGGATTAATGAGAGTGAAAGTGGTATATAATAATTTAAAAAATGTAATGTAATGGTAATATGTAATATCATATCATAACATTAATAATTTTAGATAAAAGGTATAATATAATGAACATTATTGAATAAAGAAGAATACGAGAGGATGCCTTACCTTTAGAGGGTGATTCCAAATGATTAGGAGTAGCTTGTTGAGATCTTTGTGGAACCATGGAAGGGCTATAGAGAGGGGAGGTATGATTTATTATGTGATCCAAGGTTTGTTTTAGTAGAGGTGAATGGGATATGAGGTGTGGTTATATTGGATATTAGAAAGGATTTCATTATTATTTCATAAACCTAGGTGTTGGACTCTATATAATAAATATATCAAAACCAGAAACCATCCCATGGTTTCTTTCTAAGGTTTCTCGAAAAAGGTTTTTGTTTTTAATATGTTATTAGTAGAAGGTTTAAAATTACTAAAATATAACCCTCTCTGTTGAAAAAGTGAGTCATGTCCTTACATAAATGATTTTAAAACCTTTAATTATATTTTCAGGTTCAAAAAGATTCATAATGGATTAAAAAAGTAATAAAATTACCTCAAAATCGAATTATTTTAAAAATAAAACATATATTTTGTCATTAATACCATTTATAGTATTTTTTACATAATTTGTTGTTGATTATGATGTGATAATACACATCATATATTTTTACATTATATCATTTTTTTCTAAAAATAATTCTATCTTTGAAGATTATTAAGAATTCACCTTTGGATATGTTTGATATTTTCATTCCAAAAATAATATTTATTTTATATATTTTTTTAATATGTTAATTTTAACATTTAAAATAAGAATCATAATTTATTGAGAAATGACGGGTTTTTTGAAACAATAATTTTAGAAACCATATAAAATTTTAAATTTTTCTTCATAAAAATTAAATGATATTTTATATTTAATAATTTGTTTTCATAATAATAATTTAAAAAAATATTATTTATTTTAAAAATCATTGGATACATCCAAATAAATTCATTAATTGAATATGAATAATACCCAAAAATAGAATTTCAGTTTTATTGTATTAAAATCAACATAATTTATAGAGTAATATCCTAAGATGAAGATTTTTTATTTATTAAATACAATATAAATATTCTTCTTATTAGGGTTTGGATACATAACCCATTATTAAATTAGAAAAATCTCTTAGGGGATGGTGTGCGACTGTGAGACTTTCATTGGGTGGTTCGACATACTTGGTTTTGTTCATGATATCAATGATCTAGATTATCTACCATAAATTTCATCAATTGTGTCTATGTTGATGGATCTCAACATGATATTTGTCAAGGGAAAATCCATATAATGTTATCTCACATGGAAGCTCTTACAAATGGGTTCCTTGGGTATGATCCTACTTGCCGAGGCCATCACTTCCTTTGTCCGAGTCAATTGGATTTTTCAAAACCCTGTTTTTATACTAATAATAAGATCACTATCAGAAAGATATATTATCAATTTTAAATATGCTTAACTATCTTTTAAATTAAATAGGGTATAATAAAACCATGTATGTGCATTTTGTTTCTATAACTATATCACACAATAATACACTTAATTCAATCCTCATGGGATATTTATTTATAAAATTTTGTGTCATCAAAAGATGTCCCTATAAAGTGATTATGAGGAATGATGGTGACATAATTTGGGAATTGATATTTGTTATTTTATATATATTTAGATATTATAGATGCCCCATATTGTATTGCTCGTAATTATTTTGGGTTTCATTTATTTTTTTGGGATTTATATGTTAACTAATATAAAAACTCATAGATTTCATTTTTAATGGTATGTACATTTTAGAAATTTAGTTATGATTTGATGAATTGTGGGGATTTACAGTAGACCCCAATAGGGCTTTAGTTAGATATGGATTAAAATGTGTTAATATTTGTGGCTATAAAAATTCAAGGATCTTGAGAATGTGGAATTGCTTTCCTGATAATAAAATGTTCAATAATTTGGATAATGATTTTTTAAATTGTTAATATCGGGGTAATAGAGTTTTTGAAATATAAGATTGTTTTTAATTTCTGATAAACATTAATTAAATGTAAGTGTGAATTAAATATTATTGTAGATCATCTTTAAAAGTATAGAGAGGGTTTTAGGAATTGGGCCTCGATTATAAAAAATTGGGGTCTCTTGCATGACTTATATGACCTCTTATTATAATTATTCATATATGGGTTATAAAAATTATTTTCTATAAAAGTTATTATGTGATTTTGATCACTATGGTATGATTATGTTTTTTAATTTTTCCCCTACATTATTTTTACTATTTAGTTTATCAATCAATGATTTTTGAAATATTTTTTATACCCAAGTTAATTTAAATTATCTATTATAGGTGAAACTTTCCCATGAATTTAAATATAATGTATCATTAATAACATGGATTGTTTGGATTATTATTGAATTTTTATATATTTCAAGGGAAACCGCTAAGAATATTATGTTTTAATCAATATATGTATGATTGTAAGATGGTAATATAATTAGGACCAAAAGGTAACAACCCAACTATAAATATGAGCAAGGTTGGAGGGAGGGAGGACCAATAATTTTATATTAATCATTATAAAAATTATCTCTAGAGGAACCTGACACACTGATTGAAATGGAATGTATTCAATATGTCATCCCATGAAAATGAATGTCATGTCTACAATCATGGTAAAAATTATTTTTACAACTATGCATACTGACCGAAACGGTCATTGGGAGATTCACTAACCTCGTCAATGAGGTTATTTATTAAAAATAAGTATTAGATATGGATATAACTCAAACTATGTACACGACTATACTACATTCAATAATGTTTAAATAATTATTATCATCAGTTCCACTAGAAACATGAAATCCTAAATTTTATAAAGTAAATGATTAATGCATGTTTCAATAGTTTTTAAACCTTATTACTAGTTTGTAAGAATATAGAAAGAAACACAATTATTTCAATCAAATCAATTATTTTTTTCATTATTTTTTTAAAGTGAACTAAACTATTATGAAATTTATTTATTTTCACATAAATATATAATTTTATCACCATATATTATTCAAATAACTATTTTTGTTACTATCATTGTTATTGTTATTTTAATTTTATATATTTGTGATATTATTATTATATATTAATGTATTGATACTAAATATACACCTTAGTATAATTTTTTTCGATTATGATTGATCTCAGTATTTAAAATAGTGGATAAACACATCTCATATTAGGAATATGATACATACTCGATGGATTTCATGAAATAAAAATATTTTTCCTTAATTCTTTAGAAGACAAAACACCTAATGGTAATGTCTCACTCAACAGTATCATTTAAAGGTGAATATTTTTAGATATATTATGAGTGTGATTTTAATTATATGATCTGAGGTTAACACACACAATAGTGGTTATTTGATCATACAATTATGATTTCCCTTCTAGAATCAGTCATTATCATTTTACACCCCAATGTCACGAAGATGATCTAATATACATATACATGGATCATACTTCATTTCTCATAATTATTCTTTAAAACTGATAAATAAAACATAATAGTGAACAATATAGTTTAATGTGTTCGCATATTGTCTACATAAAAATATTGTTTATTTAAAATGTTGGAAATTTTGTCCAAAAGATATCACACATAGTTCTCTTTTATAAATGTTACACACAATATTTGTCTTTATCACCTAGGATATTGGAAACATAAAAAGAAGTTGAGTTTGAATGACAAATAATATGGAAAACAAATTTATGAGTTAAAGAAGAATTTTTATTTGATTAGACACATATGAGAAACATAAATATGAGAGAAATAATGTGGTTATTTTAATAATACGATGGAATCATAAGAAATTAGTCCTAAATATTTCCAATGAATTTTAATATTATGATCATGAAAATATAGAATATACCATGCAATAATATTGTGAAATCAAAAGATAGTAATCATGGGATATTATGACATAATTTAAAAATGAGAAGAATATATAAGAAAATAAAATAATAAAATATTTAGATGATATTATCAATGTCTATCATAAGATACCTGGTAATGGAAACTTAATTATTTCCATAAATTATATCATATACATACATAACATTGTGAATAACACTAATCACATCATGTACATGGAAAACATAATGTAATATTTAGACGTAGAACTCTATGTAATTCATTGAGATGATATATAAATTTTGTTCCACCCATCACATAATGAATTGACCATAAATATGTATAAAATATTAAAAAAATCAATTTATTTCAAATATGGAATAAACCAGGGAAGAAATAATGTCTTACATAATATTCTCATATGGTATCTCATTAGAATTAATAAAATGTTGTATTATATGACACTAAAATTCAATAACCCAAAATAATAATTCTATAATAGTATTCAAAAAATTATATATGAATAATATTAATGAAAGTAGTAATATATGATAGATCTTTCTTATAGTAAAATGAAAATGGAAGACATATCATTTAAGGATGTTTCCAAACACTGGTGATGTTGTAATCAAACCAATGTTATAGGTATCTTTACATTTCATTTCCAATATGATATTGAAGGAATTTTAAATCATTTTTTATATAAAACATCCCAATAATTTAATCTTATTATAAAATAAATATAATGTATTAGAAATTTGTAATGAATGGGAACAAATAACTGATATTCTGAAAGAATTTTCATTTCTATTTTCATAATATTTTTAAATAAAACAATTTGATAAAAGTAGATATGAAATTTGATTTTAAATTCAATTTGTGGAGAAAATATATTTTATAAAAAAATTAATATTTTAATTTCAAAATAAGTAAAATAAATATTTTTCGTAAGAAAGAATATGTTAAGGGAAGATAAATATTTAAATAGTTGAGTTTATAATTTCTTTTTAAATATCATATTTTATGAGGCAAGAATTTATCAAAATAGAGATAACGAGATGAAAGTGAAATTGGCCTGTCAAAAATAGGAAATTAGAAAAAACGGATATAATAAACGTAACTTATGGAAATATGGTGTATAGCTCAAATAATGAAAATTTAGTTAAGAAACTCCTTACCATATCTCAAAACATACTCAAATATAGTCTGCTTCTATGTATATTCCACATAAAATCATTATTCCTTTATCTCTTTTGGGTTTTCAAAAAAATATTAACTTTTTAAAATGAAAATATAATCAATTTAATGAAATAGAAATGAAATCATGATGGATGAAAAAAATGCAAGCCTAATGCATAAATAGTAGTAAAACATTTTCATAGAAAAGGGAGGAAACAAGGAAAAGAAAAAATAACTATATCATTAATCTATCACCCATGAGATGAAAGAGAGTATTACAACACATTACCTTCCCTAATAGTGTGGGATATGTTATCTCTGTCTTCTACTATGGAGAAACATGCATATATCTTGCAATAGATAGAATAGGGAGAGGATTATGAAATTCTTAAAAACGTAACTATGATGGAAGCATCTAAATAAAAAAAACAAGTAAAATATACCTATGGTTGATTAATTTGAATATATTAAGATATCATTTTGTTAAATATATATATATATATTAATCATAATTGATTTTGATTATTTTATTATAGAAGTTTGAATCAATGTTTTTTCGATAGGGTTATATTATCTATAATTACTTTTCAATGAGGTAATCATATTTATAATATCCATTATTCAATAACCACGATGTCATTTATTTTTTTGGTTTGTGGTCATTCCATATATGTTATAGGTATGTATTTCCAAAGAAACATATGGCTTCCTCACTTGAATTTGTTTTACCAACCATAAGGACTGACTTAAAATGGATGATTCCATTGATATATACAATTCTAAAACTGTATAGTTATATTATATTCACACTAAATACTAACAATTTTATTTAATTTTCATTGATCCTTCGTATATTGTTATATTAATTTCACACTAATTAATTTTTATTCATTTTATGAATATGGTTTTTAAAAATAATTAATTAAATGTAAAAAATTAAATAAATTTCTTTAACATATTACAAAACACAAATTTTAAAATATAATATATTTATTAAAATAAATTATATATTTTTTATTTTATTTTATAATTATATAATAAATATATTTTTTATAATAAATTAATTAAATTTACATAAGGTAGGAATTACAACATTATTGTACTCATGTATATCCAATTACAATATATCCAATGGTTTCATAGACAATTTATATATAATGTCCACATTACTCTTTTATATTCCAATATAAAACCATTTATATTTCCCTAAAAATCATTTATATTATTGCTTAATTAATTTATAAAAATTTATTCTTATTTAAAATGTTATGCATTCAATCTATAATTATTTTTTATAGTATGATTTATATGGAAGACCACGGGGAAGAATATATCAAGGTTTTACTCTATTTATTTACATATAGATATATTCCTTTTATAGTTGTAATTTATTTGTTCCAAATATATTATTTATAAAAAAAACTTTGTCTTTTATTATTCAATCTTAATGAAATAAATCTTTTCTTGTGCTAAATCAGTACTGATTTTGATAGAAGTTATTTTACATATGAAATTTAATTATTATTTAATATAGGTCGTTACATTATCCCTTATAAAAAATATCACCCTAGAAATTTCATTAAATAACCAAAGGTATGTGAGGCTACTTATATCTCATTACATATTCATACACAAATGTTACTTAATAAAACATTCAATTTCTCCATAAAAATTTGACATAGTGACTGGCCTTGTTTCAGAGTACATTATCTCTATAATTAAAGATCCCCCATAGATATTCCTCATATGAGAGTTCATGATCTAATTTTGAAACCACAATTTCCTATCAATTTGATGTATTTTGTATGTATATATGAAAATTGATGCATGAAACACATCTGTTGAGCCCTCTGGAAGATTGTTGATTTCATGTCTATGATTGATGTTTTAATAATCACAAATCATCACATACCATTAATGCTTAATCTGGTTTGATTTCTCATAAACATAATTACAATCTGTAAATGAATCTGTTATCATGTTTTTGTCTATGCTTATTGACTTACAAAGTATTTTTGAAGTCTTCTGGAATCAACATACATCGGAAGCACCGATTCAATTTCAACAGACATCGGAAGCACCGATCCATTCAACAGACATCGGAAGCACCGATCCATTCAACAGACATTGGAAGCACTCATCCAATATCAAAGGACAACGGTCGCACTGATATGATGCAAATAACTCACCGATGCTGATCAATCTGACTCACCGATGCAATCTGACTCACCGATGAAAATGACTCACCGATGCTGATCAATCTGACTCACCGATGCTGATCAAAATGACTCACCGATGCAATCTGACTCACCGATGCAAATGACTCACCGATGCTGATCAATCTGACTCACCGATGCAATCTGACTCACCGATGCAAATGACTCACCGATGCTGATCAATCTGACTCACCGATGCTAATCAAATTGACTCACCGATGCAAATGACCCACCGATGCAATCTGACTCACTGATCAAAATGACTCACCGATGCAAATGACTCACCGATGCAATCTGACTCACCGATGCAAATGACTCACCGATGCTGATCAAAATGACTCACCGATGCAATCTGACTCACCGATGCAAATGACTCACCGATGCTGATCAAACTGACTCACTGATCAAATGACTCACCGATGCTGATCTATCTGAGTCACCGATCATTACTCACTAATGCTGATGACCTACCGATCACTTGATTCTTCAATAGTCATAAACAACTGTTTGAATTTATTCATCTTTATCTTTATTTAATCTAACCAACGGTCATATTAGGTATATTTTAATGCTCTGACAATTAATTAATAAAGGTTGTTGGATGTCAGGAAATCGTACCTCGTACCTGCGAAAAGGAAACTTTTTCTGTCTTCTGAAGCACGAGACATAAATACAAGAAGACTTTGCTGAAGAAAAAAGATGAGAGTTTTTCTGTTGACAGTAGAACACAAGAAGAATATAGAGGAAAGAAAGAGGAGGAAGAACCAAGCAAGACAGAACCTCATACACAATCAAGCCTACTCAAGAAGAGTTCTGTGCATACAAAAGAACGATTGAATAACTTCATCGACTACATCTCACTGCCTATGAACAAGAAGAATACGACACTCTTCTTCTCAAAAAAAATGAGAAGAGGACTCAGAATAAATTCCGACCAAATACAAAAGAGTCCAGAGCTACACTGAAATCATCAGAGCCATTTCTAAACTCTACATCTCTGCTCTGTGATACATTTGTTTTACATTTTGAGAAGTGTGTGTTATCTGCTGTATTAAACACACACACTGACTTCTGTACATTCACTAGAGGATCTGTAAATCCTCAGCAAACCCTTTTACACTTCTTTTCCCACTGTGGATAGTGGTAGAGGTCGTATGAGACTGGGACAGCTCTAAGCTGTTGTTTGTTTTCCCAAGCAGAACTGTGGTAGAGTTCTTGTGACCTAGACAGTGTGTTCACTGTTGTTAACCCCGATCCAGGGTGTGGATCATTTTTATATAAACTTTTGAGAGGACTAAGTCTCGGCTTGAGACTGAACCTCTTGGTTAATTCTCTGTGTTTGTAGCTACATACTATATCCATACTACATAATTATTTCATATTCCGCTGCTATTACTTTGAAGTATAATTTATTTTCAAATCTACTTTGATAGTTAAACTCACAAGTGTTTATATTTATTATAAACCAGTAAGTCAGTTACAAAAGTTAATTTAATCATAAGATTAAGTTAACTGAGAACTAATCAATCTTTGATAAACTAATTGAACCTTTATAATCTGTATAAATTCACTACAGTTTAATCTGTTTTTGAAATAGGGGGATTTTAATAAACATTGTTTTTAACAGAAAATTTTAATTGGAACTCAATTCACCCCCCTCTTGAGTATCCACTCTGACCAACATTTGGTATCAGAGGTTTGGAAAATATTTTCTAAAGTACTCCGTCTTTCAACTGTGATTTTAGTTGTATTTTAAAGTTCTTAAAATTTCTGTTATTTCTAAATTTTTATCTCTTTAAAATTATTTTTGTGATATCATGGATAATAGACTTGAGGGTGCTGCTACTAACCGGCCACCTTTCTTTAATTGAAACAACTATGCTCAGTGGAAGATAAAAATGATAATTCACTTAGAAAGTATGAGCTTTGATATTTGGACTGCCATTGAAGTTGAATACAAAATTCCCAGTACTGATAGATCTACTTGGGATGAACCTACAAAGAATGCTTACAATAATAATTGTAAAGCTATGAATGCCTTGTACTGTGCTCTAGGGGATGAGGAATTTAATAGAATTTCTGCATGTAAAACTGCATATGAAATTTGGGATACCTTAGCTGTTTCTCATGAAGGAACAACTAATGTTAAAGAGATCATATTAAATACATATACTATTAAGTATGATAATTTTAAGATGAATCCGGATGAACCCATTTCTGATATGTATCTCAGGTTCAATGAGATAGTAAACACAATGAGCTCACTCGGAAAGATTGTTCCTGCAAAAGAACAAATCATGAGAATTTTGAGATGTCTACCTGAAAGATGGAGAGGAACCTCTATCTCCATTAGATAATCATGTGACATTGGAGAACTTCCAGTAAAGGAACTAATTGGTAAGTTGATGATGTATGAAGATGAACTCAAGGTAAACAAAGAAGAGGATGATGAACCTAAAAGTAAGTCTATTGCCTTCAAGACTACAACCTCAAAGAATAAGTATAAGGAAAAGACTCAATCTATCAATGAAAGTTCAAGAAGTGAGGAAAGTGAGAATGATTCTGACAGTGATGCTGAGATGGCTCAAATAGCCAGGAGATTCAAAAAGTTTTATAGGAAAAATAAATTCTTTAGGAAAACTAATCACAAAGGAATGTATGATCAACAAGGCAAATGGAAAAAGGATTGGAAGAAGGCTGACAGAACTGATGAAGTTGTCTGCTATGAATGCAAGCGAAAAGGACATATCAAAGCAGACTGTCCAAAGATAAAATTCAAAAAGAAATATGATTAAAAAGACAAGAAGTACAAGAAATCCATGAAGTCTACCTGGAGTGCTTCAGAAGACAGCACTAGCGAAGCCGAATCTTCAGACTCTGAAAGGAATCGAGCCAACATGTGTTTCATGACAAACACTTCTGAGGTAACATCAGAAACTCCTGCTTCAAATTCATATTATTCTGGAGATGATTCTGATTCAGAAAACATGTCTAAATATGAACTGTTTGAATATTGTGATATGCTTGAAGAAACCTGTAATGAGCTTAATGATAAATATAAAGGTTTAAAGAAACAGTATGCTTTAAGTGTTAAGCATAACTCTGATCTGGATATAGAAGTAGAAAAGAATGCTCAGTTGCTTAAAGAGAATACTGAATTGAAATTGTCTAATTAGAAACTCAGAAAAGACTTAGAGAAGTTCACAAATGGCAAGAATATTCTAACACAAATTCTAGGAAAGCATGTTGCACCTAGATATACTACTGGTATAGGATACCAACCTGGACAAAGAAAAGTTGCCAAAACTAGATTCATTCCTAAATCTGGACAGAAGATAGTAAATTCTGGAACTTCATATGCCTCAACCAGTTATATTCATAGTTATGGATCTAATAAGGTTTATCTTTCAAAGAATGTTAATTCTACAAATTATATGAGACCCATTAGAAAAATATGGGTACCTAAAGTATTATTGGCTAACATGTCTGGACCCAAGAAGATCTGGGTACCAAAATCATCTTCCATCTAAATCTGTTTTGTAGGAGACCTGCTTGAAGAGCTGTCACAAGAAGCTATGGTACTTATATAGTGGATGTTCAAGACATATGTCAGGAGACTTTTCATGCTTCAAGAGCTTAGTATAAGTTGATGGAGGTTTTGTCACTTTTAGTGATAATTCAAAAGGAAAAATCATCGGCTTAGGCCAGATTATTAACACTGATTCAATCTTGGTTTCTGAAGTTTTGTTTGTCGATGGACTTAAATATAACCTGTTAAGCATTTCTCAGTTGTGTGATGATGGTTTTTATGTGAAACTTAAAAATGATTCTTGCAATGTTTTTAACTCTAAAAATGTTTTAGTATTTTCTGCTTTATGAAATGAAAATGTTTATGCTGTTGATTTAGATTCTTTAGCTAAGCAGAATATTCCTTGTTTAAATGCTTTTCATAAAGAGTCTTGGCTTTGGCACAGAAGATTAGGACACTGCAATGTACACTAACTTACAAAACTTTCTATGAAGAACTTAATTAGAGACCTACCCAAACTTGAATTTCCAACAGACAAAGTTTGTAATCCCTGTCAAAAAAGAAAAACAACATAAAGTTTCTTTTAAATCAAAGAAAGAAGTGTCAACTTCTCAACCTCTCGAGTTGGTTCACATGGATTTATTTGGACCTTCTAGAGTTTCTAGTTTGAATGGGAAGCACTATGTCTATGTTCTTGTAGATGACTTTTCTAGATATACTTGGGTATATTTTATAGCTCACAAAAGTGAAGCTTATTCTTACTTTGTTAAATACTCCAAGTCTATAGAAAATCTTAGTGGACTCAAGATTAAGACCCTGAGAAGTGATCATAGTCGTGAGTTTGAAAATCATGAGTTTGATTCATACTGCTCACACAATGGCTATAGTCACAATTTCTCTGCCCCTAGGACACCCCAACAAAATGGTGTAGTAGAGAGAAGGAATAGAACCCTGCAAGAAATAGCTAGAACTATGCTCAATGAATATGAACTGCCTATTAACTTTTGGGCTGAAGGTGTAAATACATCTTGTTATGTCATTAATAGAGTCTTGATCAGACCAGTTCTTAAGAGGACCCCTTATGAGTTGTGGAACCATAGGAAACCTAAGGTTAACTACTTCAATGTTTTTGGCTGCAAAGTCTTCATTCTCAATACTAAAGACAATATTGACAAATTTGCATCCAAGAGTGATGAAGGAATTTTCCTAGGTTACTCTATCTCTAGTAAAGCCTATAGAGTTTTCAATAAAAGAACCAAATGTGTGGAAGAATCTGTTCACATCAAATTTGATGAAACTGATCCACATGAACCTAAAATCTCTCTTGAAGATGATCTCTCTGGTTTGAATCTCAATGATAAAGACAATGGGCCTATAGTTAAAACATCCAGCTCTGGAAATTCTCCAGAACCTACTTCTGTTGAACCTCAATCTGTAGATGAATCTGAAATCTCAAGCCCTATCTTTTCAATACCATCTAGGACTCTAAAGAACCATCCTTTAGATGCTGTTGTAGGAAATCTAGATAGAGCAACACAGACTAGAGCTTCTCTAAGGAACCAGGTTGAACATCAAGCTTTTCTTTCACAGTTAGAACCTAAAAATATCAATGATTCTATCAATGAAGAATTTTGGGTAATAGCTATGCAAGAAGAACTAAATCAATTTGAAAGAAACAAAGTCTGGAAATTAGTAGAAAGACCCAAGGACACCTTGACAATAGGCACAAAATGGGTGTTTAGAATCAAAGTTGATGAATCTGGAAACATCTATAGAAATACAGCTAGGCTAGTTGCACAAGGTTACAATCAAGAAGAAGGAATTGACTATGAGGAAACCTTTGCACCTGTAGCTAGATTAGAGGCTATTAGGATCTTACTTGCCTATGCATCACATCTGAATTTCAAGCTATATCAAATGGATGTCAAAAGTTCTTTTCTAAATGGTTTTATTGTTGAAGATGTTTTTGTAGAACAACCACCAGGTTTTTTAAATCCTCATTTTCCAAATCATGTTTTTAAACTTTCTAAAGCTTTATATGGTTTAAAACAAGCTCCAAGAGCTTGGTATGAAAGGCTTTCAAACTTTATTATCTCAAAAGGATTTATAAAAGGAGTAGCTGATCCCACTCTTTTTATAAAAAGGATTTCAAAAGACGTATTAATAGTACAAATCTATGTTGCTGATATTATTTTTGGATCTTCTAAAAATTCTTTATGTACTGATTTTTCAAAGGTTATGCAAAATGAATTTGAAATGAGCTTAATGGGAGAGCTTAAGTATTTTCTTGATTTTCAAAATTTTCAAACTAAAAATGGAATTATATTAAATCAAAGTAAATATAAAAAGGATCTTTTAAAACGTTTTGGTTTGGATAGTACTAAGGAAAGTGATACACCTATGAGTACTACCTGTAAATTGGATACAGATGAAGCTGGGAAACCAGTGGATCAAACCAATTACAGATGTATGATTGGGAGATTACTTTATCTTACTACTAGTTGACCCGACATTATGTTCAGTGTATGTATGTGTGCTAGATTTCAAGCTAATCCTAAAGAATCACACTTACTGGCTGTTAAAAGGATTTTTAAATATCCTAAGTATACTGTAAATTTAGGTTTGTTTTATCCAAAAGGACAATCATTTAATCTAACTAGCTATTCAGATGCTGACTTTGCTGGATGTAAGTTAGATAGGAAGAGCACATCTGAAACATGTCATTTTCTTGGAAACTCCCTAGTATCATGGTGTAGTAAGAAACAGAACTATGTTGCATTGTCTACTACCGAGGCAGAATACATAGCTGCTGGTAGTTGCTGTGCACAAATTCTGTGGATAAAACACACTTTATTGGATTATGGATTTGATCTTAAACATGTTTCAATTAACTGTGACAATACTAGTGCAATCAATATATCTAAGAACCCTGTGTCTCACTCTAGAACTAAGCACATTGATGTCAGACATCACTTTTTAAGAGATCATTATCAAAAAGGTGATATTTCTTTAAAATTTATTAGCTCTGAACATCAATTAGCTGATATCTTCACAAAGCCTTTATGCTCTGAAAGAATGAAATTTATTAAACAATAGTTGTGTATGATCGATCTGTGAAACTGATCTGTGAAACCGATCTGTGAAACTGATCTGTGAAACTGATCTGTGAAACTGATCTGTGAAACCGATCTGTGAAACTGATCTGTGAAACTGATCTATGAAACAGATCTTTTTTTTATATATTGTAATTAATTAGTAAAATTCTTTTGTACTTTTTATGGGAACCCTAAATGATAAAATTAATGATACGCGGCTATTTATCTTCCCTAAACCTTTGACCTTTCATTTCCCGCCGAACCTTTCAACTTCTCTTCCCCTTTACTTCGAACCTTCGAAATCCTGCCTTCCCAAAATCTTCGAATGGCTAAGAAAAAGAGACCAAGCAAAGGACCAGATAGCCCTGTACCTTAAAAGCGTGCTCAAGGCGAGTCGAGTAGTACCTCTCAACGATCAGTAAATCTGAACCTGGAAACTTGGATTGTTGCTGTAGAAAAAGAAGTCAGCTCTGCATGGCTTTTGTCAAGTAAGTCGTTGTTGCTGCAAGTTCTTGAATCGCAAGGATGGATAGACTGGTTTTCAGACAACTCTCGAATAGACTACTCGAAGCTGGTACATGAGTTCTACATGAATCTGAAAATCACTCTAGATGGTGTGGAGGCTGCCAGGATGTCATCTGTAGTAAAAGGAAAGAAAATATCCTTCTCATCTAAGCAGTGGGCTGAATGCTTGAATGTACCTCATGAAGGTCGGTATGAGGATTATGATGGGAATATTCCTCCAACATCTGATTACTTCTCTTATGAATTATATCTAGAGCTTCTTACCAGAAATAGAGAGTCACGGAGAATCACAGCTTCAAAATTAGATGGTGAATGCAGGCTTCTTTTCAAGTTTATTCAGCACCAACTTTTCCCTAGGAGAGGAGATTTTGCTGCTGTAAAGTATCAGGATGTTTTCCTGTTGTTTCTTCTGAAAACACATGAGAAAATCAATTTGTGTAGATATGTGATGGTGCACATAGATGGAATGGTAAAACCATCCAATAAAGCCACTTCCTTATTCTATTCAAAAATGATATCTACCATGCTCAAGAATCTAGAATGTGTTGATGAAGATGATGAAGATGAGGAAACAGATCATACCTTCTGTCTCAACAATGAAATCTGCAAGAGGATGAAAATCAATTGGAATCCATGGAAGAAGTACTGGGTTGCAGATGAAGATAAATTGTATGAAGCCTACAATCCCATTGATCATAGAAAGAGGCCAAAGAGTTTAAGAGACCCTGGCTTGAAACCAAATGAGGAACCAGTTTATTCGGATGATGATGAGCAAGAATAAGGAAAGGATGAGGCCACCGAAGCCCAAGAGCAAGAAGAAGCTACGACTGAGGAAGGAAGTATATCATCTCCTGATGATATGAGTGATCCTGACACTACTAGTCCCAAAAGAAGAATAGAATTTGGACCTGCTAGTCCACCCTTAGCCCTACCAGAATCAGAACCTATTCTTGGTGATGAAGAAGATTCTGATACTGAAGAATATCACAGTGAAGCTTCTGAGAAGAGTGATGATGGACATACTGATGATGCTGAGGCTGTTGTTGATGGTGATAACAGACCAATGGATGGTCTTTCTGAAGATCAAATAAAATCACCTCAGTCAGTACAAGAAATACATATCAGTGGCAAGGTTGATTCACCAAAAATCAGTGGAACAACAAGCTATGAAAAACCAAAATACACCCTGTGTGCTGCTGTTTGGGATGACTACCCTGGTTATGCTGTGTTGGGCTTAGAATATTCTGAAGAAGAAGAAGAAATGCCAGGATCTGCTGCAGCTGTGAAGAGGAACCTCCCAAGAGAAGTAAGGTCTGTTCCTGCTGTTGATCCTACAAATGTTAATTTACCTGGTTCTGGAATCTCTCAAGCTGATCTTGATAAGTTTAAGATTGAATTACTAACTGCTGTGAGAAACATAGTTAGAGAAGAAGTTTCTAATGCCTTTACTAAAGTGTCTCTACAAGTCTGAAAATTCTTTGGAAGCCTTCTCACAAAGAGTATCTAATACTGTGAAGCCATACCTGGCCAATACTGGTGAACTTATTGGCAGGCACATAGCCTTTTAGAATCACACTATGAAGGATCTTCACACTGGCTTGGTATCTCTATCAAGCGAATTCCGATCAACCATCTCTAGTATGATGGAATTTTTGAGAAATTTGATTGAAAATCTCAACAAGTCTGACCTGAGGAAGTTGAAAGCTGAGTTAACTCACATAGTTGACCAAGCCAGTACAGGAAAGGTAACCAAGATCACTACCCGTGAGCTAGAATCTCTAAGAGAAGTTGTGCATGATGAGTTAGCTGTTGTTAGACAAATTCTTGATTTAGAATCCTTGAGGAAGATGAAAGAGCTCTGTGATAATAGTCATAAGATGGCATTGGTGTATTCAGCAGATGCTAAGAAAGCTCTGCAAGAGATCAAAGAGAAAGTTGATAATTACTTTTCCAAGATTTATACAAAACATGAGATGGCTGCAAACTTCAAGGTGTTGGCAGCGAATCTGAAATTACCTCTAGTCACTTAGGCCTTCAAAACTCAAGTTCATCAGTTGGAAGATTTTACCCCTTCCTTGGCACAGTTCATGGATAATAAAGATGATTTTGAAAAATCTATGAAGTATGTGGCAGAAGTCATTCAAGACTTCATTCATCTTTTGAAGCCCTATTTGACTGCACAGGCCACTGCAATAGTAGTTCCTACTTCTGAACCTCTCAGTGACTATGATGTAGCTCCAAATCAGCTATCTGTTGCTCAAGAACTATCTCAGTTAAGACCAATCCCTCAGCAAGCTTCTCAACCAGCTCCTGTTTCTCAACAACAACTCTCTGTGGCACCTGCTCCTACACCTGCCCGAGTTGTCCTACCACCACTTCAGATTCGCCAAGACCAGCCTGCCTCCAAGCCTTCAAACTTCCCCACTATTGATCCCAAAGACAAAGGAAAAGCTCCTTTGTATCCCAACAAATAGTTGTGTATTTTTTTGATAGGGTGAACAATGTGATGCATGTCATATTCTGTGCTTTATCAATTTTTTTCCTCTCTACTCTATGCTGACTGCATTTACTTTCACTTTCACTTATATGTTTTCCCTCCTTTTTGATTATCCCAAAGGGGGAGAAGAAAAAGAATGATATATGGGAGAAGAGAGATGTATGGGAGAGATATATGAAGAAAAATAATGATATATGAAGAAAAAGAATGATATATGGGAGAAGAGAGATATATGGGAAAAGCAAGATGTATGGGAGAGATATATGAGTGATGTATATATCTCAGGGGGAGAAATCTGTATAATATATATGGGAAATTTACATTAAGGGGGAGATTTATATATCTCTTTATATTTATTCTATTTATGGTTTAATTCTCATTATGTTTTTATTAATGATATATCATATTATTTATATTTTATGATAAAGATTTGTGATTATCAAAAAGGGGGAGATTGTTGAGCCCTCTGGAAGATTGTTGATTTCATGTCTATGATTGATGTTTTAATAATCAAAAATCATCACATACCATTAATGCTTAATCTGGTTTGATTTCTCATAAACTTAATTACAATCTGTAAATGAATCTGTTATCATGTTTTTGTCTATGCTTATTGACTTACAAATTATTTTGGAAGTCTTCTGGAATCAACATACATCGGAAGCACCGATTCAATTTCAACAGACATCGGAAGCACCGATCCATTCAACAGACATCGGAAGCACCGATCCATTCAACAGACATTGGAAGCACTGATCCAATATCAAAGGACAACTGTCGCACTGATCCGATGCAAATGAATCACCGATGCTGATCAATCTGACTCACCGACGCAATCTGACTCACCGATGTAAATGACTCACCGATGCTGATCAATCTGACTCACCGATGCTGATTAAAATGACTCACCGATGCAATCTGACTCACCGATGCAAATGACTCACTGATGCTGATCAATCTGACTCACTGATGCAATCTGACTCACCGATGCAAATGACTCACCGATGCTGATCAATCTGACTCACCGATGCTGATCAAAATGACTCACCGATGCAAATGACTCACTGATGCAATCTGACTCACTGATCAAATTGACTCACCGATGAAAATGACTCACCGATGCAATCTGACTCACCAATGCAAATGACTCACCGATGCTGATCAAAATGACTCACCGATGCAATCTAACTCACCAATGCAAATGACTCACCGATTCTGATCAAACTGACTCACCGATCAAATGACTCACCGATGCTGATCTATCTGATTCACTGATCATTACTCACTAATGCTGATGACCTACCGATCACTTGATTCTTCAATAGTCATAAACAACTGTTTGAATTTCTTAATCTTTATCTTTATTTAATCTAACCAAAGGTCATATTAGGTATATTTTAATGCTCTGACAATTAATTAATAAAGGTTGTCGGATGTCAGGAAATCGTACCTCGTACCTGCGGAAAGGAAACTTTTTTTGTCTTCCGAAGCACGAGACATAAATACAAGAAGACTCTGCTGAAGAAAAAGACGAGAGTTTTTCGGTTGACAGTAGAACACAAGAAGAATATAGAGGAAAGAAAGAGGAGGAAGAACCAAGCAAGACAGAACCTCATACACAATCAAGCCTACTCAAGAAGAGTTCTGTGCATACAAAAGAACGATTGAAGAACTTCATCAACTACATCTCACTGCCTATGAACAAGAAGCATACAACACTCTTTTCTCAAACAAAAACGATAAGAGGACTCAGAATAAATTCTGTCCAAATACAAAAGAGTCTGGAGCTACACTGAAATCATCAGAACCATTTCTAAACTCTACATCTCTGCTCTGTGATACATTTGTTTTACATTTTGAGCAGTGTGTGTTATCTTCTGTATTAAACACACACACTGACTCCTGTACTTTCACTAGAGGATCTGTAAATCATCAGAAAACCTTTTTACACTTCATTTCCCACTATGGATAGTGGTAGAGGTCGTATGAGACCTAGAAAGCTCTAAGCTATTTTTTGTTTTCCCACGCAGAACTGTGGTAGAGGTCTTGTGACCTGGACAGTGTGTTCACTGTTGTTAACCCCGATCCAGGGTGTGGATCATTTTTATATAAACTTTTGAGAGGACTAAGTCTCGGCTTGTGACTGAACCTCTTGGTTAATTCTCTTTGTTTGTAGCTACATACTATATCCATACTACATAATTATTTCATATTCCGCTGCTATTACATTGAAGTATAATTTATTTTCAAAGCTACTTTGATAGTTAAACTCGCAAGTGTTTATATTTATTATAAACCAGTAAGTTAGTTTGAAAAGTTAATTTAATCATAAGATTAAGTTAACTGAGAACTAATCAATCTTTGAGAAACTAATTGAACCTTTATAATCTGTATAAATTCACTACAGTTTAATCTGTTTTTGAAATAGGGGGATTTTAATAAACATTGTTTTTAACAGAAAATTTTAATTGGAACTCAATTCACCTCCCTCTTGAGTATCCACTCCGACCAACAACATCATTCACTTTGAATGGTTATTTTGAAGCTATAATCGACAAGATACAATCCCCAAGTTATCAAGAATCTCTTATTGGATGAATTATTTAAGGATTAACTTTCTCATTTTCTAGAATGTCATATCCATGTTCCTGGGATATATTTTATTAATTATTTGTATCCTATATCTAACTCTATATCTCGTCAATTATTATCACAATATCTTTTATATTTAATTTTTTATTTTTTAATATATAGTTGATGGTTTGAATCTTCTATATTATTTCTTGATAATGTTAAGGTCTAAAAAAAATTACTCTCTATCGTTATCCCAATATATTAGATCTTTTTTACCTCTTCCCATATAGAGGATTGTGTGGATCCATATGAATCCATGATTGGAAACTATTTCATTACAAGAATTAAAATAGTCTAAGGTATTTTTTTAGTACCCTTTTGAAATCGATGAAAAAAGTATCTCAATATATAATATAATGTTTTAATTTTACTTTTGTATTTACAATGATATCAAAGACGATAATTTTTACTAAGGTTTTGTTTTATATTCAGTTTTATTAAAGAATTTTCCAACAAATTGGGGTGTACTTATATCTCAATAAAATACAATTGTAAGTAGTAAACCATACACACATAAAAATTCATTTATTTATAACTTAGAAGGTTGATTTATTGGGAATAATATTGAATAACAATGAATTTGGATAAAGTTTTATGATCACTAGCCATATCCCATGTATAATTATTACATATACAGGTATTGTGAAGACCTTTGATAAAATATATGGTGATGTTCTCCCATTTTTTTATAGGTATGGTTAATTATTTTATCATCAACTTATACTTATGATGATTGGGCTTAACTCTCAATAAAATCACGAATAATAATATATAACCATCAAACTCCCTCTTTATATTGTCCTACAAGATTTTATCTGAGAGATATATAAACCACTTTTTTCTTATTGTATTAATAGAAAAAATTATTATTTTTTAGTGATACAAAATCTCATTTTTATGTTCTAGAATGGATATGACACATATTTCTATTATAAATCTTATAATTCGATCTTTTTAGTGGTTTAAATCCATAGTATTTACCATAATCTTTTGAAGATCTATATCATGCACAAATACATCCATGATCACCACATAAATTGATTATGGGTAATCATTTTAGATAGAAATAATTATTTCCCTTCATTTCATAATTTCTATTCCCATCATTTTCACATACATTACAGTTGAATATACTTAAATTCTTATCATACATAAGGATCCTTTATCATTTCAACTTTGAGTATCAAAAAAACTACCTTACTTATTAGGTTGTTTATGTATTGAAAAATCACAATCCTTAATAAAATCTAACCATCTCATTTAGGATATGATTTTCCCATTATTTGTAAATATATACATTATGATTGTTTGATCAACATATAAATGTCAGACTTCTCTCTATAGGTATATTAGAAACATTAAAAAGGGTAAACTAAAATTCTTTATAAGGAAAAATATATATCAATGTGTAATAAAAGAATTATAATTTAATCATATATATATATGAAGAACGCGAGCAGAAAATAAATTATGTGATTAATAGGATATTTAAATTAAATCATTAGAATCCTAATAATAAATCATGATGTAGAATGATAAAATAATGATTTTTAAATCATGATATATATATATAATAGATTAAGATTGTTAAATCCCTTGATAATAAGCTAATTCCATGAGGATATAAATATATAATTTGAAACAAGGATAAGAATATAAATTCATAACATATATCATGAATCTCTACCAAGATCATTATAAAAAATTATAAAAGGTAACTAAATCATATCCATTCATAACATAGTGTTAAAATATAATGGCTTAATTCCCATCCATAAGATAGTCAATAAATCTAACAAAATTATTCTAGACATAACAAATGATATCATGTGACATAAAACATTACACAATTCATTGGAGAGAGATATAATATTGGTAAAACCAATAACAAAAAGATAAAACAACAAATATGTGTAATAAATGAAAAAAATAATATATACATTAAAATCATTATTTTATGAACCCATTAAAATAAAATGGTATACACATTATTTTCATGAGATTTCCCAAAAAGTAGTGATAAAAAATTTGATCAAATGATATAAATATTTGATCTCATAAAATAAATATCTCATAATATAATTTAAAGAGTAATACATGAATAATATGAATATAATAGTCATATATAATTGATCATACATTATAATAAGGTTAAATTAAATAGATTTTTCTAGAAATTATATCTTGGAATTTTGTGATGGTGTCATCAAAACAATTATATATGTCACATTCAATATCAAGTTCAAATTTAGATGAAAATTATTATTTTTTATTTTAGAAATAAAGAATCTAAATATATTATTATTTAAAAGAAATAAATATAATTTAGATGAAACAATGATATGAAGACAAGAAATGGTATAGTATTTGATAAATATATTATTTAGAATTTTAATATCATTTAAAAAAATTTATTTAATGTGGTAGAACATTTTCATTTAAATCTTATTAAATGGAAATGTAAGAGGTATAAAAAATTACATATTTTCCATTAGAAGGAATAAAATTAAATATCAATTGAGAGAAATCATAGGCATATGGAAGATAGATATCCAAAAAAGAAAGACCATATTCTCCATTACAATATCATATTTTCTAAGCTCATCAATCATAATTTATATCATAATGTTGATATGTACATTTCCTTTAACATAATAGGACTACAATATGATATTGTAAATTAATAGAATATACATGACTCAAAAAATATAGGAAAGAGTATAACTCAATGAAAGTTAATTTAGTTAATAAAAATATTTAATTTAACTCCAAAATTAATGTTTCGCAAGCCATAAACACACTATATTTTATAATTTTCATAATATATTTCTAAAAAAACCAAACAAATATATAGAGGTCAAGAGTATTTATAGATTATAAATATAGATACATAATATAAAGTACAAAAACATTAAATTTTTTAAAACATCATAGAGTGATCCTTTTTCTGAAATATAATCTGAATCTACATATGATACCCAATGAGAAATATATCAGGAAAATGGTGAGCTAGAAATCACAGTAAAGGAATAAATATTAAAAGAAAGAATAAAGAATAATTAATAGGAATTCCATGATATCATATGTAGAGTGATATTAAATGAAGAAACATGGCATAAATAGATAAATTCATAAGAATTGGGGATCATGGAATATATTTCCACTACATAACACATGACATCATAAATATAATACAAGGTTTACTCCTAAGAACATCACCATAATGTGGGAAGAATCCCATTTTGGATAAGGTCCAATATGTGACCACTTAAATAGCATCTCAATATATATAAATATTTAACCAATGAATTGGTGTCCTATATAATTCAAATCCCACCCATGTCATAACTAAAATCATATAGATTCATTCCACATGAAGAACATAAACCATATAAAGATCATAAGCATGATCAAACCCATGAGAATAAAGTGGTTTTCATAATTAGGATTCAATAAATAAGAGAAGGATATATCATAAGGATACCAAATAGAAAAAGGAATAACATCATATTTAAATTTAATAATTAAAAATTGTAAAATAATATTTATCATTGAATTTAAATTTATAAAATGCAGTTCAAGGATCTTGAATAATAAATAATAAAACTAAACCACATGGGTGAATTTTTTTTAAATTAGTAAAGGATCATTTTAAATAAATTTAAACATTATTTTTTTTACATAAAACCAAAATTAAAATAATTTGTTTCTTCTTAAAATAAATATGTTTTTTTAATTTACTAATGTTTTAATAACATTATATTGGGGTAATTCTTAATATGAGTTAAGAAATTGGAAAGTTCTCTTAAATCAGGTTTACATGAAAGTAGAATTTTAAAAGGGAACATAAACCATATATAAATTTAGAAATGAAAATGATATTTAAATATTTATAAATTTAATGGATATATATATAAATAGAATATGTTCATTAGAATAATATATATTAAAATTGAAAAAATAGAACATGAAACTGATAACAACGAGGGTGGTACTAAAGATCCCTTACATATTGTGTGAATTTACTATGAATATTAAATTAATGTGAAAAACTATGAAATATTAATAATAGATAATTTTATCTCTTTACTAATATTCATGAATTATTTTTCATATAATTATTTTTGTTATAACAATAATAGGTAATTTCTCATTCAAAACAGTTTTATTCTAAATAAATTTAGCTTCCAAGATTATATAGTTTTATTAGAAAGTTAAATTTATGAATTATAGAATTTAAATTTGGAATAATAATTTCAAATTTTAAATTATAAATCAAAAAGTACCATAGATAAAATTATTGATATTTTTTAGGAAAGGTTATTTTTTGAGTGAATAGTGTAAAATTCTCTTTTTATGTAAAAAGTCTTTTATTATATTGTAGTTACAAAGTTTCATTATATTTTAAATTTTCAATAATGTTTTATTAGATTCATTTAATTAATAATAATCCAATAAATTTAATTTCATGTATTATTACACATGATTTTTTTGTACAAAAATATTTAAACAAAAAAAATCTATTTTTCTAAAAAATGTTTTTTTGTCAAGTTTTGTAAGATTTTTTATTAAAATTTTTTATTTTGATTTTAGAAATTGAATTATACAAAATTTAATAAAATTTCTGAGTCATGAAGATTTTTTTAATGGGGGTTTCTTTTAGTTTTTTTCATTACAAATAGTATCATTGGGGAAAATCTAGTTAACAAGGAAAGAGTTAAAACACGTAAAAGGAATCATAAAATGAAAAGGTTTATTATGTCCTATAAAATACTATAAATATAATTATATGGTCATATTTACCAATTATGTTATCTTATATCCTAATATGATTCAATTTGGTCCCACTCTTATTATGTAAGACATATATATTTATTTATACCCCTTGTAAAAATATCAAGTGCATTCTCACCCTAAATTATAAGAGGACACCAAATGTCCTGTATTATACACAATTAAAAATCCAACTTTTTTTATAATACTTTCCAAAGACTAATACTAAAATACGTCAAAAAATTATAAATTTCTTTTTTTTATTTTCATTATGTTAACAATGTTACACATTCTAATTTTCTTTTCCGTATATTGGAAAATAAAGACATCTTTTATCCATATGTGTTGACTACCACCTCACAATATGATATATTTAATTTTTCATAACCGACTCTTATAAATGGTAAAAATAATAGATAAAAATCACTACTAGAAAAGGGGGCAGTGGAGGCCCCCTGACTCGGGCGACCGCCATTGGCGGTCGCTATAGCCCACCATTAGCGACCGCCAATGGCGGTCGCTAACCTCCCTAAAAATATTCGGGGGGTTTCTGCGCCCCCCCCCCCCCCCCCCCCCCCCGCGCCCTCTCGATCTCGCCATAACCCCTCGCCGCCCTCCCTCGCGCCGCCCTCCCCTCCCCCGCCGCCCGGCCTCCCCCGCCTCCCGGCCTCCCCCTCCGCCCGCCCTCCCCCGCCGCCCGCCCTCCCCCGCCGCCCGCCCTCCCCCGCCGCCCGCCCTCCCCCGCCGCCCGCCCTCCCCCGCCGCCTGCCTTCCGGCCTCCGGCCGCCGCCCTCCGCCTTCGGGCCCTCCCCCCCCCCACCCCGGACGGCACCCGCACCCCGGACAGCCCCCGGCGCGCACTCCGGACCGCCCCCCGCACCCCGGACGCCTTCCCGCACCCCGGACAGCACCCCCCCGCGCACTCCGGACCGCCCCCCCGCACCCCGGATGCCTCCCCGCACCCCGGACAGCACCCCCCCGCGCACTCCGGACCGCCCCCCGCACCCCGGACGCCTCCCCGCACCACGGACAGCCCCCCCCCCCTGCACTCGGACACCCCCCTCCGAACCCGGACAGCCCCCCCGCACCCCGGACAGCCCCCCCCCCCCCCCCCCCCCCGCACTCGGACACCCCCCCTCCGAACCCGGACAGCCCCCCGTACCCCGGACAGGCCCCCCGCACCCCGGACACCCCACCCCGCACCCCCGACAGCCCCCCTGCACCCCAGACAGCCCCCCCTCCCCCGCACCTCGGACACCCCCGCACCCCGAACACCCCTGCCCGCACCCCTGACAGGCCCCCGACACCCCGGACACCCCTCCCCGCACCTCAGACAGCCCCCCCCCCCCCCCGACCCCGGACACCCCCCCCCCCTCGCTGCCCGTCCCCCGTCCCCTCACCGCCTCCTCTCCTCCAGCTCCCCGCCGCCGCCGCCGCCCGTCCCCTCCCTTGCCGCACCGCCTTTGGCTCCGGCTCCCCTTCGCTGCTCCTCTCCCTCGCAGCACCGCCTTCGGCTCCCCTCCCTTTCAGGTTTGTAGCTCAATCAGGTAACATGAGCTTTCAGTTACATTATTATTTTATCAATGGTTCATAAACAAATGATTAATATTTATTTTGAATATAGTTGATTTGAAAAATGTAAATGTAATAAGTATTGTGTAAATGTTTGTTATACAGATATTATTATGGATAAGAGTTGGATTGATCTTCCAAATCGAACGTCTAGAGAATATTTCAATGGCATTATGCAGTTTATTGACTTCACGAGAGGATTTGAAAGTGACTATATTAGTTGTCCATGTAGAAAATGTGCTAACAGATATCAATTCACACGAGATACTGTGAGGGAGCACCTTTTCTTTAATGGATTCTGAAAAATTATAAGAGTTGGACTCGTCATGGAGAAGAATATGTTCGTTGTCAAAATACAGATGCAGCTCAGATGGATGTTGATTCAAGGATGACTGATCCAATGCATGAAATGCTTACTGAAATGGTACGTGGGTTTGATCCTGAAGGCATTGACATCCAGAATCTTGAGACCGGTGAGATAAATCTTCGCTCTGGTGCAGATCGTTATTCGAGGAGGTTTTATGAAGTACTTGATGATGCGAAAACAGAATTATATCCTGGATGTACTTCTTACAATAAACTGTCGTTCATCGTGGAGTTGTTGCATTTGAAGACTTTGAACAATTGGTCAGACACATCATTCGACATGCTTTTGGTTTTATTGAAAAAAGTTCTTCCTGTCGACGCTAAGATTCCTGAGTCGTATTACTATGCTCGTAAGTTGACAGAGAACTTAGGTTTTACATATGAGACTATAGATGCATGTGCAAACAACTGTATGTTGTTTAGAAATGAAACTGCTCATTTGGATATCTGTACGGTTTGTGGCGCTTCCAGGTGGAAAGAGAACAGGGGAAATAAGACTCATCAAAGTCAGATTGCGATACAGGGGAAACCGATTGCCGTAAAGCAAATGCGTTACTTTCCCCTTAAACCGAGGTTGAAAAGATTTTTTATGTCATCTAAAGTTTCTAATTTAATGAGATGGCATGCAGAAAGAGTTCATGAAAGTGACATGTTAACCCACCCGGCAGACTCTCATGCATGGAAGGATTTTGATAAGAGACATCCCGACTTTGCTAAAGATGTTCGTAATGTCCGATTGGGATTGGCAGCAGATGGTTTCAATCCATTCAAGTCTATGGTTGGTGCAACTCATAGCACATGGCCCGTGGTGTTGGTTCCATATAATCTTTCTCCGTGGCTTTGTATGAAGCAACAATTTATATTACTTTCCACTCTTATTGATGGACCTAAAAGTCTGGGGGATAAGATTGATGTTTACCTTCAGCCATTGATTGATGAGTTGAATGAATTTTGGGGCGATGGTGTGATGACTTATGACTGCGAAACGAATGAAATGTTCAAACTGCATGCAGCTTTATTGTGGACAATCAATGACTTCCCAGCTTATGCAAATTTATCAGGCTGGAGTACGAAAGGGGAATTTGCTTGCCCTTGTTGCAATAAAAGTAAAAAATCTGTATGGCTTAAACATTCCAAAAAATGGGCATACATGGGTCACAGGCGTTTTCTCCCTCCCCAGCACAGGTTCAGAAAGGACAGAGTGGCATTTGATGGTTCTAGAGAGTTCAGCCCAGCACCAAAGATCATGACAGGAGTCGAAATGTTATCGCAGATTGAGGAAGAAAACATCCGCACGGTATATGAAATTCAGGATTTGGTGGCTCCTCCAGTACGTAATATTCGTGCTGCGGGTAGGCAGCGCAGTCACAATTGGAAAAAGAAAAGTATTTTTTATAGTCTTCCGTATTGGAAAACTAACATGTTGAGGCATAATTTGGATGTCATGCACATTGAAAAAAATGTTTGTGATAACATATTGTGGACCATTTTAGGTGTCAGTGGAAAGTCAAAGGACCATGTTAATGCACGCCGTGATTTGGAAGAAATGGGATTAAGGAAACAGTTGCATTTACAGTTAGCTGAGGGAAACAAGGCATATATGCCTGCTGCACAGTATTCGATGACTACAGAGGAGAAAGAGACATTTCTTTCCATTTTGAAGATGGTCAAGGTGCCTGATGGTTACTCTTCTAATATTTCAAAGTGTGTGAATCTGACGAGCAAGACATTGCAAGGGTTGAAAAGTCATGACAATCACATATTACTTCAGCAGTTGATTCCAATCGCAATTTGTGATTGTTTATCCCCCAATGTTGTTCAGCCCTTGATTGAGATGAGTAATTTTTTTAGACATCTTTGTTTAAGAAATCAACGAATGAGTGATTTAAAAAGTTTGCAGGACCGAATTGTACTTACGCTTTGTCACTTTGAGAAACTTTTCCCCCCCTCATTTTTTGATGTTATGGTCCACTTAACAGTGCACCTAACTGATGAAGTAATGGCTGTTGGTCCAGTGCAATTCAGGTGGATGTATCCTATTGAACGGTATTTGAGTACATTGAAAAGATTTGTACGCAACAGAGCTCGTCCAGAGGCATCAATAGCCAATGGTTATTTGATGGACGAGTGTACTACCTTTTGTGCAGAATATCTTACTGATGTTGAAACAAAATTAGATAAGCCCTCTCGGATTCATGATGGTCCAGTTGGAGAAGGAACCACATTTGATATGGACAACATCGAGTGGATACAAGCACATCGATATATCTTGTTCAATACTCCATCAGTTGCACCATTAATGCAGTAAGTATCTTATCAATGTGCTTGTATAACTTTTACATGTTTTCTTTGCATAAGTTGATCTTTTAAACATCGCGTAATCATTTGCAGGAAACACATTAATGAGATAAAAGAAGAGATGCATCGTGCGACTGAGTTGCAAATTCAACAATCTCATTATGCGGCATTTCATGATTGGTTCAAGGATTATGTATGTATAAATTAATTTTCATTATGAGTGAAGTATTAAACTAATTCTTTCTGCATATATCAGTATTGATTTTTATAAATTATGTAGGTTCGTAAGCTGAGGGAGTTAGGGGACCCCACGTTACCTGAAGTATTTATCCAACTGGCTGAGGGTCCATCTATAACCGCTCGTCGTTATAAAGCTATTGATGCTAATGGTTTTCGATTTCGCATTAAAGATGTTGATGACAAACGAGCAACACAAAACAGTGGAATCGGTTGTCCCTTTGTCGATTCTGGTTATTACTATGGTCAATTGATAGACATCATTGAAGTTGTATACACACACGGTTTGAAGTACATATTGTTAAAGTGTAATTGGGTTGATCTAGTGCGTGGATGTAAAGTCGATCAATATCAGTTTTCATTGGTGAATTTTAACTACATGTTATACAGAAATAATGAACGAGTTGAGAATGAACCTTTCATCTTGACATCACAAGCGGAACAAGTATTCTTCGTTACTTTGCCTTCGGATCCAAGTTGGCAAGTTGTTGTCAAAATGTCTCGGTGAGGAGTGTTTTTATTTGAAGAAGATGAACCCGAGACTGTTCCGTTTGTTTACCAACAACTTGATCAACATACCGTAGTTCAACGTGGAGAAGATATTTATTGGGTCAGAGCGGCTGTTGAAGGAGAAACGGTCGATTTGCATGCTTAATGAAAGGTATAATTGTTTTCCCGCTATTCAGTAGATTGTCCTAGGATATCATAAATTATCTAATCATTTTATAAATCCTTATAAGTTTTAATCCTCACTTTTGTAAGTTAATTCAGTCATAAATATTTAGGTTGAATAACTTTCTGATTTTTTAAAATTCATTCACAACTAATTATTCAATACATTTTTTGTTTGATTAACAGTTGTACAAGTTTGATTTATTAAGAACAATCCAATTTATCTTTTAAACACTTTGGACTCATTACTGATATTTTGTATGATTGCAGACATGTCAGGGGAAGAGGCAGAAAATCCACATCATCCATCTGAGGCATCTACGTCTCAGGGTCGAGGTATGTTTGACAGTCATTATCTATATTATTTATGTAATTAACATATATATATATATATATATAACATTTGTCAATTTATATATAAAATTGTTTTCAACAGGATCAGACTCGGCTGCTTCTTCCTCTCGCAGGAGAGGCCCTGGTCGTGGCATATTAGCATGGAATTCCGACACGATGATAGATGTTTCATTTGATGAGGTATTTCATCCCGTGGGACCGAATGCCCCGGCATTTATTCGTCAGCTGGGTCATATCATACGTGACCCACATCGATTTCCATTGACCACGCGTGATTGGGCTTCTATCCCTCAGGACACATTAGATCGTCTATGGAGGGAGGTTCAGGTAAGAAAATAATTTTACTTTATTTTCTATTTATAAATAATACTAATATGTTTGATTATTTTCATTATAGCAAAATTTGAAAGTATGCCCTGAAGAGTTTCGGCCCGTGTGTATGAGAAAATGCCGTAAGCTGTGGAAAGATTATAAAGGCAAAGTGAAGAGGGACCACTGGGTACCAAATGTGGGTGCCCCTGACATTTTTGAAAAAGTCCCGAGAGGTGTCCTCCCGGCTCAGTGGCGTGACTTGGTTGCATATTGGTCTACTGAGGGTGTTGCGGTTTGTATATTAATTATTTTGCTGTATATATATTTTCAAGAATATGTGATTTGTTTGAAATTTGCATGAATTGAATGTAGGAGGTGTCAACACGCCATTCGGAGAATCGAGCGTTGCAGGGACCAGCTCACAGGCTCGGGACTCGTCACGTGTCTCAGATCCGACATGAGGTATATATTATTCACTTTTTAATTAATTAATTAATATGGTTTTGTGTTTATATTCTTTTAATATACAGTTGCGAGGGCAAGGTGCAGCAACTGATAAAATGTCGGTGTGGATAAGGACTCGTGATCGCAATGATCCAGAGGTTGCAGCATTGATAGTAAGTGTCTGTACTTACCAATAATTACATAAATCTTTATATTAACATATATATATTTATATATATTTAAATATTTCATAGGATCAATTTGAAGCTGAGTTAGAACATCTTCCAGAGGACCAGCGACAGCTTCCCATGCGACGGGATGAGATCTTTCATCGCATTATTGGTCGGGACGGGCATGGCTATAGTTTGACCTATGGAGCAGGGATTCCTCGTTCTGTAGTGTCACGCGCTGCGGTTGTCGGTCCTGCTGTTGCTCATATGACACAGCAGATGTCAGATTTTGAGGCACGGCTGCACGCTTCCGAGGAGACAAATGCGCAATTGACAGCTGAGGTAAGAGCACTGCGGGAATATGTGCGTCGAGCTGATGGTACAGGGGATCATACGACGCAGGTATATACTGTATTTATTTATTTAATTTAAATTATTTTTGTTATTAAAATATTTATAATGTTTATTTGTTGTAGGCACCTGGTCCACCAGAAGGAGGTAACAGTGATGGCAACGCGTGACGCACCATATATTCACGAGAGATGTTTTTTGTTTTTACTGGTAGGGTTGATGTACTGTATTTATTCATTTAAGTAATGCATTATTACCATCCATGGTGGTCTTTTAAATATTTTATACACATATTGAGTTTTTGATCAGATAATCTTGAATGATTCTACATTTGAAAAAGTCGAAGAACTAATTCCAACAGATCAATAAATCTGATATTATAGATTATGTATTATCCAATATATTTTTTATAAATTTTTGTATGGTATCGATAAAAGAAATATGTATTAATTAGATGCTATCACTTTTATTTTTCACTTTTGTAATCAATGGGATTACCTTTGCACCCCCGGAGAGCCCCCCGCACCGCCGTACAGCCCCCCGCACCCCCGTACAGCCACCCGCGCACCCCCGTACAGCCCCCCGCACCCCCGTACAGCCCCCCTGCACCCCCGTACAGCCCCCCCGCACCCCCGTACAGCCCCCCGCACCCCCGTACAACCCCCCGAACCCCCGTACTACCCCCCGCCACCCCCGTACAGCCCCCCCGCACCCCCGTACAGCCCCCCGCACCCCCGTACAGCCCCCCCGCACCCCCGTACAACCCCCCGCACCCCCGTACTGCCCCCCGCCACCCCCGTACAGGCCCCCGCCACCCCCGTACAGGCCCCCGCACCCCCGTACAGCCCCCCCGCACCCCCGTACAGCCCCCCGAACCCCCGTACAGCCCCCCGCCACCCCCGTACAGCCCCCCGCACCCCCGTACAGCCCCCCCCCCCCCCCCCCCCGCACCCCCGTACAGCCCCCCGAACCCCCGTACAGCCCCCCGCCACCCCCGTACAGCCCCCTGCCACCCCAGGAGAGCCCCCCCGCCACCCCCTACAACCCCCCGCACCCCCGTACAACCCCCCGCACCCCCGTACTGCCCCCCGCCACCCCCGTACAGGCCCCCGCCACCCCCGTACAGGCCCCCGCACCCCCGTACAGCCCCCCCGCACCCCCGTACAGCCCCCCGAACCCCCGTACAGCCCCCCGCCACCCCCGTACAGCCCCCCGCACCCCCGTACAGCCCCCCCCCCCCCCCCGCACCCCCGTACAGCCCCCCGAACCCCCGTACAGCCCCGCGCCACCCCCGTACAGCCCCCCGCACCCCCGTACAGCCACCCGCGCACCCCCGTACAGCCCCCCGCCACCCCCGTACAGCCCCCCGCCACCCCCGTACAGCCCCCCGCACCCACGCACCTCCGAATGCCACGAAACCGTACGACAACATCCGGGGCGTCAATTGTGAAATGGTCGGCCAGACGGCACCTCATTCGGAGGTGCCGTGCGACCGCGGCGCCCGGAAACGCGTTTCTGGCGCCGTTAAACACCAAAACGGCGTGCGGCGGTCCGATTCGGAGCAAACGTGCTCCGGACGACCTGAAACCGCACGGGGACGACAGGAATATTATTCCTGAGATGCATGAGGAGGCCGCACGTCCATCGGACGTGCGGTGCGCGCGGCACGCCCGATTGTGTCGTTTTCAGCAGCGCGGCGCGCGCTGAAATGGCGCGTTGGGGGGTCAAAACCACCCGAACGACCTCCGAATACCACGAAACCGTACGACAACATCCGGGGCGTCAATTGTGAAATGGTCGGCCAGACGGCACCTCATTCGGAGGTGTCGTGCGACCGCGGCGGCCGGAAACGCGTTTCCGGCGCCGTTAAACACCAAAACGGCGTGCGGCGGTCCGATTCGGAGCAAACGTGCTCCGGACTACCTGAAACCGCACGGGGACGAGAGGAATATTATTCCTGAGATGCAAGAGGAGGCCGCACGTCCATCGGACGTGCGGTGCGCGCGGCACGCCCGATTGTGTCGTTTTCAGCAGCGCGGCGCGCGCTGAAATGGCGCGTTGGGGGGTCAAAACCACCCGAACGACCTCCGAATGCCACGAAACCGTACGACAACATCCGGGGCGTCAATTGTGAAATGGTCGGCCAGACGGCACCTCATTCGGAGGTGCCGTGCGACCGCGGCGGCCGGAAACGCGTTTCCGGCGCCGTTAAACACCAAAACGGCGTGCGGCGGTCCGATTCGGAGCAAACGTGCTCCGGACGACCTGAAACCGCACGGGGACGAGAGGAATATTATTCCTGAGATGCAGGAGGAGGCCGCACGTCCATCGGACGTGCGGTGCGCGCGGCACGCCCGATTGTGTCGTTTTGAGCAGCGCGGCGCGCGCTGAAATGGCGCGTTGGGGGGTCAAAACCACCCGAACGACCTCCGAATGCCACGAAACCGTACGACAACATCCGGGGCGTCAATTGTGAAATGTTCGGCCAGACGGCACCTCATTCGGAGGTGCCGTGCGACCGCGGCGGCCGGAAACGCGTTTCCGGCGCCGTTAAACACCAAAACGGCGTGCGGCGGTCCGATTCGGAGAAAACGTGCTCCGAACGACCTGAAACCGCACGGGGACGAGAGAAATATTATTCCTGAGATGCAGGAGGAGGCCGCACGTCCATCGGACGTGCGGTGCGCGCGGCACGCCCGATTGTGTCGTTTTCAGCAGCGCGGCGCGCGCTGAAATGGCGCGTTGGGGGGTCAAAACCACCCGAACGACCTCCGAATCCACGAAACCGTACGAAAACATCCGGGGCGTCAATTGTGAAATGGTCGGCCAGACGGCACCTCATTCGGAGGTGCCGTGCGACCGCGGCGGCCGGAAACGCGTTTCTGGCGCCGTTAAACACCAAAACGGCGTGCGGCGGTCCGATTCAGAGCAAACGTGCTCCGAACGACCTGAAACCGCACGGGGACGACAGGAATATTATTCCTGAGATGAAGGAGGAGGCCGCACGTCCATCGGACGTGCGGTGCGCGCGGCACGCCCGATTGTGTCGTTTTCAGCAGCGCGGCGCGCGCTGAAATGGCGCGTTGGGGGGTCAAAACCACCCGAACGACCTCCGAATGCCACGAAACCGTACAACAACATCCGGGGCCTCAATTGTGAAATGGTCGGCCAGACGGCACCTCATTCGGAGGTGCCGTGCGACCGCGGCGGCCGGAAACGCGTTTCCGGCGCCGTTAAACACCAAAACGGCGTGCGGCGGTCCGATACGGAGCAAACGTGCTCCGAACGACCTGAAACCGCACGGGGACGAGAGGAATATTATTCCTGAGATGCAGGAGGAGGCCGCACGTCCATCGGACGTGCGGTGCGCGTGGCACGCCCGATTGTGTCGTTTTCAGCAGCGCGGCGAGCGCTGAAATGGCGCGTTGGGGGGTCAAAACCACCCGAACGACCTCCGAATGCCACGAAACCGTACGACAACATCCGGGGCGTCAATTGTGAAATGGTCGGCCAGACGGAACCTCATTCGGAGGTGCCGTGCGACCGCGGCGGCCGGAAACGGGTTTCCGGCGCCGTTAAACACCAAAACGGCGTGCGGCGGTCCGATTCGGAGCAAACGTGCTCCGAACGACCTGAAACCGCACGGGGACGAGAGGAATATTATTACTAGGATGCAGGAGGAGGCCGCACGTCCATCGGACGTGCGGTGCGCGCGGCACGCCCGATTGTGTCGTTTTCAGCAGCGCGGCGCGCGCTGAAATGGCGCGTTGGGGGGTCAAAACCACCCGAACGACCTCCGAATGCCACGAAACCGTACGACAACATCCGGGGCGTCAATTGTGAAATGGTCGGCCAGACGGAACCTCATTCGGAGGTGCCGTGCGACCGCGGCGGCTGGAAATGCGTTTCCGGCGCCGTTAAACACCAAAACGGCGTGCGGCGGTCCGATTCGGAGCAAACGTGCTCCGGACGACCTGAAACCGCACGGAGACGACAGGAATATTATTCCTGAGATGCAGGAGGGGGCCGCACGTCCATCGGACGTGCGGTGCGCGCGGCACGCCCGATTGTGTCGTTTTCAGCAGCGCGTCGCGCGCTGAAATGGCGCGTTGGGGGGTCAAAACCACCCGAACGACCTCCGAATGCCACGAAACCGTACGACAACATCCGGGGCGTCAATTGTGAAATGGTCGGCCAGACGGCACCTCATTCGGAGGTGCCGTGCGACCGCGGCGGCCGGAAACGCGTTTCCGGCGCCGTTAAACACCAAAACGGCGTGCGGCGGTCCGATTCGGAGCAAACGTGCTCCGGACGACCTGAAACCGCACGGGGACGACAGGAATATTATTCCTGAGATGTAGGAGGAGTCCGCACGTCCATCGGACATGCGGTGCGCGCGGCACGCCCGATTGTGTCGTTTTCAGCAGCGCGGCGCGCGCTGAAATGGCGCGTTGGGGGGTCAAAACCACCCGAACGACCTCCGAATGCCACGAAACCGTACGACAACATCCGGGGCGTCAATTTTGAAATGGTCGGCCAGACGGCACCTCATTCGGAGGTGCCGTGCGACCGCGGCGGCCGGAAATGCGTTTCCGGCGCCGTTAAACACCAAAACGGCGTGCGGCGGTCCGATTCGGAGCAAACGTGCTCCGAACGACCTGAAACCGCACGGGGACGAGAGGAATATTATTCCTGAGATGCAGGAGGAGGCCGCACATCCATCGGACGTGCGGTGCGCGCGGCACGCCCGATTGTGTCGTTTTCAGCAGCGCGGCGCGCGCTGAAATGGCACGTTGGGGGGTCAAAACCACCCGAACGACCTCCGAATGCCACGAAACCGTACGACAACATCCGGGGCATCAATTGTGAAATGGTCGGCGAGACGGCACCTCATTCGGAGGTGCCTGGCGACCGCGGCGGCCGGAAACGCGTTTCCGGCGCCGTTAAACACCAAAACGGCGTGCGGCGGTCCGATTCGGAGCAAACGTGCTCCGCACGACCTGAAACAGCACGGGGACGACAGGAATATTATTCCTGAGATGTAGGAGGAGGCCGCACGTCCATCGGACGTGCGGTGCGCGCGGCACGCCCGATTGTGTCGTTTTCAGCAGCGCGGCGCGCGCTGAAATGGCGCGTTGGGGGGTCAAAACCACCCGAACGACCTCCGAATGCCACGAAACCGTACGACAACATCCGGGGCGTCTATTGTGAAATGGTCGGCCAGACGGCACCTCATTCGGAGGTGCCGTGCGACCGCGGCGGCCGGAAACGCGTTTCCGGCGCCGTTAAACACCAAAACGGCGTGCGGCGGTCCGATTCGGAGCAAACGTGCTCCGAACGACCTGAAACCGCACGGGGACGAGAGGAATATTATTCCTGAGATGCAGGAGGAGGCCGCACGTCCATCGGACGTGCGGTGCGCGCGACACGCCCGATTGTGTCGTTTTCAGCAGCGCGGCGCGCGCTGAAATGGCGCGTTGGGGGGTCAAAACCACCCGAACGACCTCCGAATGCCACGAAACCGTACGACAACATCCGGGGCGTCAATTGTGAAATGGTCGGCCAGACGGCACCTCATTCGGAGGTGCCGTGCGACCGCGGCGGCCGGAAACGCGTTTCCGGCGCCGTTAAACACCAAAACGGCGTGCGGCGGTCCGATTCGGAGCAAACGTGCTCCGAACGACCTGAAACCGCACGGGGACGAGAGGAATATTATTCCTGAGTTGCAGGAGGAGGCCGCACGTCCATCGGACGTGCGGTGCGCGCGGCACGCCCGATTGTGTCGTTTTCAGCAGCGCGGCGCGCGCTGAAATGGCGCGTTGGGGGGTCAAAACCACCCGAACGACCTCCGAATGCCACGAAACCGTACGACAACATCCGGGGCGTCAATTGTGAAATGGTCGGCCAGACGGCACCTCATTCGGAGGTGCCGTGCGACCGCGGCGGCCGGAAACGCGTTTCCGGCGCCGTTAAACACCAAAACGGCGTGCGGCGGTCCGATTCGGAGCAAACGTGCTCCGGACGACCTGAAACCGCACGGGGATGACAGGAATATTATTCCTGAGATGCAGGAGGAGGCCGCACGTCCATCGGACGTGCGGTGCGCGCGGCACGCCCGATTCTGTCGTTTTCAGCAGCGCGTCGCGCGCTGAAATGGCGCGTTGGGGGGTCAAAGCCACCCGAACGACCTCCGAATGCCACGAAACCGTACGACAACATCCGGGGCGTCAATTGTGAAATGGTCGGCCAGACGGCACCTCATTCGGAGGTGCCGTGTGACCGCGGCGGCCGGAAACGCGTTTCCGGCGCCGTTAAACACCAAAACGGCGTGCGGCGGTCCGATTCGGAGCAAACGTGCTCCGGACGACCTGAAACCGCACGGGGACGACAGGAATATTATTCCTGAGATGCAGGAGGAGGCCGCACGTCCATCGGACGTGCGGTGCGCGCGGCACGCCCGATTGTGTCGTTTTCAGCAGCGCGGCGCGCGCTGAAATGGCGCGTTGGGGGGTCAAAACCACCCGAACGACCTCCGAATGCCACGAAACCGTACGACAACATCCGGGGCGTCAATTGTGAAATGGTCGGCCAGACGGCACCTCATTCGGAGGTGCCGTGCGACCGCGGCGGCCGGAAACGCGTTTCCGGCGCCGTTAAACACCAAAACGGAGTGCGGCGGTCCGATTCGGAACAAACGTGCTCCGAACGACCTGAAACCGCACGGGGACGAGAGGAATATTATTCCTGAGATGCAGAAGGAGGCCGCACGTCCATCGGACGTGCGGTGTGCGCGACACGCCTGATTGTGTCGTTTTCAGCAGCGCGGCGCGCGCTGAAATGGCGCGTTGGGGGGGTCAAAACCACCCGAACGACCTCTGAATGCCACGAAACCGTACGAAAACATCCGGGGCGTCAATTGTGAAATGGTCGGCCAGACGGCACCTCATTCGTAGGTGCTGTGCGACCGCGGCGGCCGGAAACGCGTTTCTGGCGCCGTTAAACACCAAAACGGCGTGCGGCGGTCCGATTCGGAGCAAACGTGCTCCGCACAACCTGAAACCGCACGGGGACGACAGGAATATTATTCCTGAGATGCAGGAGGAGGCCGCACGTCCATCGGACGTGCGGTGCGCGCGGCACGCCCGATTGTGTCGTTTTCACCAGCGCGGCGCGCGCTGAAATGGCGCGTTGGGGGGTCAAAACCACCCGAACGACCTCCGAATGCCACGAAACCGTACGACAACATCCAGGGCGTCAATTTTGAAATGGTCGGCCAGACGGCACCTCATTCGGAGGTGCCGTGCGACCGCGGCGGCCGGAAACGCGTTTCCGGCGCCGTTAAACACCAAAACGGCGTGCGGCGGTCCGATTCGGAGCAAACGTGCTCCGAACGACCTGAAACCGCACGGGGACGAGAGGAATATTATTCCTGAGATGCAGGAGGAGGCCGCACGTCCATCAGACGTGCGGTGCGCGCGGCACGCCCGATTGTGTCGTTTTCAGCAGCGCGGCGCGCGCTGAAATGGCGCGTTGGGGGGTCAAAACCACCCGAACGACCTCCGAATGCCACGAAACCGTACGACAACATCCGGGGCGTCAATTGTAAAATGGTCGGCCAGACGGCACCTCATTCGGAGATGCCGTGCGACCGCGGCGGCCGGAAACGCGTTTCCGGCGCCGTTAAACACCAAAACGGCGTGCGGCGGTCCGATTCGGAGCAAACGTGCTCCGCACGACCTGAAACCGCACGGGGACGACAGGAATATTATTCCTGAGATGCAGGAGGAGGCCGCACGTCCATCGGACGTGCGGTGCGCGCGGCACGCCCGATTGTGTCGTTTTCAGCAGCGCGGCACGCGCTGAAATGGCGCGTTGGGGGGTCAAAACCACCCGAACGACCTCCGAATGCCACGAAACCGTACGACAACATCCGGGGCGTCAATTTTGAAATGGTCGGCCAGACGGCACCTCATTCGGAGGTGTCGTGCGACCGCGGCGGCCGGAAACGCGTTTCCGGCGCCGTTAAACACCAAAACGGCGTGCGGCGGTCCGATTCGGAGCAAACGTGCTCCGAACGACCTGAAACCGCACGGGGACGAGAGGAATATTATTCTTGAGATGCAGGAGGAGGCCGCACGTCCATCGGACGTGCGGTGCGCGCGGCACGCCCGATTGTGTCGTTTTCAGCAGCGCGGCGCGCGCTGAAATGGCGCGTTGGGGGGTCAAAACCACCCGAACGACCTCCGAATGCCACGAAACCGTACGACAACATCCGGGGAGTCAATTGTGAAATGGTCGGCCAGACGGCACCTCATTCGGAGGTGCCGTGCGACCGCGGCGGCCGGAAACGCGTTTCCGGCACCGTTAAACACCAAAACGGCGTGCGGCGGTCCGATTCGGAGCAAACGTGCTCCGAACGACCTGAAACCGCACGGGGACGACAGGAATATTATTCCTGAGATGCAGGAGGAGGCCGCACGTCCATCGGACGTGCGGTGCGCGCGGCACGCCCGATTGTGTCGTTTTCAGCAGCGCGGCGCGCGCTGAAATGACGCGTTGGGGGGTCAAAACCACCCGAACGACCTCTGAATGCCACGAAACCGTACGACAACATCCGGGGCGTCAATTGTGAAATGGTCGGCCAGACGGCACCTCATTCGGAGGTGCCGTGCGACCGCGGCGGCCGGAAACGCGTTTCCGGCGCCGTTAAACACCAAAACGGCGTGCGGCGGTCCGATTCGGAGCAAACGTGCTCCGAACGACCTGAAACCGCACGGGGACGACAGGAATATTATTCCTGAGATGCAGGAGGAGGCCGCACGTCCATCGGACGTGCGGTGCACGCGGCACGCCCGATTGTGTCGTTTTCAGCAGCGCGGCGCGCGCTGAAATGGCGCGTTGGGGGGTCAAAACCACCCGAACGACCTCCGAATGCCACGAAACCGTACGACAACATCCAGGGCGTCAATTGTGAAATGGTCGGCCAGACAGCACCTCATTCGGAGGTGCCGTGCGACCGCGGCGGCCGGAAACGCGTTTCCGGCGCCGTTAAACACCAAAACGGCGTGCGGCGGTCCGATTGGGAGAAAATGTGCTCCGAACGACCTGAAACCGCACGGGGACGACAGGAATATTATTCCTGAGATGTAGGAGGAGGCCGCACGTCCATCGGACGTGCGGTGCGCGCGGCACGCCCGATTGTGTCGTTTTCAGCAGCGCGGCGCGCGCTGAAATGGCGCGTTGGGGGGTCAAAACCACCCGAACGACCTCCGAATGCCACGAAACCGTACGACAACATCCGGGGCGTCAATTGTGAAATGTTCGGCCAGAAGGCACCTCATTCGGAGGTGCCGTGCGACCGCGGCGGCCAGAAACACGTTTCCGGCGCCGTTAAACACCAAAACGGCGTGCGGCGGTCCGATTCGGAGCAAACGTGCTCCGAACGACCTGAAATGAGATTATTTCTTGAATCGAAGTTTTTAAATTATTATAGCACAATGATTTGATATTATATATATATTAAATATATATTAAATATATATTAAATATATATTAAAACATTTAAAATATATTATATATATATATATATATATTTAAAATATTGTATTTAATTGTATATATATATATATATTTATAGCACAATGATTTGTATTTAAAATATTGTATTTAATAGTATATATATATTATAGCACAATGCTTTGTGTTTAAAATATTGTATTTAATAGTATATATATATTATAGCACAATGATTTGATAGTATATATATATTAAATATATATTAAAACATTTAAAATATATATTATATATATATATATATATATTTATATTCAATTCAATAAAAAATTTTTAAATTTTTTTTTTTTTTGAATAGCGACCGCCTATGGCGGTCGCTATAGGGGACCGGGCATAGGGCCTTCAGCCACCGCCAAGCGGTCGCTGAAGGCCGACCTGCGGGGCACCTATAGCGACCGCCATTGGCGGTCGCTCAAGGCCTCTAGCGACGAGGCAACAGCGACCGCCATTGGCGGTCGCTGCGCGGCCGCTAGAGCCCTTTAGCGACCGCCAATGGCGGTCGCTAATGGCCTTATATATAGTAGTGAATAAAATAATATGTAATATATGATATAATTTTAAATACATAATGGTAAATAATTATTATTATATTTTCATTAATATAAAATAAAAAAACATCACTCGTGCGTACGTGCAGACTACTGCCTCACAAACTGATGTATTTTTCTTTTCATAACCACATAAAATATATGGTTTCTATTGGTGGATTTAAAAAAATTATTATATTTATGATATTATTATCATTTAAAAAATATAAAATAAAAATTCCATTTTTTAGTCATGTTAGTTGAAAAATATAAATGATACAAATGTGTACGAATAGAATATTGTCTCTATCATTGTAACATAATTCATTTTTCATAACAACATTGTATAGCTGGTTATAGAAGTTTAAATAATGTATAAAAATGATAACTATTAAATTTTTATGATTTTTTAAAAGATATAATCATGAACTAGTTTACCATATTCAACAAAAAAATGTTAATTTTGAATTGTGAACCGAACAACCTCAAAACATATCATGTATAATTAGTCAATAAATTATTAATTACGATATTGAAATAAGTTAAATAAAAGGAAAATTATAATTTATGAACTTGAAAAATATTATTATGAATGAACATAATTATCAGAACTTTATTATTGAGCATGATAAATAATGTATGTGACATTTTGGACACGAGATAAGTTACAGTATATATTATAAAATGTTTAAAAATGTTTTAATGATTAATTTGTAATATTTTTTGTCCAGGACCATATTGTTTTATAAATGAAAGAAATAATTAAATAATGTAATTAAAATATTTATTTTACCTATCCTCTGATATTATTACAATTTTAATTGAATAGAATATACTAGTTTGTTTTTGTTGAATGTTTTACTTTTTTACAAAGTACAAAATGAAAATATTTTACCATATACGACATAAAAAAATTTCACTATACAATAATATTTACCTTATATTAAGATTAATTTAAGATATTTCATGTTTTCTTCAATTGAAAAACATTATTCTCTTTGTTTGGTGTATTTTAGTTTTCAAAATGTGGTTTTAAAGGAAATGTAAATATAAATATCTGATAATGTATTTTATATGAGATAAAAATTATATTTTTTTGTGTTTGATTATGGAAGTGAATTTTTTTTGTACATAATTAATGTTTTAGTATATATAAACTTATTATAAATACAACTTATCCTGATATAGATCTCTTATTAGTTTGATGATGATTATGTTTCTCTCTGAATTTTCTTGGAATAAACTGAGTAAAAAATTCAATTCGTAAGGGTCCCTTTAAGAGATCAATTAAGATGGTTCCTGATGAAATATAAATGACTATTCTATGATAGAAACAAAATTCTTATGGAAATATTTATATTCCATATGGTAATATAAAGTTCTTTTTTTAATGAATAATTATTCCCTTTAAGTGTTAAAGGTATGTTTTTAGGAAATGTTTTTCATTGGTTATCATGTTTTCAAAGAAACCCCCATAAACATAATTTTTTCTTTCAATATTTTATATAATTTTTCTTAAATATATTTGGGAAGAATTGTTAATTTCTTTTATAAGTATATTACTATTTATGCTAATATTTTATTATGTAAAATGAAAAAATATTGTTTATTATCTTATTGTTCTAAAATAGAAAATGTTTCATTTCTGTTTTTATATTTCCTATTCGGAGTTACTGGTTCTCATAAAATTCTTTCAAATTCTTTTCATTGGATTTATGTATGAGTGTGATCAATGATAATATCATGTTGACAATATGGAAGGTTTTTTATGAAAAAAAATTGTTTCATTTTAGAAGTATAGTTATAAGATACAGATCATTTAAAAAGGTATATACAAGTGTAAATTATTTGTTACACCACATTTTTTATGGATAATGATGTAATTTTTGATGTTTAGTTAGTTTTGGAAGTGTTTTGAGGGTGCAAGACCTGAAAGGAAGTGAAAATATAAAACAAGTTCATAGCACATGGTTGGGACATGGTAAGAGGAAACCGTATTCCTAGCTTAAGAAACTAGGTTACATGAAGACCCATTCAAATATAGGCTAGCACACAGTTACAACATGGATTTCAAAATTGTGTAGGTTACCCAAGGAAACCATGTGGTTTAAACCCTATTTGATAGAGGGAGCTAGATGGTTGTAGCACGATTTGGCAAACCAAGTGGCCAAACCGTGTAGCACTTAAAGATTGGGAAATTCTAATTTTCCTTAATGAATCTACTTCTTTATCCCATTATTATAACTAAATTCCTTATTATACAACATGGGTGTGGAACTATACCATCCAATACATTCAATAGGTTATTCTCCTTTTATTCTTAGGCATTTGGAGTGAATATGTGTGTGTGTCGAATATCTGTGTGATTTTAGTTGTCCTATGTGTTCTATTTTGTGTATTAGGGCTTTTAGAATCTCATATATCATTCAAAATACCTAAAACATTATCTTTTACAAAATATTCTTTCTTGGGCTTTATTAGGTGTTGATTTTCAATAAAAGGTGGAGGTTAAGCATGATTTCATCAACAAACATGAGAAATGTTGTCCTAAATGTTTTTTCAATAGTCTTGATGTGATATATGTGGATATAGTTATTATATTCTTATATAATGTCACATTTTGATGTACTGGGTAATGTAATGTTATTTGAACCTGAATTCAAGGTGCAAGACACTTCATGTACTCTGTTGGGTCCATTGATGATGTGAGAATGATCCCAGGTCAACCCATGGGGTAAACCAGACCCTTGTGAATGGTTAATAAACTAGTAAACATTAAGATAGGGGTATTGAAAGAGAAAATGGGTTTTAATATTTTTATTTTAATTATTGTAGGGTTAACATATTAATTTAAACAATTATAAGTTGGATTTTTTAAATTCTTAATCGGTTTTGAAATGGTTTTGATGGTATGTGTTGGGGCATTTACCAGATTCTAGATTTATTGATAAACAAACGTTTTAAGGTAAGAAATAATTTTAATGGAGATTTTGACCTCAACGTGAATCAAGAAGGTGGTTCCCAAGGAGATTTAATATGATGTTTGATTTTTATACAAGGTCTCCTTTATAAAAATGGATTAATGGTTGTTTTGGATGGAGGGAATTGAAATAAAGGCCTTTGTGAAACATTTAGTCATTAAAAGAGGAAGACCAATTTTTTTAAAAGGGTTGATTCAATATGATTTCAAATAATGATTTTGAAATGTGATTATTCCATGATGTGGTCATAAGGGTCCGTTTGGACCATATTCATTGAATAAATTTACAAGATAGTGAGATAGTACCCATGGTGACTAATTTGGAATACTATAATGGTTATGAAATAAGCTAAATGATGAGTGTGTCTAGTTGTTTCCAATGGCATAAATTATTTTTTGGAATGATTTGAAAAAGGGATAAATGGATTAGTACAAATGTGTCAAAAGGAAAAGGAATTTATACTGTGAATTTGCAAATGGTTGAAGGCTGGTGAATTGAAAAATTTTCGGGAATGGGTAAAATGGGAAATGTGATGAAAAAGGTAAACCTGTTAATATTTTGTGGTTTGATGTTAATTTAGATGTGAGTGATAAGAAATTTTAATGTCATTTGTATAGATTATAATAAATTTTTTATGTGATATATGTCATAAATGGGTAAAAAAGAATGTACACATGGATTGGTGTTGTGTGATAGAGGATTGAGTATCGTCCCATGAGCCAGGTTGGATTGAGGCTCTAAACCAAAACTAGAATGCATAGGTTAAGGAGTCCAACTGATGATCCAGACCCCTAACTTTTTCATTGGAAGAGACTACCTAGAATGATTCTCTACGGTAAGTGGAATTGGATATATGAACTAATCGTCCCAGGAAATTATGGTATAATTATGTATGAAATGTTATCCCTAGTGAGATAAGAAACATGACTTATCCCCTCATACATGGTAATGGATTGACGTAGGCCATAGAGTATATAAGGTAAATGCATAACCCATGGAACAAATGATAATAATTATTAAAGTTAATAGTGTTAACTAATTGGTATGTGATGGTTTTTGATTACCAAAATCCCCTTGCAGTAAAACTGTACATAAATTCTTGTGCCTTGGATTAGATTCTAAGTGTGACTTGAGTTAGTCACGAGGATTAGTTTCCTTAGGAGAAATGAATGGATGAAATGAATTATAGATTAATAATTAAATACCTTCATCATTAATTTTTTATTTATTTCACTTGTTAACTCCATACACTTTTGTATAGACTAGTTATTGCAGTATACACCCTCAGTGTTGTCCAAGTGAGTTGTACACACACCCTTCTCAGGTCACCATAATAGTTGTTACCAGAGTACTTGTTAAATTTATTTCAAGTATAGGATTTGGATACGGATATGGTGTTTGGTTGTGCATACGATGATAGGTTGGTGTAGGGGTGATCAAGGATGGGTTGGGACTCAGATCTAGGTTCAGAGTCTTCTAATAGTTTGGTCTTGGATTATATAATAGTTTTCCTTATGTGTAGTGAATTCTGAAGATCTTTTTATATAATGTGTACTCGGTTTCATATTAGTTTTTTTATTTTTCTCCATTTATTGTTTCTATTGGTTATTTAAATCCATTTACAGTACTTAAATTATGTATTAACTTGGATAAGATTGTATAGTATCCCAATGTTTTCCATTAGACTTGTGCTACTAGTAGACAACCTATGGCATATGGGGAGGTGTTCCTAAGGTCATGTGACAACTCAGCTCAGGGCATAGGTTGTAGTGGTTTTTTTTGGTCAGGATGTTACATTGTGGCATCAGATTAGGTTATCTTTTTTATTGATATTTGGGAATGGTGGAAAAGATGCTGGGATATTTTCTGGACTTGGTAATATGGTTGTATCTGGGGCGTCTGACCCCATGTATGAGGGAAGACCCATCTTTCCTGGGTTGGGAAATAATTTCATACTTTTTACTTTTACAGTTGTTTGATATTTCCACATTGTGTGGTGTACATGGAGGTGATTGTATTGATTTATGGGGTTTTATCTCTTAACCTGGTGTAAAAAAGAGTTTGTATGAGTTCATGCATCCTGGTAGGCAAATAGTATAGATTAGCCATCCACGTTTTTCTTTATGATGACTTGCGAATGACATGATGATAAAAAATTGGGTATAAAAGTGTTTATTAAATCAGATGATGGGTATTGAAAAGTGGGCTAGAAAGGTTTTTGTGAAACATAATATATGGGTTTGGAAAAAGGGAAATGTTTTCTAAGGTGATTTTGATTAATGTTTAAATTTTATATATAATGGGAGAAAGGATTAGTTTGTGAAAGTGTAAATGTTTAGATTTTGAAAATGATAAGTTTTTGAAAAGTTAATTATCGGGTTTAATGGATAAATTCTATATAAGAATGTATATATGATAATAATGGGTTTTTATGGATACTAGTGTTGGTTATCCCCTTTATTGGATGTTTACCCTAGGTATAGGTTGTTTGAGAAGTGATAGTGCCATTGTTTTGAGACCATAGATTACGGATGTGAGACTGTGATGAGTTGGGCATGCAAGATAATGTGATGTTTCTTGTTATTTCCTTGGTTAGGTTATGACCATGAAGTTGTGACATGATTTTTGTTATTTTGAATGTGGAATGTTATGTGTATAGAGACATTATTAGTTGTATTTTAGGCCCTACACTAGGTATTCATATCCTAGATTTCATCAAACCATTTCCGAGTTGCGGAACAAACGAAAACATGGCGATCTTTGGATTGGTAATCACAACAGATTGTGGTAGCTGAAAGGCGATCTTATGGACAGGTGGGAGAGACTACCTTTATGTTTCGTAGATTTGGAGTTCTTTTCCACAGAGGATTAACAATTGGAGCTAAAGATAGAAAATTATTGGTTTGAGGATTTGTAGAACAAGCTAGTGCTGAAAAAGAATGACCTATCATGTTTTCTTCTGAACTATTAACAAAGAGCAAGAGAACATTCTATAATAAAGTGGATTCACATGGGGGTATAAATTTGGCTTTCTTCCATGAATTCATTAAATAGAAGAGGAGGATCACTCACCCAAGTATGAAAATAGAGGATGAGATCTTCTCTAATGATATTGTAAAAGATGGGAGTATGGCTGTGAAATATTTCATGTCTCTTCTTTCTGGTGTGAATAAAAGTATGCAGGGGGATACCAAAGTGGCCAGTTTGAGTTTCTTGATTATATTCCTAGAGTGATGTCAGATGAATTTAACCATATGATGAAGTAAATTCCATGAGATCAAGAGGTTCATGAAGTTGTACTTACTCTCACTCCTAATAGTGCACCTGAGCCAGATGGCTTCCCTGATAATTTACCCTATTCTTATTGATCTATTGTCAAGGAAGCTATCATGGATGTGGTTCAAGATGTTTTCCATGGTGGTCACATTCCACGAGTTGGTAGTTCCACATCTATTGTCTTAATTCCGAAAAGGAATTTTCCATCCTTCTCAAATCACTGCTAGCCAATCAGACTTTGTAACCATAGTTATAAGATCTTATCATGTTGACATAATTGACGTCTTTACCACCAATTACATCATGGGAGTTTGATTTAGAATTATGGTTTAATCATGGGGATAATGATAGAAGGAGTTGTAGATCAGTCATAAGAAATTATTAGTGATTTAAACTAGAATGTGATTGGACATAATATTATCATTAACTTGATATTGACAAGGATTATTAGAACATTTAGTGTTCTGTTATTCTAAATGTTCTTTCTTGTATGGGCTTTTCAATATGTACCTCTGATATTTTGTTCATGTGTTTTTTGGTCACCATGGATGGTTGTTTATTTCAGGGGAAGGAACTATTGGTTCTTTAAATATTTTAGGGGTATTTGTCAATTGAATCCATTATCTCCCACTCTATTAATTTTAGTATAGGATTCCCTTAGAAGCATAATCAATAAACTTTTAAAGGTAGGTAGTATCAATCCATTTTTTGTAGGCCTCACGTTCTAGTCCTTTCACATCTCATGTATGTAGATGCTTCTATTATTTTCACCAAATGAAGATATAATACAATAAGACGGTTTAATGAGGACATAAATGCGTATTGTGCCTAGAGTTTCTACTTGGTTAATCATGATAAAATTTGTGTTTTAATCTCAATTCAATTCCCATCTAGAAGAAAATCTACACTAGTTGATAGACTAGGGTTCAGATAGGTTTTTTTTTCTTATGAATTACATAATATTCCCAGTTTCTCCTAACAAGCTTCGATCATATCATTTTGAAAAGGTGGTGGAGCATATTTAAATGCATATTCTGAACTGAAAAAACCACTACCCTTTTTTCTTGTGTGATAATCTCCTTGGTTAATAGTTTCTTGATTTTATTCCTTATGCATTTCCTTTCAACTTAGAATGTGAAAATATATTTCATCGTGTGTTTGAGAATTTGATTGGTTGTTTCATTTGGGATGATCATTCTGAGGGGAAACTTCAATGGGAATCTTTTTCAAGGGTGTTGAAGCCTATTTGTGACGGGGGAATTAGAGTTCGCTGTATTTTTTATTACATGCAAGGGATGCATGCGATGTTGGTGTGGGAATTTTTGGAGGGGCGGACCCTTTGGGTTGTTTTTTCTAGGTTAATGTTTAGGCCTAGCTCGAGTGAAATGGAAGGGATGTTTTCTACACATTGGAATGTGGTCTTAACATTCATCTCTGATTTGGAGGATAAGTCAAACTAGATCATATGAAGGAGAGAAATTTAGTTCTAGTTTCATAGATTACATGACTCTAAGCTAGGATTTCCATGTTTCCCAACCTCGGACATTACCTTTTATAAAGAATGCAAGCATCCTTAATTTATCCAAGCCATGCAGAATGGGGGATAATAGATGGTGTTTGATATAGGGTCTATTTCTTTAGATCCATATATGTGTGTTTTTATTGGTTCCTCTACATGTACTTTTTTTAAGTACTTTATCAAGATGTATCATTCTATGGAGCCAAGGGATGTCGGGTGTGAAAGGATATGTTGTAGGATCATCCCATCCAAATTTAACTTTTTTTGTATGGTGCCTGAAGACAAATATAGTGCCCACTAAATAAAACATTAAACGATTAGGCATTCCCCTTTCCTCTCATTGTTTCTATTTTAGTGTTCCAAGTTTAGAAAATGTTTTTCATATTATCTTTGAGGGGTAGTGTGCATTTTGGTCATGGAATTGGCTTGGTAACTTCGAGAGCATATTCTATGAGTTCAATTCCTGTACTTTTTTTGCAGCTATGGTTTCATGGAGTGAAAGATGGGTGTATGGAGAGTAGAGGCCACATAATTTTTTTTAGGCTGATTGAGTTAATGGAAGTCAATAAAAGAGGACAACATTGAGGGTATTTCTATCTCATGATTGGCTTTGGTTCGGCACAGAAAGTTCCTATTACTTGAATGAATATCCTTTATTAAATATTAGGGATCATCACCTTACCTTTTTACTGAGGGAAGGGGGTTGAAATTTTCTAATTTACTAAATTTTCATAAATATTGTTGGATTCAATGGATTTTGAGGAGTAAAGGGCTAAAAGTAAATACAGGATGGTTATTCATCTTGGGTATCTTGTAGGGAGGTGTTCTGGTTTGAGATTGTATTGGAATGGTGGTCATATTCTTCCCCGCTTCCTTAGGTCAAGGGTATTACCTACAAGATGAAGCTAATGATGTATTGGCATGAATGGATCAGTGTAGAAGGAAAACAATTCAGCTCGTTGCTTTAGAGACTGACTATACAGTGATCTTGAACTCTTCTGTGGGATTAGTCCCTTTCCTTGACTGATTACTTACCGAATTTCAATGTCCAGATTTCTGCTCAACAGTGTGGTGGAAATTTCTCAGACATGATGGGTGTGAAATAATGTAGCTAATTTCTTATCTTCTAAAGCCCCTATTAATAGTAATTTTTCATTATTTTATATACTTCGGTCCTTTCCCTTTTAGGAGATTACCTTTTTATTAATAACTCTCTAAGGTTGCATTACTTCATGCAATTGTAATCATTTTTTCTCTTCTAGTCTCCGCTTGGACTATACCCTTAAATAAGAACATTATTATTGTTGGATTTATGTGATCATTCCTTCAATGGAATAAATGTGGAGAGGACCTGGTAGTTTGAGAGACCTATTTCTTTTGATCTGGTGGAATGAATCATTGCGTATATTTCGTGATCAGTGGGACCATGCAAGAAGGACTCGAGTGGGGTGATGATAATGGTGAAAAAAGGAATTCTATATCCCAACTATTTGGCCGAGGGTCGTAAGGTGGAAATGAGTTTGGTTAGATATTAATTATATGTTGTGATGTTCTAGTGTGTACAAGATATTTTCATGTAAGGATTCCTGAGTCCATCCGTATATTGATTATCCACTTTTTAATAGTTTACAGTGGTGGTGGATAGTTTGTGTTGGCGTTATTCGATGACTTCTTAGAATACATTTATCCCGCAAATATCAATCCCAATACGACGAAACCATCTTAGGTATGCTGAGAAATATTTGGATTTATTCCTAGCTTCCAAAATGTGAATAAAATGGGGAATATAGCCTCTTTAAGGATAAACCTAAGGAGTGGTGTGTGTTTTGGAGCCATATGGTGGGAAATCACACCATCTGTCAGTTGTAGGAGAGATCCATTGGATGGACCATATATCAGAATATTCCATGGGTATCCTTCTCAAAAACCAAGGATGGGTAGTCAGTGATTTTTTTACTATTATAGTGGAATCTGGATGGATACATATTTATTTTGGGGCTCAACGTGTTATTAAGACTGATCCATGGAGGTCTAAATTTCTTGATGAATATGGTCACAACAAAACTCCAAAGGTAGAGAACATTATTTTAGTTGTGGGTGTGTGGAGAAATTTATGAAGTAGATGTGGTGTAATTGAGAAACCAATTATAAAACTATTAGATGAATATTCAAGTTCCTTGAGGATAGATTGAGTGGGACTTGGATGTGATGGTCAATTGGGTAAAGAAATGTCTTCTGGAGCAGGTGAATTTTAAATGAAATGGGAGTGTTTGTGTTAGAAATGTGTTGAGTGGTGTCATAGGGCATGAAAATGGCTTGAAGATTAGATAATTCCATTTTGAAGGAGTTATGTTGAATGTTGGGGATGACATCAGAGGTTTTTAAAACATTAGGGCGGTGTTCTATAAGTGGAAAAGTTTCTTTTGTCAAGGTAAAGCATTGATGTCTCAAAAGTGGAAGTTGGGGCATCAACAGAATGAGTCGACCAAAAATGGCATGACTCAACTTGGAAAAAATAAATTGATTTAGTGGGATGTAAGACAACTTTATTAAAAAAATTGAAGGATAAGCATGTTTCGATAATGAGAATGGGTAATGAGGAATATCCAAGTTACCCATATAATATTATGGGCAGTAGCGGTGTCCAATTCATGTGTTGTGGATTAAAGGATGTGATGCTACTGTTGGATGGTGTTCTTGTGGATGTTTGGGCATCGTGAGTCCGAAAAAATATTTTGGAACATTGTGAAGGTGATTATAGGATTTTTTTTCTCAATTTCAAATATAGAAGATCTTAATAATAGAAAAAGAGTGCAGATAGGATATAACATGTGGTCGGATATACCATTGAAGAAAACTAGCCAGTTAATGACGTAAATGGTGGTTTGAGTTGGATGGTCTTGAGTGGGTTCCATCTTGGTGTATCAGTTTTAGTGGTAGGTGATGGATAGAATGTTGACTGGTTGAGTACATCCAGATGAAGAGTATATTTAGAATATGGTTTTGAATATTTTAAAATTAAATGAGGCTATTGGGCCATAAGTTTTGGATCAAGGTAGGTCATTAGATGTGGATAAAAATAGATAAATTCTTCAAGTGATGATAGTCTTGGATTGCCATTACAGATAAAAAAATAATATGGGTGTAATGGATATAAGCGATTTGGGCATGAACTGTATAGAGGATCATAAAATGAGTGTTTTTGGTTGGTTCTTCCATGGTGATATAGTGCCTAGTCAGTGTCCTTTTGGGAAATGTTCCAACAGAATTAACCAAATCATTATCTTTTACAAGGTTCAGGTAATGATGGGTTAAGGTAGATGTGTTATCATGGAATATCTGGCTGTGATTGTGGATAATGGTGGGTGAAAATGTTATTTGGGTGGGATAGTTTCCTTGGTGTGAGTGTTGATGTAGTACAGATGTGTTTAGGGAGAAACATTGTTGGTAAAGGATGGTTGGTGGGTCATGTACTAATATTTTGGTATTGAAGACCTGTGAATTATTTGGGGTGCGGCTTGAGGATTAGATGGTATAACGTGGGGAGGTTGTAAGATCCCGATCTTTCATGAACTTATGTCCTTGTTTAATGTTTTTCTTATTCATCCATGGTTATATCCAATGAAGTGTCTCTTGGGTGTTTGAGGAGTATTAGGAGTGTTTTTGGGGTGAAATATTAGAATATAGGAGAAATATGCAAAAAAATTTATAATGCATGATAGGAACAAGGTTAGTGTAAACTGTGCACTCGCCCAGGAAACAATATAGCTTGGAAACTCTTGGACAAAAGAAGTCGTACAATTGGCCCGGAGCTTGACACAATTCTGTCACCTACACCATGGGTGATGAACCAATCCCTCCAATACATCCAATAGAGGATTATCCATCAATTTTTAGAGGGTTGGAGTGTGTTTGGGTGCACATAGATGATTCGGGTGGGTCAAACACTGTTATTTTTTCAATATTTTGGACTAAGGGTTGAAAAAACTATTCTCTCCTTCTTAATCCATAGAACCTTCACATTTATGGAATATTCTAGTTTGGGTATTTAGAAAGTTTTATGTGAAAATCAAGGGTGGAGGATAAGTAAGAGTATGTCAAAGAAAATGAGGCAGGTGGTATAAATACCCTTTGCCATAGTCTTGATGTCTTATATGTGTATGTAGTTTCTCTGTTCCACCGATATGTTTTGTTTTGATATCTTGGGTTATGGAAGGTGATTAGGTCCTTAGATTGATGTGTGAGACCCTTCATAGACCCCATTAGGTTCATCGATGATGTGAGACTGAACCTAGGGCTACCCATAGAGTAATCTATACCCTTTTTAATAGTAAATAAATTGGTTAACATTGAGATATGGTTATTGAAATAGAAAATGGTTTGTATAAATGTGATTGATATGTGGTTAAGGATAATAGATTAATTTAAATAATTATAAGATGGATATTTTAAATTCATAAGAGGTTTCAAAATTGTTTTTATGGTAATTGTTGGGACTTTGACTAGATTATAGATTTATTGATGGAAATGATGTTTTAAGGTGAGAAATTATTTGAAAGTAGGTGTTGACATCAAATTAATTCAAAATGGAGTTGTCCAAATTTATTTCACCTGATGTTTGATATAAGTATATAGTCCCCTTTTGTGAAAATGTTTAACTGTTGTTTTGGATGGTTGAAAAAGAAAATAAGGCCTTCGGTTATATTTTAGTCCTTTAAATGAGAATACCCATGTTTTAAAAGGTTGTCTTCAAGATGATTTCAACTATTTATTTTGAATTGTGTTTATTAAATGATGGGATCTTAAGGGTCTATTTGGACCATAGTTATTTAATTAATTTACATACTAGTGAGATAGGACCCATGGAGATTTAGTCTGATTGTTGCCATGGTTATAAAATGAACTAAATAGTGAATATGTCTTCTTGTTTCCAATAGCAGAAATGGTTGTTTGGAATGATACGAATGAGGTCTAAATTGATTATTATGAATGTTTCGAATGGAAAATAAATTTTTAATTGGATTTTGTAAAGGGATTAAGGCTTTTAAATTGATAAATTATGTGAAATGGGTTAAATAGTCCAACTAATTAAAAATAAAAATGTTTTAATGGGTTATGGTTTGATATTTAGTTATATGCTAATGATAAGAATTGTGAATGTAATGTGTATGGATTATATTCAATTTTTTATGTGGTATATATGATAAATGGATGAAGAAGCATGTGAATATTTCATGGTGGTGTGGGATAATGGACTAAGGCTAATACCATGTTTTGGGATGGTATGAGGCTCTAACCCACCCTACAATACATGGGTTAATGACATATACTGATTCTCTAGACCCCTAACAGTTTTATTGGATGAGAATACCTAGACTGATGCTCTATGGTATAAAGAATTATTTACCTTGATTGATTCTCCATGGTATGTATGTCATAGTTATTTATGAAATGTTTTCCCTTGTGAGAGAAGGAATATGAATTATTCCATTATACGTGGTAATGGATATTCTTTGGTCATGGAGTAAATATGGTAAATTCCTAACCCATGGAACAAAAGAAGATAATGGTTAAAGTGAATATTTTTAACTATGGGGATGTGATAATTAATGATTACTAATCTCCCCTTTTGGGAAAAGTATAAATAACCTAGTGTGACATGACTTAGATTTCCTATGTTACTTTAGTTAGTCATGTGGATCAGAAACCTCTTGAGAACTTAATGCTTGAAATGAAAACTAGATAAAAACATAAATTTTTTCTTCACATAATTTTTTATTTATTGAACTTGTTACCTTCATACACATTTCTATAGCCTAGTTTTTTTAGAAACTATAGGATGTGGACTACTGTGTCTTACTGGATCCCTACTCACTCCACCATGGAACTTGGGTACCAGAGTAGATATTACTAGTTTTCCAGTAATGGATGAAGGTAGGGATATGGTGTTTTGTTTGGTATGGGATGATGGGGTGGAGTATATGAGATTAGGATTATTTTTAGACATTGGTCTTGGTTCAGAGTCTTTTGATATTCTATTCTTGGTTTTTATTGTATTTCATCCTCACATGTAGTGTATTCACTAGATTTTTTAAATCATGTGTACTAGATTACATTTTGGGGTTTTCTGTATGTTGTTTATTTATTATTTTTGTTTGTTATATTTATCTATCATCATTACTTATGTATTGGATTTACTATGATAAGTGGGTATAGCCTCCCCAAGTTTCTATTTTGACTTGTGGTACTAATCAAATCCCTTTGGAATACGTGGAGTAGCATACGAGGTCATGTGATGATCCGAATCAGGGCCCTGGTTATAGTGTCTTCTGCTTCTAGGAAGATACAATAGTATTGTGTAAAATTGACCCAGGGTGGAAGTGGAAACATTTTAGTTCATGTATTTTTTTTGTAAGAGGTATGAACTTATTGTATAATACTCTGAACTAGTAAATATATCTGTAAAATAAAGAAAATAATTTCTTGTTCAAAAAGTAAATTATGCATTGAATATCGATTAGGTTTATATAGATTGTCTCTGATAAATACATAGATAACATTAATGGTTGGTATAATCTATATAAGTAACCTTAATATATTCCAATATATAGTTATCATGAGATATATTTTAGTTATTACAATGTTTATTTTTATAATAAATATCTTTTTAGAATGATATTCCACTGAGGAAAATAGTAAGCTAAGGGAAAAAGGAATTAAAAAGAAAATATCCTTCAAATTAAAAAACCTAGAATGGTTTGAAATAGAATAGAATATTTTATTAATGTGATTAATCCATTCAAACAATCTATATATGGTTTCATTATCCATGTTAGAGAGAAACCATGTTCAGTGTAAAGAAACATGTCCATTAAAGGGAATTTCATGAGACAAGCCCTCCACTAATTTGTGGATCCTCTAAGACTATGATAGATAATGTATGGGTTAAGTCATTGGATAAGAAATTAAAAATATTGGGTTGTTGAAAACAATAATGTTACACTAAATACATACTATTTTTAAATAGAGGTAGAATAAAGTTGGATACTGGTTAAGAATATAAGAGAAATAGAAGATATTTCTTCCATATAATGTGATTAATTTAAAAACACATTCATTGAGAAGTATTTTCCTAGGGCAATTAAACTTAATATAGAAAATAAATTATATTAATTTAGGTAGAAGGTGAATGATTCAGTGTCTATATGTGAATTATACTATATCTAATTGTATACATACACACCAAATTATATTTGGGTTCTTTATTATAAAATTAATTACATTTACTTAGTATTGAATCCAAGATATCGAATAGAATTTGCATATTAATAATTTTAATGTAATGATAAAGAAGTTTAATGTCATAATATGGCAGATATGGAGTTTACCAATGATCATGGATTCCACTGAAACATGAAGAAAAGTAGCTCCAACTAGAAAGAAAGGGAAATCATCCACGAAGGAAATCCAAAGGTAATAAAATCAAGATTACTTTTTATTAAAAGTGTTGTAAAAATAACCTTGGTGAATGTATTATAAAATCTGGAAACTATTTTTGACGTGGGTGGTTTTTTCATGTGGATTATGACTATAATTAAAAGGATCATAATGGTGATTTAACAAATAATGAAAAGTTTTCAATAATATGATTAGAAAACATTGAAATCGGGTATTCTATTAGTACTTGTCTGAATATTTTAATGATGGATGGAATTCATCAATATAAGAAGAAGACAGGTGTTGATAAATCCATTGTGTTTAGCTCAAAATTTGTTGGACCATCCATTGATGTGGCGTCTAATACGTTTTTATTTTTATATTATGCCTATGTATGTTTGACTTGGGGTATAGCCATTATTATATTTTGGAGAAATTTTCCAGAAAATTAGAAATATCAACTCGATAAATAAAGACATAACATTTGGTAAAAATAAATAGGGGTAATATAAAAATAATAATTATGAGAATATTTCAATTATTTTTTATGGAAATTATTTAACTATAACCCTGTTTCCTTTCACCTTGTATAATATTTTTATTAACGACATGCATTTCCATTATGATTATCATGAAATGAATGATTGTTGAGATAATTAATTTTTTTTCAAGATTTAATTTCAATTTACATAAAATAATGAATTTATATATTTGATAAAAAATACTGAAGCATACAAATTTATTATAGACTAATGTAGATGTTATATTAAATATATTTTTGAGATGAATGGAACTATTCAAATGCGTGATGTTCCTGTAGTAAATGAAGATGTAAATGTATTTTACAAATAATTATAAAATAATGTACCTAATTGAGAGATTAAATTTACTACTTAATTAGTTTCTGATGATAACAATATCAATAACTCCTTATAAAATGTCTCATGTAGAAATATTTAAATTAAAAAATATGTTATAGGAATTATTTTAAAAGACTTCATTCATTCCCCAGATTCATTATGGGGTGATACTATTTTTTTGTGGAAAATAAAGATTGTTCTTTATGAATTTGTATTGATTAGTGACCATGAAATAAAATCACTATTAAAAATAAGTATTTGTTTCCCTATATAGAATAAATTTTTCATCTCTTCCATGAAGCTCAAATTTTTTCAATGGTTTACCATTGGTTTTGGTATTATCATCTAATTTTTAAAATCATTAAACTTCCAACTAAATTTTTTTCGAAATAGGTATATGTATAGTGAAAATTTTATTCTTACCTTTGGACTAAAAAATTATCCTGTTGTATTTTTGAACCTAATGTATATACTTATCTATGATGGATAGAAATATTTTTGATACATTTAATGATAGAATTTGAATATATTATTGAATGTTATGATGATCATTAGAAATATGTTAGGGGTTTTCAATGAAAATAAAAATAAGATATGTTATATGTAAAATTTAGTAATTGTTAATTATAGTCATGATATATCTCATTATTTTGATGTATTGTAAATAATGATGGAATTACTGGTAATCCGGATAATACTAAATTGTTTGAAGATTGTCCAAGACCAAAAAATATAATAAGTATTCATTGCTTTCTTGGATTAGAATCTTAATTCTGATAACATGGTGAAAATATTTCTCAATTATATAACCCAATAACTATGAAAAATTAATGTAGATTTTAATTTATCTACACCGAAGAAGGTGATGAATGTTTCCATGAATTGAATTGATGGTTATTAAATTTTTCATTTTTTTCTTGGCTTCATAAAATTATGAGTTCTTATATATCATAATTAATCTTTAAAGGGGATTGATTTTTTTTGATATTGAATGATTGGAGAATCTATTATGTGTCTTGATAATTAAAACCTCACGAGTTAACTATTCTACATGTGACCTTGAACTATTGACTAGAGTGTTTTCTTAAAAAACGTGGACAATTCATTTATACTGAGTAAAATGTTTAATATATTTTTATAATAAATGTTTGAAGTATATATTCATTTAGAAAAAGTTCAACATTAGACAAAAAATATGGACATAACTAATTAAGGATTTGGATAACACAATTCAGTACCATCTATGAAATGAAAAAAGGGTATATGCTACTTTATCATAAAAATACAGTAATTCAATATATACATTATGTTTGGAACATAAACTCATAGTTAATTATTTATTAAATATTTTACAAGAAATTATGAAAGATTTAAATTCCTCTAGTTTTTTATGGTTCAAGTGTAATATTTATTTTTAGACATAATTAAGAAAGATCATAAAGCGAGTCTTTTTCATAGGAAAATGAAGAATTGGTCAGGAATGGTATGTCTATAGAACATTGAATTGACAAAGAATGTGTTTTAAAATTCAAAAAACATTTATATGCTCCTTGCGATTCAAAATTGAAGAAATAAATATTCAGTTGAAATCATATCCCTTAGTTTTATATCCATGATTACAATAATTGTTTATATAGAGACATTTGGGAAAATTTTTTGTGGGATGGGATGAAAAGAGATATTACAAAATTTTTTATGAAATATTTAACTTATTAGTGGATTAAAGAGGAATGAATTTTAAAAAAAGGTATGATTAAACATTTATTTTTTTCAGAATGGAAATGGCGGAATATATCCATTGATTTTTTACTTAATTTTCAAAGACATATCAAGGTAATAATGTGATATGGGTTATTGTCAAACATTTGATGATTTTTTTTTCATTTTATTCCAATTATAAATAATATGTATCAATAATAATATTCTAAAATTTATGTCAATGATAAAATTTTATTTCCAGTAGTCCCTCATTTTTTTGTTTATAATTATGGTCGTATATTTGCCTTTAATTTTTATATAAGACCTCAAAAGTCATTGTGTATTGATTTAAATTCTAGTGAAATTTTTTTATTATAAATATAATTAACAATTAGGGTGAAAGAATAAAAAATTATAGTATATAATACAAGATTATTTATTGTATTACTATTGAAGTTGGGAAAACTATTTATCATATGTTGAATTTTCATAAAATAACAGGAATCATTTCACTATAAAAATAGATCATATTGAGTAATTATATGGAATTTAGTTCCAAGTACCGAATTTTTGTAAAATAATCAGTGAAAAATCTATTTGGGACTATAATTTGTATAATTTATAATTAATAAATAAATTATTATTCAGTAGAATATGAGGATATCTCAGAACTGGTAGAAATTGTATGTGGATAATTGTAGAAAAAGTGCTTTGGTTCAAGGTGGTGACCATGTTGTTATTAACATATCACCATGAAAATATGATATGTTTTTTGGTATTAAGGGAAATTTTTGTACAAAACTATTTAGAATATATGAAATTATTGGGAATATTGGATGAGTTTCATTTTCAGTATCTTTTCATCTGATTTTTTCCTTGGTACATGATATGTTTCATGATTCATTGTTAGGGAATTGTGTGGTAGATTTTTATCATGTTTTTATCCTTGAATTATAATAGTTGAAAAAATTCCATTTATATAAGGAACAATCTATTCAAATTAATTAATGTAGACAATAATTTTAATAGTATAATGTTATTTAATAGGTTAAGGTTATGTTGGAAATAATATTACTGAAGAAGAAATATGGAAACAATAAAATATCCCAATTATATTGTTTAAATAAAATGTTTTACACAAAATCCAATTATATTAAATATAAATAAGGGTAACATTTTTCAAATCATCAATCCACATTTATATTAGAGTGATTTTTTTAGAATTTTCAGGAAAATATTATTTTTGGGTGAATATTATTAAATTTTGGTTTTTTAAAAATCTATCGTTTTTATTAAATAATATAAAAGGTATATTTATATTTTTAATTGATTTTAAAATTAAATTTATTTCATTTTAGTAAACATAATCCCAAAAATTTCTTTCAGATCTATATTACATATCATTTTTGTATAAAATAATTTATATGAAAAGAGTTTTTTTTGAGAAAATAATTTTCATCTTGCTTTTTGGTATTATATTTAACTTTATTTCAGCCAATTTATAAATTGAATAATAGAAAATAGTCATCATGGTTAGAATCATAATTTATAAATTTTTAAAAGAATCCACTTTTTTTTCAATATGTGTAGTAACTTGGGTAAGAAAAGCTAGTTTATGTGGAACGATTAATAACGGGATAAAAGGGTTTAAACTAAAATTATAAGAGGTAAATTGACATAAAAATTGTTAAAATACTACTAAATGTTTTTATTTAGACAATATATTATATTATATTTGAGGATGAGTCATTTTTGAGACACATATATTTAGTATGATTTTAATATCTTTCCATATTTTTAAAAATTCCATTTCTACCCTCCCCCTCTCTTATAACAGACACCAGATCTCCTATATTCAACAAAATTCTAGAAAATTTTATCCCATACAAGAAAAAAACTTATCATTTCCTAACATAACTAAAAAATTCATATAGGTCCGGTTTTGTTAATAATACCATCATAAAGAGACTTTAGGTATAAAACTAAGGAGGTTGTTTGAGAATATATATATAGTTCACAATAGAGAGAATTAATTTTATTTCATCCATTACCTCATTAAAAACTATATTAACCAATATCATATAATAACATTATCATTTCCAATATATTTTTATGTTATTATTTTTAATAATAATTAATTTATATATATATATATTCAAAAAAGAAAACATATTTTGTGCATATATTCATACTACAGCCTTGCAAGATGTTGTGTTTGGTTTTTCATTACATTATATTATAGATAATCAAAATTATCGATTAAAATGAAATAATATGAGATATATAACATAAATTTTATTTGTTAATTTTAAATAATTAATTTAATTATTTTTTTACAAGAAAATAAAAAATAAAAACATTACTCGTTCATACATACAGACTACGGCCCATTGAACGGATATATTATAGTTTTAAACACCCCCTCATAAGAATAATATAGAGATATTTCTTTAAATAAATAATTTTATATAAATGATAAAATTATAATTCTATAAATATAATATAATACTTAATTTACTTCCCCCATGTTTGATAAAAAATGAAAACATTACTAATGTGCATGTTTGCACTACCGTCTCAATGATTGGAACATGTGTCATTTTTCATGAACAAATTATATAATTATTAATAATAGTATAGTTAATGTATAAAAATGAATATTATAAAATTATTATGATTCTTGAAATTATATAGTCATGGTACCTTTGATCATAGTCAACATACCCAATCCACTTTTGACTTATGATCCAAACAACATCAGACCAGCTGAAATAAACATAATGAATTAACAAATTAAGAATTATATGGTTAAAAGTAAAAATTGATAAATAAGATGATAAATAACATGAATGGTGTTCCTAACAAAGTAAATAGTTAATATAAATTTATTATTTTTCCTGATAAATAATATAAATGAAAATTTAGACATCTAGTAATAGATATTTTATCATAATCCTTATTTTAAAATGAATTGACGATTTACTTATAATAGTTATAATCTAGATAACAATTGTTTCATTCATGTGTAAATATTAAAATAAATGATTTAAAATGGTCATTTTACATGTCCCTTAAATTTCATATAAAGGAATTTAAAATAAATCTTATTGCATATTTCAAAAGTAATGTTTGAATTTTCATCCCAATTTTAAAAAAGAATGTTTTTAATGTATACAATGTCAATAGATTTTCCAGCCACTGCAAAATTATTTGATACATGAATTCCATCACACTATTACTTTTTTGAAGTGAAAACCCCTTATTCTCTTTTCCCTAGGTATTTTTGTTTTAAAAAATGGGGTTGAAATGAAAGCGATATATCAATATCAGATTTTCTTTTCTTATCTATTCAAAATTATATTTTTATGAATTTTATGATATATATGAAAATGTTTATCTATTTAATGTATGTTATAGTCCTTAAAATTTTATTATAATGATTGGTGGGTCTAATATATCTCTCAAATTCATAGGGTAATGATTATTTTATCTAGATAAGTATATATTAATTAACTCAGTTGGATATTCCATTTGTAAGGGTCCTATAATGATGATGTCCAAAGGAAGCTACATGATTTTTATATGCTCAAAAATGAATTTTCATGGAAATTATTTTATTTCAAAACATAATCTATTGATAATTTGATTATGATAATGATTATTCCCTTAATATATAAAAGGTATGTTTTTAAGAAATTGTTATTCATGGGTTCTCATGTTTTCAATGAGGTAATCATGATTATTATTTTTCCTTAATTGTTTTATATAATTTTTTTTTGAAAAATATTTTGTAGTAAAGCTGAATTCATTTTTTGGTAAATTATTATTTAGGCTCAAAGAATATAATATTAAAGTAAAACTATTTTATATGATCAATTTTGTTGACATAGACCAATGAGTTTATTTTCATATTTATATATGTTCCTTACTGATATTTTTTTCCCAGCCAACATTTTAAATTTTTTTCATAGGGTTTACGGATCACTATGATTAATAAAGAATTCCATTTTAAATCCATGATGATTTTCTGAAAAATAAAATCTAGTGGATTTTAAAATTATTATATTATGAAAATATATGAAATATTTTGAAGTTATTACTTTTTGATGGATTATTTGGGTGTTTAAGTGTTATTTCCTAATTCATTGATACTATTAACCTTAAAAGTTATTTGATAATCCAAGAAAAATTATTACTTATTTAAATGATTTATTATCTATTGAATAATGATTGGGTGGTTATACATTTCTTCAATAATAACTAAATTATTTCATAAAATACATATGGAAGGACATTAATCATATTTATTTATTTTTATAAGTTTCAAATAATATTATTTTTAATAAATATTTATTATAGTTTTAATTTATTCATGTTACTTGAGGTTTTTTAGTTAATTACTCTATAACTCATATGGTTCGTTGACCAAGGGTAATTTTTTTTTCAAAATAAAATAATGATATACATTATCGTAAAGTATTTTATAATTTGTTATTCTATTATAAAAATTATTATACAATATTAAAGGTTATCCCAAAATATCCCAAATTAAGAAATGTGTCTCGATATGTCTATTAAAGGTGGGTAATGTTAATATGACAATTTTCTATTAATCACACCTATAAAATGCCCAATATTATTATAATTGAATATTAATGTCCTTCCAAATATTATTTTTTAAAATCTAACTATGTTGTTAAATTCTTCTATTTTCTTTGGCCATGGAAAATAAAACATATCATTTTGTGGGGGTGGTATTCCGCACATAGGAATATAAAACACTTCCATTTTACATAGAATAGGTGGGGATTTTAAATGAATGAATTATCATTTAATAATTATAATAATTTAATAAATTTCATATTAGTTAATTAAATGTCATTGTTATTCTTCTATTTAAAGTGGTGATGAGGAATTTATAATTTCATCCATGGAGGAGATATAGGGTTATGGAAGGAGAAAAGAACTAGAAAATATTGGTTTAGTGTATCACCAATCCATTTGAAGTTATCACTTGTGTAACCCTATAATGATATATATATTAGTATTTTGGTGAGCCCAGGGATTCATGGGGCTGATAGGTGTTTAGGAGACACTGGGGTATCTTTTTGGTTGATAAAAATCCTTTTAATGGGTTGATAAATGGGGAGGAGGGGATCACTTTTAATAAGTAAAGAGAGTTCAATTTTTATAAAATCTCATTACATTATCAAATTTTCACTCAATTATACAAGTCCAATGGCTCAAAAATATTTAAAAAATGGTTCAAGGAAATATATAAGGATGATCCTCCCTCCCCTATCAAATATTATTAATCTTTTCACATTTGTTAAGCTTTTAAACTATGTTAAAACAATTTTCCCTTAATTAACCTTTACCATGGTAACTGCACTCTCCCTCTTAGTAAATAATTTTAATGGAAAAAACATAATGTTAAAAATTATAAAAGTTATTTCAAATATGGAAATAAATTTATATAGTAATATTTCTAAAATTTACATAAATTAATGAAGATAATAACACCAATAATTCCTAGAAACCTATTCATAGAAAAAAAATCATTTTATAAATAAAATTTTTCTGTCGGATAAAATTTAAAAGAATATATATTAAATAAAAAATAAAGTTTATTATAAAACTAATATATGCTATGTGTCTTTAAAATCACTCAAAAACCCAATTTTAACCAAATAATGTTTATTTAAATGAAATAAAAAAATTTATTTTATTAATAGAATAATTTTTTTATAAAGATAAAATTATGTTTTATAATTATTTTTTAACGAATATATTTTAAATGAATAAAATTATTCATTAAATATATATTTGGTCAATTAAAAGGTTTTTTGATATTCTATGTCTATCTTATGTATTTTCAAATTAATAAAAGTCAATGTTTTGTGAAAAAGCCTATATTCATCATTATTCGTCTAAAAATAATTATTTTTAGATACGTCCCAACAAGTTATATGATCTTAATATTTGTAGGATAATTCCAAAAATTAATTCATTTTGTTTTCAAATACACAACATAAATTTTTTAGATTCAAATTTCAAATAAAGATAAAAACATGTGAAAAATTATTCTTATAAAAAAATATTTCATTTGTATATTTACTACTATTTATGTTATATATTATTAATTCACCATGTGTTATTCTATTTCTATTATAATCAATATATATTATTATCATTTAATTATATTAAATGTAATTATTTGAAATAATGCACCACTTTTTTAAAAATACATTTTTTAGGTGCAATGTAAATTGAGAAAAATGATCTTTTGAAAAGTATAAAAATTAACGATAAGTCTATATTTTTAAATATTTTATTACATGTATATATCAACATAATTTATATTTACATAAATTTGTTTTCACTATGTACAAGACCTACGAATCATAAAATCTCTAATTTCAGTTTTGAGTGGCGGTTCAGTTGGAAATGTTCATTTGGAAATATCCAAAAGATTGGATTTCTCCAATATATGGTTGTCTCTCAAGGTATATTATAACATGAACTTCTCTAGAATGGTTTAGTGAAAAAAATCATGAAGCTAACTTTTTTCGGATCATATAAAATTATTCTTTATATGCAATGTTTGTTCATCTAGATTTTATTTTTTCTTAAGTTCTTTATCTATTTTGTAATGTTCTTGCTTTATGTTATACCATCTAATTTAGTATTTATGTCTTAATTGTCTGGTTTAATATTAAAAACATATCATAATTATTCATTTTCATTTTTTATAGGGTCATAAAAAGCGTAATTGATATATTATATAATTAATGAAAAAATATATTGAAATCATGGGGTCATTACATCCCCCTTTAAATAAATTACTTACCTACAATTTAAATTTTCCCTTACTAATGATAGTAGCAAGGGGAATCTATTAGATGAATGAAGATTTAATTTTATATTGGATTAACATTAACATCTATTGACTTATAACAATAATAATCCTAATATTGTGCATCATTCGAACTATTTGAGTTAAATACCAATCACTGCATTGTGATGAGACCTGTTTTATATTTACTTGAGTACATAGTTCTATATACAATGACATATTATCATAAATTGGTATGAGGAATGAAATGTGATTCTATATTTTCATACTATATAATCCACACACACTTATATCTCATCTCGGGTGGTTCTATAACTTTGATGTTCTAGAAGAATGTTGAGTCCAAATGATGAAGTTGGTGAAGATTACTCCTCCTCCTCATAAATTTCAATTGGATTCACAACAATACCCCTCCCTACCATTTTATAAGTATCCACCTCCACCATTATTTCATAAACCCCCTCTAGAGAATCCCTCACCTACGTATCTATCCAAAACATATTACCACTCATCTCTCAACCTTTTTGTTTCACGAATCCATGTGTTTACCACCCCATGAAGTCCTCCGGGATAAATGCTGGAAGGTTATGGATACTCCTCTAGGTTCACTATGGGTATCTCTTTGTGTGACCTAACTGGGCCTTCAAAGGCCTAAACTATTTCCACATGCTATTTATGGTCTCCCATGCAATGAGTCATCAAACATAACTCCCAAACTACTCTTATCTACAGTAACTATATAGCCAACCACTTTTCTCCTAGACACTATGTATTGTTTCACTGGCCATAGTGGTGGGGATTTTATTAAAAATTCACAATTTACATGGTGATTCAAAATACCATTGAAACCTGAGGGGATACATGTGGCGGTGTGGAATTGATGGATGATGATGAAGATGATCTATCATTGGAGTGATTATAATATTTCTCCATCGATGTTGTTGGTTGTTATTTACACTTCCATCTATTTTTTGAATAATGAGTATGTTGTGGATCATATAACCACTATCATTGAACATGTATTCAATTTTGAAACTCTTAACCAATTACTAGAATCATTTCAAATCCACATTAAAACCCCGTACAAGGATTTAGAGTCCAATAAAATTAAATTTTGAAATAGAACAGTATTACATATAGATTTTTTATTTGATAAAGATATATGTATGTAACTCTTATAAAAAAATCAATGAAACATAGTGTTGGTAGAATAAAGATCACATATTCAAAATTAAATAGTAATAGATAATTTTATCATAGTCTATCTCATCAACATTCATTGAATATTCTCCACCATATTACCTAGATTATAGTGTTTTTTGTATCACTGTAAATCTTATAAGCCTTGTATTTATGAAACTGACATGGATAATGTACATGTTTTCCACACTTATGGAATTGAAGAATTAGTGGTGCTGGTGGATGAACACTTTCCACTACCATCAAGATAACTACACCTGTTTTTTCAATGGATTTGTTGATGCTCAATGACCCCATATTCCATAAGTATAGTATCTTCTAGTCCCCTTGAAGAAATTCCCTTGGTGATTACTCCCAAATTTGCGACATATACATGGCTTATTATCCATTCATTCATATTTTTCTATGCCTAAATTTTCATTAGTACTAATCCCTATCTTCATTGGTGCACTCTTGAGTTCTACTATGGTTACATTATTAATAATATTTCATTATATTTGGTTTGGAATAATTGTTATATTTCTAAATACATCTTCTCTTATAATGGGTTAATCGTTGATATAGTTATTACATTGTCCATCACACCTATTTTTAACACAGTTCATTCTTGTAACACCTCATGTTTTTATAGACTATTTTTTTATAAATGAATTAATTTTCATTGATTTTTTCCAATTCACGAATTCAAACATTCTTTTAAAACAAAAATGATATGGAATAAATTATAGGCAACACTGAATTTTACAAAACAACAATATATAATTATAAAATTTTATACTATGACATAAACTATACATTATGTTTAAGGTGGTGAATTTTACTAACTATAGTATGAAAACCTTTGGTTTACAAATATATAAAAATTATCTCACTAGTTACAATGAACCAATTAAATATATATGAAATAATTTCACATAAAACTATTTTGATCCTCACAAAGCTGTTTTATCCTATAAAATTATATTAATTATAATTATAGAGTGATATTTAATTAATATATAATTTATACATTCAATAAAATATTTTCGATATTCACATTATTTCACGATCTTATTAATATTTGGGATTATTTATATTTAAGTTTTTATTGAGATAAATAGTGGATATTTAATTCTTCAATAAAATTTATTTTCTCATCTATTGTTTTTAAATTAAATTTTCAAATAATAGTACAATTTTCCCACTATTTGGTACTTAAATGACTGAGATAATTTTTTAAATAAATGATTACTTTATTTTTATCTACTGTCAAAAATATTTTTTCATCCACATCCATGATTTCTAAATATATTTTTTTATTTAACATCTTCCAATTTATTAATTAAATAAATTTTTAAGCATGTTTTAATTTTTATAAAATTATTGAAAAGGAATTTAGTTGTCAATTTCCAAATGAGGTACTTTTTATCATTTTTAAAATAAGGCCAAAGGAATGTTTTTTTAAATATAAATTAAATATAAGGAATTAACCAACATCATGAACACTATGTAATTATAAGATTCTATTATAAGTTTACAAAGTTATTTTTGAAGAAAATGTATTTCCCAATATTCTCTCCCTTTTAATAATTTTCAAAATTTAAAAATTTATTTTCCTCAAGAATGTTTTTAATGATATTTTTTTGGTCTTATAATAATTAAATGGCATAAAACATTTATTAGACATATGATCCATTGGGGATATTATATATTGATAAAATAATTATTCTTTATTTGGATAGTTTATGATTAGTTTGACTAGGGAATGTATTGTATTTTTGTTTTCTACTTCTTCTAATACTAATAGTTAACTATATTAAGGTATATTGATTATATTGTATTGAATATTCATTTGATTAATGTATTGGTGATATTAATTTATGGGTGGGTTCCAAACTTAAATATTCCATAGATGCATTAGTATGTGTCATGAGATAAAACATATTTTGTATTTTTCCAAGTCTTTAAACCTTTTTGATTGATTTATAGGAAGGAGGCCTCTATAGAAAGTTATATATGTTAAGAATAATGATTTCCATCATTATGAAATCATATTTTTATGAATATGTGATTATTTTATTTTAGATTATATACATGGATAAGATTCTAGTTCGTGTGATTATTTATAGAGCACTATTTGACAATTATTTTTTGATTCCATATTATTCATTCCTTATTAGATTCCACTGTACACATACCATTACTGAGCATCTATACTCACCCCTTTCAGCAGTTTCATTTCCCTAGGATTCTAGGATGTTTATTATGACTGATATGTGGGATGATACTTGGGGAAACAATGATTCTATTTCAACACAATTCTCATTGCATTGGTTATATTGATAGGTTGAGGTGGTCCAACAGAAAATGGGTAGTGTATCCTTTTTATGTTATTAATGAATTTCCATAATTTCATGATCATGAAAGATGATTGCAAAGGGGGAATATGTGTCTATAAAATTTGATTTTTTTGTTAGGATGTCCTCAATTGGTCTCTAATGAGACTATTCAAGGATCCAAAAACACCTAATGACACTAGTATCCATGATTCATGGACCTACATTCCAATGGCAGGTGCTCGTTGGATGATGATTTGGAAAACGACACTTCAAGACTCCATTTGTCAAGAGGATGGGAGATCGGGATCATCGCACCCTGGGGGGGGGGGGGTTATTTCCTACTCTGGTACTATCATGTAGATTTAATCAATGTTAATTATTTCTTATTTCCCTAATATTGTGTCCACAGATTACCACAAGGTTTCAAGATCAGTCATGGATACACATGTATTATGAATTATTGGGGAAACTCTAGTTTCAGCCCTATGATGAGGTGATCTGAAATTTATCATCATCCAGGGGAACAATAGTTTCTTCAATATTGGTATCGAACCCATTAGATGGGTTTCCTATGTATCCTTTTTAGAGGAATCATAACCCACATAGTATGGTGTCTCTTTTCTGGACACATCACCTTTTAAGGTCATGTGACAAGGACCCACCCATTTAGATTAATGTCATGCAATAAGGACATCTTAGTGAATCGTTCCCATTCAAGATTCAGTGCGGGACATATGCTGAGGGAGCCCAGGATGCTGAAGAATGATATGGTCTCTTAGATGAATATGACGCCACCGAGAACTTGGACCAGATAATTCTTGGGTGCTTTAGATATCCGGTTTAGACCTCCGAGAGTCTTCCCACATATCCCAGATGTTTAAGAATCTAATTCCACATATATCTATTTGAGTTGTGATTTGATTGGTGATTATATGTGGGAGCATCCAATTTGAATGGGACATGATCTCTCATTTAATGGAAGAGATAGTATGGAGGTCTGGCCTTGGTAAAGGCTTTATATATATCCTAGTTGTGTTGGGAATCAGAGTTCATGAAGTATACTGTGGGTTGTTTCAATGCCGTATTATCACAGACTTCTAATCCCATTGGATTCATGCTTAGTGTGAGAAATAAAAGGATGTAAAAGATTCAAAAATTGAAAACATTATCCTCTTAGCTAAGAGAAAAATAGGAGCCCATGGAGAATGATTCCAGGGTGACTGTGGACAAGGGTACAGATCAATGACCACTTTAATGTTAAATGATAGTGAGGGTCATTAGGTCAATCCCAAATGTTTATGGTCTTACTTCATAATTAATGACCTATAATGGGTTCCGGGAAAGTAGAGACACGTTTCTTCTTGTTAAATACATTAATGAGTGTAATTCCTTTAACTTATTACTAACCTTTGTTGAATGTAATAGAATGTGATTACCCTTGATCCCTAGAATATGGAGGTCTACGATTGTATCTGATTGTTGGACTCTAGGATACCATGGAAATGTTTACTTAAGAACATTCCTAGAGCCCATACCAATGCAAGTATTACCTTATTGAATCTTCTTACCAAGGGTGTGTAGACATATAAGGGTGCACTGATGCGCCTGATGGTCCATTCATACAGGTTCAGTGGCTTTGTAAGAGTCTCTACCCTTAAGCCAAAGGGATGGTTCACAGAGGGGATTTGGAGGATTGGATAGAAATAGAATGGTATGATCGGAACCAAATGGTGGAAATCCCCAAGGTACACTATTACCTATACCGTTTATTCATATGGGTTAGAGAACCTTTCACATAGAATCTTTCTATGCAGCTGGAAGTTCCATCTGCATACAAGGGTGGTATACGAATCAAGATGTGGTTCGTATACCGGGGGTGGTGTGCAGATCTGGATGTGGTCCGCGTAATGGAGTCGTTTGCATCCTCGGGATATGTTTTCATACCATGTTAGTGTGTGGTGGTATATTACCTCTGTTTGGTGGAATTCTATGTCAGGCACAGTTACAATTAAAATAGAGTTACACAATGTGGTTTTCCAGATTGATGGAGGGGAAATAGTTTCGCAGTTCATGGGGTGTTCTTCCACGAAGGGAGTGTGGTTCAGGATTCACCTATTAGGTTCATGGATTTCCCATATTATTAATATATCTTTTATTTATGGTTCACTTCATGTTTATACATTCTAGAAAGCATTCATGGTTCTATACTTCACCAAATGTTTTCTACGGAATTATTTCTTCAATAGAATCCTAGATATACCCAAAATTTGACCATTTCCATGGCTCCCCTTAAGGTCCTTTTATAGATTGCAGAAGAGGCTGTATATATAGGAACACGACAAATTTTTTGGAATCCCATATTGGGATTATCTGACCTGTGGATGAATCGTTCATCCATGGATTATAGTTTTGTTGTTTATAGTAGTGGAAATCATATCCTTAATTCTGCAAATGACACAGTTCATGTTGCGTTTTCATCCTTGCATCATCCACGAACTCCTCAACCTATGGGGATGCTATGAGGAATTACACATTTCCATCATGTTTTCTCCAATTATATGGTTCAAGAGAAGAATTTATCCACCTCTATTCCACAAACAATAGGGTTAAATGTTGAACGACGCCTTTCCTCACCCATTTTATGAACTTACCAGTTTTCTGGATAATGATTCACAGGAAAGTGTTTCACAGACCACCCATGTACCACTTGATTTGTGGTTTATTCCCTCATAAGACCATTCCCATTGACATGTATGAAAGATAGTTTGGGTCCTTTTCAAAATTGGATTCCGCCATTCTTTTCCTACAATTTTCATCCCCACTTGCATCCCTTTCCTTGATCAATTTTATGAGAGTAAATCTTTTCCCACTAATGATTTTTCAAGACATTAATTTTCCATCATCAGAATGGGGACCAATCTTAATGATGACGAGGCTATTCCAATGTATAAAATGGTTCTAAACTTTTCTTTTTGTGGTAGAAATGTGGACTCATTGAGGACAAAACCTATATATAAGGCCCCGAGGTCATTTTTCTTTTACCTGGTTTATTAGGGAAAAGGACTCTATAGAGCACTATGGGATTTCCTTGATTCTACATACTAGCTATTACGTGATGTTTATTATCTCCAAATTGTGACTTGAATTCTACAAATCACATACTCTTTACATTTTCCTCCATCGTGAACTGTCAGTTGGATCCGTCAACCGAACTGTAAACTTTTAAAATGTAATTCTGAAATTCAACATATTAAGACACTATGTGGATTCCCTGTCCTATGGACATAACTTCAATGCTGGAAAACTGATCATTAAATTGGAGAATTGGATTTTAAATCACCAAATTATGAACATTGAACATTCGTATAGGATGGCTTGGTACGCAACATTCCCATTTCATGAACCAATCAACCCTTTGGACAATTCATCATGGGCCAACATTTTACAGGGTTTTTATCCTACTATTGGTTCATGGGGGATGATCTTTGCAAACCATTCTAGCGCTTCAACATGGAGAGACTTATGGTTTGCAGACTTCTTCGGTCCATTGGCATTTTTGTCCTTTTTCCACAATTATTTTAATTTTAGAAACTCATTTGAATTATCTCTTTGTTACTAGAAGGAGATGTATCTTCCTCTCATCATGATGGAAGAAATCAGGGTGAGGGCAGACATGTTTGATAATATTAACGAAAACATATGTACTACTATTTTTTCTAAAAGGGGTATCCTTCGAGTTATCCTTTAACTATAGCTAATAGATTATCCACTATTCAACCTACATCCTCTTTATAATTTTGGGGATCAATGATAATGATCCCTTTTTAGGGATTGACCATGGATATCTTCTCACATATTCGAGAACAAACCTTGGTAATAATAGAGAAAACATATCTACTTACGGGGAATTCATTACTGCTTTGACCCAGGAGGGTGAGTTTATCCCTAGTGGATATATGTTCACTCAGAGTAGCCAACGACCTCTTATTATGTCCTTGTATTAAATTATCAAATATTATCCATCTATCATATTTTTATCTCAAGGTATCCCTAATAGAGAATGGGGCTCCAAATGGGACCTCCAATCAATAGGGATCCTTTTTGATGATTGTTCTTGGGCATTCTAGGATCATCAGAACTGCATGGAACACTATGTACCCCTAAAAGTCATCAGTCTATATTAAGTGGGATGGGTATCCCAATTTTACATTTCTTCATTGGGAGAGATATTGTATGAGAGTTTTAGCAGTTAGTTTTCAGGTACCAACACCATTCACCTATCCCATGGTGTGGTGGTGATCAGTTTATGGGACATCTACCTGATAGGGGGACTTCCTATACATGGAGAAATGTTGGACATTTTATAGCAGTGGGTAACACTGGGGGAATGCTATGCATGTATGCCTCATGGAACAATAATAATTATTATTTATTGAGAGGCTACTTGGTCATCGCATTAATTCCCTCTCACTTATCTCATCTGAGGATTGTATAGGGCTATTCTTGCAGGTGAATGGGACAAAGCTGAGTGTTCACTATAGCCAAACCCACCTGACCTAGAAGTCATGTCTCACTCCTTGTTCTTATTACACTACCCTTGAGGAGGGTCAATACATCACTTGTGGTTATTAAATCCACAAAGACATCTCTCCTGAGCACATGTGGGCTTGTTTCTTTACCATGTTTGTATATTTGTGTATTTTTCCCTCTCAAGATGTTTATACTAGTGTTAGTGCCTGTACATTGATGAAGGAAGCCACATTAGAAGAGGGATATCCCATTAAATTGGCTATTCCTACTCTTGACTGAATCTATGAATTTTTTGGGAAAATAAAATAATGGAAACCCCCACATCAGCTTAGCTGTCCATTTAAATTTTTATATGGATGGATGGAAGAGCATATCACTACTATGACTACTAGCATACTGCCATATTTCCTCAATCTTACTTCCACCCAACCATTCTTATAATTGTTGTTATTCATCAAAAATCGTTTATCATGGAAGGAATTATTGGATTTTTCAGTGATGTGTCATACTTCCCTTTTTCACCTTGCATAGTTCCCTACTGTACAGTGATAAATAATGGGAGAGGCTCCCCCTGAGGAACATTCATATATCATTTCACTTCGATATAGAGTGGTTACTATATGCACAAATAGGGTGAACATTTTCAACACTTATGTTATTTATATGTTTGATAGGATGTTTGGATTCCTCCAATAGATCACATCTCTCCCCGCCACCTTGGTGAAGTAGGAATCATACCCCTTAATCATTTTCCATTGGTGGTTGGACATGGTTCGAGAGTATTCTAATATGGATTTCATAATTCCTCCTACATTATCTTTAATATACCTATCATTTTATTATGCCAATACATGGGTGGCTTTCCATCTTGATGGGGTGTCAGCAAGGCCAATTTGGCGGGTTTAGAGACCATTGGATATTTTGGATCCTATCCCAACCGTGGAAGTTGCACCATATGTTCCCCTTCTTATGGTGAGAATAAATTCTACCCACCTTCAAATTCATTTTGAGGGGGCTACACAAGTATGAACCATTTCTATAAAGACTTACTAATATACTGAATCTTTGGACGATGTGGTCCATGATCCTACCGAAGCCGGTCCGAGAAAGAAATCACCCAAAATTCCTAAAGTCACATTCCTCCCCCCTCATTTAGTCTTAATGGCCAAACCATAAAATAAGAGGGAGCTTCCTCTTTCATGGATGACTCATCTCAGGTCTCTTTTGTCCTCTGCAATGGTGAATCCTCATTGTGTACTAGCCATGGTGGAGGGGGACCAAGATTCCGATGCTATTAGGAGGGATCAAGCTGTGTGAAAGTGGTAATAGAATCAAATTCATACTCTTTCCACTGAAACTCCCCTAATATATTTTCCAACCCTAAATATTACTTTCGACAAATATTTTTTGGTCTAGGATCATGTAGCTTATATTACCGATGCATGTTTCTGCTTGTGCACCAAATTTTTATATATCGAGAGGATCTTGCCACTTCCAAAGGTTACCATACTCAGTTCAATTTATTTCAACATAACGAAATAAAATTCTAAGATATTACTGACGAGTTTCATTATCTTGAAGATAATGAGGCTAGTGTAATGACAATGTGATCACATATAAGGAATAGTTGCATGAGTACGAGGAACACATGTCCAATAGAAATATAAATTGGATAGTCAAATGATAATTACAAGGTTGTACAACAAAAAAGGTTGGTACCTCCAGATATTTCTAATATGAGTATGCATGATGGTAGACATTGAAGATGAAAAGAGGACTACTTTGGAACATTCCCTTGAGGGCCCTCGTCGGGAAGTTATCAACTTGTTGGATAGAGTGAGTGGGGCTTTATTGTAATCTGTCAACCATCCCGACATCAAATTTGTTTTGAAATCGGAGGGAGGTTACAGATTTTGGATGTTACCCCTATTATCAATTCTCTTTCTCAAATAACAAAATCATTTTTATTTCAAGTTTTCCTCTTTTACTATATATTTCAATATTAATCCTTTATGATCAAATTCATTTTAAATAATAATCTCAATCAGATATCAATTTGAATTATAATCTAGGAAAAGGTAAAAATTAGGATATGTTAAAAAAATTTCCTAAACGAAGGGTCTCATCAAGCATATTTTGACTCTTTCTAGGGTCTCAGGGAGAACCCTAAAAATTATGGGGGCCAATATTATCACCGTAATTTTTTCGTAATCTTGTTGTGTAAACATTGCGGTTAAAACTCAACATTTTCATAGGAAACCCTTTCTTGGATTTTGAAATAACATGATTTGTGTCTCTTGATGATTTTTGATGACTCAAAAGTTTTCATAAACAATGTGTAGCATATATTTAGAAAGATGACACTCGACTTTTGTCCATGGATCCTTTGGTGGTATTTTATCCTCAAAATTTTTTCATCTTCTTAATTGGAGTTTTAGATTATATCCTTCTAGACTATTATTATTGATGTTTTAGGTCAAACACCTTTGACCATGACTTGTGGGAAGAGGGCCCAAATTCACGATTCACTAACCGATTATTCTTCGAATACTTTCTAATACGGATGAGGGATTTCTTCATGACCCAGACTTGTGATTTTTGGACATAGGAATTGTAATGGGGAATAGAAGACATGGGTGTAGAAAGATTGGAAAATCCTCTCTTGATGATTAAATTTATTTTGGTTGACATTCCATATTTGTGCCCAATGTATATTGAGCCGCTGAGGTATAATGTTCATAGTAAAACCAAGATGTTTGTTGGACACATTCCTTCTATTTCCTATGGATAGGATGTTTTTTAGAACATTGGATTTATTGTTCTTTTGAGTACCACAGTGGGTGGCACTTTAAAGGAATGTCATCTAAATGTAACAAGATCATTTTGTATCAACTTTGTATGGGGAAAAACTCCCACATGAATTTGGATTGTGTAATAGAGTGTTGAAGCATGGTGTAGTTTATCATCATATGACTAGGATATTTGGGACATGTTTTATGAAATCATACTTCTCTATCTAGATGAGGGTAAATGTCTCATTTATTCCATAATAGATTGAATAGAGACATCACTTACCTTTAAGCTTTGAGAGGGGGAAATATATAAACCATAATCCAAGGTGTTTACAAATCCATGGTTTGTGATGGGATAGAAATTTCACAAGGGTGTATAGAGGAATGAAGATCCACTCTTGAGGATGGGCATTCATTTGTATGAAAGTCCATTTTTGTGGGAAATATATGCAGAGCTTCTAGGACATATTGTTCGTTGTCAAACAATGCTATCAATATGACACTAGCATTTCATATCTTATGGACATGGAGGATTATGGGGATTCAGACCTTTCTGGACACAGAGTATGGATATTGAAAAGGGTTATTCCTAAATTAGAAAATGGGGAATTTTAGGTTGAAGGTTATTGGGAATTATTGAATATGGTAAATTAAATTCTATCCCATCAATGAGAGTTGTTTCCTGAAACAGTTCTGACACTTACACAGGAAGGGATGGGATGTTTTTTACTTCACAGATGAATCTAGTTATAAGATTCAGTTTTTACATCATATCCTATGATGAAATTAATCATGTTTTACATATTTATTTTATTGTTTTCCCATATGTGTATCTAATTCACGCATAAATATGAGAATTTTTATTTTGGACATGAGTTCCCCAATGAGGAAGGAGTATATGTCGATCCTTCTTGTGTAGATTGATATCTTACACTGGTTTATGATGGGAAATACACTTAGATGTGACCTAGACTGTGGTTGAATATTTGGTATCATGTATCTGGTAGTTTGAATGTCATTTTTTCAGGATGTCTATGTAGAATCCTTGAGTAACAAGAGTTTAATTGAGCCTGGGTGTTTTAACAGGTCCAGGACCATAGTAGGAAATTAATTCTAAACCATACCTTCAAGGGTTTTTAGATCAATACGAATGACATGGGGATTAAATATTTTTAGGAGAAAAAAAAACAAAATCATCTCCTACAGAAAAAATTTCCTTCGGTTGACACACCATTTTTGTGGGAAAAATATACAGTGCCTCAAGGGAATAATTTGCGTAGTCCAATAAAGGATTCTGTAAAACATTGAACTTCATTATCGATAGACATAAATGGTTATGTTGGTCCAAATTCAATCAAAACATAGAGTTTGAGGATGAGAGACAGTTGATCTATATGAATTAAAAACACTTGGGTTGTGATTATTCAAGGAATTTGTTGATTATATGGGTAATTGGGAGTTTCATTAAATAAATTTTACCTATATGTGAGACAGGATATTTTCACTCCCTTGTCGGATCAAGGACCAATTTTAATGATCCAAGCATCTCAAGACTGGGTCCCCTCTACAAATATTGTTCCATACATAAGGAGTGGGGGAATTTTAGTTACATTTGTGGTACCATGAAATTTTTTATGTCAGTGGTTGGGACTTTGGGCCATGCAGTTTAACATCATATTGTGAGTACATCATTCGTAATGTTTAGCATCATGTGAAAGGAAATTGGAAAAATTGTTTAATAATCTTGTAATGAGGAAGAAATGTCAAATACATCATGAATAATTTTGAGACAATCATGTCGGCATATTCTTGGTATTCCCCAGACTTGAGTGGGGGAAGAAGGTGTAAACTAAGATTGCGGGGGGGGGGGGGGGGGGTCTCGAGTCAGGATGAATGACAAGAGTCTTTGATTCCACTAGGCGTAAAAATATAGGAAAAACTCTCACGGGGATGAAATATACTTTGGTTGGCAGACCCTTTTTGTATGAAACATATGCAGTGACGCAGATGAATAATGTGAATAATCAAAAAATGGTGTCTTTCGGACATATACCTTCTATTTTTGAGGGCCATGGAGGATTATGGTGACTTGAAATTTTCCGAGGCATGGAGTTTGATGAATTAAAAGAGGATATCTGGGATTATTATCAATGTCCATTCCATGACTCATTTTTAGTTAAGACATCCATTACATAATTTTGATTCATATGTAAGTGGAATCACGGTCTCTTGATACTTTCAAAATGTAAGAATTCAGATCCAAAATCGACTACATCGATTTTCATTTCAATGTGGGGGTGGGGGGATTTTTTATTATTATGCATGGATGGACCCATGATTTCTATCATGAGAATCAATATGTATCTTTTTATATAGAGAAACAATCCTTAGGTTGTTACTGAGAAACCATAAAGTTTAATGTAGTGTGGTTAGGGCTTCCTTGGTCGTGATGTTTAACGTCATGTAGTGAGGACTAATGAATTTCCCTGTGCGTGTCAGGATTATATGTAGGGGTGACATTTATTTCATGATGGAAATACCAATGAAGGGATAAGTTTCACTACATGTCCCACTAGTGGGTGGGAATCATTCCACACATTGTTCTGGTATCCCGGGTAGTTTAACATCATACAACAAGGAAGAAAGTGAACTAACTTGAAAAAGAGGAGGTGAGTGATGTTTTGATCTTAAAACACATGGAGGTTTCCTATATATCCCAGTTAAATGGGAATACATTTCCACATTGTTCTTGAGGTAAATTCCATTCATATGTCTTATTTAAATACTGTAAGGAGGGAATTTGTTTAAGTGGCATCTAGAATAGGATAATGAATTTGGTCTTCAATATGTATCCAATGAGATTAGGAATCAAGCCATAAATTTTTATAGAGCATGATATGGTAGGTCACAGATGCCGATGAAAATGTAACCTTGGGTGAGAACATCATTGGGGATATGCTATTTAACATCGTTCCTCGAGGATGAATATGACTCTATATAGTATAAGGTCGTGTATCATGGAAAATAAATTCCCGCAATTTTCTGACTTCTACACAGAGAAAGGGTAATTATTTATATTTACTAGTAGATAAAACATTATGTATAATCAAGGTATCTATTCATATCCCATGAGGGAAGGAATCAATCCAAACAGAGTTCTAAGGATCCCTTTAAATGCCAGTCTGACCTCTGCTTTTAGAGGGGGGGGGGATTTTATTCTATGCTTTCAAGGTGATGGGCTTATTCTACTCTTATATGATTTTTCTATGATGGGGAAATTCTGACCACCATTCCTAACCTCATTTGAGTTGTACTCACTATGAGAAACAACTAATGAGGAGGATTTCCTATATTCTATAGGGGTGATAGAAGATACAAGAGATGAATTCCATGTCATGTGGTGTATATACCAAGAAATAGGGTCACAGTTTCCCTACGTATCCCATTGGTGAATAGGAATCAATCCATACATAGTTATCAAGCACGTCATCATTGGTGTCTGATTTCTGGGACAATGTTACCTCAGGTTAAATTTTTTTTGGGGAAATTCAATTTAACATCATCCCTCATGGATGAAAGTGTTGAGCAGTTTAATGTCATGAAGTATGTACCAATTTGGCGCTATTAAATTTAACATAATGTTGCATGGACGTCTTCATTATGGTTAAAAAAGTACTTTTTATGAACTTGACATTAGTGGAATCCTTTTTGAGCTGTTTTTCCATTGAAATAGGGTAATACGCTCCCTTTGAGTAATGTTTGTGTAAAAAATATGGTCCTTCCCATTTTGGATTTAATTTTTGTCATTATTTCCTGAGTTTCACAGGGGCTCTGAGGACCAAAAACATTTTTCCTTTGAGAAATGATTAGAGGAAATCCTTCTTATTGAAGGCTTGTGAAATCCATTTTTGGTAGAAGTCATGATGGTATGAAGTATGAAATCATTTCTTATCCAACCAGTCTAACTCCTCAAACCATTTTTTACATTTCTCATATGTACATAGTTGATCACATATAGAGATGTATAGTGATGGCATTTCGATATCAATTGGAAGAATCCCCTCTGCCCTCCATACTAGTGAGTACGATATTGCATGAGTGGTGGTGCTGGTTATGGATTGATAATTCAAAGGAGAATGGAGGATATTTTTTTCCATGATTTACTATCCATGTCTATCATAATTTGGAGTATGTTGGATATGAAATCCTATATCTATCCATTGCTCTCTTCATGGTAGTGGGATGAACAATTGGTTTTGATACAATACATTTGGTAGAGTTTTTTCAATTAAACAGGGCATAAATTGGTGATGTTGTCTATCATAATTGTGTGAGGTACTAAGAACATGGTGATGATATTGGATTTCAAAAATCCGAAAATTTATTTTTTGCTCTGACTTCTTTAAGGGGTGCAGCTTCTTCCCATTTGGAAAATAAGTAGGTTGCTGTGATGATAAAAATAAATTAATGGGATGTGGTGGGAAGATATGGTCTAAGGAAATCCATCCCCCATATGAGAAATTTACATTACTACATAGCTGTGTGAAGAAGATTTAGGGGTTGATAGATGATATTGGAATAGACTTGGAAGGAATGACACTATTTAGTGAAATCACCACAATTCTGTATCATGGTGGGCCAATAGTATCCAAGCATCTGAATTTGGTGAGAGAGTCTGGATGTTTGCTGGTGTTCCCCACATGTTCTTGGATGCACTTATTTCATGACAATGGATGTCTCACCTCAATCAACGCACCTAATAAGGACTCATTCATGGAATCTCTTATAATGAACCTTTTTCCGGTTTGTGCCACCATATAGCACGAAATTGACTACTCTCCTTTGGATTTGATCCCTTCCAACCCTATTAGGTGAGAGTTATTTCTTCTGAAAATAGTCTATAATGGGAGTCACCCAACTTTTGGTAGGACAATACAAATCATAGGTGGGGCTAATCTCATTAATTTCTTCCATTTTGGCCTAAATGTAGGGTAAAACCATTCAACGGTTGGAACTACTGATGATAGTTTCATTTCAATTTTTATCAGCCATAGTTTTCCTACATTTACCGATGCATCGGCTTACACATTTTGTGACAAAGGATCATAAGTCAGTGTCGGTTCTGAAGGTCATTTGACCATTAGTTATTGGACATGGTTCATAAAATGGACCAATCCCTCTTTCTGTATATCATAGTCACCATTGACATTGTTGATGACCAGTTATGAATCAAATTTTATTTTCCAGTGTTTGTCTTGCTGTTGATGTTCTAATTCCAGCCCTGTAATGTGGGCATGATACTCTACTTCAGTGTTTGTGCATACTTCTGACAGTATGAAGGAGTAGGGAAGAACTTCTTTTTGGGGATACATGTATGACTCCCATACAATTTTTTTGAAATTAGTGTCTTCCATTGTCCATCCTTTCAGGCCTATGGAGGCACCATTGAAGTGAATTTCCAACATCCATGAGTTCTATTAAATGTCAAACACTTCCTCATCATGTTCCTAAAAATATAATGGGGCCACTCTTATTGAGGGATATTCATCCAGTAAATCTAATAATTCCTTTCCTTTAATAGCTTTCAATGATATGAACTGTATATAAAACTTCTGCATGATGACTGCCCACTATGACAGGTGTCTAGTTAGCATTGGACGACTGAGAATATTCATGATTGGGTTATTTTTAAGACCAAATAAACATTGTGGTGCTATAAGGAATGTGTTATCTATGATACCAAAAATAATAATGCAAGGATCTCTTATAGATATTTGAATAATGATTATCAGCATAAACCATTGTTCAACTGAGATAATGGAGACTATTCTCACTACCAGTATCATTTTTTTGCATGATAAAGGATCCTTGGGATCACTCCAAGGTGGTTCATATAGAATGAGTGGTCTTCATTAAAAGGGTGGCATTAATACTAGTGGACTTAAGAGATATTTCTTGAGATTGTCAAATGATTCTTGGAAATCATTAGTACATTGATATTCTACCCCATTACACAACATCCTAGTGAATGAAAAACATTTTCCTATATGGTTGGCCGTGAAGCACCAAATGTAAGCCAGATTCCATTATAATAATTTTATCATACTGAGGTTGTGGGTTGGTGACCTGTTAAGGATTTCCTTTATCTTCTCAGGGTTGACATCGATTCCTCGGTGACATGTGATGAATCTGAGTAATTTCTCTAAGTTGATGTCAACAGAACATTTTAGGGGGGCTTTTTTCAGACATTTCTATCGTAGTTTAATGAAGACGGTTTCAAGTTTTACCAAATGGTCTGACTGTTTTTGTGAATTAACCACTATATCATCGTCATGTAATTCAAAAAAATATCCCATTAATGGTTTGAAAATGTGGTGCATGGCACGTTGATTTGTAGAACCAACATTCTTTAAACCGAAAGGAACCAACTTGTAGAAAAACACTCCATGGGGATCCCTAAAGGCGATATATTCATCATCTATTTTGTTCATTAGGATCTGGTAATATCCCAAATACCCTTCCATGAAAGGGATTTCCTTATATCCATTAGTTTCATCGATCAATAATATTGTGATCGAGATTGGTAAATCATCATTCGGACAATACTGGTTGAGGTCCTTGAAATTGATGCAGACCATCATCATCATTTTTTAATTCTTTATAGGGATAAACTTTTCTAGATTGGTGGGGTATTGAACCTCTTGAATGAATTTATCTTTGATGATCTTGTCATCATCAGCCTCTATTTTTTCAGCATGTTTCATGTGCATCCTCCTAGAGGCTTTCTTGTAACCATAGTGATCTTCCAGTAGGACCATGTGGTGAGTGGAAACCTCTTGATCGAGACCTTTCATTTTTGCTTAATTCTAGGATAAAAAATATCTATTCTACTTTAGGAAAGTGGTTTACATCTCTTTCTCTACATGAGTCAAGGCCAAACTAACCTGAGTGGGTTATGGGTCTTCATTCGTACCCAAGTTGATTTCCTTGAGTTCATCAACGGTGGTGGAAATTTATTCCTTGAATGTTGGAGGGTCCTCCCTTAGGACATGTTCTTCCTCCTACCATGCATTCTCATCATCTTCCTATTCATCTTATGATGAGGAATCAATCCATGAAATGATGATCGCATAGTTGAGGGGGGAGAATCAATTTTGGTGTATGTTCATCTCTTCTACCTAAGCCATTGGATAGGGCTTTTCTATGAAATACTCAATGAGAGGTAACGAGATTTATCATTATCATTGTATAAAGAGACACTTATTACTTCATCAACATGTGAGGTGAGAATTTTATTGAGTATTGATGTCAGTTCAGGGGTATTTTCAATCGAACCCTCCCCATTATCTCAAGAGTCAATGATAATTTTGACATTATCAAACTCAGCAGTTGTAACATAAATCACAATGACTTCTGAATAAATGTTTGATTTCAGACACGATCCTTTGATTAGATTGATGGGTAGTACGTATTACTCTATGATCTATTTGAGGGGATTAATAGGAATCATTTAAAAACTATTTGGGGTGGTGTCCTAGTCAATTTCATCAGTTTCAGGTTGTTTCCCCTTTGGTATGTAGAACCCTTTATGAATGTAGTGTTACTCGCAAGAATCGAATAAGGCCTTATCAGAATTTTGTGTCCCACCATTTCCATTAATGTTGTACTTTAGACCCTGATGGTACACAGAGGGGATTTTTGGGTTCTTATGCAGCTAGTTCTTTCATAGAAGAGTGTTGAAGGTCGTATTTTTTCAGACCACCAAAAATTATATGTGAGATATACATTCACTGAATCGTATTTCAAACATGATTTTTCCCAAGGTATTTTGGTTTCTTTTTTCATATCATAACAAAGTTGTGGGGCAGGGCATCCGAATCTCTTCATTGAATCCCAGCCAATGATGTGTCTGTAGTGGAAGGATATTAACCCTATATCCACTATCAATGAAGAATTTTAGGATCTAAATGCCATTTATCTTTCTAGACACGTATAAAAGTTCGATGTTTCATTTCATGATAGCATATTTATCATCATCTATGAAGGACGTAACTTCATGACATTCTCCAAGATTGATTTCGATCTGGTGGAATTATCTGGCGACTACTTTATCTTAAGACCCTTATGGTCTCAACAATGCGTCAACGAGATATCCCCTTAGATCTAATGATATGTTTTCTACATCCCTGAAGGAGAGATTAGATTGAACTATAACTAGTTGCTTCAAAATTTCATATTTATGATCCAAATTCACGTGCTTCCCATCTTGGATTTTCTCTTTCATTGGTGCTTTAGTGGTTGATAAATTGATGAAGATGGGTCGGCCCTTCGTACCAGTGCAGGAGGAGATTTTTCCCTTTGTGTATTGCGTTAAGAATATCTACTCACATTCTAAGGGTAATTGGACATTTTTTCTTCCACTGATAGATATTTTATAAGAATTAGACTCGGGTGGTTTTTAGTGGGGGCATGATTTTTTTTGCCCTGTTGGATCCACTGGAGGGTCCATCCATGGGTTTATTCCACACTAACAATTTGAGAGTGGTGTGGTAAAATGCTTCATTTCTACCATGGTTATGTATCCCTTAGGATTCCATGATTTTGGGGCTTCTCCCTCCAGATACCTAGTTGGGTATAAAGGATTCTGTTTGATGAGAATACTCATCACCAGATAAGGGATCCATCAAATGGATAAAATTTACGGATAAAATTATCATCTTAACTTTTTATGAATAATTTTTCATATCATTTAGCTCAATTTGTTCTATTTTGTGTGGAGGTTCCTGTTGTACCTTTTTGTTGGGTGGTGCCCATTGTTCCATTTTGGGGGGTGGTTCCCATTTTTTCATATTATTAGGCATGAAATATGAGTGTTTCAAATCAATCCATGGATTTGGTGAAAGTTCATCCTTTGACACTTTCTTTCTTCCCTTCTGGATAGACTACTTTTTTTGGACGATGTCCTCTAGAGGATTATGGATCCAAGGATAATGGTTGTGTTTCATTGAGAGATATTGGATGCACGGTTGGCTGCCTAAACTATTCATAGAGTATTCCATGATCTTGTTCAACCATCTTCTGAGTCATCCAACAATATAACTTTTCCTTATTTTTGTTAGAAATATTTTCCTAGTTCTCTTCTTCATCTAGATCAGTGGAGGAAACATATTCCACTTGCACAGGTGGTGGTCCCATCTTGACCGATTCTAAAAATATCTTCTTATTTAGTTGGTATTTAAAGAAAAATACTCCTGGATATGGGGTCTAAATATCTGAGTGAAGGGAAAACAATCTGTCAGTCTTGAAGACTTACTTCATCAACTTATTTTGGCTTGGAAAACCAAAGAATCTTTCAATAAATAGAGTCTATGATGTAACCGCAGACTTGTTCATCCCAGAATGAGAATAAATTATATTTATATTCCTTGAATTGATTTAATTTTCCCCATTTCCTCATCTTTATGGGGCATGGGTGGTTACTAACATCTATAGGGCCTTGTATAGTTTGGTGGGGGCCTTAGAGCTGGGGTCAGTGTAGGGGTTGGCTTAAGAATAATTAAAGACACCTCAAATCTCCCTAATCTTTTTATTGGGGCTGATGGGGCTTCCCAAGACTTGAGATTAGTCTGCTTCTAGTAATCATATATCATTTGAGAGATATTTGTGAATTCCCAAAACCCACTTGTGTACATTACTAGAATAAGTGGTTTTTGAAGCTCATCTCAGTGATTATTTATGCACATGGATAACATCTCATCTTGGGGGAGTGTGTAGTTCAAGGAGAAAGTTATAACATTACATATGGCGATGAAGTCTGAGAATCTCTCATTCTTTCACTATATGTAGTTCATGAGATCACTGACGGTTGTTCAGGGAAACATCGATGTGAACTAGAACATGAACTAGTGTCATAGATCCTCTCATATCATTCTTGAGTTAGCTTGAAAAATGTTTTACCAATGGAATGGTGAACCTTGTAGAGTTCACACAAAGCATCTGAGTTTTATCAGGACTTGTTGATATAGTGTTCTGATCAGCGAATCACAATAATAAGAGTAGTTAATTAGTTGTTTCCTTGGGTCTCTAGGGAAATTGAACATTGGGTATACTGAATTCCCAAAATTTGGTGGAGGCAAGATGTTTCTCACTAATTCAGGACAAGGCCTTCATTCAAATTATACCAGAGTGTGTCATCCTTCCATTCTGTCCATTCATGTAGTTAATAAATTTAAGGTATTCTAGAGCCCTTGGTGTATTCCCTGTAGGACCTGAGCATGAGAGAGCGTAGTTGGGGGAAAGCTTTTACGTCTCAGCACTTCTATACCTGGAGTCGGATAGCTATCTGAGGGTATACTTTTCATATTTTATTGAATCTTTTCCGGTTGATTCCCAAGTAGAGTGAAATCTAGATATCATGCGGGGATTGGGTTCAGAAAGACTGATGGTCACAATGCCACCGTGAATGAGCCTTCCATCCTTGTTTAATTTGTATGGATGAGCCCGCGAGGTAGTGGGATGTATTATGGAAGTGTGTATTGATTATCCACATAAGGAACATACCTTTTAGTACGGGCCTCTCTTAAATGATTATCATTGAGTTGCATCATCTCTTTCATTTCATCATCCGATCGAGCTTATGTCTCCTCATGCATATGGGAGTCACCCTCACCTGAAGGAGGGGATGGGTCATAAACCTTTCTCTTATTCTTTTCCTTATTAAGGATTCATGTAGGATTTAATGGTGAATTGAATGAGGGGGAATCCAATATTAATACAACTCTTTGGTTACTATTTTCACACCACCAGGCTTGATGTGGACCGTCTATGGGAAGAAACCATATTCTACGGATTCCTCATTATTTCCATTATTTTTATTGGTGTTTGTGGGGATGGATTCCATGATGTTTAATGATGCATAACACAGCTTGGGTGGCGTACCATGTACTGAACGCTAGGATAGATTCTCACACCCTTTATTGGATCTTTTTTGAAAATTTTGTGATATTATTCATGTTTTTCAGAGACGATTGACTTGAAGGGAGCCCTGATATGACCATGAAGTATGTATTCATCTATGGATACTTGTTTAATGAGATGATATTGAATAGGCGACCCCCCATCCATTTTTCTCCATAGATGGGAGAAGATACAAATTCATTGTGCAGGAATTTAAGGTAAAAATTCCCCCAACCCTAGGGCTGGGGTTTCACATGTATGGCTGTTGACATTAATTGTCCAAAATTATCATGTATTATGAGGGAAGTTTGAGTTTAAATTCACCCCATATCTACTGTCTAGGGATGATCCCATGTTGTGGTGGATTCTACAACTATTGCTTCCTTCTTGAAAGTAAACATTCACATGTTGATGTGTGGAAGATATTGTAACTCCCTAACCCCATATGCACAGAGTCAGTGCATTATTATCTGTCATTGTCATGATCATAAAAGATCAAGTCATGAATGACCGATTAGTTTAGTTTTATTGTATGTACTATATACATTCATAAGGTTTACATTATATCGTAAAATGGAGAACTACAATAGCATTGTTTACATAAACAACGCTGAGATCCCATAGACTATCCCTGTAGGTCAGTCATAATATACTTCTTTGCATCCTAGGAAAAATAAAATATAGAAAGGGGTGAGATTAGGTGGTCATTAAGGAAAACATTATAAAGGAAACTTTCATAAATAAGCATTAATATTTAGGGTAGTATATAAGACTAAAACAAAAGCCTTTTAAACCTGAACTTCACCATAATATGGAAATGATAAAATCAAATAATGCCATTTTCTTATTCACATGGATATTATACTAGTCTAATACTCACATGCAATATCAATATCAACTTTCATAATGATGGAATGCATAATGCCAGACATTCATAACCACATAGTCAAGGACTTGTGTCAAGACTACAAATAAGATTTTATCAAGGCCTTGTTCCAAGAGACTAGTTTGTCTCATGAGACATAATTATGCATAGAGGAGCTATAGCAGGCTCCACCCATCAAATATTAAGTCCAATGCATTCCTCATATGAAAAGGTTGAAACATAATCTAAACATTCGTATGAAAACTAGCATACGAAATGTCAATATTTTAACAACAAACTATGAATGGTGTAAAAATAGCACATACACAGTCAAAAATAACTCATTATATACAATATGGATGATTGTATTATAATATATCAACCTCAATAAGGAATAATGAATCATATTTACATAGATTAAAATAATAATTAAAACTATTTGAGAGAAATATCCCCCTTTTTCATGAAAACATTTAAAAGTCACACTATTTGTCAAAAACCTGTTTAATAATATATTTTTGAATCAAAGTGTCCCATACCACTTTGAAACATTTAAATAAAGTTTTAATTTTAAAACTTTAATGTCCATATAAATAATTCTTTAAAACCATTTTTAAAACATGGACATTATTGATAAATATTTAGAATAATAAATCATTAAAACATTTAAATTGATATTTTAGTTAGAGTTCATAACCAAAAGAGAGAAACATGAATACAAATAATTGTGGTAAACAAAACATTATAATATCACTAGAATAAAGGGATTCAAGATATACTATGTCAAAGTACATTATATACACCATATAAAAGTGATTTTGTATGCAACATCAAAGAAGTCTCAATGGAATGTAAATTGAGATGAAATATCTTATAAAGATTGTATCCTTAGGTTAAGGGTAAATGAATGACTTAATTATGTGTGAATAATAGAAATACACTCAATATGAATGGATTTTTTGTGACGCCCCAGGTTTTATGAACTGGTTTATGTAAGAAGTGTTATGCCTTTATTAATGCCTCTTGTTTTATTTGTTTTGATAATAAGGAATTAGAAATGAAATAAAAAATAGAGAATAAGGTAAACTGACATTTATTAAAAACATTACTTTACAACGAGACCCAACTAGTTGAATGTACCATGCACAAGACCTAACACGGCCACCGCAAGACTACAAAGGACCACAGCGCGGGCAATCAGATAGTCGTCATCTTCAGGGTCCATCAGCGTGAAAAGTATAATCTCCAGGGCCACGGCACACATGCTCAACGCCAATGGTATGAGGAGAGCCATCCTTCCTGTTCAAGTGTTCTGTTTTAAGAGGTACCCCACACCCCTGTATTTATATTAGTCCTTCGAGTTATGACCGTTATGTTTATATCCGTTTGGTTTTCAAAACGACCGTTGTGTTCCACTAATAAAATTTACTTTAAAAGAGAACTCGGTTTTATTCCCTCATAACCTTATTCTTAAAAACATTCTTTCATAGAAGATTCCTCGTTTTTATTCTTAAAAGTAAATCTCCTAATTTTTCCAAAATCCCGATGAATACCTAGGTAGTTGGAAACATGGAATTATTTTTATAAAAAAATATATGTTTAGAGGGAATTAGTAATAATTATATCTTTTTATCTCTTAAAAATTTTGGGAAAACTTTTGGTCTTTAAAATAATTTTATAAAAAAAAATAGTAGAGTATTTTAAAAATACTAATGATTTTAATAGTATTGTACAAAAGGGTATATCTTTTAAAAATTTAGATCAAGAGTTAAAACATTTTATCTAAACTAGAAATTGGTTTTAAGATTATAAGTTTATATTTGTTTTTACTCAATTCCTACAAATATTTCACTTTATATTTGATCTAAGTATATAATAAAACTAAAATTTTATAAAAAAAAATGGAGTGGGTCCCGGCCAGCCAAGGGCATCCTCAAGGGACAAGCCCTCAGGCCAAGGCCGAGACCCCATAGGGACCCGAGGTACCGCCATCGGGCTCCCCAGGTGCGCATGTGCATTCAGAGGGTTAGCCGGGCTAGAGGCTCCGGCGGGGCCGTGCATAGGTTACCCAGGTCGCGTGCGGGCCCGTGTATAAGGCTGCGGCTCGCGCTGCATGACGGTGGGCTAAGGCCCGCGGAGGTGGGGAGGGACCCGTGTATAAGGCCCCGTGTGCGTGTGTGTTGTGCTATTGCACCGCCTCCCGCATGGCTTGTTATTTATACCAAGCCTCAAAATCTTTCGGTTTCGATGTGGGACGCGCTCCGCGCGACCAGAGCCGTACGATCGACTTCCGCGTCGATCTCAACCGTCCAGCCTGTTTTTAAACGCGATACCTCCCCCACGTCTCCGAAGCCGCTCGATCTCTTCCAAGATTTGATCTCGACCCATCCGATTCTTTTAAACAATCATCACCTTTTCCACACTCCAGCCGTTGGATCGCACCAAGAACGAATCGGCGCCGTCCATTTCTTTTCGCGCCAAACAGACCGTGTCGCCCACCGTCTTCTTCCTAGCACCGGGGTCCTGCGCCTGTAGACCTGCACCAAGGACGCCAGGCCCCTCCCTCACCCGCACTGCTCCTTGACTTCCGAGCACCCCCCTCCTAGGTCTGTGTTCTTCCGTCTTCCCCATGTCGGTCTACGCCTGGGTCGGGTCACCAACGAGACACCGAGGCCGTTATAAACCCCCCCTGCTTCGTTGAAGCCCACGACAGCTTCTTCCTCTCATCCTCCTTCTTTTCCACGGACACCCAGCAGCCGGCTCCGAGCGTCCTCCTCAAGCACGGTAAGGGTTTTCTTGCATTATTGAACGGTTTCGGAACATCCTCCATTTTATATACTCATGGTGTATATATATATATATAGTTTATATATATGTATATACTTAAATATAACCCTCTTGGGTTTCTTTGCCTTCAAAGATCTTGGCCTTCGTAATTTTAATGGGTTGTTCCTGCATGCTTATCTTCCTTTAAAAGAAACATTCGGTTTAAACACAACTCATATTTACCCATATACACCCGATATATAAATACCCCTGGGTTCTGCCTTCAAGAAGTCGGCCTTCGGGTTTCCAGTGGTTGTATATGTGAGGGTGCGTATATACCTTGTTTTCCAGTTTTTCTTTTGAAACCTGTATATACTGCTCACATGTGTATATACAAGTCCACCGGTTATTATATATTGTGTATATATGGTTTCATATATATGTGAGTGGTATATAAACATTGTATAAGCACGTTTACAAGTTCCCCAGGTTGTTTATTTTACGATTTTATATTTCAGTTTTCAAAAAAAAAAAACTAAATATATCTCAACCTCGTTTTTAATGTATAGGGTATGTATATATATATAGTTCGTGAATGTTTTCTCCTAACCCGACCTGTTTTGGCATCGATATTTAAATAAAATTTTTAGATATATATTTGAAAACTATGCTATTTTGGTTTAAGTGAAGTTATGTTTGTAAAACCTTAATTTTTTTACATAGATACATTTATAACAAACCTTATATGAATTTAGTTTCAACCATGTAATTGAATTATGGTTGGAAACTTTGAGTTACCTAAGGAATTTAATAAACTTTGTTTTTAATTGTGTAAAACCCATATATACACTTCGGGTATATATATATATATATATGCATGTGTGTATATATTTATAAGAATATTTCCTTTTATAAATAGTAGGACTTAAACTATTCTTGGATGCTGGGATGATTTTATTAAGCTATGAATTGTGTGATTGCTAAACCAACATGTTTTTTTTTCACACAAATGGGCATGTTTTATTAAAAAGGCTTATCTAACATTGCCCTGTTGAATTTTATGATAGAATATGTATTTTGGGTTCAAGGCCCCGTTTACCACCGTAACTGATTTCATGTGTTTTTCTTAAGATTTCCCCCTTTTTACCAAAGATTTATAATGAAAAAGATTCATCATTTAGTATATTGTGTTTTATATGCCTTAGTGAAAAGGATGTTGTACTAAACTATGTAAGTCATTAATTTGTCCTTGCCCTTTTTTTTGTGAGAACTGTCACATCATGTATTGATAAAGTGTGTAATAATTCATTAATTATGTTAGTTATTATTTATATAATTCATTTTTATGACATATCACTAAATGGACTAAGAAATTGGATTTACTCAAAGTGGTATGGGACACCTTGGGTAAAATTAAAATGAATGAGATGTTCAAGGTGGTATGGTAAATCTTGAATATACATAACCATTTCAGTAAAGCATGAACGATGTGGCTCACATGATAATAAAGGCAAATTTAAGGGTGCGCCCTGATAGCTCTCCAATGCATTGGGTAATGATGTAACCACTAGAGATTACAATTTTCACGATACCTTGGTGAATAACCTTGGTAATTTTCAAATGACACCTTGGGGATGGACCTTGGTGAAACGAAACGATTGTCAATATTAAATGTTGATGCCACATAATTCAAGTCATATAACAAGTTTTTCCAAGATAATGTTCATTCATGACTGATGCCTTTAAAGTTTTTATAAAGTTCATAATTCCCTAGTTTTAAGCTTGAAGCATGCCTAGTGTTATCACTTAATAGAATAGTAACCAGCATATGAACATTTAGTTGTTTCCTTGTGCGCAACTCTGATAATGCAATACTTTTAACTATTTAAATTTATGATCAAGTAAATCACATGTAGTACTTGTTTATAACAACCATTATCACTCCTTCAAGAATTGATGTATTCGTTTCATGTTTTTCTTGAAAACTTTGATTAAAGCATTATTATGTTTGGTGTGTTAAAATCTTTCTTAGTGGATATTCAAATTCTTTTAAAAGAATGTTTTCAAATGTTACAGTATTTTAAATTCTTTTTAAAACCCCCTTACTGAGTATTTCAATGCTCACCCTATGTTTTGGTTTAAAATTTTCAGGTGTCAGCTTTTGAAAGATGGATGGTTTCAGAAGTTTCCAGTTTCCCAGAACCCGAACCGCACACTATCCTCTGTATGGGACATGATGTGTTGTTAACAAAGTGTATTTTATTTTAAGATAACACATCATGTTCAGAAGGCACCGACTCCTATGGTTTTCTGGAGTCAGGGTCTCTACAGTTGGTATCATAGGTTCAGTTTGGATAACTCTGGAAAGCCAGAAACTGAAACAAAAATATATATGAATATGTATTTCAATTTTATTAAAAACTGGTTTTCTTAAATTTCAGATGGAAAATGAAGGCACAAATCTCTTATCTCTCCCCACCTAGGACCTAGAGACCATTGTGTCTTTAGCAAGCCGTGAGGACTTTCTAAACTATGCCCATATCCGTATGACATGAAAACACCTTTACAATGTATCCAACTCACCTCGAGTGCTTAGCCTACACCAAGGGTTGGGATTGGATTACCTCTTTATGATTATGACCCAATTTCCCTCCTATTCATGTCGAGGAAGGTACTACGAGGGACTTTTCCAGATTTTCACGGCGGGTGAGAACTTTGGCACTATGCTTGATAACCCCTTTCAAGAAGCTGCTGCTGACGGAGACCTCCGAGCGGGCTACCTTTGTCAAATTTTAAACTATGGCTTCTGGGGTCAGTTGTTGGACTTCGGAAGGTTAGAAGACGAGTCCACCTGACTGTCTTGCCGACAAAAAGTGTATGAAGATGTCTCTAGACTTCATACTCCTCATGCTAGACTCATAAGACGTCATAGGTGTCCTCATGAGTTTTTCCCTGAATGCTCGGCCTGTGTTTGGTTCGAGGAGATAAGGAGTTTTGCTTCTCTGTGTGGAGTTCGTTTAGTCAATGAGTAAGGGAAACTCAAGCACTAATAATAATAAACGTATGTTTATTGAAGTGTTGTCTTTCTCCTTTCCTTGTCCTTACTTAGTTTATGTCCTTGTATGATTTTCAAGTAATGGAACTCCTGTCTTAAAACTTTCAGATGGAAGGACAAATCCACCTGTTATCTCTTCCCACCGAGATTTTGGAAATCATTGCAATCAAAACGTGTGAGGACGAGTATGACCCCTTCGCAAATTTGCGAAGAACGTGCAAGCAATGGTTTGAGATAACAAACGGGCCGGAGATTCTCCGCACCTGCCAGGGGAATGCCTCCATCTATTACCGCATTGGCTCTGCCCACCTAGCCGGACGTGAATGACGAGGAAGTTACCATGAAGGTCTCTTTCTTTGTTTCACCCTAGGCCGAAACTTCACGGCCAGAATGAAATTCCAGGAGGCTGCGTTAGAGGGAAATCTTTATGCAGCTTATATGCTCCAGCTTCTTAGCTTTAGCCTGTTTGACCATATCTATGGCTTCGATATCCTCGACCGAGACATAATTCGGCAAGTTCTTCGTACATTGGTCTGTAAAGACATTTCAAAACTGTGTACTGTTCGAGCTTCCCTTTGGAGGCCTGAAGGCCCGGAGCATAAGTGTAACCCCTCCTGTCTTAGGTGTTTGTGGATTAGGGAGCTAGAAGAAGTGAGCTTCGCTACGGGGATCCCTCTAAATGCACCTGTTGACCCTATTCGTTGGTGGAGGTGGTAGGAATGTTTCTGAACCTTTTAGTGTCGTAAAATAAATTGTGAGGACGCAATTTTCTAAAGGGGGGATAATGTGACGCCCCAGGTTTTATGAACTGGTTTATGTAAGAAGTGTTATGCTTTTATTAATGCCTCTTGTTTTATTTGTTTTTCTAATAAGGAATTAGAAATGAAATAAAACATAGAGAATAAGGTAAACTGACATTTATTAAAAACATTACTTTACAACGAGACCCAACTAGTTGAATGTACCATGCACAAGACCTAACACGACCACCACAAGACTACAAAGGACCATAGCGCGGGCAATCGAATAGTCGTCATCTTCAGGGTCCATCAGCGTGAAAAGTATAATGGCCAGGGCCACGACACACATGCTCAACGCCAATGGTATGAGGAGAGCCATCCTTCCTTTTCAAGTGTTCTGTTTTAAGAGGTACCCCACACCCCTGTATTTATATTAGTCATTCGAGTTATGACCGTTATGTTTATATCTGTTGGGTTTTCAAAACGACCATTGTGTTCCACTAATAAAATTTACTTTAAAAGAGAAGTCGGTTTTATTCCCTCAAAACCTTATTCTTAAAAACATTCTTTCATAGAAGATTCTTCATTTTTATTCTTAAAAGTAAATCTCCTCGTTTTTACAAAATCCCGATGAATACCTAGGTAGTTAGAAACTTGGTATTATTTTTATAAACGAATATATGTTTAGAGGGAATTAGTAATAATTATATCTTTTTTTCTCTTTAAAATTTTGGGAAAGCTTTTGGTCTTTAAAATAATTTTATAAAAAAAATAGTAGAGTATTTTAAAAATACTAATGATTTTAATAGTATTGTACAAAAGGGTATATCTTTTAAAAATTTAGATCAAGAGTTAAAATATTTTATCTAAACTAGAAATTGGTTTTAAGATTATAAGTTTCTATTTGTTTTTACTCAATTCCTTCAAATATTTCACTTAATTTTTGAGCTAAGTATATAATAAAACTAAAATTTTATAAAAAAAATGGAGTGGGTCCCGGCCAGCCAAGGGCATCCTCAAGGGACAAGCCCTCAGGCCAAGGCCGAGACCCCATAGGGACCCGAGGTACCTCCATCGGGATCCCCAGGTGCGCGTGCGCATTCAGAGAGTCAGCCAGGCTAGAGGCTCTGGCGGGGCCGTGCAAAGGTTACCCAGGTCGCGTGCGGGCCCGTGTATAAGGCCGCGGCTCGCGCTGCGTGACGGTGGGCCAAGGCCCGCGGAGGTGGGGAGGGACCCATGTATAAGGCCCCGTGTGCGTGTGTGTTGTGCTATTGCACCGCCTCCCGCATGGCTTGTTATTTATACCAAGCCTCAAAATCTTTCGGTTTCGATGTGGGACGCGCTCCGCATGACCAGAGTCGTCCGATCGACTTCCGCGTCGATCTCAGCCGTCCAACCTGTTTTTAAACGCGATACCTCCCCCACGTCTCTGAAGCCGCCCGATCTCTTCCGAGATTTGATCTCGACCCTCCGATTCTTTTAAACGATCATCACCTTTTCCACACTCCAGTCGTTGGATCGCACCAAGAACGAATCGGTGTCGTCTGTTTCTTTTCGAACCAAGCAGACCGTGTCGCCCACCATCTTCTTCCTAGCACCGGGGTCCTGCGCCTGTAGACCTGCACCAAGGACGCCAGGCCCCTCCCTCCCCCGCACTGCTCCTTGACTTCCGAGCACCCCCCCTCCTAGGTCTCTGTTCTTCCGTCTTCCCCACGTCGGTCTACGCCTGGGTCGGGTCACCAACGAGACACCGAGGCCGTTATAAACCCCCCCTGCTTTGTTGAAGCCCATGACAGCTTCTTCCTCTCATCCTCCTTCTTTTCCACAGACACCCAGCAGCCGGCTCCGAGCGTCCTCCTCAAGCACAGTAAGGGTTTTCTTGCATTCTTGAACTGTTTCGGAACAACCTCCATTTTATATACTCACGGTGTATATATATATATATAGTTTATATATATGTATATACTTAAATATAACCCTCTCGGGTTGCTTTGAATTCAAAGATCTTGGCCTTCATAATTTTAATGGGTTGTTCCTGCATGCTTATCTTCCTTTAAAAGAAACATTCGGTTTAAACACAACTCATATTTACCCATATACACCCGATATATAAATACCCCTCGGTTCTGCCTTCAAGAAGTCGGCCTTCGGGTTTCCATTGGTTGTATATGTGAGGGTGCGTATATACCTTGTTTTCCAGTTTTTCTTTCGAAACCTGTATATACTGCTCACATGTGTATATACAAGTCCACCGATTATTATATATTGTGTATATATGGTTTCATATATATGTGAATGGTATATAAACTTTGTATAAGCACGTTTACAAATTCCCCAGGTTGTTTATTTTACGATTTTATATTTCGGTTTTCAAAAAAAAATAACTAAATATATCTCAACCTCGTTTTTAATGTATAGGGTATGTATATATATATAGTTCGTGAATGTTTTCTCCTAACCCGACCTGTTTTGGCATCGAAATTTAAATAAAATTTTTAGATATATATTTGAAAACTATTCTCTTTTGGTTTAAGTGATGTTATGTTTGTAAAACCTTAATTTTTTTTACATAGATACATTTATAACAAACCTTATATGAATTTAGTTTCAACCATGTAATTGAATTATGGTTGGAAACTATGAGTTACCTAAGGAATTTAATAAACTTTGTTTTTAATTGTGTAAAACCCATATATACACTTTGGGTATATATATATATGTGCACGTGTGTATATATTTATAAGAATATTTCCTTTTATAAATAGCAGGACTTAAACTATTCTTGGATGCTGGGATGATTTTATTAAGCTATGAATTGTGTGATTGCTAAACCAACATGTTTTGTTTTCACACAAATGGGAATGTTTTATTAAAAAGGCTTATCTAAAATTGCCCTGTTGAATTTTATGATAGAATATGTATTTTGGGTTCAAGGGCCCGTTTACCACCGTAATTGATTTCATGTGTTTTTTTAAGATTTCCCCCTTTTTTCCAAAGATTTATAATGACAAAGATTCATCATTTAGTATATTGCTGTTTTATATGCCTTAGTGAAAAGGATGTTGTACTAAACTATGTATGTCATTAATTTGTCCTTGCCCTTTTTTTTGTGAGAACTGTCACATCATGTATTGGTAAAGTGTGTAATGATTCATTAATTATGTTAGCTATTATTTACATAATGCATTTTTATGACATATCACTAAATGGACTAAGAAATTGGATTTACTCAAAGTGGTATGGGACACCTTGGGTAAAATTAAAATGAATGAGATGTTCAAGGTGGTATGGGACATCTTGAATATACATAACCATTTTAGTAAAGCATGAACGATGTGGCTCACATGATAATAAAGGAAAATTTAAGGGTGCGCCCTGATAGCGCTCCAATGCATTGGGTAATGATGTAACCACTAGAGATTACAATTTTCACGATACCTTGGTGAATAACCTTGGTAATTTTCAAATGACACCTTGGGGATGGACCTTGGTGAAACAAAACGATTCCCAATATTAAATGTTGATGCCACACAATTCAAGTCATATAACAAGTTTTTCCAAGATAATGTTCATTCATGACTGATGCCTTTAAAGTTTTTATAAAGTTCATAATTCCCTAGTTTTAAGCTTGAAGCATGCCTAGTGTTATCACTTATTCGAATAGTAACCAGCATATGAACATTTAGTTGTTTCCTTGTGCGCAACTCTGATAATGCATTACTTTTAACTGTTTAAATTTATGCTCAAGTAAATCACATGTAGTACTTGTTTATAACAACCATTATCACTCCTTCAATAATTTATGTATTCGTTTCATGTTTTTCTTGAAAACTTTGATTAAAGAATTGTTATGTTTGGTGTGTTAAAATCTTTCTTAGTGGATATTCAAATTATTTTAAAAGAATGTTTTCAAATGTTACAGTATTTTAAATTCTTTTTAAAACCCCCTTAATGAGTATTTCAATGGTCACCCTATTTTTTGGTTTAAAATTTTCAGGTGTCAGCTTTTGAAAGATGGATGGTTTCAGAAGATTCCGGTTTCCCAGAACCTGAACCGCACACGATCCTCTGTATGGGACATGATGTGTTGTTAAAAAAGTGGATTTTATTTTAAGATAACACATCATGTTCAGAAGGCACCGACTCCTATGGTTTTCTGGAGTCGGGGTCTCTACAGTTGGTATCAGAGGTTCGGTTTGGATAACTCTGGAAAGCCAGAAACTGAAACAAAAATATATACGAATATGTATTTCAATTTTATTAAAAACTGGTTTTCTTAAATTTCAGATAGAAAATGAAGGCACAAATCTCTTATCTCTCCCCATCGAGGCCCTAGAGACCATTGTGTCTTTAGCAATCCGTGAGGACTTTCTAAACTATTCCCATATCCATATGACATGCAAATAACTTTACGATGTATCCAACTCACCTCGAGTGCTTAGCCTACACCAAGGGTTGGGATTGGATTACCTCTTTATGATTATGACCCAATTTCCCTCCTATGCTTGTCGAGGAAGGTACTATGAGGGACTTTTCTGGATTTTCACGGCGGTTGAGAACTTTGGCACTATGCTTGATAACCCCTTTCAAGAAGATGCTGCTGACGGAGACCTCCGAGCGGGCTACCTTTTTCAAATTTTAAACTATGGCTTCTGGGGTCAGTTGTTGGACTTCGGAAGGTTAGAAGACGAGTCCACCCGACTGTCTTGCCGACAAAAAGTGTATGAAGATGTCTCTAGACTTCATACTCCTCATGCTAGACTCATAATACGTCATAGGTGTCCTCATGAGTTTTTCCCTGAATGCTCGGCCTGTGTTTGGTTCGAGGAGTTAGGGAGTTTTGCTTCTCTGTGTGGAGTTCGTTTCGTCAATGAGTAAGGGAAACTCAAGCACTAATAATAATAAACGTATGTTTATTGAAGTGTTGTATTTCTCCTTTCCTTGTCCTTACTTTGTTTATGTCCTTGTATGATTTTCAAGTAATGGAACTCCTGTCTTAAAACTTTCATATGGAAGGACAAACCCACCTGTTATCTCTTCCCACTGAGATTTTGGAAATCATTGCGATCAAAACGTGTGAGGATGAGTATGGCCCCTTTGCAAATTTGCGAAGAACGTGCAAGCAATGGTTTGCGATAACAAACGGTCCGGAGATTCTCCACACCTGCCAGGGGAATGCCTCGATCTATTACCGCATTGGCTCTGCCCAGCTAGCCGGACGTGAACGACGAGGAAGTTACCACGAAGGGCTCTTTCTTTGTTTCACCCTAGGCCGAAAATTCACGGCCAGAGTGAAATTACAGGAGTCTGCGTTAGAGGGAAATCTTCATGCGGCTTATATGCTCCAGCTTCTCAGCTTTAGCCTGTTTGACCATATCTATGGCTTTGATATCCTCGACCGAGACATAATTCGGCAAGTTCTTCGTACAATGGTCTGTAAATACATTTCAGAACTGTGTACTGTTCGAGCTTCCCTTTGGAGGCCTGAAGGCCCGGAACATAAGTGTAACCCCTCCTGTCTTAGGTGTTTGTGGATTAGGGAGCTAGAAGAAGTGAGCATCGCTACGGGGATCCCTCTAAATGAACCTGTTGACCTTATTCGTTGGTGGAGGTGGTAGGAAAGTTTCTGAACCTTGTAGTGTTGTAAAATAAATTGCGAGGATGCAATTTTCTAAAGGGGGGGATAATGTGACGCCCCAGGTTTTATGAACTGGTTTATGTAAGAAGTGTTATGCCTTTATTAATGCCTCTTGTTTTATTTGTTTTGCTAATAAGGAATTATAAATGAAATAAAACATAGAGAATAAGGTAAACAGACATTTATTAAAAACATTACTTTACAACGAGACCCAACTAGTTGAATGTACCATGCACAAGACCTAACACGGCCACCGCAAGACTACAAGGGACCACAATGCGGGCAATCAGATAGTCGTCATCTTCAGGGTCCATCAGCGTGAAAAGTATAATCGCCAGGGCCACGGCACACATGCTCAACGCCAATGGTACGAGGAGAGCCATCCTTCCTGTTCAAGTGTTCCGTTTTAAGAGGTACCCCACACCCCTGTATTTATATTAGTCCTTCGAGTTATGACCGTTATGTTTATATCCGTTGGGTTTTCAAAATGATCGTTGTGTTCCACTAATAAAATTTACTTTAAAAGAGATCTCGGTTTTATTCCCTCATAACCTTATTCTTAAAAACATTCTTTCATAGAAGATTCTTCGTTTTTATTCTTAAAAGTAAATCTCCTCGTTTTTACAAAATCCCGATGAATACCTAGGTAGTTGGAAACTTGGTATTATTTTTATAAAAAAATATATGTTTAGAGGGAATTAGTAATAATTATATCTTTTTATCTCTTAAAAATTTTGGGAAAACTTTTGGTCTTTAAAAGAATTTTATAAAAAAAAATAGTAGAGTATTTTAAAAATACTAATGATTTTAATAGTATTGTACAAAAGGGTATATCTTTTAAAAATTTAGATCAAGAGTTAAAATATTTTATCTAAACTAGAAATTGGTTTTAAGATTATAAGTTTCTATTTGTTTTTACTCAATTCCTACAAATATTTCACTTTATTTTTGAGCTAAGTATATAATAAAACTAAAATTTTATAAAAAAAAATGGAGTGGGTCCCGGCCAGCCAAGGGAATCCTCAAGGGGCAAGCCCTCAGGCCAAGGCCGAGACCCCATAGGGACCCGAGGTACCGCCATCGGGCTCCCCAGGTGCACGTGCGCATTCAGAGAGTCAGCCAGGCTAGAGGCTCCGGCGGGGCCGTGCATAGGTTACCCAGGTCGCGTGCGGGCCCGTGTATAAGGCCGCGGCTCGCGCTGCGTGACGGTGGGACAAGGCCCGCGGAGGTGGGGAGGGACCCGTGTATAAGGCCCCGTGTGCGTGTGTGTTGTGTTATTGCACCGCCTCCCGCATGGCTTGTTATTTATACCAAGCCTCAAAATCTTTCGATTTCGATGTGGTACGCACTCCGCGCGACCAAAGCCGTCCGATCGACTTCCGCGTCGATCTCAGCCGTCCAGCCTGTTTTTAAACGCGATACCTCCCCCACGTCTCCGAAGCCGCCTGATATCTTCCGAGATTTGATCTCGACCCTCTGATTCTTTTAAACGATCATCACCTTTTCCACACTCCAGCCGTTGGATCGCACCAAGAACAAATCGGCGCCGTCCATTTCTTTTCGCGCCAAGCAGACCGTGTCGCCCACCGTCTTCTTCCTAGCACCGGGGTCCTGCGCCTGTAGACCTGCACCAAGGACGCCAGACCCCTCCCTCCCCCGGACTGGTCCTTGACTTCCGAGCACCCCCCTTCTAGGTCTCTATTCTTCTGTCTTCCCCACGTCGGTCTACGCCTGGGTCGGGTCACCAACGAGACACCGAGGCCGTTATAAACCCCCCTGCTTCGTTGAATCCCACGACAGCTTCTTCCTCTCATCCTCTTTCTTTTCCACAGACACCCAGCAGCCGGCTCCGAGCGTCCTCCTCAAGCACAGTAAGGGTTTTCTTGCATTCTTGAACTGTTTCAGAACAACCTCCATTTTATATACTCACGGTGTATATATATATATAGTTTATATATATGTATATACTTAAATATAACCCTCTCGGGTTGCTTTGCCTTCAAAGATCTTGGCCTTCATAATTTTAATGCGTTGTTCCTGCATGCTTATCTTCCTTTAAAAGAAACATTCGGTTTAAACACAACTCATATTTACCCATATACACCCGATATATAAATACCCCTCAGTTCTGCCTTTAAGAAGTCGGCCTTCGGGTTTCCAGTGGTTGTATATGTGAGGGTGCGTATATACCTTGTTTTCCAGTTTTTCTTTCGAAACCTGTATATACTGCTCACATGTGTATATACAAGTCCACCGGTTATTTATATTGTGTATATATGGTTTCATATATATGTAAATGGTATATAAACTTTGTATAAGCACGTTTACAAATTCCCCAGGTTGTTTATTTTACGATTTTATATTTCGGTTTTCAAAAAAAAAATAACTAAATATATCTCAACCTCATTTTTAATGTATAGGGTATGTATATATATATATAGTTCGTGAATGTTTTCTCCTAACCCGACCTGTTTTGGCATCGATATTTAAATAAAAATTTTTAGATATATATTTGAAAACTATGCTCTTTTGGTTTAAGTGAAGTTATGTTTGTAAAACCTTAATTTTTTTTACATAGATACATTTATAACAAACCTTATATGAATTTAGTTTCAACCATGTAATTGAATTATGGTTGGAAACTTTGAGTTACCTAAGGAATTTAATAAACTTTGTTTTTAATTGTGTAAAACCCATATATACACTTTGGGTATATATATATATGTGCACGTGTGTATATATTTATAAGAATATTTCCTTTTATAAATAGCAGGACTTAAACTATTCTTGGATGCTGGGATGATTTTATTAAGCTATGAATTGTGTGATTGCTAAACCAACATGTTTTGTTTTCACACAAATGGGAATGTTTTATTAAAAAGGCTTATCTAAAATTGCCCTGTTGAATTTTATGATAGAATATGTATTTTGGGTTCAAGGGGCCGTTTACCACCGTAATTGATTTCATGTGTTTTTTTAAGATTTCCCCCTTTTTTCCAAAGATTTATAATGACAAATATTCATCATTTAGTATATTGTTGTTTTATATGACTTAGTGAAAAGGATGTTGTACTAAACTGTGTATGTCATTAATTTGTCCTTGCCCTTTTTTTTGTGAGAACTGTCACATCATGTATTGGTAAAGTGTGTAATGATTCATTAATTATGTTAGCTATTATTTACATAATGCATTTTTATGACATATCACTAAATGGACTAAGAAATTGGATTTACTCAAAGTGGTATGGGACACCTTGGGTAAAATTAAAATGAATGAGATGTTCAAGGTGGTATGGGACATCTTGAATATACATACCAATTTCAGTAAAGCATGAACGATGTGGCTCACATGATAATAAAGGAAAATTTAAGGGTGCGCCCTGATAGCGCTCCAATGCATTGGGTAATGATGTAACCACTAGAGATTACAATTTTCACGATACCTTGGTGAATAACCTTGGTAATTTTCAAATGACACCTTGGGGATGGAACTTGGTGAAACGAAACGATTGTCAATATTAAATGTTGATGCCACATAATTCAAGTCATATAACAAGTTTTTCCAAGATAATGTTCATTCATGATTTATGCCTTTAAAGTTTTTATAAAGTTCATAATTCCCTAGTTTTAAGCTTGAAGCATGCCTAGTGTTATCACTTAATAGAATAGTAACCAGCATATGAACATTTAGTTGTTTCCTTGTGCGCAACTCTGATAATCCATTACTTTTAACTGTTTAAATTTATGCTCAAGTAAATCACATGTAGTACTTGTTTATAACAACCATTATCACTCCTTCAACAATTGATGTATTCGTTTCATGTTTTCTTGAAAACTTTGATTAAAGCATTGTTATGTTTGGTGTGTTAAAACATTTCTTAGTGGATATTCAAATTATTTTAAAAGAATGTTTTCAAATGTTACAGTATTTTAAATTCTTTTTAAAACCCCCTTACTGAGTATTTCAATGCTCACCCTATGTTTTGGTTTAAAATTTTCAGGTGTCAGCTTTTGAAAGATGGATGGTTTCAGAAGTTTCCGGTTTCCCAGAACCCGAACCGCACAGGATCCTCTGTATGGGACATGATGTGTTGTTAACAAAGTGTATTTTATTTTAAGATAACACATCATGTTCAGAAGGCACCGACTCCTATGGTTTTCTGGAGTCGGGGTCTCTACATTTTTCGTGTAAGTAAATCAAAGTACATTCACACATATTCTTGTAAAAACAACACCAATGAATTGGATTTTTAACTCAACAAATGGAGATTGAGTTAAAATTACTTTTATCAAGTTTATATCGATGACTTGATTAATTATAAATGGATTTATTATGTGTATAAAAAGTATATCCACAGAAAGTTGAGTGGAAATTATGACATAACAAAAAGAATAGTGATTGCACACATCATCTTGGAGTAAAATAATCAATGAAGTATGCATAAAGCCGAATGAGTGGGAATTGAAATTTCCTATCCCCTCATCAATTTGGTAACTTATGAAACTTGTATCCATGAAAGAAGGATCATACAATGATGATGTAAATATCCATAAATTAAATTATATTGCATAATTAATACAATCCTGGGCAGTATACACACCACATGCAATAAATAAGTGGTTAACAATGGAAATCTTGCGGAATTAAAAGTGAGATAAGAAACCCCTTACTTTTTAATTTTTTCTTAGTGGAGGGTAGTTGAAACTCCGGTATAATGGTGAAATAATTTCTATTAAATTATACAAGAATAATATATATTAATATGATATCATATATGATCTTTTAACATTGATTTGTTAATAATATCTTATTATTATCGTCGTTTCGGGTGTTAATGGATTCATTTTACTTTATATTCTTTGTTATGTGAGTCATATTTGCAATGGTTGGGATGTATCTTACTCATATCCATAATCATTTCATGTCTCTAAACATTATTTTTAATCATCAAATGAAATTTATTCTTGAATGGATATGATGGGGAATGTGTCTCATTGCGTTCGTGGAGACGTTAATCCGTACGTACGAACGAGCGACAATATCATTATTTTGATATTAAAATAATATATAACTAGATGTTATATCATATATGAAGAATATTGTTCATGTTATATTTATTATTTAGATCAATTACACATTATTATTAAACCCATCCAAAAAATAATGTATTGAATAACAATTACACCACGACGTGGAGAGGGTAATCCGTACGCACCAACGGTGACATGTCATTAAACAGATGGATAAAGTAATGAATATGGTTGTAAAATATTCATAATAACATCACAGTATAGATAATATAATATAATTTGTTATTTTATAATGGAAACAATAAAGAAAGAGGAAGTGGAAGAAGAAAGGAATTTGAAGGAGATGATGAGATATTTACCTCTTCTCTGGGTTCTTCCATTTGATTTGATCAAAAGTGCTCCTTAGGATGGATTTCTGACTAAAGGAGGGACTCTAAAATGAAGTTAGGATAGTTGATAGGGTATTTTAGCAGAGTTTGGCTATTCCAAAAGGCTTTGAAGCTGTGAATTTGAGGGAAGGGAGAGTGCCCTTTTATAAGAGGGGTGAGGGGCACCGTAGGAAAAACTAGAAACTATTATTTTATAATAAAATAAATTTTGGTTTCTAATGGCTCCAAAATGAATTATTTAAAGTCTAAGGTGGTTATGGGTCGAAAAACACTCATCGAATAGGTTTTAGAGAGGTTTGGGTTACTATGTTAACCATATCTTTTAGATTTAACTCTTAGTTAAATAGTTTGACATTTACCATGTCTCTTTATATTTTTATATTATATGGATAATAAACATACTATATACTTATAAGAGAACTCTAAGTGGTTCATTAATGATACACCTATCATTATATAAGTCTTTTGGCTGATCTTTATATTTTTAGGAATAGAATATCAATTAATAATATAATATTTGTTTTTAAAAAATCTTTTATGTCAATTTTGAAAGTATTTGGTATTTTGTTTTTTAGAAATTCATAAAAACATTATTACTTCGAAAAATATTCATATAAACAACCCTTATGGAATATTAACCTATAAAATTAATGGAATTTATTAAAAGTCTCAAATTACATTTATTTGGATATTTATAGAATCAATTAGTTTAAAATTTCATTAATTAGGTTGTTACTGCATCATTATTGTGTCATTAATAAATTATATTATATAATATCTAAAAAATATAAATAATATATCATTATGTAGGAAATATTTTTAGTTTTTTAATGAATATTTACAATAGAATTTATCTTATGTGTAACACTATATAAAAAATGTTTTTGTTATTAAACATTGATTGTAACTCTTTTAACACTTCTTTGAATTAGATAATAATAAATGTCCAAATCCAATACAAGTGAACCAAAAAGGTTCATATTTTATTTCTAAGGTTGTTTTTAGTTGAATTATACTTATACAATATAATTAGGACATTTTTTAGGGTAATAATAATATCATTTTTACCCATAATTACCCTATTTACTTTTAACCATAGTAAATAAAAGTAAAAAGACACTATTCAAAAAAAATTATTTTCATCATATTAAACCAAATTTTTCTTATTTATATCAACTGTGTCTCTCGGAGTTTTTAAATTCCACTTACAAAAGCGGTAAAATTTTGTTTTATGTGAATTTTTAAATTCTCCTATGAGGTGGGTAAAAGACGTTGAAAAGTTCAATAAAATTTTTATATATGTAGAATTATTATAAATTGACTCCAGTGAATTACATTGAAAATATATATTTATAATTTATCTATTTTTACCTAAAAACAATTTAAATAAAATAAATAATTATATAAAAAAATTCGGTATTAAACTATAACACAATGTTTTTCACTATTCATAAAAAATTTAAAGTTTTCAGAAACATACCAAAAATTCACCCTAAGATAATTTTGATATTCTCAATTAAAAAATGAAGTGTATTTTACCAAATTCAAAACATAGAAATTTCATTTATTAGTTTAATATTAATTCTTGTTTTCAAAACCAAAATGCGTATTTTTAAGAAATAATAACTACAAAAATATTGACATTAGTTTATGTCCAATTTCAAATTGAATTTACTTTCAATGACCAACATTGGATTAAATAGTAAAAATATAATCTAATAATACATCCAAACCATTCATATGTATAATTTAACGCTTATATTATTTTGATTAAAAAATTTATTTTCAGTTAAAATATATTATTTTTCACTATTCACCCAAATATGAAAGTTATCAGAAAAACACCAATAATTTATTGAAACTAAATTATTATGTCCTGATCCCAAATAAGAAGTTTATTTTGTACAATTTAATATATAAATGTTTCAAATATTGGATTTAAAATGGGTTCTCCATTAAAAGGAGGTAAAATTGCATTTTTTAATAAATAATTCATTTATCTGAAAAAATTGAATTTGTCCTTGAATTATGTCCAAGAAACTCATAATATGGATTCTAAAAATTTACGGGTTATATAATGTTCAAAATTTTGTTAATACTATTCATAACCACTTTTGAACGTCTAGTTTGGTAGGTCGTGATGTGCTTGAACTCGATGTTGCGTGTAGTGTGAGTTATTGAATTACTTTGAAGAACTAATGTACTATAAAATCATGGGGTGTTACAATTTTCCCTCCATGAATAAATCTCATCCCCACAATTTTTAAAATTGGGTTGGGGAATATAATGGAAAGTCTCACATCAAAAAAAGAGTCAATAAAAATATAACTTTAAAAGAAAGAAAGAGAAGTACAAAGGTCACCCAAGATAACCCATACTAGGATTCCATGTAGGATTACATGGATATTTTGGATAAACTAAGTGTAAAGTTTTGATGGAGAGGGATAGAAAACATGATCAAGAGAAACTTAACAACAAGAAAACCATAAACTTATGATGGGAGAAATGGTAATTAGTTTCCACAGTAGGAAAATTAAACGGAGAAATTTTTTTTGTTTTAAGTTACATTTCATAAAGATGATGAATTTATTTATGAGTTTGACCAAGAAAATAACGATATATACTAAATTATTAAGTAAAATTTCATTATTTAATAAATTTCTACCACTAACTCATTTTTTTAAATGATGAGTACCCAAGAAGACTTGGTCACACCAAAAGAGAAAGAATAAACATCTAGACAATCACATGATCCACAAAGGATATACTATATATTTACCTTGTCATTAGAGATTAATCAAAACCAAAAATGTTAGTACAAGATCTGATGATCCCCCAAAAGGATATTCCTTTATAGAAAGAAACAATAATCTTAATTTCTAAAATTAAACCATCAATACCCCAAAGTTAAATAAATACCATTAAATAAACAATTGTCCTTAAAATCCTTCAATATAATCCAAAAAAATATTGAAACCCAAAACTAAGATGAATTTTCTTATGTAGTATTCAGCATTAAATTGTATCTCTAAATTACATCAACAACTCTTAAATTTACATATAGAAAATCAATTAACCTAATCACATATTCTCTATTATAAGTTAATCATTTCCATAATGACCCAAATCACTCTAAATCCACAATAAAAACATAGATAAAAATCCACTATTTCTCTTCAAATGAAATCCCATAGTATTCTATATTCCTTGGGCATATTGTGTTCCCAAAAAAGAGAACGTCTTCGAAAATAACATTTATTTCTTAATCGCCAAATCAGTGTCTTATACTAAGGTTATTCATTTGATAAGACATAAGATCTAAAATAAACTTATTATTGATCAATAAAATCATTTAACTAAAATTAATTAGTCACACTAACCAGGGACTTCTTGTAGTATAGTGGTAGGTGATAAATCCCAATCACACTCTAGTTGTGGGTTCGATTCCCATAGATTTGTCCAACGTGATGGGTTGTCACATGGTCTGCATGTAGTCTTTTTTCAAAAACTATATTTTATAACATTACCAAGATTAAATAAATTACCCAAAATAACAATAACATAATTTAAACACATGTTTTATCTCATACCTTTCATTTTCATCCCAAAATATAATAAATTGTAATTACCTCAAACCCAATTATCATATAAAACCTAATGGTTATTTATAACTCTATCCACAAGAGAAAAGATAATTCTTCCTCAAATATCATTTTCACATGAAAAACTGCACTGTTACAAATAAAATAGAAAACTATTCCAATGTAATCCCATCAATAATTATCACTAATACTTTTAAACATTTCTCCAACAATTTATTTCCACATAGCTTCTTCTTTGGCAAAGAAAATATCCTATAGAATAGGGAATTCACTCGTGTAATGTCCAAGTCCCCTACATTTACGAAAAATGAGTGTTAATGGATTCTTGGGAACATTTTTATTTTCTTCTACAGTACTCTTCATTTTTCCTCAGTAATTCTTAACTTTATGTCCTTCTTTCCCATAGGTAAAGCATTTATTTGTTCCATTGAGACACTTTCCTGCGTGTCTCCTTCTACATTTCCTATATGATGGAAATTGAGGATTCTTTTCTCCATGGTCTCCACTTCTGGAGCTCTTATCATTCATCACCTTTCTCTTCTTTTTTGAGTCCGGGAGTTGGTTAATATATATGTTGTTGGTCATATTTTTGGAAAACTGATTTGGCATGAACACAATATCTTTTATGCCAATGAACATTCTATTTTGTTCCACATTTCCACCACCATTCCCACCTTGTACATCATTTTCAATGTTACAATGACTTCCTTGAAATCCAGCAATTGACTAAAACCATAAAGTATTGTGTGAGTAACAGTAGTCATAAAATCATTTATAGAATATCATTACACAATATTTTCAATTTGAATCACCTTAGGATTAAACGAGGTCATTTATTCTTATCTTATATTAAAATAATTCAAATGTTTTTGTAATGAAAATGTAAATTATCCTAAGCATATCCCCCGGGAGTGTCGAAACCAAGATTTCAACAAGGCCCATTGTCGTGCACTAGTTCACGTTCGAGTCTAGCTCAAAATGATGTTTTCAGGTTTGACCCCTTGGTACATCAATGCCAGAGCCTCCTCTACCTACTCATATCTAGACATGGATGTATTTCTTTGAAAACTCAAAAAATCTATACAATACCAAAATTTATTTAAGTTCTTCTATACAAATCCTCAAATTCTGTCTTAGGAGTATGTGACCAAATCAGAGTTTATCTAAATCTAGATTCCAAAGTTTATACTAAACGTCCTCTGATACCAAAATTTACGCCAAGACCCCATAAGCATTGAGTTGTTGCATTATTACGTATCATTGGCATGATAAAAATTATCAAGTCTCGAAAGACCAATTAGTTTAGTAGCGTTGGAAGTACTAGATACATTCATAAGGTTTACATGGCATCATAAAATGGAAAACTACGAAAAAATTGTTTCCATAGACAAGAATCAGATCTCAGAGACTATCCCTATAGGTCAGTCATAATATACTTCATTACATCCTAGAAATAAAAAAAATAGAAATGGTTGAGCTTAGATGCTCTGTAAGGATAACATTATAGCAGAAACATTCATAGATAAGCATAAACATTTAAGGCAGTGTATAAGACTAAAACAAAATCCTTTTAAACATGAACTTCAGCATAATATTGAAAAGATAAAAAAAATAATTCCATCGACTTATTCACATGGATATTCTACTAGTCGAATAATCACATGCACTTTCAATAGCCAGTTTCATAATGATGGAATGTATAATGCTAGACTTTCATAACCACATAGTCAAGTACTTGTGACAAAACTACAAATATGATTTTTTCAAGGCCTTGTTCCGAGACAATAGTTTGTCTCATGAGACATACCGATGCATCTAGGAGCTATAGCGGGCTCTACCTGTCACATACTGAGTCCAATTCATTCCTCGTATAAAAAGGTTCAAACATAATCTGAACATTCGTATTAAAACTAGCATACAAAATGTCAATATTTTAACCACAAACCATGAATGGAATAAAAATAGCACATCCACAGTCAAACATAATTCATTCAATAAAATATGGATGATTATATCATAATAGATAAACATCAATAGATAATAATTAATGATATTGACATAAATGAAAATAATCATCAAAACTATTTTAGAGAAATATCCTCTTTTTTCTTGAAAACATTTAGAAGTCACACTATTTGTCAAGAATCTGTTAAAAATAGATTTTGGAATCAAAGTGTCCCATAAAACTTTGCAACATTTAAAAGGAGTTTAAATTTTAAAAATTTAATGTTCATATAAATATATATTTAAAACCATTTTTCAAACATGGACATTAATGAAAAAGATTTCGAATAATAAATCATTAAAACATTTAAAATGAAATTTTAGTTAGAGTTCCTAACCAAAAGAGAGAAACTTGCTTACAAATAAATGAGGTAATAAAAACATTATAATATCATGAGAATAAAAGGATTCATTATATAATATTTCAAATTACATTATATACATCATATAAAAGTGATTTGGTGTATAACAACAAAGAAGTCTCAATGGAATGTAAATTGAGATGAAATCACTTATAAATACCATATACTTAGGTTAAGGGTAAATGAAAGACATAATTATGTGTGAAAAATATATATACACTGAATATTATTGGATATTCAATGTAAATCATTTATAGGACATTCACACATATTCTTGTAAAAACTACACCATTGAATTGGCTGTTTAACTCAACAAATGGAGATTGAGTTGATATTACTCTTTTCATGTTCATATAGATGACATGAAAATTTATGAATGGATTGATTATGTGTATAAAACGTATATCCATAGACAGTAGAGTGGAAATTATGACATAAGAAAATGAATAGTGAATCCACGCATAATCTTGGAGTAAAATAATCAGTGAAGTATACATAAAGCCGAATAAGTCGAAATTGAAATTTAAAATTCCCTTATCGATTTGGTAACATGTGAAACATATAACCATGAAAGAAGGATCATAAAATTATGATTAAAATATCCATAAATTAATTTATATTACACAATGAATACAATCTTGGGAAGTACACACACTACAAGCAATAAATAAGTGGTGAAAAATGGAAATCTCACGAAATTAAAAGTGAGATAAGAAACTCCATACATTGAACTTTTTCCTTGGATGAGGGTAGGTTAACCTACTGTATAATGTTGAAATAATTGTTATTAGATTATAAAATAATCATATACATTAATATGATATCATATATGATCTTTAAACATTGCTTTGTTAATAATATCCTAGTATTATCATCGTTTCGAGTGTTAATAGATTCTTTTTTACATTATATTATTTGTTATGTGAGTCATATTTGTTATGTATGGGATGTATATTATTCATATCCAGAATTATATCATGTTTGTAAACATTATTTTTAATCATCAAATGAAATTTAGTCTTGAATGGATACGATGGGGAATGAGTCACATCACTTTCATGGAGACAGTAATCTGTACGTACGCACGAGCGACAATATCATTCTTTTGATATTAAAATAATATATAATTGGATGTTATATCATATATGAAGAATAATTATCATGTTATATTTATTATTTACATCAATTACACATCATTATTATAACCATCAAGATAATAATGTGTTGAATAACAATTACACAACGACGTGGAGACGGTAAGCCGTACGTACGCACATATGGTGAAATGTCATTAAAAGGATGGATAGAAAAATGAATATGGTTGTAACATATTCATAATAACCTCACATTATACAGAATATATAGGAATTTTTATTTTCGAATAGAAATAACAAGGAAAGAGGAAGTGGAAGTAGAAAGGAACTTGAAGGAGATGATGAGATATTTACATCTTCTTCGGGTTCTTCCTTTTGATTTGATCAAAAGGGCTCCATAGGATGGCTTTATTACTAATGGAGGGACACTAGGATGAAAGTAGGACAGTTGAGAGCGTATTTGGATAGATTATTGCTGAGCCAAAAGGCTTTGATTGTGTGAATTTGAGGGAAGGGGGAGTGCCCTTTTATAAGAGTGTTGAGGGGACCTTTGGAAAAGCTCTAAATATTATTTTGTAATAAAATCGATTTCGGTTTATAATGGTTCCAAAATATATTATATAAAGTATAAGGTGGTTATCGGTCAAAAAGAACTCAACCAATAGGTTTTAGACTTGTTTGGGTTACTATATTAACCTTATCTTCTAGATTTAACTCTTAGTTAAATAGTCTGACATTTACCATGTCGCTTTATATTTTTATATTATATGGATAATAAACATACTATATACTTCTAATAGAACCCCATGCGGTTAATTAATGATACACATATAATTATATAAGTCTTCTGACCGAGCCTTAAATTTTTACCAATAGAATATCAATTAAAAATATAATATTTGTTTTTAAAAACTCTTTTATGTCAATTTTGACACTATTTGGTATTTTGATTTTGAGAAATTCATAACAACATTATTACATCAAAAAATATTAATCTAACCAACTCATTTATGTCATATTGACCAATAAAATTAGTGTAATTTATTAAAAGTCTCAAATTACATATATTTGGATATTTATAGTATCAATTAGTTTAATATTTTATTAACTAGGTAGTTACTGCAGCAATTGTTTTCATTAATAAATTTAATTATTTAATGTATAAAAAATAAAAATAAAATAAAATTATGTAGGAAATATTGTTACCTTTCTAATGAATATTTATAGTCGAATTTATCTTATGTGTAACCCAATATTAAAAATGTTTTAGTAATTAAACATTGATTTTCACTCTTTTAACTCTTCTTTGAATTAAATAATAATAAATATCATAATATAATCCAAGTGGACCATATAGGTTCATATTTTATTAATAAGGTTGTTTTTGGAAGAATTATATTTATCCAAAATAATTAGGACATGTGTTAGGGTAATAATAATATCATTTTTACCCTTAATTACCCTATTTACTTTTAACTGTGGTAAATAAAAGTAAAAAGTAACTATTCACCAAAAAATATTTTCATCCTATTGAACCAAATTTTTCATATTTATATCAACCAGGTCTCTAGTATTTTTGAAATTCCACTCACAGAAGCGGTAAAATTATGTTTTATCCAAATTTTCAAATTCTTCTATGCGGTTGGTAAAAGACGGTGAAAAGTTCAATAAATTTTTTTATATCTAAAATTACAATAAATTGAATCCAATTAATTAAATTGAAAATATATAGTCATTATTTATCTATTTTTAACTAAAATAAATTTAAATAAAATAAATAATTATTTAAATAAAAATTCAGTTTTAACATATTACTCAGTGTTTTTCACTATTCATCCAAAATTAAAAGTTTTCATAAACAAACCAAAAATTCACCATAAGATAAGTTTGATTTTTTAAATTCAAAAATGAAGTATATTTTACCAAATTCAAAACCTAGAAATTTCATTTATAAGTTTGAAATTAATTCCCAGTGTCAAAACCAAAAAGCGTATTTTTAAGTAATAATAACTACCAAAAGAATGACATTTCTTTAGGTCCAATTTCAATGTAAAATTACTTCCAATGACCAAAATTGGATTAAATGGTAAAAAGATAATATAATTATAAATCCAAACCATTTATATGTATATTTTGTCACTATAAATGATTTTGATTAAAAATGTTGTTTTCAGTTAAAATATATTATTTTTCACTATTCACCCAAATATGAAAGTTATCCGAAAACACCAAAAATTTATTAAAACTAAATTATTATATCCTGATCCCAAATAAGATGTTTATTTTGTCAAATAAAATTTATAAATTTTTCAAATATTATATTTAAAATGGGTTTTCCATTAAAAGGCGGTAAAATTGCACTTTTTGAAGAATACATCATTTATCTGAAAAAAATGAATTTTTCCTTAAATTATGTTTGAGAATCTCATAATATGGATTCTAAAATTTTTATGGTTATATAAAGTTAAAAATTATCTTAATTCTATTTATAATCGCTTTTGAATGTCTAGTTTGGTATGTCATGCTACGCTTGAACTCGATGTTGCATGTAGTGTAAGTTATTGAATTACTTTGAAGAACTAACATAATATGAAATAATGTGGTGTTACAGTTTTCCCTCAATGAATAAATTGTGTTCTCACAATTTTTAAAATTGGTCTTGGGAATTTTATGGATGGTCCCACATTAGAAAAGGAGTCAATAAAACTATCACTTTAAAAGAAATAAAGAGAAGTACAAAGGTCACCCAAGAAAACCCATACTAGGATTCCATGTATGAAAACATGAATATAGAAGATAAACTAAGTGTCAAGTTCTGCTGGAGAGGGATAGAAAACATGATCAGGAGAAAGTTAACAACTAGAAAACCACAAACTTGTGATGGGACAAACAATCATTAGTTTACTAGTAGGAAAAGTAAACAGACAACATTTTTTTTGTTTTAAGTTAAATTTAATAAATATGAGGAATTTATTAATGAGATTGACTAAGAACATAAAGAGATATAAAATCTTTTTAAGTAGAGTTTGATTCTGTAATAAATTTCTACCAAAAACTCATTTTTCTAAATGATGAGTATTCAAGAAGACTTGGTCACACCGGAAGATCTAGAATAAACTTCTATAGAATCAAATGATCCACAAAGGATAAACTATATATTTACCTTTTATTTAGAGATTAATCAAAACCAAAATGGTTAGTACAATTTCTGATGATCCCCCAAAATGATATTCCTTTATAAAAAGAAACACTAATCTTAATTTCTAAAATTAATCCTTCAATAAACCAAAGTTAAATAAATACGATTCAATAAAAAATTGTCCTTCAAATCCGTGAATATAATCCAAACTAATATTGAAACCCAAAACTTAGAAGAATTTCATTTTTTATTCCTCCATGTTAAATTGTATCTCCAAATGACATCAACTAATCTTAATGTCACATACTTAAAAGTAATTAACCTAATAAAATATTCTCTATTATAGGTTAATCATTCCCATAAATAACCCAAATCACTATAAATACACAATAAAACCATAGATAAAAATCCACCATTACTCTTCAAATTAAATCCCTTAGTATTATATTTTCCTTGGGCATATAGTGTTACCAACAAAGCGAACGTCTTCCAAAAAAACATTTATCACTTAATAACCAAATAATTTCTCTATACTGAGGGTATTCATTTGATAAGACATAAGATACAAAATCAGTATATTATTGATCAATAAAATAATTTAACTAAAAATAATTAGTCACACTGACCAGGGACTTCATGTAGTCTAGTGGTAGGTGATAAATCCCAATCGCACTCAAGTTGTGGGTTTGATTCCCATAGCTTTGTCTGACGCGATGGGTTGTCACACGGTCTGTGTGTAGTCCTTTTTCAAAAACTATATATTATAACATTACCAAAATGAGATAAATTCATAAAAATAATGATAACATAATTTAACCACAAATGTTATCTCATACCATGCATTTGCATCCAAAAATATAATAACTTGTAATTATATCAAACCCAATGATCATATAAAACCAAATGGTTTTTTATAACTATATCCACAAGAGATAAGATAATTCTTTCTCAAATATCATTTTCACATGAAAAACTATAGGGTTAAAAATAAAAGAGAGACTTATTCCAAAGTAACCCCATCATAAATGAGAACTAATTCTTTTAAACATTTCTACAACCATTTATTTCCACATAGCTTCTTCATTGACCAAGAAAATATCCTATAGAACAAGGCATTCACTTTGGTAATGTCCAGGTCCCCTAAATTTATGGAAAATGACTATAAATGGATTCTTGGGAACATTTTTATTTTCGTCCAAAGTACTCTTCATTTTTCCTCGGCAATTCTTCACTTTATGTTCTTCTTTACCACACGTAAAGTATTTCTTTGTTCCATTGATTCACTTTCCTGGGTGTCTCCTTCTACATTTCTTGTATGATGGAAATTGAGTATTATTTTCTCCGTGGTCTCCACTGTTAGAGATCTTATAATTCATCACCTTTCTCTTCTTTGTTGAGTCTGGGAGTTGGTTAATATATATGTTATTGATCATATTTTTGGAAAACTGATTTGGAATAAACACAATATATTTTACACCAATCAAAATTTCATTTTGTTGCTCATTTACACCACTATTCCCACCTTGTACATCATTCTAAAAGTTACTATGACTTCTTTGGAATTCAGTGATTGAATAAAACCAGAAATCATTGTGTAAGTAATAGTAGTCATAAAATCCTTTAGAGAATATCAAGAAACCATATTTTCAATTTGAATCACCTTAGGATTAAACAAGGTCATTTATTCTCATCTTATATTAAAATACTTCAAATTGGTTTGTAAGGAAAATGTAAATTATCCAAATCATACCCCCTGGGAGTGTCGTAACCAAGAGCTCAGCAAGGCCTATTTTAATGCACCAGTTCCCTTTCGAGTCTAGCTCAAAGTGGTGTTTTCGGGTTTTACCCCTTGGTACATCTGTGCCAGAGCCTCCTCTACCTGATCATATCTAGACAGTGATGTTTTTCTTAGAAAACTCATAAAATCTCTAGAATACAAAAATTTTAGGAAGTTCTTTTATATTAATCCTCAAAGTCCATCTTAGGTCTATGTGATCAAATATGAGTTTATCTAAATCTAGTTTCCAAAGTTTGTCCTAAAAATCCTATGATACCAACTGTAACTCCAAGACCCCAGAGGCATAGAGTTGGTGATTTATTACATATCATTGGCATGATCATAAAATATCATGTCTCGAAAGACCAATTAGTTTAGTAGCGTTAGAAGTAAAATATACATTCACAAGGTTTATATTACATCATAAAATGGAAAACTACGACAAAATTGTTTCCATAAAAAACACTGAGATCCTATAGACTATCCTTGCAGGTCAGTCATAATATACATCATTGCATCCAAGAAAAAATAAAACATAGAAATGGGTGAGCTCAGATGCTCAGTAAGGATAACATTATGACGAAAACTTTAATAAATAAGCATAAACATTTAAGGTAGCGTATAAGACTAAAACAAAAGCCTTTTAAACATGAACGTCAGCATAATATGGAAATGATAAAATCAAATAATTCCATTTATTTATTCACATGGATATTCTACTAGTCAAATAATCACATTCAATTTCAATAGCCACTTTCATAATGATGGAATGCATAATGCTAGACTTTTATAACCACATAGTCAAGGCCTTGTGCGAAGACTACATATAAGATTTTGTCAAGGCCTTGTGCCAAGACAATATATTGTCTCATTAGACCTACTAATGCATTTAGGAACTTTAGCAATATCCACCCATCAAATACACAGTCCAATGCATTCCTCAATTGAAAAGGTTCAAAAATAATATGAACATTCGTATTAAAACTATCATACAAAATGTCAATATTTTAAGTTCAAACCATGAATGGTATAAAAATATCACTTCAAAATTCAAACATAATTAATTTAATACAATTTTTAAGATTATATTATAATATATCAACATAAATAGATAATAATGAATGATATTGACATAGATGAAAATAATCATCAAAGCTATTTGAGAGAAATATCCCCCTTTTCATGAAAACATTTAAAAGTCACACTATTTGTCTACAAGCCGTTTAAAAATATTTTTTTGAATAAAAGAGTTACATACCACTTTGGAACATTAAAAAGTGGTTTTAAATTTAAAAATTTACTGTTCATATAAATAAATATTTAAAACCATGTTTAAAACATTGACATTAATGAAAAATATTTTGAATAATAAATATTTATTACGTTTAAAATGTTATTTTAGTTAGAGTTCCTAACCAAAATAAAGACACTTGAATAGAAATAATTTAGGTAATAAAAAAATTATAATATCACAATAATAAAGGTATTCATGATATACTATGTCAAAGTACATTATATACAACATATAAAAGTGATTTTGTGTATAACAACAAAGAAGTCTCAATGGAATGTAAATTGAGATGAAATCTCTTATAAAAGACCATATCCTTAGGTTAAGGGTAAATGAACGACATAATTATTTGTGAAAAATATAAATACACTCAATATGATTGGATATTTGGTGTATATTAATCAGAGGACAGTCACACATATTCGTGTAAAAACAACTCCAATGAATTGGATGTTTAACTCAACAAATGGACATTGAGTTAATATTACTCTTATCAAGTTCATATAGGTGACTTGAAAATTTATCAATGGATTTATTATGTGTATAAAAAGTATACCCAAATAAAGGGGAGTGGAAATTATGACATAAGAAAATAAATTTTGATTCCACACATAATCTTGGAGTAAAATAATCAATGAAGTATGCGTAATGACAAATGAGTGGAAATTGAATTTTCAAATTTCCTTATTGATTTGGTAACTTACGAAACATAAAACCACGAAATAAGGATCATACAATGATAATGTAAATATCCATAAATTAATGTATATTACACCATGAATACAATCATGTGAATTACACACACCACATGCAATAAATAATTGGTGAAAATGGAAATCTCACGGAATTAAAAGTGAGATAAGACACCCCTTACATTTTACATTTCCCATGGTTGAGGGTAAGTTAACCTCATGTATAATTGTGAAATAATTGTTATTAAATTATAAAATATTCATATAAATTAATATGATATCGTATATGATCTTTTAACATTGCTTTGTTAATAATATCTTAGTATTATCTTCGTTTCAGGTGTTAACAGATTCGTTTTACTTTATATTCGTTGTTATGTGAGTTATATTTTTTATGTATAGGATGTATCATATTAAAATCCTGAATTATATCATGTCTCTAAACATTTTTTTTAATCATAAAATGAAATTTAGTCTTGAATGGATACTATGGGGATTGAGTCTTATAGCGTTCATGGAGACGGTAATCCGTACGTACGTACGAGCGAAAATATCATTTTTTTGATATTAAAATAATATATAATTGGATGGTATATCACATATAAAGAATCCTTATCATGTTATATTTATTATTTATATCAATTATACATCATTATTATACCCATCCAAATAATAATGTGTTGAATAACAATTATACCACGACGCGGAGAAGGTAAGCCGTACGTACGCATATATAGTGACATGTCATTCAAAGGATGGATAGAATAATGTATATGGTTGTAAAAAATTCATAAAAACATTACATTATATAGAATATATTGTAATTGTTATTTTTGAATGGAAACAACAATGAAAGAGGAAGTGGAAGAAGTAAGGAAGTTGAAGGAGATGATGAGATATATACCTCTTCTTCTGGTTCTTCCATTTGATTTGACCAAAATGGATCCTTAGGTTGGATATATGACTAATGGATGGCCTCTAGGATGAAGGGAGGATAGTTTATAGTTTATTTGGGCATAGTTCGGCCGATCCAAAAGGCTTTGATGGTGTGAATTTGAGGGAAGGGGGAGTGCCCTTTTATATGAGGGGTGAGGGGCAACTTAGAAAAAACTAGAAATATTATTTTATAATTAAATAAATTTAGATTTCTAATGGCTCCAAAATAGATTATTTAAAGTATAAGGTGGGTATGGGTCGCCAACCACTCAACAAATAGGTTTTACACAGGTTTTGGTTACTATATTAACCTTATCTTTAATATTTAACTCTAAGTTAAATAGTTTGACATTACCATGTCTATTTATATTTTTATATTATATGGCTAATAATCATACTATATACTTCTATGTGAACCCCATGCGGTTCATTAATGATACACATATCATTATATGAGTCTTTTTACTTATCCTTAGATTTTTAGGAATAGAATATCAATTAATAATATAATATTTGTTTTTATAAACTCTTTTATGTCAATTTTGACACTATTTGGTATTTTGTTTTTCAAAAATTCATAAATACATTATTACATACAAAATAATTCAAATAAGCAACCCAAATATGTCATATTAACCTATAAAATTGGTGGAATTTATTAAAAATCTCAAATTATATTTATTTGGATATTTATAGTATCAATTAGTTTAATATTTCATTAATTAGTTAGTTACTGGATCATTTTTTCACTAATAATTTTAGTTATTTAATGTCTAAAAAATATTAATAAAATACCATTATGTAGGAAATAGTTTTATCTTTCTAATTAATAATTATAGTCGAATTTATCTTATTTTTAACCCAATACTAAAAATGTTTTAGTTATTAAACATTGATTTTCACTATTTTAACACTGCTTTGAATTAAATAATAATAAATGTCCTAATCTAATCCAAGTCGACCAAAGAGGTTCATATTTTATTACTAAGGATGTTTTTTGGTCGAATTATATTTATCCAATAGAATTAGGACATGTTTTAGGGTAATAATAATATCATTTTTACCCTTAATTACCCTATTTACTTTTAGCTGTGGTAAATAAAAGTAAAAAGTTACTATTCACCAAAAATTATTTTCATCTTATTGAACCACATTTTTCATACTGATATCAATTGTGTCCCTCAGATTTTTGAAATTCCACTCACAGAAGCGGTAAAATTATGTTTTATGTGAATTTGCAAATTCTCCTATGTGGTGGGTAAAAGACGTTGAAAAGTTCAATGAATTTTTTATATATCTAAAATTATTATAAATTGACTCCAATGAATTACATTGAACTTATATAGTTATTATTTATCTATTTTGACCTAAAATAAATTGAAATAAAATTAATAATTATTTAACTAAAAATTTAGTTTTAAAGTATATCTTAGTCTTTTTCACTATTCATAAATAATTAAATGTTTTCAGAAACATACCAAAAATTTTCCCTAAGATAATTTTGATTTTTGAAAATAAAAAATGAATTCTATTTTACCAAATTCAAAACATAGAAATTTCATTTATTAGTTTAAAATTAATTCCCGTTGTCAAAACCAAAAAGCGTATTTTTATGAAATAATAACTACCAAAAGATTGAAATTTCTTTATGTGCAATTTCAAAGGGAATTTTCATCAAATTACCAAAATTGGATTAAATGGTAAAAATATTATCTAATTATACATCCAAACCATTAATTTTTATAGTTGAACACTATATATTATTTTGATTAAAAAAGTTGTTTTCAGTTAAAATATATTATTTTTCACTATTCACCAAAATATGAAATTTATCAGAAATACGCCAAAAATTTATTGAAACTAAATTCTTATGTCTCGATCCAAAATAAGAAGTTTATTTTTTTCAAATTTAATATATAAATGTTTCAAATATTGTATTTAAAATGGGTTCGCCATTAAAAGGAGGTAAAATTTCATTTTTTGAAAAATACTTCATTTATCTGAAAAAAATGAATTTGTTCTTATATTATGTCTAAGAAAATCATAATATGGATTCTCTAATTTTAAGGGTTATATAAAGTTCAAAATTCTGTTAATACAATTCATAACTGCTTTTGAACGTCTAGTTTGGTAAGTTGTGGTGCGCTTTAACTCGATGTTGCGTGTAGTGTAAGTTATTGAATTACATTGAAGAACTAATGTACTATGAAATAATGGGGTGTTACAGATATTATGAAGGGTTTAAACATGAATTAAATTCATTCAATGACATGATAATTTTTCATTTTGTTGATTCCCATTAACATGAAACCTGTTAAATGTTCTCAGTTACCTATTTCAGGACCTTTTTGAGGGATTGCTCTCATCGGGCCTGATGCTTCAAAGACTTACTCAAGGCCGGATCTTGTTGAGAGTTCCACATTTTTTGGGTAGGGACATCATTTTACTACTATCTTTTGGTACTGAAGTTATATGATGTTAATTCTATCAAATTATGATGGGCAGAGATAGGGGTGAAGTTTGGACAACCATGTTCTCCCCATCCCCGAATATGAACACCATACATGACATTGCTAATAATACAATGAAACTTGTGAAGCACTTGGAGGGAGGCTAACCTATGGTCTTTATTTTACGTTTCAAATTGTGGCCACTATGTATACAGAAGGGCTTCTTGGTCAATTTTATATTTAATCTCTCCCAGGATATTAACATGGACTATGTACCCATTATAGGGAAATTATTTTTCATTTAATACAATGAAACTTGAGGATAAGAGAATGAAGGTTGTGAAGCGCATAGAGGCAGGCCATCACGAGGTCTTTATTTTACCATTCTAATTGTGGCCACCATGCAAACAGAAGGTCATCATGGTTGATTTGATGGTAAAGCTCTCCCAAGATGTTAACATGGTATATGTAACCATTGTAGGGAAAAGACATTTCTTTCATCCAGTGGAGAGATGTATATAAATTAATTTGAATGTTATGTATACTTTTTTTACAACCCTTTTGGTATGTTGCACTGATAAGTGGTTGTGGGGAAATACATCACAATTATTTCATCCCTTGTGAGTTGTCTTCTCATAAGTAGTGCAACTTGTTTTCATTCCACCAGTGAATCTTCTTCTTGATCCAACCAATTTGACTTCTCATTAATGATTTCATTCTAAGCAATAGTGTTAGTGAGAGTCTTATTGTAATTTTAATGTTGTGGGTGAATTTCAAAATATGAGCATGGCCCCAGGCCATCATCTGGGTGAGAACAAATATCTGGTCATGGATAGATTATTCCAAACATCGTACTCCATTTTTGAAAGTGGCTCAGCATATGATGGTTTTCTCGTATTCGACCTAATGAGGGGAGGACCTTCTTACTGGTGTGAATTTGGATTGTGGGGAGTACCTTCATAGTTAGTGTCGTGATGGGGAGGGATACTACCACAGCTTACTATCTGGTCATATAGTGAATTTATGTGGAATATTTCATGGGGAAGACCATTAGGGAATACCAACGTAATGGGAGTACCATCTTATTGCATGCATCGTTGAGGGGATGAACTTCAAAATTACTGCTATTATAGTGAGGCAAACCGTCATCATTCTGTCCATAAGAAGAGTATCTATAGTTTACACTATAGGGAGGGATTTTAGGATTTACTTCAATGAGCATAGGTCCTTCTCTTTTATTAATGTCACTATGGGGAGGACCTATGTAGGGATCACTGTCAATGCAAGGACAACCTTCACAACATGACGTCTGACTACAAGGAGAATCATATAAACAACATATACCTTATGGAGGACCATCAGGGAGGACTATAGTAAGGGGAGGTCCTTTCTTCCCTATGAACATCCTGTCCAGTGGAGAGATACCCTTACATGATTCATTAGATAAGCACTCAAGATCGATCATTTCGGGACCACAGTGTAAGCCCCCATGGGTGCTCTATGGAGGGCCTTCAGAGCTATTGGTAGAAAAATTGTTGGGAGTAAATTCACTAATACTATTGTCACTTCCATAACATGGTAGTGGACTGAAAGTATCATGATCCTCAATTAAACAAAGTTTTTCAATGCCAAAAATCCCAACATCTAGAATAGTTGAATACTGAATGTTCTCTCTATTTTCTGATTTCTTTTGGGGACATTCATTTTCGTGCTCCCTCTTACTGGAATCTAGGGCCACCTATTATTAGTAACATCATTCATGATTCTATCCTTGTCTAATTGGTTCACATGATGTAATCAGGATATAAAAACGAACATATTGAGTTCTGGTAGAGATATATGCCTCCCCTACAGTGGACACCATGTTGGACTGGTGTCCCCCAGTTGGAATGGATATTTGATTCTAACTAGGTGGTCCTTCTATCAGAGAATATTGTTTTCGACCCTCTTGGACTGGAGCATGTATGCCACTCTACTTTGAAGTGATTATCTGATTTGGTGGATATATCACCCCCCTCGGGGAGATAGAGTCATGGGCCCAACTCTTAACTTATTCTTTTGATTAAATGAAGTATGGACATGTATGGAGGATATAGTCAAGAATCAACGTCTGATCCTCCATCATATCTAGGATGTTCTGAGATACATATTTTTCTTGAATGGGTATGAATTTTCATTCCGATGTTGTGGAAAAGGTTTGTGCTTGCTCCGGTCCTCCATGGGTTGCTAGTGGGTACTGACGATTCTCTTTTATCTGAGAAGAGGAACCAGTCTTCCTCTGACTATTTTCCATGGTTTCCAACACTTTTATCTTGTGGGATTGGTATTTGTAAGTGGTAATTTTCATCTACTCGTTTTTCTATTTCTTTTTCTCCTGATCTTGATTTACATCAGTTGTAATTTCACCATGCTCATATTTAATTACCACCATATTTGGCTAGTGGGCATGGTATTTGTGAGATAAAAATTGGGTCTATTAATTTGTCGTTATGCTATTATCATGGGATTGATTTTCATACACATGAATTTGACTATTCACATATTTATTTCCACCATATTTGGATGGTGGGCTTCATATGTGATGGAAGTTTTGTATGAATTCCCCAAAATTGCCTCCATATTTAGATAGCGAGGTTGTTTTGCATCATTAGGGATTTTTGTTGGCATGGAGATTGGTGTCATATTATTTGGGTGACAAAATTCTTGTGCATTGTAAATTTCATGCATCTTTCTATAATTTCCTGCTCTGTTGGTGTGGTGGGACTAGCAAGAATTGGTGGGAATGTGTGTTTGCTCATATTGTTCCACCTTAATTCCATGGTGTGATTCAGTAGAATGGGAAGAATTGTATACATGTCTGTTATGTGCGTCCACATTTGTGTGGTGGAACTCCTCATAGGGATCCATGGTGATAACATGTTTCAAATTATGCATTTTCTTCCCTCACCAGACACCTTTGGGGGTCCACGTCCATTGGACTTTAGCAGGTTCCCTCATTATGGGATCTTATTCAACATGAGGATATTAGGTTGTACACCGCATATGGTGATGTCCCCCAGTAAGAGCCATTTCATTAGGTTCTTGTGCATCTAGGACGAATTAATTGATGTTGACATCAACCGCCTCCCTAGGATATGGGAGGAACTTGTTATCATGCATTGTAGAAAGAATCCCGAAGTTGTTGGAGGTGGCCAGTGGGCTATCCTCTGCTGTATCTTCATATGCAGATGAAAAGGAAGCTGGAGAGATTTCCCCAAAAATTAATCCTTTTCACAGCTCTTAATGGGGACATTTTATAAAGTTCCAAGGAGGCATTATCTATTGGAACATGACACCTTTTTCAGAAGTCCATGAAGGGATCATCTGCCCTGCAGACAAGTTGATCAACTAAGGCTTCTGGTGTAGCTGTCTGCAGCAAAAAAAATCACTGCATTAATTCCACGAATGATGTGGTTCGCAGGGTGTTATCATCTTTTACTCATCTGTGAAATGATCAGCCCCAGCAAATGGTTTTTGTGGGTTTACCTTTCCATAATTGTTTCTCCAACAATGTGGTTCACAAGTGGAATTTCATTTGATTTATTCCTCCAACAATGTGGATCATAGTTGACTAATGCATTTCCTCACCGATTATGCAAACTACATAGTTCCCTGGAAAATGCTTCAAGGTACAACATTTTACGGACCTCTCGTGTGTCACTCTATTCACGATCAGTTCCTTTCATAGACTATTCAAAGTAACCAGTATGTAGAGTAGTTTTGATCTACTTATAAATATTATTTCTTCATTATTTCCCTCCAAATTCCATCCCCACATGAATCCCATTCCACTAACAATTTTATGGGAGTGTTTTCAATCCTTTTGAGGATTTATCGGGACCATAAATATGCAATAAAAGAAAATATTATGTTTAATTTTGGGTTTTTTAATGTAATGAACCCTCTAAGTATATATCATGTTTACAAAGACTACTAAAATATTCAGTACTTTGGGGTGTGATTCTTTATATATATTTCCATTGTAATAATGTGACCACCAAATATGGATAACTAACGTTAAAGTATTTATATTTGGTTACATAAGATGTTTAGTAGACCAAATGTGAAATTTATTTAAGAAAAAATAGATTAGGGAACCTGAAAATATGATTGACCATGACGATAAGTGTAGAGGAATATCCTATAGTTTTAGTAAGAAATCGATGATGTTGTTTTTGATTATAATAATCCCATGTGTGGACTCTAAAAGTGCATATGGATTTAGAACAATTGTACCTAGGGTTAATAACTCTAAAATGTATGCATCGGGATTTGACGTGATTTCTATTAGGAATGTTACAGTGGGACCTATTAAACACCTTTTTTGGAACTCCCTGAGGGTATTCCTCTGTTAATTAAACTTTTTTCCAAACAATTATAAGGGATTGGAAAAAATTTCTATTACTTGAAATCATTCCCAAAGAAACCATGTTTATTATTATGAGAGTTATTATTGATAAATTTGTTAATTTATGTAAAGTGGTTCACATGTTATAGGATTATATATTATGTTTCATAATGATATGATTTTATCTAGTAGATGAAACTTTTTAGAAATGTCACCCATTTGACAGTATGAATACCTTATCAATTCACATACTACATGTAGGGTATTCCCTTATAGGAGAGATAATGAATGTAGAGGCGAATCTTCAGTTGGAACTGATCAAATTATAACCAAATTGGTGTATATGATTTTATTTAATACCAATAACATTTTTTATATGGAGTAGAATGATGATCCACAACATGGTGAATCAATGTTAGACTGATTTATTATAAAGACCCCAAATTTTTTTACATTAATATTAAATATCTCAAAAGAAATATTCAATAAATTGTATAAAAACATTCATGAGCACCGTATAATTTTACAGTCTATGTATACTAGATACCCAATCCTCTTATTACATGAAAAATATTAAACATCTACCATAATGATCTCCCATACTGTACAATTTTTATACATACCCTACATAAAACCTTTCATAATATAATGGGGACATTAAATAAAAGATAGGGTGATATTAGATGCCTAGTCAAGGTAAACATGAGATATATCAACTGATGATCATATTCAAGTTTATGACATGTGTAAGGTCATGATATCATAAATTAAAAAGTTCATACACAATTTATCATAGGTCAAAAAATGAGCCATTGAATAAATTTCAACATTTAATAAGTTATGAATCAGGATGGAATCAAAGAAAATAATCAAGGATAGAATAAAATTCATATAAGTTATGGTATTGGGACCTAAGATTATAAATTTTTAAATATTTATAAATAATAATTATGGTATCTCATTAAGGTAATGACATGGAATCATTCTCTTTCATAAATTTATTCACATGAAAGTAGTTCCACTCACAATCTCAAGGTCATGCAACCTAGGTCCATGAATTAAACTATGACATGATGTCTAGACCAAAAAATAAAAATATAGAAATAAATGCCAATTCCATGAATAAACTTATAGACATGAAAAACATGTCCATGCATAGAATTGTAAAAATGAAATTAGGTTCATTCATAATGTTTTTACCGCATGAGTTATTAATATTTACCAAATGAATTAGAGTGATATATATGTCCCATTGGTTAGGTAACTAAAATCATAAATATGTGTTCCACAAGATTATAAAACATTCAGCATCTCAAAACACATGAAATGAACCAAATTTATTCATTGAAATATCCACTGAAAAAGAGAATGAATTTAATCAAAATATTATTATCATAAATTTAAATAATCCAGAAAAAGAATATGGATGATATCTTTGTTCTATATCCCCATTAACTCTTATTTATCATCAATTTATTTCTTTATAGATGTGAAACTTATTTTTAAATATTACTTAGTGTAATTCTTTAAGTAAATTCATTTTCCATTATAAAATATCTTCTCTATTTAAAATTATGTAGACTTATAAATGAAATAATTTTCATGGAAAATAAATTCATAAAAATGTAAATGATGTTTAAAATAATTAATGTATCATGACTATGTAAATATAAATTTAGTCCATATATGTCAAAAAATAGTCCTTCATTATTTTTTTGGAAAAGTCACAAAGTACCTCATTTAGAAATCAATAAAAATATTCCCCTCAAACAATGTATAAAAAATAAAACATTGGTAGAAAATATTTCAAAGAATTGTATGGGAATAGTAAACAAATTTAAAATATTTAAAAAAATATGTATATGGAAGAGAAATATTCTCTAGGATGGACATGAACATAATCAATCCTTACTAATTATGAGATTGTGAGGTAAACCATTTTCAAATTGATGAAATTTGAATCATATGCCCCATTAAATAAATAAACATAAATAGATATATGTAGATATATATATCACATATTTTTTATGATATGAATTATAAAATACATTCATGGGTAGTATATACACCACAGAAAATGAACCTGTAGTGTAAAAGGAATGTATCTCACCAAAATAAATGTGAGATGAAAATCCATCACCATCGGTCCTACGTACTTTGAATCTTCTTTAATCTAATGTATACAAAATTTAATTTTATGCTAAATATATACCAGAATAATTTAAATAATTATTATATCATATGTATTCATTATATATATATTTAAATTCATCCACACTGAGAAATATGGAAAATGAATGACACCATTCATGGAGAGATATGTCTGTATGTATAGATAAAAATTTTATTCACCTTTTGATGGATGATACAAAAGAAAGGTAAATAAAAATAAACCTTTTAAGAATCATTATTATTTTATCTATGTGATATAATTTCATTATTTTCATCCTTTTTACCATCCAATAAAATTAAAATAAAAAAACAATCACATCACTTCATGGATATTGTAGTATACACAATTTCAAGAGAGTCGTTATCTTTTTACAACAGTTTGGAAGGTAAGATGTTTGATTTGATATTATAATATATAAAGTATAATAATTTTTCAAATATAAAATATCAATATTAAAGTCTTCATAACACCCACCCATAAAATATTGTGACGAAAAATGATTTATATCACTATGTCGACATGGTATGTTGTACGTTTGTGCGAGATATACTTTGAATTCTTGTTCGAGTATTAGTTAGTAAGATTAAATATTTTTAGAGTTGGTTGATTTAGATATCCTCTAAAGGGATCTGGGGTTGCTATTTTTTAAAGACCAACAACTAAGAATTTTGAACAAGTAAGTTGAGAATAAAAGTTTTTAGAGAATGGTTAATCTATAAGGTACAAGGTTGTGTAATGAAGTGAGGGAGAGGATCCCCTTTATAATTCAAGTGAGTGTCACTTTGGGAATTTCCCAAAATATTAAAATATAATAATACTATTTTAAATCCAAATGATTCAAAATACCTATATATTCCAAGGGGATGACATTTTTGACCAAATATTATCCCCTTTATCATTATTTATCATTTTTAAAATTTTTATATTTTTTAATAAAATATTATTTTCATAAAATATCATTATTGATAATTTTGACATACTAATTAATTTTTACTTAATAAAAATATGAAAAATAATATTTTAATATATTTTTATAATGTCATTTTCATCTGTAAAATTAGTGTATCCCATTAAATATCTTATATTAGAGTTAGTTTTATATTGTTAGTATCATTTTTTTTATTTTTCAATTAATTGAATAATTACTATGTCATCATTGCATATGATGTTAATGTAATTATTTATTCTATAGAAATTACAAACAATTACCATGATGAAGATAAGTACTTTATCATTCAAAATAATATGTATATTTAAGCTTTTAATATAGATAAACCAATGTTAAAACTATTTTAGTTATTAAAAAAAAGAGGCTGACATGTGTTTATTTTCGTGAAATAATATATAAAAAATGTTATAATCTCATACATGTGGCCCTAAATGATCAAAAATTAGATTTTTTTCAGGTTATCAATGAAATTTACAATCCAATAATATTTATTAATGTTTGGAGTTATTTTAATAGTTCTTATAATTTTATTTTTTACCTTTAAATTTTTTTTAGCTTTTACTATGGTAACAAAAATTACAAAGATTAGTATTCACATTGAAAAAAAAATCTAAAATTTTAATAAATATGAAATTTCTGATTAAAAATAAGGAAATAATTTTAAAAAATTCAACACACAAAATAAGAATAATTTAACTTAAAATGAAATAGAAAAATACAACGATTAACGGTTTTACGAAAAAATTTCATTTTAAATATAAAATGTTAGTATAAAAGATGCCATTATAAAATCCATTTAAGCCCCAAAAGTTAATTATTTTATTTAAAAAGTACGTAATGAAATTTTAATACTAACCAAAATCTGATTTTAAATTTTAAATACATTTAAATTAAAACACGGTTTTCAATAAATATAGTATTAGCACTCATTTTTGAAAATTAAATATTTTAGGAAAAAGCCCAAAAAAATTCCTAAGATAATTTTTTAATGTTGAATTAAGAAATTAAAATAAATTTTTCAAATGAATTCCCAAAAAATTCATATATTAATTATAATATCAACTCATAGGAGAAAAATGTTTTGGGGAAAACATATTTTAAAAGAATAAAATTAAATTACTAAAACAATTAAATTATTATATACTAAGAATTTATCAATGTATTTATACAAATTAGAATATATATATATATATATATATCAAATATTAATTAATAATATTCATACACAAAAAATTAATGGATAGGTCGATGACATTAAATGTTAATATATTAATAGTGTACCACGGTTTGTTTAAACTCTTTGTTTCATGTAATGATATCCAATGAAGAACTAAAATAAAATAATTAAAAATTTTATAAAATATTAGGGTGTTATTTTTTACCACCTTTAATATAATTTATCTTTGGAATTTGAACATGTTCTCTGTAACTAATGGATTTACATTTGATAATTCATTTTTAGAAACATGCATTACAGAATGGTTTAACAGAACCTTTTACTAAAAAAAGAGGAACATATTTATGAAGGTCATCTCTAATTATACATGTTATGCATCCAAATAGAAAAAAATTTGTGGGATGTGAAATTATGGACATGGAGAAAAGTTATATCTATTTATCATTGATCACAAGAAATGGAATGACACTAATAATGTTAGTACTCACAAAACCATAAACAAATATGGGGAGAACAGCATCAATTCCTAAAAATTAATGGCTATAGGAAAACCCTTTTTTATTAAGTTTCTTTTCCATGATTTGAGACATTACGTTACCATATTTAATAGGAAGATAAATAAATATACTTACCTGAAAAGAACAATTTCACCCTTTAATCAATTTCCACAAAAATCTCACCTTTTTTCTCCAAAAAAGAATAGTCGAAATGAATAATTATTCCCTCAATCACTAAGATCAAATTATAAATGATCATATAATCCTATGATGGATAACAGTCCACCCCTCTTATCTTTAGGTTGTAACAAACAAAATTGGTTAGAAAAAGTTATGCAATATTGAAAATACATTCATATCTAAAATATCAACAACAATACCCAATGTTCAACTTAATCCAATCCATAATTAGTCAATCAAAAATATCATACGAAATATGTCTTAGAAAATTAAAACCCAATTTTTTTGAAATAAATTCACCAAGATACTAAAATAAACTTACCATTAACACAAAAAAAATCTCCTCATTTCACATACCTAATATGTGAACACCATGGCCATATATTATCTGTATATACAGTAATAAAACATTATAATAAAACCACAATGAAAGAATGAATGCTCTTAACAATTAAAATTATCTATTTTATTCAAATAAAACCACAAACTATTGAATATATTCCTTAAATCCAAATTGAAATATAAATTCTAAAAGATGACTTAAATCACTACCCATTTCAAGGTTACTAATATTATTCCATTAGTTTAAATTATCTATTTATCCCAACCAAACATTCTTAATTGTAAATTAGAACCATATTTGGTGTTATCTTTCCCTCAATCATGTGTTTTCCAAAAAATATCATCCTTCCACTAACTAAATTTGATTGGTTACTAGTACTATTAAACATATAATTTCGATTTCTTAAAGTAAAACATCTGAGGAACAATGGATTTATGATTCATGATTTTATAATCAATAATATTATTTGTAATAAAACTTATCAACATAATTATGATATCCCAATACATATGAATTTGAATCATTCCACTCCTTTATTATTTAGTAATAAAAAGATCTATTATCTTATTCCTTAATACTATTTATTTTCATATGTCACTCATAATATATTTATCATCAATAGAAAAATAATTACACATAAAACCTTGATGATACTTTTCTTGAGATTTCCCCCTTGGGAATAAACATCTTGCATGCCCATAATATACAAATTTAAAACATTAATCCATTAATTATAGCATATTAAAACAATTCTTACAATATATTGAGTAATCATAAACATTAAATTATACTTAGAAATAAATTTATTTATATCCGTATTTTTCACACCCACAACATATTCTTATTACTTCAAGTAATTATCCTCCATTCTACTTCTAACATTCTTGACATGATGAAGATTGGATTTTCTTTCCTCTATCATCATAATGAATCTCCATTATCCTCTTTTTTGGTTTATTAGTAATATCACTTAGTTTTATATTGTTGATTATACTATGTGATTGATGATTTGGCATAATAATAAGCTTTATATTTACAAATACCATTTTATTTTGTTTCCTAATAAGAAAATCATTCCATTTTTCATTAAAATGACCATTAATATGAATCCTCCTAGTTACCACTAATATCTAAAACCAATATCGTAGTGTGATAAACAATAATCCGAGTGGGAAAAAGTATAATAATTTACTTGATGCCTATATCATGATACTTTATTTTAATATTATTACACATTTGGTCTAACATAGGTCATTCATAATTGTCATCTATTCATATCCTTCATATTTTTTTAATGAAACTATATATTAACACAAATCATATTCTCCCAGATTGTTAAACCAAGTGTGAAATAATGTCTGTTGTTGTGTACCCGGTGATGATAAATTCTAGATCAATGTTCCTTTTTGAGGTTATTCCCCCAAGGTATAGTTATTCTAGAGACACATCCTCATGTATTATCCATGTAGGAACATAATTACATTGAAAATTATATAATATCATTCTTACAAAAACATTACGATGTTATCTTATACAAATTCTTATCCCCATGAGTATTCCAAACTTTTTTCTATCAATAATGTCTAAATGTTGACCAAACCATAATCAAATAAAAACTATAATGACTTATGTTTTTCATACATAAATATTATATCTTAATAGAATAATATTCAATAAGTTGTTCAAAAAACAGTTCTCCAAGAGCATATCAGGTTAGTGTCTTTAGAGACTAGATAAAATCCGCTTACTTCATGAATGATATTAAATAAATCCCATAAATATCTCCATCTTTAGTAATCTTCATAGATATACCCAACATAAATCCATTATTCATAACATGGGGAATGGAAATATAAGAAATGGAAAGAACAGAAGCTCTATAAGGGTAAACATGAGAAATGTCAATCGATGATCATATTAAAGAATAAGATGAGAAAAAATGTATGACATCAAAACATACAAAGTTCATACTCAATCTATCATGGATCATAAACAAGTGTAATAGTCTAAAGCTTAAAAGTTCAGAAGACATAAACCATTTCGGAATCAAATAAAACAAATACATGTGTTAATAAAACTGATATAATACAAGGAATTTTATAATGAACTTATAAAGTAGAGAACATATATAAAAAGAAATAGGTTAACTTATTTGGTTAATTACATGGATTAAGTACCATGCGTAAATTTTTGTACTTGTGACCAGGTCCACTCTATATTATGGGGACATGAATTCCATTTACATGAATAAAATTACTGATAAGAAATCTTTGTCGATGCATATCATTTGGAAAGGAAATCCCAGACTATTAATAAACATATGAAAATGACAATAAAATCCATGCATAAAATTGAAATCATGAAATCAGGTTCATAGAAATAATTATTACCTCATGAGATATCTCTATTTTCCCATTTCATTAAGGAGGATATAAGTCTCACCCATCATAAAAATAAAATCATAAAAACGTGTGAAATAATATCATCAGATAATCATTATCTCAAAACTAATTAAAGGAGAAGAATATCATCAAAGTATAACCCTTGAAAATGTTAATATGTTTCATAAAAATCTTGTTCTTCATAAATATAAACCATCTATAAAATGAATAAGGATAGTATCCTTGGACCATAACCCTGTTAAAACTTTGGTATCATAAAACGATGTATATTATAAGCATAGTTTATTTTAAAAGATCAATAGGAATAATTTTTGAGGTATATAAAACTTCTGTTTTAAAAGTGATTCTCTTTTTAAAAATATATGCATTAAAAAATTGAAAATATTTTCTCTAAAAATAAAATTTTAAATGATAACATGAAGAATAAAATCATTACGTCATCATGAATGTGGAAAAACATACTCATGAATTATAATTTAAATATACCTTACATTTTATTATAGTAAATTTCACAAAGTGTATCTTTTTAAAAATAAAAAATATTCATTTTTAACCATTTTGTAAAATTTAAAAAGAGGGTAAATTTTATATTGAACTATTGTAAGAGAATAACAATAAACTTTATGAATTTTTTTTATAAAATTTGGACATGGAATAAATATATTACATTGAATTATATTTAATCTCTAGTATGAAAAATTTAAATTTATTATAAATATAAAATATAATAATTTAAATTATTATTATATCTTATGGATTCCTTATACATATATATTTAAATTTTTTATAATGATAGTGATAGAAAATTAATTACACTATTAATAGAGATGATGGGAAATAAATACGCATGAACTTTGTATTCAATTTTTGAATGATGGAACAAAATAAATTAAATAATTATTCACCCTTCCAAAATAAATTTATATCATTTATATTATATATTATATCCATATCCATACTCTTTAATATCAATATACAATACACATTAAAACAAATAAAATCTCTTCGTAGAGTTGGTAGCCGATATGAACATACAATTTATGTTACTATTTTCCAAAGGTTTGGAAGTTAAGAAGGTGAATATGATATTTTAATTTAACAAGTATAATAATTTTACAAATATCAAATATAAATATTAAAATCATTACAATTCCCATCTGTAAAATATTATGTTGAAAAACGAATTATATCACTATGCGGAGATGGTAATCTGTATATATGTATGAGCCATACATTCAATTCATGTTTGATGGGAAATAGGATGTATAGTTGTGTTTTCATAAGAAAAATAAAATTTAAGAATACCTAGATTACTGAATTTATTCTTTTATGTAAAACATAATACATTTCATAGTGGTAAAAAATATAAAAAATTAAAGTTATTATTTAGGGGGATTATGTCTTCTCCCAAATTATTCATTTGGGTCTCTAATAATGGGACCAAGGGTTGGTCTATTTGAAATACCAGAAGCTCCAATATGAGCCTATAGTAGTTTAAAAACTAATTTGGTTGGGTATGGTTGATCTAGAATGATCAATTTGTTGTAAATAAGTGAGTGATCATTTTATAAATATGGTGAAGGTCACTTTTGGGATTTCTCAAATGATTAAATTATAATACGGCTATTATACATCCAATTGTATCAAAATGGCCTATAAATTCATAAGAGATGACATTATATACCATATAATATTTCTTTTTTATTTATTATTATTTTCAAAATATTTAAATAATTTTGTAGAATATTTTTTCTTAAAAATATAATTATTGTAAATTTTGAAACTCTTTATACATTTCTTTTAATAACAATAAGAAAAAAATTGAAATTTGAAAAAACCTTTTTAATACATCAATAAAATAGCATTTACAGATATAAAATTCTTTGATTACATAAATTCTATCAAATTATTGTTATTATAATTTTTTTAATGTCAATATTTTTATTTTTCCATTAACTGAATAATTATTATGTCAACATTGTGTAAACATTTGTTGTATCTATTTATTCAAAAAAACATAAGAAAAAAATACATTATAAAAATAAATCCTTTATATTTAAAATAATATTAACAGACAAGAATTTCATCTAGATGAACCAATGATAAAAATATTTTTGTTATTAAAAATAAAAAGCTGACATTTATGAATTTTATTTAAATAAAATATTATAATAGTCATAATCACATCCATGTGGCCCCCGAAAGACATAAATTAAACATTTTTATGATTTTTTAATATATATATACATTGAATAATATTTAAGAATATGTTATAGTTATAATTTATACCTTATCATTTTATTTTTTAACCATTAATTACTCGTTTTTACCATTACGTGTCTAAATTTCATTATAATGCTTAATTATCCTATTGGCCAAAAATAAAAGGGACCTATTTTAAATAATTAGTATCCCTAAATAAAAATATAGAACCCATTTTTATAAAAATTCAGCACAAACAAGTGGAAGAATTTAGTTGAAATAGAGACATGAAAAATGTACAGAAATGGTTTTTCATAAATTTTCCCCTTTTAATAATATATTATTTTACTAGATTCAACAATAAAATTCATTTAAAAACCATAATTAAAATATTTTTAATGAAAATAAAATAGTTAAAATTTAATAATAGTAAAAATATAATTTTAATCTATTGATAATTTAAATGAAAAATATAGTTTAATAAAAATATTGTACCTATCGCCATTTTTTTAAAAATCATCCCTTTTCAATAATTATAAAAAACTAGTCTTATTTAATATTTGACATAAAGAATTAAATAGTGAAATTAAATTTTCCAAATAAAATCTCTAAAAAATATGATGTTAATTAAAATATTTACTCACAAGAAAATTCATTTTTGGAGAAAGGCTATATTTGAAGAATAAAGTGACTTAACTGAAAAATTAAATGATTATTTACTAAAACAATATCAATAAATTTATATTTATTATGATATATATATATATCTAAATTAGTTAATAATATTAATACTCACTCAAATAATGGTTAGGTTATAATTTTCACATTAAATAATAATATTTTAATTGAGTGTGACGATTCATTTAGACATTTTTTTTCACGTAACACAATCCATCGAAGAAAAAAATTATTTAAAAAAAACATTTCTAAAAAACAATGTTGTTACATTTTTACATCAGAAACCCCCCTTATTAGATGAGAATAATGATCAATTTATAACTGAGTAATGGATATGTTCCTTAAATAAAATACATCTCTCTCCTATATGTAATGAATGAGAGAAGTTAGTCATGGATGTAAATGATCTCTCATGGGATACAGATCAATGGTGGTCATTGATTCAAAAAGATATGGATGAGTAGGATATATAAAGAATATAATGTAAGTATTATAATTATATTTTCTTGGAAAAATATTTCTCTCGCAGACAATGGGTGAATATAGAGAGCAAATTCTTTATACCGAGGCTTAGGTAGGGGAAACTTTTTCTATATAGGATGACAACATTACCAGGATAACAACACATACTGAATACTATGTATGTAATCCAAGGATCATAATTGAATATTTTCTTGGCATAATTAAGATAATACTTTGAAGAGAACTATTCTAAAAACATTCTTGTCATATGAGGAAATTGTATCATGTGTTATGAAGACCGAGAATAATACATTAAGTCTTATGGATTTGAAGGATGAAAATATAATAAGAGGATGGGAGAGAAAAAAATATAAGGATAATGAGATAAATGAGAGTTCCTTGATATTTGGATGTTTTAAAAAGAAACACTGTGGTACATTCTTAAAATGAAAAGGATTTTGGTTCATGTATAGATAAAAAGGCCATAATTTTCATGAATGAATGAGTATGTTAGAAGCCCCCAAAGTATAGTACCTTGACTTTCTGGATGTGGGGAAAAATTCCATGAAATTACTCAAACATCAAAGTATCGTATAAAAAATAATCTAAGGGGATAAGGTCAATAATATATATTTACTATAGTGTATGTGGATGTTCCAAAAAAATGTTGAAATGTAAAATTATCATCCACTCTTGGGTTTAAATTTTTTTATTTTATTCTTCTTCTCCCCACTCTTTTATATCAATTTTTTTTCTAACAGTATCACCTCACAACCAAAAATGATTATATATAGATTTACCTTTGAAAAATAATAATGGTATATTGATGATATATCATGTCTGTGATTATTCTCCAACTGATGTATATGAGAATTATTTTGTAAAATTATTTTATTATCCCTCTAATATAATTTTATTTTCTCCTTCGAATTGATTATATTCATCTATATAAATCTCATATCAACAAACAATGAATGGAATTCCGGGTTGATATTCCCAATCACCCATTGATAAAATTTAAATGTTATATACTAAATATGAACCTTAAATGGAAATATCTTAAACAATATAGTCCTTTTTTATATTAAAATGTGTTTTTATATCTAATGGATGTGATAAAACTCAATATCAAATATATGTCTACTGTGTGGGATTTTGTTGATGTATTTAAAAAAGTTATTCCTAGTCTTCCACTGAATCATGTGGTTTTGTTTTCAATATAACTCATACCTTCTCATACACCAATTTTGAAGACTCCATATAAAATATCCCTAATTGTGTTGTAGGAATTAAATAATCAACTCTAGTAGAATCATAGAATTAGATTTATTTAGCCAATTGCATCACATTGGTGTGAACCATTTCAATATTTATGAATAATGATGGATCAATACAACTTTTCAATTATTATTGAAAATCTAACAAGATCACTACCAAGAAAAATTACCATCTACCGCATTATGATGAATTGTCTGATTAGTAATAAAGAGCTCAGTTTTTTTTACAAAATTAATCTTCAATTTTTATAGTATTAATTTAGGTTTAAAAGTGATGACATACCCAATATAGCCTTACATACAAGGTGTGTAGACTATGAATTTATAGCGGCATCTCTTAGTATTTTAAATTCACTATCTATCATCATAGATTTAATGAATAGAGTCTTTGGATATTACCTCGACCAAATTATGGTAGTATTTATAAATGTTATTCATAAATATTCAAAGGGAATGTTGTTGAATGAAGATTATTTTACAATTGTACTAAAACCCTAGGTATGGAAATGTTGCATGCAAAATTTACCATATTTGATGATTTTTATCATAAAGGTTCATTAATAGGTTATATAATCTCATGTAAGGGTATTCTAATGGAGCTTTAAGTGGACAATTTCATTGAAAATTGGCATTGAACAGCCATGGTTACTTAGAACTGGGGTTTTATTTGTTTTAATGGATATTAACGACAACTTTTAGAGAATGTTTCATGGATTTATTATCCACATACCATGTTAACCTGAATTTTATCCATGTTCTATTGGATAAATAAATATGATGAATATTTTAGGGAACTAAAGAGAAGATTTATTAGTGAATATAAGATTACATTACCGTAATGTGGTGAGGGGTTTGTAATTTAATGTGATGCATTGATGAAGGGATTGGGATGTGTCCTTATAAAGAATCATGCAGTGATAACTTATCCATTGATACAATTAAATGTTCATGATAAAAATTACCCAAACCATGATTTGGAGTTAGATGAGGTATTAAATATATAGAGGATTTATATTTATATGGGTATTTGTGATATATATACTAATTATAATATTTTAAACTATATATTCACTAAAAAAGTTCTAAATAAGATTTCAAGATGATGGTTGGAGCTAATTTATGATTATTATTCTTTAAAATATTAACACCCAAGGAAGGAGAGAAAGGTGGAAAATACAAAAATTTGAAAATCCCATTCTATCTTATATATGACAAGGATCACAAAATCTCCAATATTAATGGTTATATAAAGGATGCATATTGAATACTTAAAATATGCGGTAGAATAATTTCTTCCAAAAATTAATGTTTTATAGTAAATTAATGTGATGATTAATGATGTTCATAATGAATATGTGTAGCTATAGATGATATTCAGATAGGTTCTTGAGTTTTTTTGTGATTATGATGGAATGATAAGGTTTAGAAAATGTTAATGTATCCCACCCAAACCAAAAATGTAGATAGACCTATTTTTTGAGGCCCATAGTTCATCGTTCTCTATTAATCCCAGAAGTATACATATATATAGAGATTTTAAAGATTATATATTATGGGAAAACGTCAAGAGACAAATTATAGAGTTTGTACCTCAGTGATTTTTATTTTAATAAGTGAAGGATAAAAGAAAAAATTATACGTGTATGTTATAATCATTTCCCATACCAAAATTGAAATGAGAAAATATTACCATAGATTTTATCAATGGAATATGCAAAATGTCAAAAGACCATAATGTTATTTGGGTTGTATTCAATCAGCTTAAAAATTCATCAAACTTTTTTACCATTATATAAGGCCTATATATTGATAATATTTCCATAATATACATCAGCAAAGGGCCAATGATTAATGGAATACAAAATTCCATTGTATTTGATCGGAATCCAAGGTTTACCATGATGTTAATGAAAAGTGTTCATTAAACTTTTGATACGAAGTTTAGTTTTATTACTTCATATAATCCTCAAATATATTGATAGTTTGGAATAAAAATTCAATCTTTATAGTATATGATGAGACCATGCTCTATTATTTTGAATTATTTTTGAGATAAACACCTTCCTCTAGTTGGGTTTACTTATAATAATATCTTACATACCTTAATTCAGATTTATCATTAAGAAACCCAATATGGAATGAAATGTAGAAATCTATAGTTTTAGGATGAATATGGAGAACGATTGATATTGGGAACTAAGATAGTTGAGGAAATGGGTGGAAAATTCAAATCCATTGTAAAAGACATCATTATGGCTCAAAGTCGATGGAAATTTCATGCTAATATACCTCAATATGGTTTGAAGTTTCAATTTGGTGAGAAGGTTTTTTTGATAATTTATCCATGGTATATGGTTATGAGATTCAGTAAATGAAATTTGGGACCTAGGTATATTGGCCACTTTAAAATTATTGATCAATTTGGGAAGATTGTTTATTACTTTTTTCTTATACCACACATCTCTTAATCTATTGACAATTTAAATGAAAAATATAGTTTAATAAAAATATTGTACCTATCTCCATTCTTTAAAAAATCGTCTCTTTTAAAAAATTATAAATAATATAGTCTTATTAAATATTTGACATGATGAATTAAATAGTGAAATTAATTTTCCCAAAAAAAGTCCTCAAAAAAATATGAAGTTATTTAAAATATTTACTCACAATAAAACTCATTTTTGGAGAAATGTTATATTTGAAAAATAAAGTGACTTTACAGAAAAATTGAGTGATTATTTACTAAAACTATATCAAAAAATTTATATTGATTATGATATATATATATATATTTCTAAATTAGTTAATAATATTCATACTCACTCAAATAATGGTTAAGTTATAATTTTCACATTAAATAATAATATTTTAATGTTTTATCATGATTAATTTAAAAAAAATTTGTCATGTAACACAACCCATCAAAGAAAAAAATTATTTAAAGAAAAACATTTTCTAAAATATCATGTTGTTGAATTTTTACATCAGAAACCTCCATTATTAGATGAGAATAAAGATCAATTTATAACTGAGTAATGGAAATGTTCATTAAATAAGATACTTCTCGCTCTGGTATGTAATGAAAGGGAGAAGTTAGTCATGGTTGTAAATGATCTCTCATGGGATACAGATCAATGGTGGTCATTGATATAAAAATCTAGGGATGAGGAGGAAATAGAAAGAATATAATGTACGTATTGTAATTATATGTTCTTGTAAAAATAATTCTATCTTGGAAAATTTGTAAATATAGAGAAAAAATTATTTATACCGAGGCTTAGTTAGAGGAAAATGACTCTGTTAGGGCCAATAGGGGCTTATATACCCTGAGAGGGGGGTGAATCAGGGTATGGATATTATTTTTCAAAGTTCTTCCTGCCCCACTGGATCTTGACCTCTTTGTTACAAGGGTCACTTTGTTTGCACTTGTGTGGTTACTGTGATCACTTGTCTCTTTTACCTGATGATGATGCTTTGAATGCAATGCAAGAATGTAAGCAGGAAGACACATAGATTTTTACTTGGTTCACCGCTAAGGGCTACGTCCAAGGAGCATACACCGACAAGTTGTCGGTTCGTACCGAATTCCACTAGACTTCACTAGCTGTGGATTACAATGTTCGGCCTAGATCACTTCTATGCCCAGGCTCACTGCCTATACAAGATTTAGGGTCAGCTCACTACTTTCCCAAGGGTCACTCCCTGTTTCTCTCTCTCTGGCTCACTACCGGTGGAGAGGATCACCTTCTTCCTCTTCCTAAGCTCACTCCTCCAGAAGGGATTCAATCACAGTTTATAGACCTGTAGGTCTCTTAATTTCCTTTAAGGAATGCATCTTTCTCTATATGTAGATGCTTTTTTGAAGTACAACTTTCACCCGTAGATGAATATCTCTTTGCACGGAAGGTATCGGGCAACGTACCAGCTTCCACGTAGTCTGAGAAGCACTGCTGGAATAAAGCCTTACTTGGCGGCAAGTCAATCTCGGCGCGCAAGTATCGGCGCGCAAGTCACAACGGGTGCGCAAGTCCTCCTCTGACACTTGCGCGACACAAGCTTCCTCAACTCCAAACTTGCGCGACTCTCTTCCTTTTACGCCCAAACCAATATTGGCACGTAACTACCAACCGGCGCGCAACTTTTAACACCGGCGCAAAACTTCAAGCTCTAGCGTGCAAGTCCCACCTGCGCGACCACACACACCACTTGCGCGACCACCACACCTGCGCGATGGGAGCTCTGATTTCTCAAAGAGTTGAACTCCGGGTGGGTGAATGAGGAGGGGTGATCCAGTATTTATAAGCAATCTGACCACCCTGCGCGACGGCGCGCAAGTCACCTGCGCGACCCTGTCTCGGCGCGCAAGTCTTCTCTCCTTTTAGACACTTGCGCGACCAACTCCCAAACTTGCGCGAACCTACTTCCTTTGCCATATTTTGATCTTCTGATCTTGAAAAACATATGGCGCGTAAGTTTCCTATTCTCCAAGTCCTCGGCGTGCAAGTCCCTTTGCCAAAAACACTTTTCTTCATTTGCCGATTTTCAGGCCCAAAAATTTGGCAAACACTGGAGAACGGCACCACCTTGTATCTGTTCTTTTGTACCGCCTCCAGATCATCCATTCCTTTTATCGACGTTCTTGAATCAAACATGGATCGTTGACCTCAGCTCTTGAACTCGACATTCCACCATGAAATCCTCTTTGTCAACAAATTTGTATGTCATTGTTTTTCTTTGTCAACAATCACTACTCAAATGTCTACTTTGTCAACAAACACAATCACCTCAAAAATGCTTCAATGATACCTTGAGGGATTTTTTCCCAACAGATTCTATGTAGGATGATAACATTACAAGAATAACAACGCATACTGAAAATTAAGTATGTAATCCATGGATCATAATTGAATATTTCCTTGGCATAACGAGGACAATACGTTAAAGGGAACTATTCTAAAAAAACATTATCATCATATAATGAAATTGTATCATGTGTTATGAAGACAGAGAATAATTCATTAAGTCTTATGTATTTGAAGGATGGAAAGAAAATAAGAGGATGAGAGAGAAACAAATATAATGATAATAAGGGAAAATGGAGTTCCTTTATATTTGGTTGTTTTGGAAGGAAACACCATGGGACATGATTAAAATGAAAATGATTTTGGCTCATGTGTAGATAAAAAGGCCATAATTTTCATGAATGAAAGAGTATGTGAGAAAAAACCAATGCACTATTCAATGACTTTATGGATGTGGGGAAACATTCCATGAAATTCCTCAAACATCAATGGAACTTACAAAATATAATCTAAGGGGATAAGGTCAAGAATATATATTTAATATAGTGTATGTGGGTGTTCTTAAAATTTTTTGAAAGGTAAAATTATCATCCACTCTTGGATTTCAATTTTTTTATTTCATTCTCATTCTGCCCACTCTTTTATATCTATTTTTTTAACTGTATCAACTCACAACCAAAAAATGAATATATATTGATTTATCTTTGAAAAATAATTATGTTATAATGATGAAATATGTTATTGATTATTCTCCAATTGATGTATGTGAGAATTATTTTTGAAAATTATTTTATTATCCCTCTAATAAAATTTGATTTTCTCCTTGGAATTGATTATATTATTCTATATAAATCTCATATCAATAACCAAGGAATATAATTTGGGTTTGATATTCCTAATCAACTATTCATCAACATTCAATGTTATATACGAAATATGAACCGACAATTGAAATATCTTAAACTATATATGACTTGTTTTCTATTAAAAAGGGTTTTTATCTCTGATGGTTGTGATAAAACACAATATCAAATATATTTCTACTATGTGGGATTTTGTTGATGTATTTCAAAAAGGTATTCCTATTCTTCTATTGAATCATGTGTTTGTGTTTTCAATATAACTCATACCTTATCATACACCAATTTTGAAGACTCTATATAAAATATACCTAATTGTGTTGTAGGAATTAAATAATCCACTCTTGTAGAATCATGGAATTAGATTTATTTATCCAATTGCATCACATTGGTGTAAACCATTTCATTTATTATGAATAATGATGGATCAATACAACTTTTTAATTATTATTTATAAGTTAACAAGTTCACTATCAAGAAAAATTTCCATCTACCCCATTTTGATGATTTGTTTGATTAGTTATCAAGAGCTCAGTTTTTTAAAAAATTAATCTTTGATTTGTGAACTATTAATTGAGGGTTAAAAATAACGACATAACCAATATATCCTTTCATACAAGGTGTGTAGACTATGAATTTATAGCGGCATCTTGGAGTCTTATAAATTCCCTATCTATAATCATGGATTTAATTAATATAATCTTTTGATATTACCTCAACCAAATTGTGGTAGTATTTATAAATTGTATTCATAAATATTGAAAGATAAAGGTATTGAATGAATATTATTTTACAATTTTACTGAAGAACCTGAGTAAGGAAGTGTTTCATGCAAAATTTACCATCTCTGAAGTTATTTATCCTAAAGGTTCATTTATAGGTTATATAATCTCATGAAAGGGTATACTAATGGAATCTTAGGAGGACAATGTTATTAAGAATTGGCAATGAACAACCATGGCTACTTTGAACTGTAGTTTTTTTTTTGACTTGATATTGTCAACAACTTTTGGAGAAAGTATCATGGATTTATAACACACATACCATGTTAACTTGAATGTTATCCATGTTCTATTGGATAAAAAAATATAAGGAAACTTTTAAGGAACTAAAGAGAATATTTGTTAGTGAATTTATGAATACATTACCCTAATGAGGTGGGGTTATGTAATTTAATGTGATCCATTTATGAAGGGATTGGGATATGTTATTATAAATAATGATGTAGTGATAGCTTATCCATTGATATAATTACATGTTCATGATAAAAATTACCCAAACCATGATTTGGAGTTATATGATGTATTAAATATATAAAGGAATTATATTTATAGAAGTATTTGTGATGTATATATACTAATCATAAGTTTTTAAATTTTATACTCACAAAAAAAGTTCGGAATAATAGTTGAAGAGGATGGTTAGAGCTAATTTAAGATTATTTTTCTTCAAAATATTTTCACCAAAGGAAGGTGAGAATGGTGGAAGATACTAAAATTTGAAATTCCCATTCTTGCTTATATATGGCATGGATTAAAAAAGATCTAACATTAATTTCTCTACAAAGGATGGATGTTGAATACATAAAATATGGGGAAGAATAATTTACTCAAAAAAAGAATGTTTAAAAATAAATTAATGTGAGGATTAATGATGTTCATAATGAAGATGTGCAGCTATAGAAGATGTTTAGATATGTTCTTGATTTTTTTTTCTGATTATGAGGGAATGATAATATTTAGAAAATGTTAATGTATTACACCCAAACCAAAATAATAGAAAGAACTATTTTTTCAGGTCCGTAGTTCATCATTCTCTATTAAACACAGAAGTATGCATTTATATATATAGATTTTAAGTATTATTTATAATGGGAAACCATCAAGAGATATATCATATAGTTTGTATCTCGGTGATTTTTATTGTAATAAGTGAAGGATAAAAGAAAAAATTCAAAGTGGATGCTGTAATCAATTTATATATTATAATTGAAATGGGAAAATATTACCATAAATTTTATCAATGGAATCCGTAAAACATCAAAAGAACATAATGTTATATTTTTTGTAGTCAATCACCTTAAAAATTCATCAAAATTTATTACCATTAGAGAAAAATGATATATTGATAGTATTTCCATAATATACATTAGGGATGTGCCAATGATTAATGAAATACAAAATTCTATTGTATCTGATTAGAATCCAAGGCTTACCTTGATGTTTTAAAAAAGTGTTCATTAAACTTTTGACATGAAGTTGAGTTTTATTACATCATATAATCCTCAAATAGATTGATAGTATGGAATAACAATTCAAACTTTATTGTATATTATGAGACCATGTTCCATTATTTTGAATTATTTTTGAGATCAACACCTTCCTCTCGTTGTGTTTCCCTATAATAATATCTTGCATACATTAATTCATATTTCTCATTAAGAAGCCCAATATGGAATGAAATGCAGAAATCTATAGTGTTAGGATGAATTTGGAGAACGATTGATATTGGGAGCTGATCTAGATGAGGAAATGGGTGGAAAGTTCAATTCTATTGAAAAAGACATCATGATGGCTCAAATTTTATGGAAATGTCATGCTAATAAACTTCAACATGGTTTTGAGTTTCAATTTGGTGAGAAGGTTTTTTTGATAATTTATCCATGGTATAAGGTTATGAGATTCAGTAAAGAAAATTTGGGACATAGGTATATTGGCCCCTTAAAAATAATAATTCAATTTGGGAATATTGTTTATTATTTTTTATTATACCACACCTCTCCTAATCTATTGATACTTTAAATGAAAAATATAGTTTAATAAAAATATTTTACTAGTCGACATTCTTTAAAAAATCATCCCTTTTTAAAAAATAAAAATAATAGTCTTAATAAATATTTGACATGATTAAATAAATAATGAAATTAATTTTCACATATAATTTCTCTAAAAAAATATGAAGTTAATTAAAATATTTACTCACAAGAAAACTCATTTTTAGAGAAATTTTATATTTGAAGAATAAAGTGACTTTACTAAAAAATTGAATGAATATATACTAAAACAATATCAATAAATTTATATTGATTCTGATATATATATTTTGAAACTAGTTAATAATATTCATACTCACTCAATTAATGGTTAGGTTATAATTTTCACATTAAATAATAATATTTTAATTGCGTATAATGATTCATTTAAACATTTATTTTCATGTAACACAATCCATCGAAGAAAAAAAATTATTTAAAGAAAAACACTTTCTAATATATCATGTTGTTACATTTTTTACATCATAATCCTTGATTATTAGATGATAATAAAGATCAATTTATGACAGATTAATGGACATTTTCCTTAAATAAGATACTTCTCTCTCCTATATGTAATGAAAGGGATAAGTTAGTCATGGATGTAAGTGATCTATCATGGGAAACAGATCAATGGTGGTCATTGATTCTAAAGCTATGGATGAGGATGAAATAGAAATAATATAATATAAGTATTGTAATTATATTTTCTTGTAAAAAAAATTCTCTCGCAAACAATGGGTGAATATAGAGAGGAAATTATTCATAACGAGGCTTAGGTAGAGGAAAATGATTCTATATAGGATGATAACATTACAAGGATAACAAGGAATATTGAAAACTAAGTATGTAATCCAAGGATCATAATTAAATATTTCCATGGCATAGTGATGACAATACTTGGAAGAGAACTATTCTAAAAAACATTATCATCAGATGAGGAAATCGTATCATGTGTTATGAAGACATAGAATAATTCATTAAGTCTTATTGATTTTCATGATGGAAAGACAATAAGAGGATGAGAGAAAAAAAATATATAAGTATAATAAGAGAAATGGGAGTTCCTTGATATTTGATAGTTTTGGAAAGAAACACCATGGTACATGATTAAAATTAAAAGGATTTTGGTTCATTTTTAGATAAAAATTCCATAATTTTCATAAATGAAAGAGTAAGTGAGAATCCTCCAAAGTACAGTTCCTTGACTTTATGTATGTGGGAAAAAATTCCATGAAATTCCTCAAACATCAAAGGAACGTAAAAATATAATATAAGGGGATAAGGTTAATAATATATGTTTACTATAGTGTATATGGATGTTCCTAAAAAAATGATGAAAGGTAAATTTATCATCCACTCTTGGATTTAAATTTTTTATTTCATTCTTGTTCTACCCACTCTTTTATATCTAATTTTGTTTCTAACTGTATCACCTGACAACCAAAAATGATTAGATATAGATTTAGCCTTGAAAACTAATAATAATATAATGATGACATATCATTTCTTTGATTATTCTCTAGTTGATGTCTATGAGATTATTTTTGGAAAATTATTTTATTATCCCTCTAATAAAATTTGATTTTCTCCTTGTAATTGATAATATTATTCTATATAAATCTCTCATCATTAACCAAGGAATGGAATTTCGGTTTGATCTTCATAATCAACCATTTATCAAATTTCAATGTAATATAATAAATATGAACCTCCAATGGAAATATCTTAAACTATATAGGCCTTGTTTTCTATTAATAAGTTTTTTTATCTGATGGTTGTGATAAAACCCAATATAAAATATATGTCTACTATGTCGGATTTTGATGATGTATTTTGTCTATGTATTCCTATTCGTACACAAAATCATGTGGTTGTGTTTTTTATATAACTCATTCCTTCTCATACAACAATTTTGAAGACTCTATAAAAAATATATCTTTTGTTGTTGGAATTAAATAATCCACTATAGTAAAATCATGGAATTAGAATTATTTACCCAATTGCATCAAATTGGTGTGAACCATTTAATTATTTATGAATAATGATAGATAAATACAACATTTCAATTATTATTGAAAAGTTATCAAGATCAATAACAAGAAAAATTGATATCTACCCCATTTTGATGATTTGTTTGATTATTTATAAAAAGATCAGTTTTTTTATAAAATCAATCTTTAATTTGGTCACTATTAATTGAGGATTAAAAATAATGACATACCCAATATATCCTTCCATACAAGGTGTGTAGACTATGAATAAATAACGGCATCTTTTAGTCTTATAAATTCTGTATCTATCATCATGGATTTAATAAATAGAGTCTCTGGATATTACCTTGACCAAATTGTGGAAGTATTTATAAATGTTATTCATAAATATTGAAAGAGAATGGTGTCCAATGATGATTATTTTACAATTTTACTAAAGACCCTAAGTAAAGAAATGTTGCATGAAAAATTTACCATCTATGATGTTTTTTTATCATAAAGGTCCATTCATAGGATATATATTCTCATGTAAGGGTATACTAATGGAGCCTTAAGAGGATAATTTTATTGAGAATTTTCATTGGACAATCATGGTTACTTAGATCCGTAGTTTTATTTGTTTGATTGGATATTATCGACACGATTTGGAGAAAGTATCATGGATTTATAATCCAATTACCAAGTGAACTTTAATGTTATCCATGTTCCATTGGACAAAAAAATGAGGAAAATTTTAAGGAACTAAAGAGAAGATTTATTAGTGAATGTAAGATTACATTACCCTAATGTGGGGAGGGTTTTGTAGTTTAATCTGATGTAATGATAAAGGCATTGAGATATGTCCTTATAAATAATGATGTGGTGATAGCATATCCATTGATACAAAAAAATGTTTATGAAAAAAAATTACCAAAACCATGATTTGGAGTTATATGATGTATTGAATATATGGAGGAATTATATTTATAGGATTATTTGTGATATATAGACTAATAATAAGATTTTATAGTATATATTCACTCAAAAAGTTCTGAATAAGAGTTGAATAGGATGCTTAGAGCTAATTTATGATTATTATTCCTCAAAATATTAACACCCAAGGATGGTGGGAAAGGTGGATAATACAAAAATTTGAAAATCCCATTCTATCTTATATATGACAAGGATCATAATAGATCAAATATTAATGGTTCTAGAAATGATAGATATTGAATACTTAAAATATGGGGAAGAATAATTTCTTCTAAAAATGAATGTTAAACAATATATTAATGTGATGATTAATGATATTCATAATGATGATGGGCAGCTATAAAATATTTTTAGATATGTTCTTGAGTTTTTCCATGATTATGATAGAATGATAAGGTTTAGAAAATATTAATATATCTCACCCAAACAAAAAATGTAGAAAGAAATGTTTTTTGAGGCCCATGGTTCATCATTCCCTATTAAACCCAGAAGCATACATATATATATAGAGATTTTAAGGTTATTTATAATGGTAAAACATCAAGAGATATATAATAGATTTTTTTATCTCGGTTCTCTTTATTGTAATAAGTAAATGATAAAAGAAAAAATTCTAAGTGGATGCTATAATCATTTCCCATACCATAATTGAAATGGGAAAATATTACCATAGATTTTATCAATAGAATCTGCAAAATGTCAATAGACCATAATGTTAAATGGGTTATAGACAATCACCTTAAAAATTCATCAAGCATTATTACCATTAGATAAGTATTGTATATTGATAATATTTCAATAATATACATTAGGGATGTGCCAATTATTTATGGAATTCAAAATTCCATTATATCTGATCAGAATCCAAGGTTTACCTTGATGTTATAGAAAAGTGTTCATTAAAATTTTGATACGAAGATGAGTTTTAGTACTTCATATAATACTCAAATAGTTTGATAGTCTGGGATAACAATTCAAACTTTATAGTATATGATAAGACCATGTTCTATTATTTTTAATTACTTTTATGATCAACACCTTCCTATAGTTGTGTTTCCCTATAATAATAGCTTGAATACCTTAATTGAGATTTCTCTTTAAGATGCCCAATATGGAAAGAAATGTTTAAATCCATAGGGATAGGATGAATTTGAAGAATGATTGATATTGGGAACTGAGCTAGCTGAGGAAATGGGTGGAAAATTAAAATCCATTGAAAAAGACATCATGATGGCTCAATGTCAATGTAAATGTCATGCTAATAAACCTCAACATGGTTTGGAGTTTTAATTTGGTGAAAAGTTGTTTTAATAATTTATCCATGGTATAAGTTTATGAGATTCATTAAAGGATGTTTAGGACCTAGGTATATTTCCCCCTTTATAATTATTGATCAATTTTGGAAGGGTTTTTATTATTTATTTATTATACCACACATCTCATAATCTATTGATAACTTAAATGAAAAATAGAGTTTAGTAAAAATATTGTACCTAACACCATTCTTTAAAAAATCATCACTTTTTAAAAATTATAAAAAAATAGTCTTATTAAATAATTGAGATGATGAATTAAATAATGAAATTTGTTTTTCCAAATAAATTCTCTAAAAAAATATGAAGTTAATTAAAATATTTACGCACAAGAAAACTCATTTTTGGAGAAATGGTATATTTGAAGAATCAAGTGACTTTACTGAAAAATTGAATGATTATTTACTAAAACTATATCAATAAATTTATATTGATTATGATATATATATATTTCTAAATTAGTTAATAATATTCATACTCACTCAAATAATGGTTATGTTATAATTTTCACATTGAATAATAATTTTCTTATTGTGTATCACGATTAATTTAAACATTCTTTTTCATGTAACACAAACCATCAAAGAAAAAAACAATTAAAAGATTTTTTTTTCAAAAATATAATATTGTTACATTTTTACATCATAAACCTCCATTATTACATGATAATAAAGATCAATTTATAACTGAGTAATGGACATGTTCCTTAAATAAGATAATTCTCACTCCAGTATATAATGAAAGGGAGAAGTTAGTCATGGATGTAAATGATCTCTCATGGGATACAAATCAATGGTGGGAATTGATTCAAAAATCTATGGATGAGGAGGATGTAGAAAGAATATAATGTAAGTATTGTAATTATATTTTCTTGGAAAAATATTTCTCTCACGAACATTTGGTGAATATAGAGAGGAAATTATTCATATCGAGGCTTAAGTAGAAGAAAATTATTCTATATAGGATGATAACATTACAAGGTTGACAAGGCATACTGAAAACTAAGTATGCCATCCAAGGACCATAATTGAATATTTACTTTTCATAATAAAGACAATATTTGAAGAGAACTATTCTAAAATGCATTCTCATCATATGAGGAAATATTATCATGTGTTATGAAGACAGAGAATAATTCATTATATCTTATGTATTTGAAGGATGTAAAGACAATAAGAGGATGGGAGAGAAAAAAAATATAATGATATAACTGAAATAAGAGTTCCTTGATATTTGGTAGTTTTGTAAAGAAACAACATGGTACATTCATAAAATAAAAATTATTTTGGTTTATTTGTTTATAACAAGGACATAATTTTCTTGAATGAAAGATTAAGTGAGAAGCCCCCGAAGTACAGTTCCATGACTGTATGGTTGTGGGAAAAAATTCCCTGAAATTCCTTAAACATCAAAGGAACATACAAAAAATCATCTAAGGGGATAACATCAATAATATATATTTACTATAGTGTATGTGGATGTTCCTAAAAAAATGTTTAAAGGTAAAAGTATCATCAACTCTTGGATTTAATTTTTTTTAATTCATTCTTGTTCTACCCACTCTTTTATATCTAATTTGTTTCTAACTATATCACCTCACAATAAAAAATTATTAGATATAGATTTATCTTTGAAAACTAATAATGGTATAATGATGAAAAATCATGTCTATGATTATTCTCTAATTGATGTATGTGAGAAATGTTTTGGAAAATTATTTTATTATCCCTCTAATAAAATTTTATTTTCTCCTCAGAATTGATTATATTATTCTATATAAATATCATATCAGCAACCATGGAATGGAATTCGGGGTTGATATTCCTAATCAACCATTGATCAACTATCAATGTTATATACTAAATATCAACCTCTAATGGAAATATCTTAAACAATATAGGCCTTGTTTTCTATGAAAAATGGTTTTTATCTCTGATGGTTGTGATAAAATGCAATATCAAATATATGTCTACTGTGTGGGATTTTGTTAATGTATTTCCAAAAGATATTCCTAGTCTTCAACTAAATAATGTGGTTGTGTTTTCAATATAACTCATACATTCTCACACACCAATTTTGAATACTCCATATGAAATATCCCTAATTGTGTTGTAGTAATTAAATAATCCACTCTATTAAAATCATGGAATTAGATTTCTTTAGCTAATTGTATCACATTGGTGTGCAACATTTCATTCATTATGAATAATGATGGATCAAGAAAACTTTTCAATTATTACTGTGAAGTTAACAATATCACAATCAAGAAAAATTTCAATCTACACCAATTTGATGATTTTTTTGATTAGTTATAAAGAGCTCAGTTTTTTTTAAAAATTAAACTTCGATTTGAGCACTATTAATTGAGGGTTAAAAATGATGACATACCCAATATAGCCTTCCATAAAAAGTATGTAGACTATTAACTTATAGTGGCATATTTTAGTCTTATAAATTCCCTATCTATCATCATGGATTTAATGAATAGAGTCTCTTGATATTACCTCGACCAAATTATGGTAGTATTTATAAATGTTATTCATAAATATTGAAAGAGAATGGTTTTGAATGATTTTTTTTACAATTTTACTGAAGACCCTAAGTAAGGAAATGTTTCATGAAAAGTTTACCATCTCTGGTGTTTTTTATCATAATGATTCATTCATAGGTTATATAATTTCATGTTAGGGTATACTAATGAAGCCTTAAAAGGATAATGTTATTGAGATTTGGCATTGAACAACCATGTTTTCTTAGAACCGTAGTTTTATTTGTTTGACTGGATATTATCGACAACTTTTGGAGAAAGTATCAATGATTTATAATCCACTTACCAAGTTAACATGAAAGTTATCCATGTTCCATTGGATAAAGAAAAATGAGAAAAATTTTAAGGAATTAAAGAGAAGATTTATTATGGAATGTAAGATTACATTACCCTAATGTGGTGAGGGGTTTGTAATTTAATGTGATGCATTGATGAAGGTATTTGGATATGTCCTTATAAAGAATGATTCAGTGATAGCTTATCCATTGATATAATTAAATTTTCATGATAAAAATGGACCAAAAAATGATTTGGAGTAAGATGAAGTATTAAAAATATAGAGGAATTATATTTATAATATTATTTGTGATAAATATAGTCATCATTGTATTTTAAAGTATATATTCACTGAAAAAGTTCTAAATAATAGTTGAAGAGTATGGTTGGAGAGAATTTATGATTATTATTCTTCAAAATATTAACTCCCAATCAAGGTGAGAAAGGTGGATAATACTAAAATTTGAAAATCACATTCTAGATTATATATGACAAGGATCACAAAAGATCCAATATTAATGGTTCTATAAAGGTTGGATATTGAATACATAAAATAAGGGGAAGAATAATTTCATCCAAAAATGAATGTTTAACAATAAATTAGGGTGATGATTAATGACGCTCATAATGAATATGTGAAGCTATAGAAGATGTTCAGATATGTTCTTGTGTTTTTCCGTGATTAGGATGGAATGATAAGGTTTAGAAAACGTTATTTTATCCCACCCAAACCAAAAATGTAGAAAGAACTGTTTTTTGAGGCCTATAGTTCATTATTCTCAATTAAGCACAGAAGTATACAAATATATAGAAATTTTTTGGATTATTTCATATGGGAAAACATCAAGAGATATATCATAGAGTTTGTATCTTGGTGCTTCTTATTATAATAAGTCAAGGATAAAAGAAAAAATTCTAAGTGGATTCTATAATAATTTCCCATGCCATAGTTGAAATGGGAAAATATTACCATAGATTTTATCAATGGAATCCGAAAAATGTCAAAAGGACATAATGTTATATGTGTTGTATTAAATCACCTTAAAAATTCATCAAACATTATTACTATTAGATAAGACCTATATGTTGATAATATTTCCATAATATACATTAGGGAAGTTCCAATGATTAATGGAATACAAAATTCCATTGTATCTAATCGAAATCTAAGGTTTAACATGATGATATAGAAAAGTGTTCATTACATTTTGATATGAAGTTGAGTTTCTGTACTTCATATAATCCTCAAATATATTGATAGTCTGGATTAGCAATTCAAACTTTATAGTATATGATTAGACGATGTTCTATTATTTTGAATTATTTTTGAGATCAACACCATCATCTAGTTGTGTTTCCCAATAAAAATATCTTGCATACCTTAATTAAGATTTATCTTTAAGAATCCCAATATAAAAAGAAATGTATAAATTCATAGTGCTAGAATGAATTTGGAGAATGATTGATATTGGGACCTGAGCTAGCGAAGGAAATGGGTGGAAAATTCAAATCCGTTGAAAAATACATCATGATTGCTCAAAGTCGATGGAAATGTAATGATAATAAACCTCAACATGCTTTGGAGTTTAAATTTGGTGGGAAGGTTCTTTTGAAAATTTATCCATTGTATAAGGTTATGAGATTCACTCAAGGAAATTTGGGACCTATGTATATTGGCCCCTTTAAAATTATTGATCAATTTGGGATGATAGTTTTTTATTTGTTTCTTAAACCACACCTCTCTTAGGTTCATGATGTGTTCCATGAATATCTCTTGAGTAATTACAAACCAGCTATTTCACATATACTAAACATAGAGTTCATACCATTAGAGAGTGACCATTCCTATGAAATTTATCATGCTGAAATTATTGATGGGAGGGTGTAAGTTCTACGAAACAAAACCACTCACCCAATCAAATATTTGTATTGAAACCACCAATTTGAGAAAGATATATAGGAAATTGAGGACTAATTGAGGAAGATGTATCCTTAGTTTTTTATTTTAGTGTGATGGAATTTCAGAGTCAAAATTATTTTTAACGGGGTTTTAATGTACCACCCTGATAATTTAGGAAATATTTTTTACAATAAAGTTAATATCTCTAATGGCTTCTAATTCATGAAAACATGAGTTGATATAAACCTAGATATAAATTATATTATTCAAACATGAACATTATGACCATTTTTAAAAATTGGTGGGAATGAATAGTAATAACAAAAAATGAAAATTGTATGGATTAAATATGTATAAACTAAACTCATTGGTTATTAATTAATTATAAATAAAAACAATAATAATCTCAATTTAAAAGAAAAGTTTTCGTGAAAAGATGTTTTTATTTACGCATGGGGTTTTTATATTAATAAATTAAATTAAACACTATTTTAGGATTATTTAATTATTATAATATTTTATATATTCAACTAAATTTTTATCATTTATATAATTTTTTTCTAAACATGATAAAATTATAAAAAACATTTGTGATTAAAAATTATATTGTTCTAAAAATTGAATTCCGCCTATTTTGCACAAATATTGGAAAATAAGTTTTTTCCAGTTTTATAAAATTTATCTTAAAGAATTATATTTATTTTTAAAATCAACATGTCAAAATTATTTGAGGGTGATGTTTTGATAATCTTATAAAAATATTAAATTTTTAATGAATCGTACAAAAATACTGATTTTAATTGAAGCATACCTTTTATTTCTGGAATTTAAAAATTATAGTTTGATTTAATTTTTCAAAATAAAAATTAGTTAGATTATATTATATTTAATCTATTTTATTCATTTTAATCAATTATAGTTTCAATACTATTATTCTTTATTTTACTTTTGAAAACATTTCATTTCGAAAAACGTTTTTCATCCGATCAGTGGATTTAATTTTAAATTAAATTCAAAACTTTATATGAATTTAATTAGGAAAAATAAATTCCATATTTTTAATTTGTATAATTAATATTATAAAATAATTTTAACTTAATTTTTTTCAAAAGGAATATTAAAAATAATAAAAATTAATTACTATAGTTAAGGATAAAGCATGTTTACATGAGGTAAAATTAAAAAACCATAATGATTAAAATGACTTGCCAACATTCCTAATTAATATTTTATGGCCTAATCTAAACATTATATCATCTAAGATAAGATTATTTGTATTTTATGGCCTTAGATAAATAGAAAATTTTTGTTACAATTTATCCATCTTAAAAATTCCAAGTGTTCCATTCCCCCATGTTTTAAAAGGCCACCACTCTAACTTTTTCATGACACTTCTGAAACCATTTTTTGACAAATACAAAACCAAATAATTTCATTAAATACATCCTTATTACCTATAATCATTCATATATCCTAAAACTATTTTCAAACGCCTTTAAATAAAATCCTAAATAGGTTCTTTAATGAAAAAAAATCATTATTAACAAACAAAATTATTTTATTTCTTCTTTCACCACCATAAAATAAAATAAAAATATGATTAAATAAAAAAAAATTGTATTAAATATAATTGGATGTTATTATGTTAATCTAATAACCTATTTCCATATTCTATTTCATCAAATGGGAAACGAAATCATCGATTGTGTGTATGGCGGACAACCGCCTCACGAACCGTTGTCATTTTTTTCCATACTCACCTTGAATGGAAGGATATAAAGTGTGGAATTAACATATTAATATGATATTTATGAAATTAAAATGCTTATGGATTTATAATATCTCAGATAACTTCTTATATTCCAATCTGATGGAAAACAATAATGTTGTTTGTGTATACATGTTGACAACCACTTTTACGAAGCGATGCAAATATTTGTACATTTTCTTTATATATGGATATTTATAATAACATTTTTTATGAATATATATATATATATATTATATATATATAATATAATAACTATTTTATATTGTCTTATTAATCTCTTAACACCCGTCAAAAAATGGAAATAGTATTCATGTGTACGTATAACATATTGTCTTAAAAAACAATGTAATTCATTTTTTTATCTCTGATTTTTTAGAACTATTACAAATACATATATAATTAATATATATAATATTTATATCGTGTTTTAAAGTCATGATTTTATTGAACAATGACCAATGTACAATAATAAAAAATAACAAACCCAAACATACATGAAAAAGAATGTTTTTATTACCCGAAACAACGATTTTAACAATGAATTGATAATAAAAGGGTGATGAAAGGTTGTTATAAAATAGTATATGATAAAATATATTTTTGTATTTTTCTTTAATATATGTATAAAAAATTAATATTTTTTATTAAGGATGTTCAAACATTTATGATGGAGATCAGACCAGAGGTATATGGTTATTTCATAATATGCTTATTATCTATAATTTTTTATATTTAATCTCTATTTGGGGAATTATATGATAAATATTTCTTAAAACCAATATATTCTATCCTAATATTGTTATTAATGATATTTTAAAATAAAAATATCATTTTAATTCTAATTTGTGATTAAAATGATTGATTTTTTTAAAAACAGCTGACTTTATTTCATCATTCTGTCAAAAATCCTATTTCTTCCCTATCCATGTATTTTAACTATATTTTATAAAATGTTTATAACACTATCCAACATAATTATTAGATATATATTTACATATTTTTAACATTTTTTTAAAAAAATTAAATGAATCTTCTTCCAATTTTTTGAAAGAGGTATGTTTTATCCTTTTTACAGAAGTGTGAAATGGACATTTTTAACTTTTTTAGTATGACTCAAATTAACTATTGTCATAAACACTAATTGAATTTTAAACTCCATTAAAATTTTACTATGTTATTTTCAAAAAAAATTCTCAATAATATAGATTTTTTTTAGTTTTAAAATGTAATTTTTAAAAGTGAAAAGGATAGTTTCCAAAAAAATTAAGCACATTTTTATGGTACTCCTATTCATCAAAGAAATCAAATAGTTAATGTAAATATGATTCAATAGTGATATGATGTACATATACCATAATTATTCTTTAATTATATGTTTTATTATTAGTTTGACTGGGGGAAATATTGATATTCTACATTCTAGTTCTTACAATACATGTCGTATTGATTTATAAGGCAAGTTTATTTTATTATATTGATTATTCATATAATGAATTAATTTGACTTATTAATTGATTGGTGAGGCCTGGAAATAAATATCCCCTCAATTAATTGGTTGGTATCATGAGAAAAACTAGCTTGGATATTTGGCTGATCCCTTACAAATTTATTTAAGATATCTAGGAACGAGGCCTCAATAGTTTGTTTCAGATTCCCGACATTATTCGTTCCATTATTTTGAAATTAGATATTGATTTATATATTATTATTTTTTGTGATATACATGGATATTTTCTATCTAATGTGATTATTTATATGGTATTATTTTATCATCATTTACTCTATCCATGTTATTCATGCCTTTTTAGGTTCTGCTGCTTGTACACCCTTAATAAGCATATGAGAAAACTCCTTTATTATGATTATTTACATTAGGAAGGAAAAATGTTTGTTATGATAGAAATTTAGGGTTATGATATATGAAATAATTATTCCCTTTTATTCTATACTGTATTGTATATTATGTTTTCAAATAAACTATGAGATCCATGTATGTACGTTGTTTACCAGGACTACTACACAACTCGGTTCATCGAGCTGTGATTCCTTGTATTTAGTGATAATATGATAAAGTAACCAAAAAATAAGGGATAAAATGGTCAATTAATTTAAAAATATGATATATACTTAATGGAGAATATAATATAACAATACAAAGAGAATCCAACACCTTATATTCCACCTTTTCCATACCCATCCAATTTTAAGAAATGATTATTAATGGTAAAAAAATCATTTTTCAAAATAGTTAGGAAACTATACATAATATATTTATTGAATTCAATTTCTAACATTTCTTCATATTCTATAATATTAAAAATATTAATTTGATATAAAAATTATTATAATGTTTTGATAATAGTATTATATATTACTATATTATTTATGTTAAATATTTCCACCAAATAATTGTGAACCTACTAGTTTTATTATACAATATAAAATTTAAAACAAAATATTTTATATAGATATATGGGATTTATATTATGGATCCAATATAATAAATTATTTCATTTTTATGAATCCTAGATTTTATGTTATAACCCCCCCCCCCATGTATCTGTATCCAATTGGATAAATATATAGTGAGGAATCACCAAACATTATTGAGTATCTATTATAGAAGGTGAATATATTCATTTTTTATTTGATATATTATTGATAAATATGGAGGATAATGAAAAATAATACCATGATAAAAATATAAAGGATTTGATTAATATCCATTAAGGATTCCTAATTAACTTGGTTTGAGAAGAAAAAATGTCATATAACATCATGTAAAAAATTAAAAAATCTTCTTTTAAAAGAGATTTATTCTGTAATGAATTTCTCCATCAATATATATGAGTTAGGTAAGGATTATATTTACATATATTTTTAATGTATTTTTAGATGATGAATAATTATTTACTAATAATAATAATGATTACTATTAATGGATTTATAAATAAAATTTCACATGTATTTAATTTATAAAAATAAATATCAATGTTTAAAAAAATTAAAAATTTGAATGCAGATACTTTTTTGAACCATTGTGGTTATTTATTCATCAACTAGAAGTAAATTTATATAATATATTTTGATGGACTGGTCAAGTGGTTATTTATTAAATGAAAATGAGAGTGATCATTCCTATAAACTAATAAATTTTTTATCTAAAAATATAGTTATAGATGAATCCACCCCCATTAACATTATGTTTCATGTTTTGGGGGATGTATCACCTCTACATATAGATATTAATGAATAACTTGAATTATAAAATGAATATATGTTTCTATATGTGATAAAATACCAAAAGAAATTGATTCTTTTGGGGAAAGTAGACTCTTAATGGATAAACCTCACAATATGACATACAGATTATTATTAGAATAAGGTTTTCAAGCAAAATAAAAGTAACCAATATGAGTATCACCATTTATGATAGTATTTATACTAATGAAATAGTTGATATTATTAATATGAGAATAATTTAACTAATCATTTATTAAGAATTGATTATCCTTGAAAAAGTTTACACTATAGTTGAGGATTCACCATGGAATGAAAATAGATTTAGGGATATCTAAAAAATCAAATAATATGTTATGGAGAGTTTCCATCAATGATTAGAATCTAAATTATGAAACAATGAATTATACATTACTATAAATCCTTACTATAAAAATATATGATATGAATTAAGGGTAAAATATTTAAATGATGATATTAATATTTGTATGTTGATGTAGATATAGACATAAAGAACTATCATGAGACATATTCGATGATAAATGGTCTTATATGGTTTTGTGGATATAGATGTAGTGAATAATCATATGAATTATTTAGGAATAATTGGTTTTAAATGGTGGGTTGTGAGATTGGTTAGTATTTATTTTCTATGTAATTTTTATAAATACTTGCCATTTATACATTCCTTCAAATAGACCAGATGGATTTAAATTTTTATGAGTATCATATACCCAAAAAATAATGATTATGGTGGTTTTTTTGTAGATGATGTATTTTGAGAGGTTAATTATTATTTGGTTATCAGAGTATATGTTTTTAACATATATGAGTTAATGGGTTATTTTCATTCACTATGAAACTACTACTATATATTAGTGATTTCATGTCACCCAAAATGTACGTAGAAGATGAATTATTGGACCACTAGTAAAGTAGTTGTAAAACCCCTCCCCAATGACCAGATTAGAGAGAGAGGAAAAAATTTAGATGCCTGATATTGATGATCTACAGGCTAGTAGGAGATGGTTTGTCACAACTTGTTATTTTTATCATTCTAGATTATTCTTCAGACCTATATACAAACATACATAGATACGTACATAACTTACATATATACATACATCCATCCATACATACATACATACATACATACGTACATATCTACTACATAATACCATACATGCATGGGTGAACACATACACACAGAGATACAAAAATATAAAGGTATGTACGTACTTACATACATATGTTCATACAAACATATATACATACATAAATGTATGAATATATCTATATATATGCATGTACCTGTGTACCTACCGACCTACCGGCATTCATACATACATACATACATACATACATACATATATACAAACATATATACATACATACAAACACACCTATATTTGGATGCATATACCTATTTATACTTTTACACACATATATATATACCTATATATATGTACATACAAAAATATGCACCTATATATAAACATGAATTCTAAAATGAACATGGATTTTCATACATAAATATCACATCTTTTATATTCAATACATTTCACAGATACAAGGCTAAGGACTAAAATGATTAGTTCCTTTGGATAAAAATTACACAATCTTTTTATTTAATGAAGGACATCCAATATATCTTATAGTGATATTTTCTTTTTATACTCTTTATAAACATTCCCTAATTAATACCATTCTTTTTTTCCTGGGGAAAAGGAAACATAAAAAAAGGTGAGAACAAATTATCAGTAAAGAAAAACAAGGGAGATATTACTCTACAATAATATGAAAAAAATTAAATAAGAAGAAGGGTATGATATCATTAAATTAACATAAAAAGGTCACAACTAACCTTTCACAGATCCTAAAAATTATCAAAGTAATAATGTGTTATCATTCTAAGAGACATATTTCACAAGATTGTGAAATCATATTAATTCATGAACCATAAGCTCATGTAATAAATGTTTAGCACATACATAAGTATAAAAACTGATTAATTTTTCACGGTTAACTACTAAGACTATAAAACATATTATATCATTACTAATCACTTGTTTCATATTGTGCATCAATCCCATCATCCAATTTCCCATTGTGGATCAATCTCATTGAATTGTTTCCAATTTTTATCTAATGAGATATAAATCTTTACACAATGCACTAGTGAAGGATATAGGTCCCACCCATAATATAATGAAAATCATAAATTTTTGTGGAAAATGATTATGAAAAATTCATTATATCATAAAATATGAAATAAAATAGTTTTAATAAACATTTAACCATTCAATAACGCATATAATGGAAATGGGTTTCATAATACTCTTATTAATTATTCATAGAAAATCCCATTAAAAGGAAAAGGTTTCTTAAACATATTATAATCATAAAACTAAACATAAACCATAGAAAAAAAATAATGATGGTATCATTAGACCATATATCCAATAAAATATAACGATCTCCCGCAGTAATTGATGTGGATTTATTGAAATTATTAAAAATATCATTAAAATTATATTGGGAAAAAAATAAATTTCCTTTAAAATTACTCCATAAAAATATTATAGTTCCCTAATATTAAGGAAAAAATTTAACTACAATTAATCTTTCTATATTCTAAATGAATCATTAAATAAATTACAATCCATGATGAGGAAAATTATGTTAATTGCACACAAGTTAAAAAATATAAATTATTCATATTTTTAGTAAAAAGACACAACAACATCATTCAGAAAATGAAATAATATTAGTTTAATATTTATTAAAGATAACACAAAAATGGATATAAAATTAATGAAACAATATTTTATAATAATAAAATTCCTTTAAAATATTTTTGTAAAAAATAGACATGGAAGAAAAAAGGATTTCACTAGAAGAGAAGAATAAATTATGTTTCAACTTAAAAATATTATTTGGTAATATTTATTACATAAATCTAGGAGAATGAATTGAAATTTATTATCATGAAATAATAATAAGAGAATAAAATTCATGAGTTTCTTGAGAGGTGTATCAAAATATCACTTCATTGGAAGCATAGTCATAAATAATACTAATAAACAATATGATTGTAATTAAAAACATTTACCACATCGGTATCATTTCAATCAAAAGACTCATGAAATAATATAAATAATATAGATATCGATATCCCATTATTATTAAAATAAGAATTAAAAAAGAAATTCATTTTTAGAATATACACCACATTAAACAAACTAGTGGTGTATAAGGCATGCGGCCCACAAAAATAAAAGTGGGATGATGATCCGATACTGATTGGTTAATGTTTTTAATAATAAGGTCCATTATTGTATAACACAAAAAGAAATATTATATTCCATGAATATAAATATATCACTGATATAAAATTTTAAATGGGAAGTTTATAAAACAAAAAATAAATGAGTGTTGATTATGATGTATTTATCTCATAAATAAAAGAGAGACTAGAAGACCATTGCCTTAAATATAGACCCTCTTCATACATGTAAAAAACTCTTATTTAATAAATATATGTTTATTATATATATGTTAATGAAAATTAATCATATTAATCATACCATATATGAATTAATCATGTGATTTTTTACAGGTTTATTAACAATTTCTGATAAAAATAACATTTTGAGTAATAACTGCTTCATTTTTTGTCTATGTTTTGTTTGGTATTTTTGGTCCATATATTTTGATCATTGTTATATAATATCTATAATTTAAAGCCTAAAAAGTTATAATAAATTATAAATATATATTTATATATAGTAATTTATAAATTTCTGAGATATAATATGAATTACACCATTCATAGAGATGACAGGTCTTTCTTACGAATGAACATTGCTTCTGTTTTCACAATTGATGAAATAAATGTAAGGATAATAATATATACCCTTAATGAATAATATATTTTCATATAAATAACATATTTTCATTAATCCTATCATTATTACATTTGATGTAAATATTATACGAACAATGAATCACAGTGGTTCGCGAGGCGGTAATCCATCGTAGAAATATGTGATTTTATAGTATTCCCACAGAATGTAAAGTAATAATCTATATGTGATATTATAATTCAAGAAGTATAATTATTTCATAAATTATATATATATATATATATATATATATATCTGTGTGTGTGTGTTAAATCCATCATTATATCTAACCAAGAGTGGTGGTAATGGAAAATGAATTACATCAGTTTGTGAGGTGGCTGTCCACCGTACACATGATCAACAGTTTCATTTACCAATTTATGGAAGAAAAGATATATATAGGTAATGAAGTTAAAATAATATAATATCATTATATGTTTTAAACATATGTTGTTATATCATAATTTTTAAATTATATTTTAAGTAGTTTGAGGAAGAAATAATATGAAAATGCATAGTTAAGGACTATACCTCTTCATTAGAGAAGCCGGTTAGGTTTAATCCTATAGACTTTTAATGAGGCTTTACAAATAAAACAAAAGAATATAGGAAGTGGATATGGAATTAAGGAATGGATATGGTTTATTATTATTTTAAAAAAAAAGGGTTTTGGATGTGTGAAGTGAATAGAAGAGTGGGTACCCTTTTATAAGTTAGGGAGATGATACACAAGGAGTGTTTTAAAAGAGTAAAGTGTAACCACGTTTTTCACCTAAAAGAGGGCTCTAAAATGGTTATGTATCAATCATTAAAGATGATAAAGTTTAAATATGTCATAAAATTATATTTTTACAATTTTATACCTCATTTTAAAACAAATGTTTTTAGTTTAACGCCCGATAAATCTGTTTTATCCTTAAAAATGACAATTAATTTTTATCGTTTTTACTATTTTTTTTGAAAAAAATTACGTTGAACATATTATATACTATAAATTAGTATGATTTAAAATATTAAAAAAAATTAAAAATTAAAATCAAATTATTTTTAAAATATAATTTATTATTAATACCATTAATGTGAAGAATAATGGTTTTCCAATGAGAAAATTTCATTATGTATAGATAGTTTTAATATGAAGATTCATTAGGAAAAATATTGAAAACAAATAAGTAGTATTAATTAATATATAATTTAAAAAATTTCAGTTATAAAACAATAAAAAATAATTTAGTGGTTTTGATTTGATTTTAACAAAAAATAGAATTCTTTTTAAAAACCGTTATGTCTCACTATTCACTGAAAACAGTTTTTCCACAAAATTATAAATAATTCACTATAAAATAAGTTTTGAAACTAATCTTTCCAAAATAATATTTGTTTTATGAAATTATTTTTTCTATAAGTATAAAGTATTTATTTTAAAACAAGTTCAAAAAAAAATCATCCTTGTAGAAAAAAATACATTTTTATGTATAAAATTGGATTTATTTTTATCAAATACGAAGAAAATAATTATGCTGAACAATAAAAAAATTTATTAAATATATAATTTATAAATTTATTTATAATTAATCACAACAATTTATTTTTTTATATTACTGAGATAAAACTTGTTTCTACGTATAATTGTTTTCCTGAAAATGATTTATTTAATTTTCAAAATGTTTACTAATTTCATTTAAAATTAATTGGTAACCAAAGATTTAATTTTATATTTTTCATATAATCCATATATTTTCATAATTTATTTAATCATATTCATACCCTCTATTAGAAATAATTGGTGATAAATATCATATTAAAAAATAAATTTCAATATTATATCATGTTTTTTTAAACATGGTGTTGCATGTAATTCACGATATAAAAGAAATTTATTTTCTTTGAAATAAAAAATTCATAAAATTTTACGGTGACAATATTTTAACTATAAATAAACTCCATAATCATAATTCAAATTTTATCTTTGTAATCAAGGGCTTCAAATATAAAAATTCATTTATAGAAATTACACATTCTAAATCAGTTAAAAAACATTCTCTCAAAAAGTGGGAAAGAAAATATCAATGTCATATAAAATTATGCACAATTAGGTTTACAAATTATAGACAATTAGTTGATAATAATAATATGGATATGGAATAGAACATTGAAACCTTCATATTAAAATAGAGTGATAGAAAACTTGGTCATGTGAAATTTAACCACCAAAAAACCATAAATCTTTGTTGAGTTAAAAGACCCTTGTTTGAAAAACATTAATGTAATATGTGAATGTTTTTGTCTCCAGAGATTTTTTCTAAGGATGAGATAATTTTTTACAATAAATATAAACAATATGACAAAATATAAATACCGGATTTATTTTAACTTCATAAGGAATATATAATCTTTTTGTTGTGCATCAATCAGTTTTTAGTTTAACTTTCTTGCCATGAAATGATGATGAACCTTTCTTTATTACATCATTAGTAGATAATAATATCCATAAATTAATAATATGTAATTACTTATATCTATGGTGATCTTCAAAACCCAAATTTTTAGATCATGTTATTTAATATGAATAAATATTACTATGGTTACATAATATATTAATTTATAAAACCTCATCCAAAGATCAACCAAAACCATTCCATAAATTGCTAACCATAATACCATTTCATCATTATAGAATTTATAAATAATATATATATATTTTTAAAAATCAACATATTATTAATACCTTGAATATTATAAATCCTATATTAACTTTCACATGACAAATATCTGAATACCTTGGACATATATTCTCATAAAACTGGGAAATAACCAAAATTGCCATTAAATTAAAATGAAGACATAAATTATTCCACACTCCTTGAATTAAACCATATATTATTTAATATAATACTTAAATCATTAAATTTTTTACCTCCATCAATGATAACATAAAACACTTTCTCATATTAAGTTCTTCCAAGGTCATCAATAGTACCCAATTTACAATATCCTTATGAGTCATTATTTTATCAAAAAAAATAATTATCTTATAATAAAAAACATATTATGTGTCATATTTCCATTAATCATGGGGTTTCCATAATATATCACCTTTCAATTAAACCAATTTTATCTATCATCAATACTCTTTTACATATTCTGATAAATTCTTAATAAAATGCTTCAAAAAAATCTTTATAAATATTTTATCATTCATACAACACAATCATTTAATCCCAATAAACAAAAACATTAATTATTCCACTTCATTATATAATCAATAACTAGGATTCATCTTTCTATTCCATAATACCTCATTCATTACATATGTAATTTTTAGTATCTTCATCGTCAACAGAAAATCCCTTACTCTTACAACCATTTCGATCCTTTTTTAGTCATTCTTCTTAGGGAATAAATTTTTATAATTACCATACTGTCAAAAATTAAAACATTTAACTATTGATTATGCCTTAAGAAAACCATTATTTCATTTTAGTGCATTAACTGAACATTTCATATTTCTTATTTTATATTACTTACTTTGGGCCCTTCTTCTCCACACAGAAAACATATTCTTGACACATTCAGAATTTAAAATGAGTGATTCTTCCCACATTCTCAACATATATAAAACTATGTCATCTTTCCTCTTGGTTATATACCACCTGAGTTCTTAGTGAACTCTATCCATATATTATTTGGTGACTCTGAGAGTTGGTTGTGGTGAAATATTCTAATAATATATCATCATAATAGATTATGAATAATCACATTATCCATCACCCTTGAAATTACCCAATTTTTATTCCCATAAATTGATTTTCTATCACATTCAATGTTAACTTATTTCCTATTGGTTCCTACCATTGACTAAATCTAAAAATAATTGTATAAGAAACAGAAATCATAGTGGGGAACCACATAATAATAAAAAATATTTATAAGACGTCAAAATGATGTCACATTAGGTTTAACCTAGGCTATTCATGTTCATAATCTATAAAAATCTTTCTTGATAGTCCACAGATAAAATAAAAATTATCCAAATCATATCCCATAAGAGTGTCAAACTTTTTCCATAATAAGGATCATTTAAATGTACTAAGTAACACTCTGGCCAGTCTTGAACATCACTTTTGTATTAATTACCCCTATGTACATCCACTCCAGAATCACCTTCACTTGTAATATCTAAACATGGATTTATTTATTGGTAAACCACATAATATCTTCTTTTCTAAAACTATTTGATGGTATCTTATACTTAGGATCATCCTAAGGTTTATCACTATAGTTTTCTCATCCTATTTGAAAAATTATATCTAAACCTTTATCTGATTCTGAATATAATGTATCATGATTTTCATATATAAATATCATAAATTTTTAGATTAAAGTCCAATACATTTTACAAATACATTCCCTAGGACCATAATACTTTAGTGTATTTTGAGACTAAGTACACAATCTTCTTATTTAAGGAAATATCTTCATCAAATAAAGAGATTATCATTCCATTTTTTTCTCATAATAAACATACCCACTAAAAACCTTCCTATATAACATGGGGAAAAACATAAGAAAGTGTGAGATAATATTTTCAGTAAGATTAATTATGAGTGATATCATTCAATGATCATATAGAAGGATAAAATTAGAATTAGGTTATTATATCATGAAAATAACTTATAGTTTTCATACCCAACATCAAATAGATCATAAAAATGAGTTATTTTATACATAATTATCATTAAAAAATAAATGTTTTATAAGAGTTTGAAATATTTATAGTTCATAGACAATAAGATTATGTCAAAAAAATTCATACCAACACAATTATACTAACATTTTAATCTCCCAAAATCAGACTACATAGTTCATTAAATATATTGGAACATGACTTATTACCTATTTCCCAATGTTGATCAAGACCATGAGGTTTTCTCTCATTGTGGATCATGCCCATCGTCTTGTTTCCCATTATTATATCCTGGGACATAAGTATTTTCCTAATTAATTGGAAAGAGATATTGGTCACACCTATCACATAATTGAAATAAAAAATATTTTCACTAAAAGATCATAAAACATTCATCATATTATAACTGATGAAAATAAAATAGTTTTATAAACATTTCATCATAGAATAACCCATAGAATGAAAGGGGTTTCATAATCATCGCATCAATTCATCATAGCATAACATTGTAAAAGGTAACATGTTTCATAAATATATTTTCATAATAATAATAACCATAAACCATCCAAATAAAGAATAATGATGATAAAATAGGATCATATCCACCAAAAAACATATGTAACATGAATGGTTATTGAGTTGATGGATAGAAATTATAGAAAATTCTTTTTAAAAATACCCTGAGGAGAATAACCTTTTAATTTGAAATAACATATTTAAAATATAAAAATGTACAATATATTAAAGATTTTTTTTAAAATTACAATAAAATATTTTAATTGAAGACACTAACAATTTATTGGTCGTGATGGAGGAAAATTCTATTCAAGACATACACGTTTAAAATATGATTCCTTTCAAATTATCAATAAAAAGACAAAACTGCCTCATTTTGAAAACAACATTAAGATTACATTATTTTTCTTTTAAAAATAAAGATATGGGTAAAAATGATTTTAAAATTAATAGTAAAAGATTAAAAAATTATTTATAACATTTTAATAAAACATGGGCATGGATGAAATAAAGTATTCGATTGAAGGAAGAAATAATTTTCATTTTTTTTCTCACAAACAATATTTTGAACTCTCTATTATATAAATTGAGTAAAATGAAATAAAAATTTGTATTTTCATAAAATAAACATGGGATAATAATATTGAAGAGTTTCTTGTGAGTGGGATCATAATTTATCATCATTTGAAGCATAATCATAATTTTTTTTAAAAAAATAATGTGATTGTAAAATAAAACCTTTAGCACATGGGTATCTTGTGATTCATAATCACCATGACATAAATGAAATTATAAGGATTTTTATATCCAATAATTATCATGATAATGATCATAAAATAAATTCAAATACATTATTTAAGACATACAAAAGAAACCAGTTTTGTATAAATCATGTGTCACATATAAATAAAAGTGAGTAAAAGATCTCTTACCTCTATGGTAATATCTTGAATCATATGAAAAACTATGGAATTAAATAAAATGAAACATTAAATATCATGAAATTAAATATTCACTTGTAATATCCTGTAAAATTGGATGTATAAAAACCAAACAATAGAAATAAGTGATGATTCTATCATATATTTCTGAGAAATAAATGAGATACAAGAAATCTATTACCTTAAATGTAAACTCTCTTTTTAATCTTTTGAAGCACGTGTATAATAAAAATATTATATATATATATATATATTAAATAACCATGATCATTTTTATCAAACAAAATAATTTTTAATTATGACATTTTATTACCTGTTTAGAAAAAATATTTGTTTTTGGTAAAATATATTTTTTTCATTTCACATACATAGACAACCCATAAGAAAAATGATAGATTATTTTTTATTATATAATACATATATTTCATTAAAATAAAATCACATAAAATTATAAATTTAATTTATTGAGATAATATTCATTTGTGAACACAAAAATTAGATTTTTAGAAAAATATTTCCTTTCATTTCAAATGGGTTTTATGTTAATTTCTAATTAAATGGTGAACAAATAATTAACATTAAATATATAAGTAAACCATATATTTTCATAATTTAGATAATAATATTCAAACCTTCCATTCCAATGGCTAGTTGATAACTATAATATTAAATAAAAATATTTTAACACTATGTCATGTTTTTTAAACTCAATATTTCATTCAATGCATGCTATCGAAGAAAAAAAATTTATTTTGAAAAATGATGTCATAAAATATCAAGGTGTTACACATACAAAAATACATACATACATATATACATACATACATTCTTACATAAAAGCAAAAATACATAAATACATTAATACATACATGCATTCATACATAGATAAAAATGTATATACATATATATATATATATATATCTACATAAATCTATACAAAAGAACAAAAAAACATAAAAATGTAAATATATACATGTATACATACATACATACATATATACATACTTACATACATACATACATATATACCTATGTATATACATACTTACCTCTGTGCATATATACATACACATATAGAAATGTAACTATGTTCATGTATACATATATACATACTTAATTTTATATATAAATACATACATACATACATACATAAGTAAATAATTATGTACCTTAATTTATATATTTTTAGGTTAATATGAACATATTTACCTTCATACATACAAATGCATATAAAATCATACATATATAAAAGCATGCATACATTTGTACATATATACATATATACAAACATACAAAAAAATATTCATACTTAAAAACATCCAAACATACACACATACATTTATACATTACTCATTTTGATTCACCCTAACCCGAATCACTCTGCATTATAGCCATACAAAACTACCATGTGACCTTAGGTGTGCCTCTTCGTATGTTAGATGTTGGTGGACAGTAGTGGTTGAAAATCATAGTTCCGTAAGGAGACTAAAACTTCGATATAAAAATGTGTAATCCTAGATAAACATCCCAATAACCTCATCATCATCACATCTGATTATATAGAAGTGATAAAAATATCCACTAATAATAAATAAATTTTGAATTAATAAAGACAGGAACAATAATGCTGACATACATGACTGATCTCTGACTAGGATAATCATAATTAAAATAAAAAAACAGAATTAAAAAATCTAGAAAAGAGGTCCCACCCCTAGCTCTGGGATTAAACCCCAACACCTAGATCTCAATCAAGCTACATCTGTCCAAATGCACAATATCAATCTGCATCCCTACCTAAACCAATGGAATTGTCATATCTTTGTGGGTACCATTGTTCTATTTCAACCCAAGCAGTGTCTATGTGTAAAACAATCTACAATTACCAACCAAAAAACCCCCATATTAACTGGAACATGTTGTGATATGTTCATGTTACATGACCTATTGAAATAAAAAAAACTAACCACTGAAGATAAATAGATAAATTAAAACCCCATAATACATGAATTTTCAAGTGATAGAAAGTCTCTAAGAATGGTACGCTGACCCTACCTCCAATAAGACTACTCATTGGGACAACATCCTACCCTTAACTATTAACCATTTCAAATCCTCGTGTGTGATACCCCAATAAATCATATATACTTGGAAAAATGTTGGAATGACTTTAATCATAAGAATTTAGTCATGGTAACATTTTTATATACTCTGGGGATCCCACAACCACACCCCAACCAATAATTTCTGGATCTTGAGAAACCACATTGCATCCCCCATCCTCATTCCCGTTGTTTGTACCACGTGGTACTAACTTGGATAAGTACAAGTTTTTCTAACGCTTGATTAATTATAGGGGGAGACCCTAGGAAATCATATATATCTAATCATGACAAATTAATAGGATAATTATAAAATTAATTTCAATTCCCTCCTATATCCCACAATCAACATATTGGGAAACCAATATCACGTGGCTCCTCTTCATAACAAAAATTGGCCCATCCACCCGATCTTATGGGGAATCTTGAGAATCACTCAAGGGGATCTAATAGTTACCATTGATATGTATAGAATTATTGATAAGGGATACACACACACCCAAAACCTCATATTGATATTCAAATATCGGGATTTCCAGGTATTCATAATGGTTTAATGGTATCGTCATTCAATTCCCACACTCCCCGAGAAATCATAATGGACTCACTCTATCAATGGAAACCCAAGAAAAATGAGTATTGCTATTTGAATGAAATAACATAAATAAAATGATGGATCCTAGGTAACACTTATTGGATAGAACACTTTTATTAAACTTATACATTGGTTCTAATTATACTAGTTATCCTCTATCAATATGTCATGAGATCAGATTCCAAATATACTGGGTAACCTAGGTTCTCATCCATATCAACTGGTGATTTTTTGGAATTCTGATGAATAACAATGGAATCAAACCCAACAGATGATTTCGTGGAATATCAGGAAATCTCAATCAAAAAAACATAAATATAATTATATCATGTGTGGTATGAACAAACATTTCCATCATAATCCTCTAATCCCCATTAGTATTCTATTTCATTTTACATTTTATGGTGACACCCAGAACCATACAATCTTGACACACAGAAAAACACACCTATTTAGAGTTGGTATAAAAATGGGGAACCCAATTTGTTCCTCTAGGATAGTATGTAAATAGAGGAATCCCTCTTTGGATAATTAGCTACAAACTAGTATTTTGTCCAAATGCCCATCACTTGGGGAATGCATGAATGCTAATCGTTTTAGCACATAAAACTGCCTCTTGTCCTCAAAGGGTCAACCAATTAACAAACATTATTGAGAGATGGCTCATTGTATATCATATTTCAACGGTCCCCCATGGTTGGTTCAGTCATCCATCTCTATCCAAATCCACCCTAAGGTGGTCGACATTAGTTAATTAACTATTAATAGAAAAGGTGTGAACACCTCCAACCAATGTTACAAGACTCTTGGATTGGAAATTTACCCATGAAACTTTATATATTAGACATTAAAAGGTCTCCAAATGAATCTCACCTCTTTATTATAGGTGTCTCAAGGGTCTCATATGACCCTCTTGATCCAGTCATCTCAAGCCACAACATACCATCATGATGATGTAGACAAGGTTCATACTCCAGGGAAACTATGTCTCATATGGTCTGGTCACCCTCAAAATGGGTATATAAGTCACGTGTTATCATAATGATCCAATCCTTTACAATTACAAAATTGGAAATTAGGATAGTGGAGAAGACCCAACATGTGTTTTGTCACTTAGTTCAGTTCTCTCATGGTTTTCAATAAATTTCAAATATTAATGTTAATATAAACATTAATTCAAATTAATTAATTGATTAAAACAATGGGGTATCATATCAAGTGGTGATCTTGTACACCTCATACCATATAAAAAAAGAATATAAACCATCAAGATTGAATGGGAGATAACATACATCATTTCAAACACCCCTTCCATTTTACACCACACAAAGAATCAATGTGGGCCTCACCCAAGATCCCCTTAGTTCAACCGGCCACCATCCAAATTTTTGAAACATATATCATACCGATGAATTTTTTAAAATTAATTATAACATTTTAAAATTATGTAAAAAAAATAAAAATAAGAATCATACTTAATTTTTCAAAAATCATTTTATCTATGTTAGAACCACATATAATGACACATCAAGGGTACATATCACATCCATATCCCTCTGATGAGTGGAAAACCAAATATAAAATTCAAACTCAATAAGAAATTTTATATAATTTAAAAATAAAACACTTGAAAAACTACACACTAAATTGATCTTTTGAAAAAATGATGAATAAAGACCCCATAATATCATCTAATTATGTTATATAGCATGGAAGAACTAAATCCCCAATAAAATCAACTATTTTCACCATTATTATGTCGAATCGGTATGATATTCCTAAACTCAAAAACAAATATTATTTAAATATTTAAAAAATGAGGTGAGGGAACCAACATACTGAACATGTACCATTAATAACTACAAAATAATATTTATAACACCCTAATATCAAAGGGGACGAAGGGATATGGAATGCATTTAAATATATTATCACATGCCTAAAAAAGGGCATTGATGGTCTAACCCCTTTTAAAACTAAAGGAGTAAAATTTAATTATAACCCCTTTTAGGCCAACTAATAAGATAATGGAGGACACAAGTTGGATAGTGGTTGACGGAAGTAACATCTGCTACTTCTAAACCCCATTAATGAGATTGTTTATCCTATTGAATAACATGTGGTTTGCAGAAATTTTTGATGCCGTAGCCAACCTGGCCTCACATAAGGTTACTTAATAACCTTGAGATACCATATAAGACTCATTCAATGCCTAAAAAATTTGTAGGCGATATTACACCCCATACAATTCAATTTGGAATCATTTTTATAAAAAAAACCCATCCTCAAAACTCATAATCTCAAATTACATCAAGGATTCTCACATCCATATGGATATGAGGAACAACAAAAATCGCACTATGACTCATCTTTTCCCACAAAAGTTATATCAGTCACTCAATCAAACAACCCAGCCTATTTAGGTCATCAAATATTTGATAATTGGTTACGTAACATTCTCAAATTTATAAACATGATCTGAAAGAGCCATTCTCAATTCTTGGAACCCTAACACAGAGAACTCTATCCAACACCCATTAAATTTATAAAACACATATATAGTGATTTCCCAAGATTCTAAAATACATAATATGATCACCTTAGAATCCAATTAATAATTTTACCTAGGATTCTTCCCTAACCGGACTTATCTCATTATAGCCTACTTAAAATATATAGTACTTATGCTATAAGATTTTCTTAATATAAGAGAACACCTTTGATGAAATTATGGGCCTATTGTATTTTCCCCACTATTTTCCAGATCAGAGGTTATAATTCCTTTCACTTTATATTCACAATTATCATTTTCCAAATAGATATTGATTTGTATGTATAACCACCATCCACATAAAGATAAAAATACATCAAATTTACCTCTAAAATTCTATTTTAATTACTGAAGAACATTTTAGTATCAAAAAGGATATACCTAATGATGTTTTCAACTATACCCATCCAAATCTGTATTAGAATTCATGTTTAATTTCCACTAGTATAACCATTCTAAAACACTCATATCTACCCAAAATGTATCACAACTTACATGATCCCAATGTATTCATGAAAGAGGTATCCCATCATCCAAACATGCCCACTAAAATCTACGCCTGAATTCTAGTGTAATTTCATATTTTGATCCCAAACCCATAAAAATTATCATCATTTCTTTCCACACAATTTAACACCCTTATGATCCATGATCCCTCAAATCATTCAATTCTATCAAAACATTAAATACAAATGTCATTTTCAATCCCTAGATCTATTTGATTCAATAATGGAATTCCATGAGGAATCAGTTTATGAATAAATTTCATTACACATCATCATCTAAACACCTACACAACAATCCCATGGAGGACTCCACACTCTCATTACCAACAAATAATATCCCACCATAAAGTGTTGTTATTGATTTCATTCCAAAATGAAATATCACCAACCATGTAAAATACTCAATTCATCATATAATATAATATCTGTAGATGATCATCACAAATATAATCGATATCTAACACAAAATATCAATTTCCTATGATTCATAACTCCAACTAATGAAATATGTGACACTTACAAATATTTAATCCACAATGAGGGTCACTACCAAAAATAGATAATGGTGAACTCCCCACCATATATCTTATCTTATACCTCTCATGGAGTAGAAAATTAGCACAAACTATTTTATGCACACTGCTATAACCACATTTTGATACCTAAATAACAAAATGATGATTCAAAAGTAATCAAAACAAGCCAGAAAACCCTATGACATGACCATCCAATTTTATAACAAATATTCTCTTGGAAAATCTCATAAAATTGGGACTCTTACAGATGGAAATTTTTTTCACATGAATTCCATCTCATTGAATTATTCAAAAAATTAATTTCATCCCACCATGCTATAATGATATTTTGAAATATTTCTACAACCAACCATTTATAAAATCAAAATGATAATTACCTCCATAAAAACCTTAATTCGAATGTTCTGGCACTCCTAGTGACATCATTAAGAAACGAATACATCACCATTCCAACATAGAATACCATATATCATAAACATACATAGATATCAAAAAACAATCCATTGTTTATTATTTCCTCTAAGGAACTAGTAAACCCAATCTATCCCCTCGCATGGGTTTCCCAGAAATTAAAACAAAAAAAAACTCAAAAAAACCTATGTCGTATTCCAAGATAAACACTAGGGTCTCCCACCTAGCCATTAAACAAAGGTATGACTAAAATACTAGATCACGTGAAATATAACCTGTTTCAATTTATCAAAAAATATTACATATCACATTCCTAATCCCTATAAAGTGTTACACACATACAATTGACATCACAAGTGAAGCCGTCATTTACTAATCATTGATTCTCATTGAGAATATATACAATTGGTTTCTCCTTTGAGAATTAAACTTTATTGAAACCGCATGGAATCATCTATGAAGATCTATTTAAGGGTATTAATTTCATAGATTTAGTTAGGTATAATTCTATTCCATGATATATAGAAAACACTATATAGTTTATTAATGGACCATGAAATAACCAAGACATTACAATTAATCCAACTATATGAGGGGTAATAATAAGGCATAATATGCCTATATCACCCTACAAAGGTCCTCAAAATTATCCAAGTTCCAAATGAAACCCATTATGGGTCATTCCACCTCTTGTTCCTGTGGAAAACTCCATTGATATCAATAAAAACAACATGGATTCACATTACCTACAATTAGAAGGATAAACAGATACAATTTATCCCAACTGAGTAGAATTCAACTTAATTTGTATATAGGAAACACATATGAGTATATTTTGAAACATTAAATAATTGATCCTCAGTCCTCATGGATAATAATTACACTGGTAGTCCTATAAGTCATGTGAATCCTATATCCCAAATATGATTCATGATATCTCTCTTACCTCTAAGGACAAGAGAGAAAATATTTAATAAATAAAGAACCTCAAATGTCAGTGTGAGTCACTCAGGGTCAAAAAAATATAAAACCATAACATCAAACACTAGGAACCATAATCACATCCCTAAACACATATACTTATCTCTATAGTTGTTGTTCATGATGAACTATTCCAATATCCATTATAGGCTTTGAAAAATTCTTTTATTGTATGTATACTATATCCCAAATAGTCAGAAATAAATAAAATGAATTTATTTGAAAATAAATGCTCACTCCTATTTCAATATCACTTTGAATAGTATCTTGAATAGACTGAAACATGTCCTTAGGAACTCCACTTAAAACTTTATAGGTTTCTAAATATATAATTGGGTCTAAGGCAGAATCATGAGAAGAATATACAACTATTATCTGACTTTAAAATCAATAGTAAATTACCTAAAACATTAACATTCTCAAATATCTGTATGAAAAAATTATAATTATACCCATAAACAAAAAATGAATACAAAAGAAATAAAGGACTTGATAATCATGCTGGAAAACAATACATATCATCCACTGGTCTGATCAAACATACAAGAGAAATAAATTATAGGAAAAATAGGGATATATGAAATTTCCCACCCCTAACTTAGAGCCTCACCTCAAATCTCATAATCTTACTCAAGAATCCTTAGCTCTAACTCACAATATTGGGCCTCAACCCTATATATAACTAAAAACATGTGAGTGTAGCTCATGTACCCTTGTGAAATAGTATCATGAGAAGAGTGTGAGTATAGAACACAGTAGGGAAGAAATAACATGGTCCTATTCTAACCAGCACATGATGTGATATGTGAATATGAAATGATCTTCTGAAATTAACAAACCAACAACTGTAAAATAATAATAATAATAAAACAACACACAAACACTTCATTGGGTATATATATGATGTTTTTATGAACATACTGACTATGCCACCACCAAAACAAGTCACGGGGCAACATCCTTCCCACAAACTAGTAACTAGCATAAATCTTTTTTTCTTTGACCTCGATTGACCATATCTACTTAGAATAATTCCATAATATATTTGAAGAACGATCATTTTAACACACCCAAAATTTTATAATATAGTTCACAATGAAAATTTATTTCTTTTATATATTTCTTTACACACAACAATTTGTTAAGATGGGCCACTATATATTGTTAAAATATTATTATTTAATGTGATTGTTATAGCCTATCCATTAGACTGGTAGGTATAAATGGACTAACAAGATTATGAAAAATGAATGACTAACTTATGTGTAAAATTATTTTAGTAGCTATATAATAATTTTAAATGAGAAAAATTATTTAATATTAAAAGAGTAGTTTGTTCTAAAAAATAATTTCTATGCACATAATGTTTTATTATTGTAATAAATTTTATTAGTCACAATTTTTAAATGAGATTAATGTTATTTTTCTATTATATATTATATATTTTTTGACATTCATTTAATGTTTTTCTATGTATGGTATGAGAATAAATAATGTTTTACGATAAAAATTTATTTTTAACTGGTTTCATTTAATTTTACATACTAATTTTAAAATGATTTTCTTCCATTGATAAAACTTTAATAATGAAAAAATTTATTCCAAATTTAATATCTAGAATTCCAAATTTTTTAAAAATTACCTTTTTTATTTTTATTCATTATAAATTATAACATTGGTCATATTTATCACCTCAGTAAAGGCTAAATCGAGCAAACATAGGTTAAAACTAAATGTTATGGTTATTTTTTGTATTAACTATTATTTGATGAAGGTACTGATACCATTATCAGCTTAGGGTCTACATTTAATTTTTTTAATAGAAAATAGTTCGTAAAAATGACCTATATAGTATTTAAAGGAATGATAAATACAAAATGTCACTCTCTTACTTTTAAATATATTTTATATGTTTACATGGGAAGAATGGAATGTTGTGAATGAATATTAATGGTTATTTAAGGAATAATAAATTTAATTATTAGGTAATTTTTTTCATTTTTTGGGTGTATATAATTACCTTCAGTTCATATGCAACACCAACTCATTATTTCATCAATTAATATTAAAATAAAACACTTGATATTAGGAATATTAAAGTTATAAAATTCGAGATATTTATAGTCTTTTAAGAAATTTAAATATGAATATAACATATTATTGTTTCATAACAAATTATATTCAAACTCTATAGTTTTCTTGGTATCTTTAAATTCAAATTAAATTAATAGTTCCAAAATTCACATTAATGAATGTTTTTATAAAATAATATTTTATTAAATAGTTTAAAATTCATAAAAATCTTATCTTTATCCGAATGAATGATTTATGGATTAATATATCAGCATTGGTAGATTTATTTTTCATTCTTCTATTCATGGACACATTTCTAACCCTTTAACAATGAAATAGTTGTAACCCTATTGAAGGATAATATAAGTTAATGAAAGGGTTAAACCAACAGATAATGTTCAAAACAGAAGTTAAACCTATCCAAATATTATTTTTTATTATATTTCAACCACATCATACATTATATTCAAATATCCATCCATTTGGAAGAATATTTATTATGAATTACCATTTTATATTTTAATAATTTAGGAACAACATAGAGTACCAATCCTCTAACATATAAAAGGGAACCCCTCCCATCCCTTCATTACTCCCTATTGAGACTTTTATCTAGACCAAAACATACTAAATTAACATAAAAAAATATGTATCAACATTTTATAGTTTATAGTGTTCCCAAAATACTATACCTAGGATACGAAAGAGGATATCTAAATTAGTTCTTTCAATGAAGAGGCAATAGATATAATGACCAATATTCTTTTTTTTGACTTCTTTTTTGGACTCCTATAAATATGTGGTATTTATCATAAAATAATAAATAATGTATCATAAATGTTATTAAATTTTATTATGATTATGAATATTCATTTAGACTCCCTCTTTTCTAAAAAATGGGAAGTGAAACTATTTCTCACCCGTATATACGACATACCGCCACTACATAATGATACAACTAATTTTTCATTAAGATATTTTATTAGTGGATATTATGATAGGATTAATATTTATATATTATATTTATGAAATAATTATTCTTCATGAATTATAAAATAAATATAAAATTCTTACATTCGAATCAAATGGAAACTGATAACACCACTCATGCATTTGTTTGGATAACCACAACCACACAGCAACATGATTTTTATTTCATTTATGTTTTACAAGGTTGCTAGTAAGGATATATTTTATTAATATATTTGATTTAAATGATGTATTAAGAATTATATAACATTTAATTATGATTTTCCTTTCCTTAATACTATATTTTAAAAAGTGCAAAAATATTTCATGAATATGTACAACTTACCATCTTCGTGAATAGTGAAATTCATTTTTCTATCTATAACATTAATGATTGAATATAAAAAAATCTATATATATAATGAATATATATTATATTTATATCATTATTAAATTTTTTGGGATGGTGTAACGAAGATCAATTCACAATGATGTGAAGTACTAAAATTAATTGTTCATGAAAAAATGAAATAGTTAATACCAAAAAGTACTATTTTATTAAAGGGATTATTAATAAATGGGTGATCAAATGTCATAAATCCACCAAATATGATATTATAAGTATTTAAAAGATTATTTTATATAATTATAATAAATATTAATTTATTATATGGGTGGATATATTACTTTCATTGTAAATGGAACTCATGTTAAGGGTTTTACAAAACAATCTTATTGTTTATTTGGATTGTTTTAAATTAGGTTTTAAATAAATAATTTTATGATAAAACCCTAATAAATATAAATTATTTTAATATAATAATTTTAATTTTTAAAATATCTATTTCTATTTCAATTTTCTCTCTTTAATATCTCAATTAGAAGGAAAATATTTATAATGAATATCAACATTATTTATCTTTTCAGTCAAAAAATATTCGGTTATATAAAAATGTCTTCTAAATTTTTTTCAATAATTTATTTACTATTATGATATTATTTTTTAAATAAATTTTGACACATGTTTTAAATTTTACAAAATGGTTAAAAATGAAACTTCTTATAAATTTTCGAATAAGATTATTTTGAATTTCTACTATAAATGTGAAAGGAATCATTATTTTACCATATACGACATGAATACAGTTTTCTAACATCATAAATAATTAATGGTTTGAATCTTCCCTCAAATTTTTCCATTTTTCTTTTTAATTAAATTTGTTTCTAAAATATTTTGTCAAATTTTAGGTTCAAAAATAAGTGATTTCAAAGTGAACATGTTATTTTACCACAGAAATATTCCACTGTAATCTATAATATCATCCTTTGATGTTACATACTATTTAGTCAAGTAATTTTCTAATTACACCATCAATTTTCATTATTTTTATATATTTTTTATAATAATGGATTAAGGATTACTTTTTGACACATGTTTCATATCCCTGATTTATTCTATGTTGATTGATTTAAAATCTTGGGGAATATATATGTATGATTTTAATTATGTGATTGGTGGGATTAGAATTATATATAACTCTAACGAATGGGTTATAGTTGGATATCTCATGATATTAAACTGACTAGAATGGGGGTGAACCGAGTTCAGTAAGGGAATGATTCTATTATTATAGTCTGGGGAGTGATCCTTAACTACTATGACATAATCGGGAGTGAACCTAGATAAATAAGTATCTTTTTCCATAAATATAGTCTTGGGAGTGACCGTTGTCTATTATTATAGAATAAGGAGTGAACCAAATACACTATGATAGTATTGGTAGTGATCCATGAATGATATGGAATTTATTTTCTATGTTCATGTCTATTCCAAAAATCTATGACTTATGCTAATGTTACGATCCCATCGATTAGTTATTTAATTAGTGTATGTTTTTAACATACATATGTCTAATATATATTACATTAATTATTATTTTCATCTCTGATATTCATGTTATATTTTTCAAATTTAATTCTCTTATTCTCATACCCTTATCCTTGTATTATGTTTCAGTTGCCATTGATATCTCCCTTATTTACCCTTATGAAGAATCTGAGCTCACCCTTTCTTATATATTCTTTCCCAATGTTATGAAGAATGGATTAATTTGAGATATTTATATAAAGGGATATATTTACAAAGAACATTGTGGGAGATGGTAAAGTTATCTTATTAACCAATTTTCTATGTATCCATGTTTTCAAATATTCTAGAAGTATATGATTCTAGCATGGATAATTATGTTATGTAATTAATATTTAAATAATGGCATATAATATCTATGTATGAGAGTTATGGGTCACTATAGTTTGTATCAAATCAATATTTAGTTACCGTTGGAGACTAGGATGAGAATAATTTACTACATACCCTTAGTATAATATCATGTCTAAGAGAACATTATTATTTAGTAATGAAATGAGTGTGGGTTTTCTAAAGAAACATCATTGCATGGATACAGAAAATTGGACTTGTTTTGGACAAATATGAGTCTAGGGAAAATTACCTTGATATGAGTTGGTTAATTATATCTTTTCCCTCATTTGGGTTCATGGTTAGTATTCCCTTACAGAAATCCTAGGTTGACCAACTAATGGTATATTCTTGTCTTAATTTATATTTTTTTATGAGTCCTATGAAATTTGAATATATTATTACCATGAACGGCCTATATTAATCTATAGTGTCAGAGATTGAAAATACGGTTTCATGATTTATACATCCTATTAAATATTTTTCATGACTGGTCAATTTAATAAAAGATTATTGAATGTAATGCTAACTATTATTATATTAATGTTGGATTAATGATAGCTTGGTAAATTTTAGGTTGTTATAAGTTTTCTCAAATATTGAAGTACCTTATTTTATCTTATTTATATGAATTCATGTGTATCGTGATAATTATCAATGAATAGTAATTCATATTCTCAATAATTAGATGTTGTGTTAGTAGTGAAAATTAATAATGGGAAGATGATCACATCTCATGTTTATGATTCATCTCCAACTAATGATTTTGGTAATGTACTTACTGAATATATTTTTATTACCCCACTAATGAAATATTATTTTATTTTGGGAGTGGAATGGATTTATTCATACAAAAAAACATATTTATATGTAAAGGATGTCATGTTTTATATTCTAGATGAATTGATAATCATCTATTAGTGGGATGATAAATATAATCTTTTGAAGGAAATTTCATCCATTGTATATATCTTATTTTTTATTCAAAAGTGGTTCTTATCCCAGATATATGGAGATAAACTCAACATACATGATATGTTTTGTGGACATATTTTTATTTCTTTCTAGAATATTTTCCTAGTATTTAACAAAATCATGAGGTTTAATTTTTAGTTGAACTCATACTAGGTGCTACACCTTTTTAAAGGATTCTATATCAAATGGACTTGATTAAGATGTAAGAATTGAGGAAGAAACTCCATTTAAATATTTATAACGGATTAATATATCCAATTGAAACACCTTGGGGTACACATATTATTTTTGTTAACAAGAAATATGAATCAATGAGACACTGTAATGATTAATTAGAACATAATAAGTTCACTATGAGAAAAAAATTATCATCTTCCACATTTTGATGACATGTTTGATCAATTGTGTAGAGATTAGTACATTTCTAATATTGAAAATTATTCTAGAAATAATCAATTAAGGGTCAAGAGATAGCATTTACCCATGAAAACATTACATAAATGTTATAAACAATGTGAATTAATATGGATGAGATTTGGTTTTAGTAATTCCATGACAAACATCAAAGATATAATTAATAGGGTATTTATAGATTACCTTGATTGGTTTTTATTAAGCTTTATAGTTGATATTATTTTATATTTATTGACTAGTGGAAAGAATGAAGATCTAATGAGGATTTTACTGAATACCCTAAGGTAGGAGAAGTTGTTTGAAAAAATTTCAAATTGTGAATTATGGATACAAAAAGTTTAATTTTTGGGTCATATAATCTCATGAAATTCTATATTTATGGATTCATAAAATAAAAACGATATAGAACGTTGTATTAGAAAAACCAATATAAATAATATCTATAGTATTATTTTTTGGCTATATATTTTCGATGTTGAGTATCTATTTTCTCAAAACAGTCTACTCTGCTAACAATGTTAACTCAGAAGAGATCTAATTTTCATTAGACTAATTAATATAAAGATAGTTTCATGAAACTAAAGATAATTTTATTAATCCAACATATAATTATATTACACAATAGTGGATAATTGTTTTTATTCATTTTTTTATGAATATATGTTGGGTTATGGATATGTAATCATGTTGAATGATATGATGATAGCTTAGTCCCCACAACAATTGAAGGCCCATTAGAAAAATTTCCTAACTAATGATTTGAAGTTAGCTACGGATTTTTTTTGTTAAATATAATGATGCATTATATTTATATAGAAAGGGGTGATATATACTTATCATAAAGGATAAAAGTGTATATTCACAACAAATATTTGAATATGTTCCTGAGAAGATGATTGATGTTGATTAATTATTTTGACCTCTGAATAAATTACAACCCTTGGAAAGATAACAGGGTGAAAGATGCTTTTATTTGAAAGGATAATGCTATCATATCATTTCATAGGATCAAAAAAGATATATTATTTAGGTATTTTTAAATGATATATCTATTATATGAGGCTCATAGTTTTGCATTAATTTTTAATCCTAGTATTATGATGATATATGGAGTTCTTAAATAGTATTGGTGGTGAAAATCATATAAAGAGTTATTTCTATGTATTTATCTTAGTTCTTGGTGTGTTAAAACATTATGGTTAACAGATAAAAGTCTAAAGGGTTGTTTCAACTATTACGCATAACAAATTAGTAATTTCAAAAATTCACCATTGAGTTTTTCGTCAGACTATCAAATACATCAATGGGAAATATTTCCATTTGGTTAATATTAAACCATATTACACATTCAAAACAAATCATTTCTATAAAGGAATATTTCTATCTTCATCATATAGAATGAATTTATATTATAAGAGTTATATGGTTGGATAGAGTACCATTTTCTATTATATCTTATTGGGATATAATGTTTACCTCAATGTTCTGGATATTTCTTAACAAAGATACGGATATAGTGTTGTATTTCAGCATTTCTTATTATAATTAGATAAATAGACAGACTAAGAGAACTGTTCAAACCCTAGAGGATATATTGAAAATGTTTTCATTATATATTACATGTGGCATAAAACAACACCTTTCTCTAGTCAATTAGTTTACAAAATATCATTCATACAAGTATTTTGATAGCTTTTAATGAATATCATCATGGAAGAAATGTTTAACTACCACATGATAGAATAATATTAGATAAATAAATCTATTGGGACCTAATCTAGATAAGTAGGTATAAGAGAATTTTAAATAGGGCTAACTAAATTATGAAAAATTAATTTAATGTTTATGTAATAAATTTATTCATTCGTTATAAATTAATTTGAGATATAAATTACAATAATTTGAAAATAGTGGAGTTGTTTTTCTGAAAACCCTTATTAATATACCCAATGTATTTTTATCCTAATAATATAAATTAATCACAATTTGTAAATGATATGAGTGAAATGTATATATTATATCTTCAATGATATTTTTTAACATTAATATAATTATTTTTTATTGTCATGGAATATGGGAAAATCTAGTTTTTTTCTTATAAATATATTTTTCTATGAAACTGTTTTCTTCACAATGTAATAAAATATTTTAAAATTAGTTTCTAAAATTTTTATAAATTTAAATAATAAAAATGTATTAACTAGTTGAAATAAAGAGGTAAAAATTTGGTTATTAGGACCCATTTTTTAGACTTTATGAATAGTAACCATGGTAAAATTTATCATCTTGATAAAGAGTATATCTAGTTAATCATGGTTTAAAATAAATATTAAAGTCATACTTTTTTTGTCTTAATTCTTAATGGGTGGATTTAATTATACCATTATAACCATTGGCTATAAATTGAAATGTTTAATTGAAAGATTCATGCAAATGACCTACATAATAGTTAATTCAAAGAAAGATATAAAATAAAACTCTCATACATATATATATATGTTACATGTTCAAAAAGGGGAAAACATGTTGAGAATGAATATTAATGGTTAATTTAATAATAATGAAATTATTATCTCGATGGAAATTTATATATAATTTTTAGTAATTATATAATTATCATAAATTCTTTTGAAATGTTGATATAATAATAATTTATTTAATAGAAAAATAAAATTAATTATTTTAAAATATTAAAATTTATATAATTTGAATTATGAAATGATTTTGACGAATTTTATAGATTAATATAACACATTTTTTTTATTTTATTATATCCAAAATATATCTTTATCAGTATTTCTTTATTGTCTAAATAATTGAAAGCTTCCAAAATTGACATTAATATTGTTTAATAATAAATAATATTTTATTAAATGATTTATAACTCAGTAAGATATTATATTCATCCAAGTGAATTGAATATTGTTTCAAATATCAACCAATGTCTATTTTTGAGTCACTTTCCCATTTTTGGTAACATTGTTTACCCATTAATATTGAAATAATTATTATCGCAGTTAAGGTTGAAATAGGTTAACAAGGGGTTAAACCAAGCAATAAGGTTTAAAACACCACTTAATCCAAAGAAAATATTATTTTATTGCTAAATTTAATCTACAGACTATTTTATCTTCTAATATATTTCCATTTGAAATTATGTTTCAAGATAATGAACCTTTTAAAATTTATTATTCGCAGAAATTCCATGGGCACCCCTCATATCACTTATAAAACCACATTTTTGTACTTTACTCCACATTAAGCCTTCTAACATTGAAAAAAATTCATATAATCATATAAAAATACATAGAAACATTACATAGGTTCATTTATTCCAAAACCAATAATCCTAAGATCCATAAGTTGTTATGTAATGGAGTAATTTCATAGAAGTGGTGATATCCTTAACCGATCAATTTAGTTTTTTTAATTATACTTTTACCTATCATAAATATTTTTTTATTTAAAATTAAATAATATATTCATAATAATAAATATATTAAAATGTTATTAGGATAATTAAACCACCCTTATCATCCATCATTCCCATTAAATGGGAATTCAACGTATCACTCGAGCATATGTACTTCTTACCATCTCCACGTAGCAATACAATTCAATTTTCATCCCCATATTTTATGTATTATTTTTACGATTGGTTAAATTTTTATATGGGATATTTATGACATTATTATTCTTATTTAATTTTAATATCATACCTACCATCTTACCTTGAAATCTTATGAAAAACTATATTGTCACTCGTGCGTATGTGTAGACCACCACCTCCAAGACGAGATATGAATCATTTTTCATTTCTATTTGAAATTGGGGTAATGACGGTGGATTTGATGAAAATATATAATTTTTATGATATAATAATTAGTCTGGTAACATGAATTATGATTTAACTCTCTTTTATTCCATTAATCAAAAAGTGAAAATAGTGTTCATGTGTGTGTATGGCCAACCCTCTCCATGACTGATAAGATTCAATTTTCTATCTCTATCTTGTATGGATTACTATATATATATATATTTGATATATACAATATTTAAATCATTTTTAAAATTATGGGGAATATGGGACTATGAACAATGTATAATTACTATATCTATAGAACTGATTTTTTTTGTTAAAAAATATAATTAATACCCAAAATAGTGATTTTATTAATAGAATGTTTATAATTAGATGATAAAATTTTATTATAGTATCATATATGAAATTATAATTTTTTACATAATTTTTCAATATAATTATAATATGTTTAAATTTATCATAATGGAGGATATAAAACGTTTAATGTTAATGAAACTCAATTTATGGATTTTATTATAAAAAATCATCGTTTATTGGGTTTGTTTACGATTATTATTCCAAAGATGAATTTCATGATCTTGCTCTAAATAATCCAATTAATTGTCACCTAATATACTTATTTTTTGAAAATAATGGTTTTCCTTTCATTTTACAATCTTAAAATACTCTAGAGACTAAAATAATGTTTTAAATGACAATCGGCATTATTTTTCTATTCTATAGAATTTTTTTCTCATATATGTCCATATTTTCTAAGAATTTTTTCAAGAATGTTTTTACTATTATCCTATGATATTTAGAATTTATTTTCCAATTATCTAATATTTAAAAATTTCTTTGAAAATAATATTCTTTTCATTTTTTGAAGGTGATACTATTTACTTTTTATTGAAAATGTGAAAGGAATATTTGATTTAATGTACACTACCTGAATGAAAATTCCTAGTTTCATGGGTGATCAACGATTTCAAGAAATTATTTACAAGTTTCCAATGTTATTTTAAATGTACATTTTTTATTTAATATTTTCTTAAAAAATAGATTTTAAATACGTGATTTCAAATTAAAAATTTTATTTTCCTCAATAAATTATTTTAAATTTTATTTTAATGGCTGTTCATCGGTGAAAATATCCTTTGATATAACTTATTATTTTCTGGGGTATTTTTAATATTAAACTATCAATTATAATTTTTTATATAAATTTTGATGATGTTTCTTTGCGGGACATTTAATGAAAACCTTTCCATTCCATGATTTATGTAACGGTGAATGATTTTTTATCTTGTGGAACACATATGTTTGATTTTCATTATGTGATGGGTGGTCCAAGAACTATGCAGCCCTCTAATAAAATAGGTAGCTTTGGATATATCATAAGATTAATATGAACATAACGGGTAGTAATCCATGTTCATTAAGGAACTATTAACACTATGAAAGTCTTGGGAGTGAGCTTTGACTACTATGATGGAATGAGAAGTAAAATATATTACTCCGGTATTTCCCCATAGTCCCCATTTTCTCTCAATATGGTATCTACTCTTGGTGTTCACCCCTTTTCCACCATTTATCTCATATGTCGATTTTTTTCTCTAATGGATTATGTTAGTTTATTCCTTTATAAATCATATCTTATAATTTTCTAAGAATTTTTACAGGTCTCATGATTATAAACTATGATATATAGGTTATGGTTTTCAAATTTAATTCTTTTTTTCTTATACACATATGCTCATGTTATGTTTAAGAATCATTGATACTCCATTGATTTACCATAATAAGAATCTGATACAACATTTTCTTACGTTTCCTTTTCACACGATATGAAGAATGTTATTAAGTGTGGTATAACCTTTAAGGGTGTTAGTTCTGAAGAAATTAATGGGAAATGATGTATTTAAATAATGAAATAGTTGATTATGTATCCATGTATCCAAATATACCTAAAATATAAAATTCTGGTTTAGATCATTTTATTATATAATCAATATTAATCTAAAGGGATGTAATAAATTTTTATGAAAATAATCGATCACTATAAGAAGAAACACAAGTGATCATCTTTTCATACTATAAGGATACCAAACCCACACCTCCACCGATGAGCATTGGATTCTGTTGAATCCCTTGAAATCCCTTATCCTATATCCTTTTAGCTAAACCCCAAAGTAGTACCTATTAATTCTCATGGTTAGTCCAACATCTAAGTCCTAGGAGGGGGAGTCCTGGAAATTCATTACATTCACGCATAACTGATTCTTGGGTGACCCATGTAATTGAAGGAATACCATCATGGATCCGACAACAAATCTACTGTGAATACAATATCACGTGTATCTTTAGAAAAAATAACACTTGTGCATTCACATAATCCTATGGGTTTTACAAAGTATTGATTGTAGGGTATTAATAGTCTCCCTTATGATGTTCAACACACGTTATCAGGAATATATGTCCACCTATCACCTCATACATTCATTTGAATCCTAGGTGTTCTAGGAATTCACAATTGTCTAATGGTATCCTCGTTCAAATCCTAAGAACCACATGCACTCACATTGGCCATACTATATCGATGAAATCCCAAGAATATCAGGAATTCTAATATACATGAAATGAAAAAAACTATGATACTAGATCCATGATACCACATATACAAATCCACTCTTTATTTTGACTTGGCCTTAAACATTACATAATATTGAATTATGTCAAGGATTCACATTGAGGATATTTTCATGTATAGAGTTTTAGAGAATTAGGACATAAATATTACATATCAACTTGAATATTACAAAGTAGACACTCGTACAATAACTGATTATTCACAACAATTGAACTACTTAAAAATAAAACAATAGTTCTTTTCTTGATATAAATCTTCTTGAATAATTCCTTTCTTTTACCCTTCTTTATAACCCGTGAAAAACATTTCAATAACTTGGGATGAGCATAAAATGCTCAGTAATGTTTATAAAATAAGGAAAGGAAACATTAACCGATCAATAAATACAAATCAATGAAATCATAATTTTCAATCATAACATACCTTCTGAAATAATAATATTTATGAATAACAAATAGTATTCCTAAATCATAAAGGTAACGTGAGGCATCAATATCATACTTACATTGTAGATGTCACAACAACATAGGGAGTCACATTTTGAATAATGATCATAGTATATTCCTTAAATCTCTTAGGAGAAACATTCATGTTTACCTCTGTCATGTTACCAAATGCATTGGAGAGCAATCTCAGGATCACCCCCCCGATGTTTATCATGGAACCACCCGTATACGTAAAGTATTCCCAATAACCATAACATAGTCATAACACATAACACAAGAATAAAGGAAATATAACATTTCCACATTCCAATCATAATATATAAATCAAGATATTGAAATAAACAATGCATTACCAAATCATTTTCAAAACCATTTAAAACATTTAATAAAGAGATTTCGGAATCAACATGTCCCCTACCAAATTGATGCTTTTAAATTAATTATCATATGAAAACATAAATTTCCATGTAAATAAATCCTAAAAACCATTTTTAAAACATGTACATTAATGAGAAATATTAATAAGAATAAATCATTAAAACATTTAAAACGTTATTTTAGTTAAAGAATTTTTAACAAAATGAGAGACGATTGAATACAAATAATTGAGGAAAAATATTTTAATCATAACTTTATAATATCTTGAGAATAAAGGGATTCATTATATAATATTCCAAAGGAAAATATATGCACCACATAAGAGTGAATTGGTTCATAACAACAATGAAGTCTCAATGGAATGTAAATTGAGACGAAATCCATTATAAAAACTATATACTTTGATTAATGATAAATCAATTACCTAATAATGTGTGAAAAATAATATTACACTCAATATAAGTGGATATTAAGAGTGAAGCAATTAGAGGTTATTCACACGTATTCATAGCACGACATAATCAAGAAGTAGAAGTTTAACCCAAAGAATTGAAATTTGGTGAAGAAGTTCCTTACAAAAATTCGCCAGCCTAATGACGTCACATTAAAATTTAGAAAATGAGTAGATTTGAGAAAAAAGGGTATCTCATTACCTAAAAAAACTTTACAACCACAATAATATAGAAGAACATATCCCAACAAAATAAGATGTAAATTAAAAGACATAATAAAAAAAGTCTTTTAAAAAGAGGAGGGTGAAAGGTTCCCTTACCGATTTCGTAACTTATAAAACATACACCCCGCGAAAGAATAATAATAAAATGAAGATGTAAATAACAATAGATTTAATTATATTACAAAATGAATTCAATCATGGTCAGTACATAAACCACACAAAAGGAAATAGTGGCAGTATAGCATGAATCTCATGGGAATCAAAAGTGTGATGAAATCCTCTTACCACGTTGTAATCAATCAATTCGTGTGAAAAAAAGTTAATAACAACAAAATGAATCATAGAATACCATGAATCTAAATAGAATCATGATAATATTTCATATTTCATTACCAAATACACCACATTCAATAAATAAGTGGCAAACAATGAAAATATCACGGAATTAAAAATGGGATAAGAAATCCCTTACCTTGTGTCCGACTTGACTTGTTTGTTCCTTGTTCTTCTTAAATAATAAACTAAAGTTAATTTATACTTTTTTAAGAACCCTTTTCAATTTTATTTTTTTATATTAATTATTAATAGGTTATAAACATTATGCAATCATTTAAGTTAATATCGGTCGTTTGGTTTATATTTGTTACTTGAGTCAAAATTGGACTTCTTAAAATTACAAGTTGTCCTTGTGGTCAATAGTAAATTATCGATAGAATGATATTCATGATTTAGATATCATATATATCATATATATCAAGTATATATATTTATGTATTTATAATATTTCATAAAATTTATAGGTAAGAAATGAAATTCACTTTTCATGAACATGGTAAGTCGTACGTACACATGAATGAAACTTTCATTTCTATTTCATATTTTAATGTAATTAAAACATAATGATACATAGAAATATTTTAATTCCAGATACAATCATATATAATATCATTTACTCTATCATTTATATGTCCCACATATGGAATTAACGAGTCATATCACTTTGAGGGGGTGGTAGTCTGCACTTCTTCAAATGAAATTATCACGTTTACCCGTAATGGAAACCATAAAGGTATTCTATAAATATAAAAAATAAAGAATCATAAAAAAATTAAAAATAATATATATCATATATTAATACATTTAAATCATAATTTCCACAATGAGAGGCGGTATAAGATAGTCAAACAATCATCATTTCGTGAGTTGTTAGTTTCCCATCCACAGAAACAGTATGTTATTCACACATTAGATGTAGGTGTGTGTAAGTGTAATTCAAATACTTATCATAAAAACATCCTAGTATATTGAGGATACTTTTTTTGTTATAATATAAAGTAATAAAAATATTTTAGGGGTCTTATAAGTAAAATAAAATAAAATAAGTTATGAGAAATTGTTACCTTAAATTTGGGTAACTCTCTTTGGTTTCAACCAAAAGGGTTTTTTGAAGTGACTTTTGTCTAAGTTAAGGTTTCTAGGTGGTATATTGGGATATTGAGAGCTTATGAGTTTAGGTTTTGGATGATCCAATGGTATTGGGAGGTGTGAGGAATGATTTATAAGTGTGGTCTTTTTATAAGGGGGAGTAGGGGCTCTTTTGGAAAGTGTTAAAATATTATTTAATTATATACTGATATTCGGTTTCTAAAGGTCCTAAACTTATTAAAGTAGAAGATAAGATAACTAATGGTGTAAATAAAATCATTCAATAATAATTGGACAGATTTTGGATATTTTTTAAATATTTATAATCATATTTATTTAAATCATTTATTAATGAGGTAAATACTACATCATTATTGTGTCATCAATAATATAATTTTTGGGATATATAAAAATAATAAAAAACTTCCATGATGTAGGATATCTATTTATATTTCCAATTTTTATTTATATTCTAAAATATGACTTATATAACCCCATGTAAAAATTAATTTACAAAATGATATTTGTTTATGTCATTTTTCCTTTAATTTAAGTTAATTTAAATAAACTGTCATTATCACTACCAAGTAGCCCCACGGGGTCCCCAAATAGACCCAAGGATGATAATGGTTTGATGTGTGTCAACCAATAGTATTAGGACACCTATTAGGTTAATTTTATATTTATATATTAATATTGTTTTACCCTTATTTACCAGATTTACCTTTTAACCATGTTAAATAAAATATTTACTGAAGTAAATCTTCATAATGTCTAAAGATTAATGTTACCTATTTAAAAAATTTGGAAATTATGATTCCAAATATTTAATCCATTTCTCCAAATTCAAATCATATAAGTTTCATAAATTAATTTAAAATTAATACTCGCTGTCAAAATAAAAGGTGGGTTTTTAAGAAACAATATCAATCAAAATATTGACACTTGTTTATGTCCAATTTTAAAGTGAAAATAATTCAAATGACCACCATTGGATTTAATGGTAAAAATGTAATATAATTAATCTTTAAAACCAATTAAAAATATAATCTTACCATATAAATAAATTATATTAAACCAAATATTTTAATTAAAATAAAACATTTTTCACTATTCATTATAAAAACAATTTTTATCAGAAAAATTACAAAAAAAATACCTAAATTTAATTATGGTGTCCCATATCCAAATATAAATTTTTTTTGGTCAAATATACTGTATAAAAGTGACCAAAACTAGATTTAATGAGGGTTCACCATTAAAAGATAGTAAATCGACCTTTTAGTAAATATTAGAGTATTTATGCTTAAAATCGAATTCCCTTATTATTTTAAACCACTGAATTTTATTGGATAAATATAAAAACATTTAAAAAACGTGTATAATAATATTTTAGGTAGTTATGTTCATTCCCATTAAAACAGTGTCAAGGTGTTAACTACAATTTAAAATAATAATATTATATTATTATTGTGAAACATAATATTTGAAGGAAACCCATTGTTGTGTATCGGGTATTCCATTGAACATAGCATCCCTTTTAAAGTAGAATCAATATTTAATTAAAAAATATTAATAAATAAGAAAAATGGAATTTTCTTTATTTACCTGGGATTTTACATCCTTCCCCCATTTTGGGAATTGTATCATTTCAATTTTAAAATTGGGCATGTAAGCATAATTGAAAGTCACACATCAGAAAAGGGTCAGTAAAAATATCACATTAAAATATATAAAGAGAATTAAAAAGGTCACCTAAGATAACCCATACTATGATTCCATGTAGGAAACATGGATATGGAAGAACAAAACGGTCAATTTCTGATGGTGAGTGATAGAAAACATGATTAGGAGAAAGTTAACCACCAGAAAATCACAAATGTATGATGTGTTAAACGGTCTTTGATTACCCAATATGAAACATAAACCAACAAATTTTTTGTTTTACATTCCTTTTATTAATTTTAAAGAAATCATTTACTAAAAATAATAAGAATATAAGGAAATATAATTACCTTCATGTATAGTTTCATCCTTTAATAAGTTTATACCAAAAGCTAATCTTTTCTCCAAACAATAAGCACTCAAAAAGGCTTGGTCACATAATAAGTAGAAGAATCATCTTCTAGATAATCACATAATCCACAAAAAAATAATTATTATATTTATTATGTCTTTATATATCAACTAAAACCAAAATGGTTAGTATGAGATCAATTAATCCCCAAAAGGGTAATCTGTTATAAAAATAAATACTACTATTAATCTAAAAAATTCAACAAAAAGAACCCAAAGTTCAAGAATGAACATTCAATACCCAATTGTCCTTAAAATTCTTTAAAATAGTCCAAACTATTATTGAAACCCAAAACTCAGATGGATTTAATCACATATTCTTCCACAGTAATTTTTAACATTTATCTCCAAAAAACATAGACTACTCATAAAGTCTCCAAATAAATCATAATTAACCAAATCACTTATTTTTTATGATAGTATAATCATTTCCATAAATAACCCAAATCTCTATATGTCCATAATAAAAACATATATTCTTCCAAAATAAAATTTCAATAATTACTCCACAAATGTAATCCAATAATATTTTATTTTTCTTAACCATACAGTGTTCTCAAAAGATTTAACTTCTTCCAAAATCACTTTTATCGCTTAATCACCAAATCATTTTCATATACTAAGGAAAACCATTTGATAATCCATAAGATTCCAAATCATATTATTCCTGATCAATAAATTCATTTAACTAAAAAGAATAAGTCATACTAACCAGGGACTTCACGTAGTCTAGAGGTAGGTGATAAATCCAACTCACAATTTTATGTGGGTTTCATTCTCATAGCGTTTTTTGACGTGACATGTTGTCACATGGTCTTAGTTTTGTCATTTTTTTATAAAACTCCAAAATAATCCTAACTTGTTTTAACCTCAACGGTTTCCTTATAACTCTCATTTTCATCCCAACTCATTATGATCACAACATGTTAATTCATGAATTCTTATATATATTGGCATTTTTTTATTTCACCACCATATGATAAAATAAAACGATCCCCAGACAAGGAACATCATACCTTGATCATGGTGTCCATTTGGTTTCATCGTTATCTTGTTCACGTAGGTAGAAGGTCCATGCATTACAAAAATTATTTAGAGATCCTTCATAATCACTTTATTCCATCATGAAAATACACCTTCTACAACATGGGTCATATGGTTATTCATAGGAAAATAATTTTAGAAAATAATCCTGTATGGCATATAATTTCAAAACATCTGATAAAACATGATTTCTATAAAACAGTCGGACCAAAATTGAGTTGAAACATTCAATTAAGGGTCATTTTAAAATACCATTTGTATATTGTAAGAGAATATATTGTAAATAAAATATAAATAAGTTGTGAAAGGTTCTCTTTCTTCAGTACCTTTTTTAAAATCATAACATGCTTCAAAATCATGTGATAAGGTAAATTTTTTGAAAATGCCATGATAATATTTACCTTTCTTTAAAATATTTGAATATTGTAAAAATACGATCGGTTTAAATACAACACATTATCCACGATGATAATGAGGCATATTGGAGGTGTTTGATATCTCAAACAACTACTTTCAGGTGAGTTCTATGCTTGAAAAAATTTCACAACTATTCGAACATGACATTGCAATAATTATTGCAAGAAAGTCATCAAGAAGAGATATGAATGTTGCTTTAGATCCTCCTCCTTCCATTTGTAACTGACTTTCCTTTATCTAAAAAAGTAATAAAACAAGGATTTTACCGAAATAATAGACATAGGGACTAACCACGTGTCTAAAGAAAACTCAAAATCCCTAAATTTTTCTAACCTGACCTCTGATGAAAACTATAAGGACTCGGCCTAAAACATAACATAATCTTGAATTATGTTATTTATTCAAATGGATTATCTTTTAGGGTTTATAATTTTAGAGAATTAGGCCAAAAATATTACATATCAACTTGAATATTACAAAGTAGACACTTCTACTAAAACTTATTTTTCACAATATTAAAACTCCTTAAACAAAACAAGAGTTCTTTTCTAGATTTAAATCTTCTTGAATAATTAATTTTTATTACCCTTCCTTATAACCTGTGAAAAAAGTTTCAAAAACATGGGATGAGCCTAAAAATCATAGCAAGGTTTATAATATAAGGAAAGAAAATATTAACCAACCAATAAATAAAAATCAATGAAACCATAATTTTCAATCATAACATACCTTCTAAAATCATAATATTTATGAATAACACATAGTAATCATAAATCATAAATGTAACTTGAGGCATCCAAATCATACTTACATTGTAGCTATCACAACTAAAAAGGGTATCACATTTGGAATACCCATCACAGTATATTAATTAATACTCTTAGGAGAAACATTCACACTTACCTCCATTACGTCACCCAATGCATTGGAGAACTATCTCAGGATCATCCACACTTGGTTTATCATAGAACCACACATATACATTAACAATGCCCAATAACCATAACATATTCATAACACATATCACATAAATAATGGAAATATTACATTTCCAAATTCCAATCATAATATATCAAATCATGATATTGAAATAAAAAATGTTTTATCAAATCATTTTCAAAACCATTTAAAACATTTAATGAAGAGATTTTTTAATGAAAGTGTCTTATAACACTTTTATGCTTTTAAATTAATTATAATTTGAAAAAATTAATGTCCATATAAATAAATCCTAAAACCAATTTTGAAATAATCTACATTAATAAGAAATATTTAGAAGAATAAATATTAAAAATATTTAAAACGATATTTTATTTATAGAATTTTTAAACAAAATGAGAAACGCTTGAATAAAAATAATTGAGGAATAACATTTAATCATAACTTTATAATATCTTGAGAATAAAGGGATTCATGATATAATTTTCCAAAGGATAGTATATACACCACATATAAGTGAATTGGTCCATAACAACAATGAAGTCTCAATGGACTGTAAATTGAGACGAAATCCCTTATAAAAACTGTATCCTAATATTAAGGATAAATCAATTAAATAATAATGTGAGAAAAAAATACACTCAATATAAATGGATATTATGTGTGAAATAGTTAGAGGTTATTCGCACATATACATAGCATGACATAATCAAGAAGTATATGTTTAACCCAAAGAAATGAAATTGGGTAAAGAAGTTCCATTACAAAAATTTGACAACCTATAACGGTGTCACATTATAATTCATAAAATGATTTGATGAGAGAAAAAAGGTTATATCATCACATTGACATAAAATTTATAGCCATAAGGAAATATATGAACACATCCCAATATAAGAATATGAAAATTAAAAGACATAATAGAAAAGGACTTTTAAAAGGAGGATGGTGAAAGGATCCCTTACCGATTTGGTAACTTATGAATCATACATTCCATGAAAGATTGATCATACAATGAAGATGTAAATACCCATAAATTTAAGTCAATTACACAATTAATGAAATCATGGGTAGTAAATAAACTACACAAAAGTAAATAGTGGCAATATAGAATTAATCTTACGGGAATAAAAAGTGAGATGAAAACCCCTTACCACGTTGTAATCAATCGAGTCGTGTGACAAAAAGTTTATAAAAACCAAATGAATAATAGAATAAAATGAATATAAAGTGAATCCTGATAATATATAACAAATTTTATTACAAAATACACCACATGAAATAAATAAGTGGTGAATAATTGAAATCTCACGGAATTACAAGTGAGATAAGAAATCCCTTACCTTGTGTCTGAGTTGACTTGTTTGTTCCTTATTCTTCCAGAATAATACGAAGAAGTTAATTTATAGTTTCTTAAGAAAATATTTCAAGTTTATTAATATTTTACAATCACTTATTACCTTTTTATAAACATTATTCAATCATTTTATTTAATAATGGTTTTTTGGTCAATATTTAGTACTTGAGTAAAAAATGGACTTCTTATAATAACAAGTTGTCCTTCTGGTCAATATTACATTATCTCCATAATTATATTCATTATTTAGATATAATATATATCATATATATCCAGTATATATATGTATTTATAATATTACATAACATTTAGAGGTATGAAATGAAATGCACCGTTCATGGACATGGTAAGACGTATGTACGCATGAACGCTACTTTCATTTGTATTTCATATTATTATGGAATTAAAACATAATGATACATAGGTATATTATAATAACAGTAGAATATCATAAATCATATCATTAACTCCATCCTTTATATGTTCCACATATGGCATTAATGAGTCATATCACTTTAAGGGGGCAGTAGTCCGCACTTCCTCAAATAAATTATCACGTTTACCCATAATGGAAACCATAAAGGTATGCTAGAAATGAAAAATACAGTAGAAAAAAAGTTAACATAAACACAATATATATCTTATATAAATACAGTTCAATCATAATGGCCACCTTGAGAGGCGGTAGGAGATGTTCGAACAATCTTCATTTCATGAGACTTTAGTTTGTTATCCACATAAATAGTATGTTATTCATCCATTAGATGGTGGTGTGTGTAAGTGTAGTTAGAATACATCTCAAACAAATATCCTAGTATATTTAGGATACTTTTTTTATAAAATAAATTAATCAAAAGCATTTAGGGTTTGGAAAAGTAAAATAAAAGAACAGATGTTTAGAGAAATTGTTACCTTTATTTTGGGTAACTCCCGTTGGTTTGAACCAAAGGGGGTTGTTAAAGTTCCTTATGCCTATGGTAAGGCTTATGGGTGGAATAAAGGGATCATGAGATATTATTTGGGAATGTGTTGGATGATATAAGGTGCTTGAGAGGTGATAGGAATGAGTTAAAAGTTATAGCTTTTTATAAGGGGGAGGATGGGCTCTTTAGGAAATTATGAAAATATTATTTTATTATATAATGATATTGGGTTTCTAAAGAACCAAAACCAATTAAATTCAAATATAATATTACTAATGGTAGAAATAAAATAATCCAATAATAATTGTATAGGTCTTGTATATAGGATTAATATTTATAATCTTATTAATTTTAATCATTTATTAATGAGGTAAATACTGCATCATTATTATGTCATAATTAATTTAATTTATTTGATGTATAAAAATTATAAAACATCTACCATGATGTATATAATATTTTTATCTTTCTAATTAATATTCATAGTCTATATTATTACTTATATAACTTCATGTACAAATTAACATAAAAAAACGATATTTGTTTGGTGTCATTTTTTCCTTTACTTTAAGTTAATTTAAATAAAGTATCATTATCACTCCCAAGTGGCCCCATGGGGTCCAAAAATCGATCCAAGGATTATCAAGGTCTGATTTTTATCAACCAATAAGATTAAGACACATGTTATGGTAATTTAATATTATTATGGTAATATTTGTTTACCCTTATTTACCCGATTTACCCTTTAACCATGTCAAATAAAATATTTACTGAAGTAAATATTCATAATGTATAAAAAATAAAGGTACATATATATAAAATTTAGAACTCCTAATTCCAAATATGGAATCAATTTTTTCAAAATGAAATCACATAAGTGTAAGAAATTAATTTAAAATTAATTCCAACTATCAAAATAAAAGGCGTGTTTTTAAGAAATAATATCAATCAAAAGATTGACATATGGTTATGTCAAATTTCAATGTGAAATTAATTCCAATGACCCCCATTGGATTAAATAATAAAAATAAAATCAAATTAAACTTTATTAAAAATTAATAATATAATCTAAACAGATAAATAAATTATATTAAAAGCATATTTGAATTAAAATATAGTATTTTTCACTATTTATTAAATAATGAATTTTTATCATAAAAATACGAAAAAATACCCAAATTAAATTTTGGTGTCCCTACTCTAAAGAATAATTTTATTTGGTCATACATAATGTATAAAATTGTCCAAAAATAAATTTCATTAGGGTTCACCATTAAAAGGAAGTAGATTGACCTTTTAGTGAATATTAGAGTGTTTTTTCTTAAAATCGATTTCTTTTCTTATTTTAAACCTCTAAATTTTGTTAAATAAATGTAAAAGCATTTAAAAAACATGTATAATCATCTTTTAGTTTGTTATTTTCATTCCTTCCAATACAACGTCTTGGAAATAACAACCATTTAAATTAATAATGTTATATTATTAGTGTGAAACGTATGATTTCAAAGAAACCCATTGTTGCGTATCGGGTATGCCATCGACCATAGCGTCCCCTTTAAAATAGAATTAATATTTCACTCACAAATATTAATAAATATGAAAAATGTCATGTTCTTTATTTACATGGGATGTTACATTATTTCATCAACAATATACCTCTGAGACTAGTATGAAATGTAATCCACCTAGAATACATATTGTGATCAAATCCAAGAAAAACATGGCACCACAGGACTTATCCATCATAACAGGTGATTCTCGTGCCACCTCAAGTGTAGATGAAAAACAGACAACCTACAATGAACAAGCTCCAGAAGTAGGATGAGAAAGGAGTTTTCACCATTGAAGAAGCTAAATGGATTGCAAGAATGACTGGGTATGACACCTTCCATCAGTACAAGCCTGTGCATGCACGGGAAAGCCTAGCTGGATAGACATGAAAAGGTGGAGAGTTGATTTCATGATGAAGATGATGGAGAGGAGCAGTTCCAAGTATTTATCCTGGGTTTTATGTAATGTTTGAATCCTTCATGAAATGAATTCCTCTAAGGCCTATGGTCCATGTAATACTTACACCTACGGAACTTGTAAGGGTTCCACCTCACCCCTTGAAAGATGTATTATCAAAATCAATAAAAAATGAAGGCCTTTGAGACATTGGAAGAAATAAAATTACTTAATGGTATATCCAAACACCCTCACCCTTTATTATATTCTTAGCCTCATCAGACTGCCTCATTGGTTTAGGTTATTAGATGATACCTGCAACTAGCACTACCCAAACACATGCACCCTCTCAAGTTCATCCTAACTACTAAGCACCCACTGAAGTCCTATGAGCCAGTACACAAGTGGACACATCCCTCCTAGGATCCTCAATGACAAACAAGTCTCTCTGGATAATTACCATCAATTAATGAATTCATACCTCCCAATCATGTTAACATATAAAACGACCTCCTAGGAATAATGGATATACTATTTAACCATAAGTCTTAGGTGATGGCTCACAAATCATCTCACTTCCAAGGCCCTACTCAGTTCTTCCACTCACCTAACCTAATACTAGTCCATTATACGGTCTTCCACATTGGCTAAGTCACTACTCAGGGAAAATGTGTGAAAACCCCAAAATAATACTAAGAGCCTCTTGGTTTAGAGGCATGCCCGAAGTCCTTTATGACCTAGACACACTTATGACTTTAAATCATTCCTCACTTCATTTTTGGAGGTGTCTCAAGGGTCATAGTTGGCCCTCTTGGGCCAGTTGTCTCAAATCACAACAAAAATCCTTCAAGAGGTAGACCAGGGTCCTACTCTCAGGCCACTACATCTCATAAGGTATGGTAGCCCCCTCAACTATTTTAGTAGTCACATTGAATCACTATTGTTATGGACTTGACCAACGGTGATTGATCCATCAAGCCAGTTCACCAGACCCCACAAAGGGCCTCATAAATGGTATGGTTCACTCATGGAATTCAATCAGTTTAATGGGTTAATTAAAATTAACCCATTAATTCAAATTATTAAATTTATTTAACTAGAGGGGAATTGTAATATCTTGGATTTTCCATGTATTATTTTTAAATATACAATGGAATTATTACGAGACCGAGAAAAGATATGGCACATCATTCTGAGACCCGGTGATCCTGTAATGGTGGTCCAAGCTTTTTTTAAGCAAAGTGAGTCAGCACTTATGCGCGGTTGTGGCAATTTCCATACAGATGCTTGAGTTAAAAATCTGAGGGCTCCATTGTGTCCAAGTCAATGACATTACCTAAGAACGATCCTAACCTCTACTGAAGAGGGTCAACGAAAAAATTTAATTTTCGGACATTTTATGTGAAATAAAATAAAATAAATTCTCAAGTTTATTTTTTTCTTTTTGGAAATATCCATTGTAGTTTAGCAATGGGGAAACTATTTTAGTCAATAATGTCATGTAATAATGGATTAAAAATAGTAATTATGACTCATTAATGTCGCATTGTGATGGGATGTCAAATATGTTTCCCTTTTTATAGGGATAATCGAACGTCGATCATTGGTGGAAGATTGAGAGGAAACTCTGGAGAAATCTCTTGGAAACGAATGATGACGGATCGAAGCTTCGAATCACTGCACCATCGAGGTTGGAGGATCTCGATGATGACGGTAGCATGGAACCTTCATCAGCAATCATTCCATTCTTAAAGGATGGGGTTTTTATTTCATTCTTCTTTCCCCATTTTTGAGTTTAACCGATGAATGTGGATCAACCATGAACAAGTTGATCTGCGGATTCATATGTTCTTTAGGGAGGGATTTCATTGGGGGTGATTATGGGGAATTAGTCAGTTTTGTTTATTGTTTTCGATTTCCGATCCTTTTAATCCTATTAACGGGAGAGGTCCAATGCCGTGGCGAACAATGGTGGAGGTATGTTCCACAATTTTGATCGATTGGTTTTCCTTCCCCCCCTTTTCTTCTTGCGCGTTCTTCGCGTTCTTTGAATTCTTCGCGGGGAAACGAACAATGGATCTTTGTGCACCGACATTACAATAAAACAATCCAAAACTGAAGATCCGACATTGCAACGACCCTACAGAGGTGCGATGGCCATGACGGATGACAAATCGACTCATATTGGAAGAGGCCATTCTTTGAGTGTTCTTTGCGTGGGAAGATCAAAACATGTTTTTTGAGCCAATCAGAGGTCCGAAAACAAATGAAGCAGCCTTGTAGTGTCGGGGTGACCCAAACCCAGGTGTTCCAGGGTGGTCAAACGACTGGATTGATGAACGAGGCTTGACCAGAAGTGCGACGGCGGAGGTCCGCGTTTCTCTAAATTTCCAGAATACATGACCTGTACATCCAAAGAACACGCCGTGTAGTACTGGCGGTGGATTGGGTTTTTGGGGTCATAGAGTAATCACACAGCATGTGACCCTGGTCACACGGTGTGTTGCACATTACCCGAGGCTCGACATGTATTTTGGGAAGTACACTGACATAGGATAATCTACATGGCTTCAGAACACGATGTGTACAACATAGTAGAGGCGGCTACACAGGACGGGGCATGTATCTTGGGGGTACACGGACACGGGATGGAGTACACGACCGTGTACTACAACACACAGTTAAGTGAGGCCTATAACGTGGGTCACCCCATGTACCGATTACATGGGTTAGTATACATAGGATGAAGACCGTGTACAGGCACATGGCTAGCATACACGGAGCCAACCCCATGCACTCGGACATGGGGTGTACACAGTACTACACACCATGTACTAAATGTTCTTTACAACTAGACTTACAACATGGGCTATTGTACAGGGGTAGTACCAGGGGTCATACAACACAGCGTGTAACATTTCTGCACACCATGTACTTTTTGAAAAACGGCATGGTCCTCTTGTTCTTTGTATCTTATAAATCTTTCATCTGGGTTAGGGCCCATTATTCTCGTTCCCCTAATGTTCAGGCACCATTTCCTCCTAAATTAACATGATCCCTTCCACAAGAATTTCGGTGATAGAGTTTGGAATTCATCCGAGAGGCCCGCATCGAGATCCTCTATCCTTTCTTGAAACTAGGTAGAGTCTGGCTTCGATGTGACCAACTCCATCGGGCATCGATCCTCTACCTAGAAGTCGAATTAAGGATGATTCATGGTATTATCCATGGTCCTGGCAGTGATCCTCATCTATGTATCATTATCTTTCCCACTCAGGAGTGTGTCTCCTATAATGAGTGCATCTATCTATCGTAATCTTTCCACTCTAGAGTGTGTCTCCTGTAATGAGTGTAACTACATATAGCGACGTTTCCCGATGAACAGTACTTCTTAGATGGAGGTCATCAAATCTATAATAATTGTGGAGTGTGTTCTTGTGGAATGAGTGCTTCGTGGAATCTTCAAACTGAACCCTTGGCGGGGGTATGCAGTTGTGTGACTTGTCTCAAGACCGCAGGTCTAGGTTTTGAGTATATCTAGTTTGCGATATATGTTCTGTAGAAATATACTATGCATAGCTGACTGTACCTTTAAATTGTTAACTTATTTGTGGTTTTCGGGGTCCTCTACTGAGTGTTGTTTTACTCACCCCTACACGGGCTTTGCCTGCACATGTTGTGTCTTGTGCAGACGAGCAACCTTTTGATGGAGTCCAGGATAGAACAGGACAGGACCGAGCTTTCTGAGTTCCCTACAGGTAAAGGAATTCCTATGGCTATGAGCAGTATTCCCAATACCTTTTTGTTTTTACAGGTTGGTATTTTTAGTTTTCAAACTCTTGTTTTGGTGGGCTTGAATTTTGGCTCAGTTTACTTTCAGTACATTTCCTTTCAACGTACTCTGTTGGTCGAGTTCAGTGTATGCATGTATTTTGTTCCTCAGTGGTTTTTTTACATTTCAGCATTTGTGGGCTTGGAGATGTGTACATGTGTACAGGTACTTAGGCAATGCCTCCCATGTTAGTAATATTCCTACTCGGTGCTAGTCACCAGTCGCTAGCCTATTGGAGGTAGGCTTGGGGAGTCACGGTGCGGGCCCCTTTGTGATAGGTCGTGACCGAGTGGTATTATAGGACACATTTTTGTACCAGTGTCATTACAGGAGGATATCTTGAATAAGTTTCATACATCCCCCTAGGAAGTACATCCCAGTGTGGAAAAGATGTACCCAGATCTCTAACGACAGTTCTGGTGGTCATGCATGAAGAAGGCAGTGGCGGAGTACATTTCTCGATGCCTTACATGCTAGCAAGTGAAGGTCGAGCAATAGGTTCTAGTGGGATTACCCCACCCTTGGAAGTTCAATAGTGGAAGTGGGATGGAATATCAATGGACTTCATTAGAGGTTTACCATGTATTTCCATGCGGCATGATTCCATCTAGGTGACCATTGACCGAATTACAAATTCATTCCACTTCATAGCTATTAGGGAGCAGAGATACGTAGAGAGCTTAGGAAACCTATATGTGCAGGAGATAGTTCAACATCATGGAATCCCCTCCACAATAGTCTCGAAATAAGATGCCTGATTCACATCCCGGTTGTGGAAGGAATTGCAGGAGGCTTTTGGGACTCAGCTACGCTTGAGCACAACGTTTCATCCCCAGATAGATGGTCAGACAGAGAGGACCATTCAGGTTCTGGTGGATATGTTGTGAGCCTGTGTCTTGGACTTTGGTCGTAGTTGGGAGGACCACCTAACACTTGTGGAGTTTACTTACCACAATAACTATCACTACACCATTGGTATAGCACCGTTCGAGGCCTTGTATTGGATACCATGCCTGTCACTGCTTTGCGGGACCGACCCTAGAGATTATGCACTCATGGTTCCAGAGTTGGTGAGAGCTACCACTGAGAAGGTGCAGATCATCTGGGAGCAGATGAAGACTGCACATAGCTCGCAGAAGACTTATGCTGATAGACAAGGGAGACCTCTAGAGTTCGAAGAGGAAAACTGCATGCGGTCGAGGCATATGACCCATGGGCTCTAGGGATGATTCGAGATATGATCTGTGCCTTTTATACCTTAGTTTTTTTACTTATAGACACATGTTCAAGTCATTCCTTCATAACCACATGTCTTATATGAAACCTTGAAGTGCTAGTAGAATTTTTGAATCGATCATCACGCTTGGAGACACCTACGGGAGGAGAATTGACGATCACTCTCCTTTATAGACAATGTGATCTTACACATGGGGGTGAGAGATTCTGTTGGAACCTCATGGCAGTAGCGTTGAGGCCTTACAACATCATTCCCGGTATGGATTGGTTATCTTCATTTCATGCCCAAATTGACTGTTTTAGGTGAAGAGTGTAGTGTGTCCGCCAGGATGGAATGAGGTTTTCCTTTTTTAGAGAAAGGGAAAACCTAGCAGTGAAAAATGGGCTTATGCATAGGAAGGTGCACCCAATCTCTCATGAGTTAGCTATCTTGGCCCTCAGAGTAGTGGATGTTGTGTGCTCTCAGTTCCTAGTAGTAGTGGCGTAGTACGAGTAAGTCTTTCCCAAAGATGTTCTAGGACTACCTCTCTATCGGGAAATCGACTCCTGCATCTACCTACACCCTGGGACATCACCAATTTCATCATCATCATATCGTATGGCTCCCACCGAGCTTCGCAAAATGATGGTGCGGTTGAAGGATTTGCAGAGCAAGGGTTTCGTGAGACCCAACATTTCACCCTCTGCAGCCCCATTCTTTTCTACTAAGAAGGAAGATGAGAGTCTGAGGTTGTGTGTGGATTACCGGTGCCTGAACCCTCTGATGGTGAAGAATATATATCCACTACCAAGAATTGATGAACTCTTCGATCAACTAAGAGGGGCATAGTGGTTCTCGAAGGTTTCCCTTCGATCAGGCTATCACCAATTACGTGTACGGGATGATGATATAACAAAGTTGGCCTTAAAATGTTTCTATGGTCACTATGAGTACTTGGTGATGCCTTTCGGTGGGAAACATTCTCCACAGTGTCCATGTGATTGATAAAATGGGTCTTATAACCAAAAAGGGACTGGTTCGTAGTGGTCTTCATCAAAGACATCCTTTTGTACATGGTGTTAGAAAAAGATCAGGTGAGACACCAACAGATGGTTCTAGATGTACTTCGGGAGAACCAGCTTTATAGGAAGCTCTCAAAGTGCCAGTTCTAGATTCATGAGGTCCACTTTCTAGGTCATGTCATCTCACAAGATGGAGTAGCTATAGACCCAGCCATATTGGAGGCTGTGTTAGCATGGGAGCCACCTCGGAGCATGACGAAGGTGCATAGCTTCCTTGGATTTGTAGGATATTACTGAAGATTCATTCTTGATTTCTCATGGATATCAGCACCGAGGAAAACCTTGACTAGGAAGGGGAAACCCTTCATGTGGATGGAGAAGTGTCAGAAGTCTTTCTAGCGGTTGAGATAGAATTTGAAGAGCGCCCCAGTCTTGAGATTGTCGAAGGAGGTTGTCGAGTACATAGTTTTCTGCAACGCATCACAGATCGGGCTTGGCTGTGTCCTGATGCAGAGGCAGGAAGTTATTTCTTATGGCTAGCACCAGCTTAGGCCACATGAGCATAACTATGAGACCCATGATCTCAGGTTGGAAGAGGTAGTATTCGCATTGAAGATGTGATGACACCACCTTATGGGAGAGCGGTTTATCATCTACTCTAAGCACAAGAGCCTCAAGTAAATCTTCTCATAGAAGGATTAGAATCAGAGTCAGAAGCGTTGGCTAGATTTCCTCTATGATTATGATTTCAAGATCATATATACTCTTGTGAAGGGTAACAGGGTGGTGGATGCTCTTAGAAGAATGTCGAACTCATAACTATTGAGTAAAGAGACAGGGTAGTTAGTGGCATTGCGGTTATCCTTCGTGGATGGAGAGGATACAACTTACCTACAGTAGATGGTTGTCACCCCTCCACTCTTATAATGGGTTAGGGAGGCACAACTAGGAGATGTCGACTGTGTGGCCTTACGTTCCCAGTTATCCATAGGACATCCTCTTGATGGATATTCTCAAGCTGCGGAGCACACACTTCTTTTCAGAGGATGCAGTGTTGTATCGGTGGCATTATAGGAGGAGATCCTGAGGGAGATTCATACACCCCCTTGGCATTACATACTGGAGTGTAAAATATGTACTAGGATCTCTGATGATAGTTCTGGTTGTTCGGAATGAAGAAGGTATTAGCAGAGTTCATTTCTTGATACCTTACATGCCAGCAGGTGAAGGCCGAGCACCAGGTTCCAACGGGATTAGCTCACCCCCAATATGTTCCAAAGTGGAAGTGGGATGAAATATCGATGGACTTTGTGATAATCATACCACAGATTTTTAAGGGTTATGATTCCATATGGGCGATCTTTGACCGACATAACAAGTTGGCCCACATCCTAGCTATTAGGGAGCAGAGTTCTGATGAGAGCTTTTGATACCTCTACATGCCTGAGATAGTTCATCTTCATGGAATCCCCTAGACAATGGTCTCAGACTGAGATTCTTGATTCACATCCCATACAAGGAAGGGATTGTAGGTGGCTTGTGGGACTCAGCTACTTTTGACCACAACATTTCATCCCCAGACAGATGGTCAGACAGAGAGGACCATTCATGTTCTTAAGGATATGTTGTCAGCCTATGTCTTGGACTTTGGTCGTAGTCGATAGGACCATGTAACACATGTAGAGTTTTGGTAAAAAAATAGCTACAACTCCATCGTTGGTATGGCACCGTTATAGGCCTTGTATGGGAGACCCTGCCTGTCACCGCTTTGCTGGACTACCCCCGGAGAGTCTGCACTCATGGGTCTAGAGTTGGTGAGAGCTACAATAAGGCCCCAGCCTTAAACCTTACTTAATATTGAATTACATGAATAATTCACATTGAGGATCTTTTCAGGTTTAGTGTTTTGGAGAATTAGGACATAAATATTACATCTGAAAAGATTACAAAGTAGACACTTTTACTATGTTTCCATAGAATAAAAACTCTTAAAAAAACAAGTGTAGTTACATGTTTTATATAGCATGACTTTCCCTTGACCCCATCCTTGAACCTAATCCACATTATTTCCTATGAAAAACATTTAAAAAAAACTTGGGGTGAGCATAAAAAGCTCAGTAAGGGATACAAAAATAATGAAAACTATTAGTTTATAAAAACAACAAGTAAACCATGTATACTTTACCAAAGTAATAATTTTCACATTTATGAAGAAGTAAAAACTCTTCATTGAAAAAAATATCATTACTTACCCATTTTTAACCAAAATATTACCATAAAGCCCATATAAAGATCACATAACATATAAAGGTAACTTGGGACATAAACATACTTAAATGGAATAACCGTACGGTCGACTTCCACACATATCACTTGATTGAATAGCCATACGGACAACTTCCATACCCAATGCATTGGAGGTTATAACGTAACCACCCGTCCTGGTATTCACGGCACCACCCGTCGTATGGTTTATCACGTAACCACCCGTCAAATTTCCAAGTACCATTACAAAATCATAAGACATAAAACAAATATAATGGAAAGAAAACATTTCCACACTTTGATCACAATATATCACTTAAATATATTGACATAACAAATCCATTATAAAAACCATTTTCAATACCAAAATACATAAAAGAGTATATGGTATTTATTTCATTTAAGAAAACATTACAGCTTATTGAGGAAGACAAAGACCAAATAATACTCGCGGTGGCGGAAAAGGTCGTTGTCACCGCGTACGTTAAACAAACATTCCTTTTTTTTCTTTTAGTAAAACGCTTCCTATAAAAAGATTATTTTTGAAAAAAATTAAAAGTGATAGGGTTTTATACACCGTATAAAATAAAGTTGTGTATAAAACAAAATATGCCTCAATGAATGGAGATTGAGACGAAGTCCCTTACCTCGGGTCCAACTTGACTCGATCGTTCTTTAACGTCATGTATAATAAACTATTTTTAATTTCTACTTTATTAAGAACCTTTTTCAATCTTACTATTCCTTTTATATCAATTATTTACATGTTATAAGTATTATTTAATCATTTAATTTAATAATGTTTGTTTTTTCGATATTTGGTTCTTAAGTCGAAAGTGGACTTCTTATAATTACATGTTGTTCGTGTGGTCAGAGGTTCTTTATATCCAGAATGATATTCATGATTTGGATATCATATATATCATATATATCCAGCATATAAATGTATTTATAATATTACATAATCATTTAGAGTTAAGAAATGAAATGCACCGTTCATGGAGATGGTAAGCCGTACATACACGTGAACGCTACTTTCATTTCTATGTCATATTAATGGAATTAAAACTAAATGAAAGAAATGTATATTTAAATTCCAGAATTATATTAATCATTTGTATGTAACATACATCATATATACCCATTATATATATGTACTTATAATAGTACATTACATTTGGGGATAAGAAATGAAATGCACCGTTCATGGAGACGGTAAGCCATATGTACGCATGAATGCTACTTTCATTTCTATCTCATACTTTAATGGAAAGAAATAATAATGATACAAAGGTATATTATAATTCCAGTATGACATCATATATAATAACTTTAAATCCATCCTTTATACGTACCACATATGGCATTAACGAATGAAATCACTTTGAGGGGGCGGTAGTCCACACTTCCTAAAATGAAGATATCGCGTATACCAATAATGGAAGCCATAAGGGTATGACATAAATGAAAAATACAGAAGCTTAAGAAAAAAATAAACATATTATATATCATATATAAATATAGTTACATCTTATTGGCCACCTTTGGAGGTTTTAGAAAAATATTGAACAATCATCATTTCGTGAGGCAGAAATTCGCCATCCACAGAAAAAGTATGTTATTTAACCATTATAAGTAGGTGTGTGTAAGTTTAGCTGGAATGATTCTTATAAAAAAATCCTAGTATATTGAATATACTGTAGTTTTTACAAAATAGATGAATAAAAAGAGTTTAGAGTTTGGAGAAGCCAAATAAAACAAAAGAACACAAGTGAAGACATTACCTTAAAAACAGGTAACTATTTATGATTTGAGCTCAAAGGATTCCTTGGGAAGACTTATTCCCAAAGTTAGGCTTCTAGAAGTAACATAGTTAAGTTTATAGACAAAAATAGCAGATATTGGACGAACCAAAGGCTTGAGAGGTGTGATTAAGGTGGTAGAGGTGGGGGCCTTTTATAAGAGGAGAGGAGGGGCACTCTTGGAATGTTAAGAAAAGATACATTATTATAAAATGATTTTCGGATAAAAAGGGTCCCACATTTATATATTTAGAGTATAAGGTGATAAGGGTTATAAATCCACCCATCCAATTGGTTTTTTACATGTGTAGGTCTTAGATTTTACATTATATTTTCATTTAACTTAAATCGTTAAATAATGAGGTAATCGCGGCATCATCATGGTGTCATAAATAATTTAATTTATATAATGTCTAAAAATTATAAAAACAATATCATGATGTAGGAAATATTTTTATCTTTCTAATGAATATTTAAAGTCAAAAATATGACTTGTATAACAGCATTTAAAAATTGTTTTAGTAAAACAACTCATGTTTCTGTCATTTTAATTTTAACATTAAATAAATAGTTTTTAAGGTCATTTTCCTACCAAAGTGGCTCCATGGGGTCCCCAAGTTGACCCATGGATTTTAGTTGTCTTCCATGACACATCAAATAAGGTTAGGACATGTGTCAAGTACATTTAATATTATTAAAACATTATTCTTACCTTAAATTACAGTAATTACCTCTAATTGCGATTAAAAACTTAAAAGTTACTTTTAATAAAAAAAAATTTAATCCCATTGAACCACATTTTACTTCTTAATGACAACCATGTATGTCTAATTTTTTAAATTCAAAGCACATAGGTGGTAAAATTTCGTTTAAACGAAAAATCCGTTTTTTAATTACCACTTAGTGGTTTCACTATTCATTAAAAATTGAAGTTTTTCAGAAAAATAACAATACTTCACCTTAAGAATTATTTGATATTACGAATTCAAAAATGATTTATATTTTAAAATATTCAAAACAAATAAGTTTCATTAATTAATTTAATAAATAATTCCCACTATCAGAGCAAATAGCGTGTTTTTATGAAACAATGTGTATCAAAAGATTGACACTAGTTTAAGTCCAATTTCAAAGTGAAATTGATTCCAACGACCATAATTGGATTAAATGGTAAAAATATATTATAATTGTTCTTTAAAACCAATTCAATGTATAATATAATCATATAAATAAATTAGATTAAAAAGAGGTTTTGAATTAAAATACAACATTTTTCACTATTCATTAAAAAATGAACTTTATCGGAAAAATACCAAAAATTCACAGAAAGTAAATTTTAATGTCCCAATTCAAAAGAAGAGTTTTATTTGGTCTAATAGAATGTATCATAGTGACCATAACTATATTTATAGACGGTTCTCCATCAAAAGGCGATAAGTCAACCTTTAGTGAATGGTAGACTATATTTGCCTAAAATTGAATTCTTTTCATATTTTAAGCCTCTATCCTTTATTGGATAAATGTAAAAACATTTAACAAACATATATAATCATATTTTAGTTATTTCTATTCATTCCGACCAATACAATGGCTACATGTTAACTACCATTTAAAATAATATTATTTTATTACTAGTGTGCAACATATGATTTCAAAGAAACTCTTTGTTGCGTATCGGGTACGCTATCGAACATAGAAACCCCTTTAAAGTAAAATTAATATTTAATTCGTAAATATTAATACATATGAAAATGTTTTATTCTATATTTACCTGGGATGTTACATCCTTCCCCCCTTTTGGTAATTGCGTCCTTGAAATTTTATTCACTTATCAAAATAAGTGTGGGTATTTATCCATCATAGAATTTTCTGATTCCCACGTTGCCTTTTCAACCAAATGGTTTTTCCACAAAACCTTTACCTGCTAAATTACCTTATTTCGCAACACTTTCTCTCTTCGGTCAAGAATCTGGACTGGTTGTTCTTCATAAGAGAGATTCTCTTCCAACTGAACTACCTCCGGGCTCAAAACATGAGATGGATCTGGCATATACTTTCTCAACATCAAAACATAAAAAACATTGTGTAATTGAGATAAACTCGGAGGTAATGCCACTCGGTAAGCAACTGATCCATCTTTCTCCAGAATTTCATATGTTCCAATGAACCTTGGACTCATCTTTTCTTTCTTACCAAATCGCATCACACTTTTCCATGGTGAGACTTTGAGAAAAACATGATCACCTACCTTAAAAGAGAGATCCTTCCTCCTGTTGTCCGCATAACTCTTCTGCCTGCTCTGAGATGTTCTCATGTATTTCTGAATCAACTGAAATTTTTCTTCCATCTCTTCTACCAATTCTTGTCCCATCAACTTCCTTTCGCCCACCTCATCCTAGAAAGATGGATTTCGGCACCGCTTCCCATATAATGCCTCAAATGGTGCAATATGTATACTGGAATGAAAACTGTTATTATAAGAAAAATCAACCAAAGAAAGTTGCTGGTCCCAACTTCCCTGATAATACATTGAACAAGCACATAGTATATCCTCTAAAGTCTGAATTGTTCTTTCTGACTGCCCATCTGATTGAGGATTAAAAGCTGTACTAAAATTTAATTCAGTACCGAACGACTTCTGACGGCCTTTCCAAAATTAGAAGTGAACCTGGATCACAGTTAGATACAATGGAGAGAGGAACTCCATGTAACCTGAATATCTTTTTAAGATAAAAACGGGAAAGTTTATCTAGGGAAATATTATCTTGTATAGCATGGAAATGCGAATATTTAGTCAAGCAATCAACAATAACCCAGATTGCATTATTACCTAGAGGTGTCTTCGGCAATCCCACAACGAAGTCCGTGGATATATTCACCCATTTTCACTCTGGCACTGGTAAAGGTTAAATCATCCCTTTAGGTAACTGCCTCTCTATATTAACATGTTGACAAGTCAAACACTTCACAGTAAAATCAGCAATATCTCTTTTCATTCCGTCCCACCAGTAATACTCTCGAAGATCTCTATACATCTTAGTACTGCAAGGATGGACTGAAAACGGAGAACTATGAGCTTCACATAACAAATCTATCTTCAACTATGAATCACACGGCACACACAATCTCTTCCCAAATCTCAAAACAAAATCATTATCAACATTGAATTCAGGCAAGTTACCCTTCTGAACCATCTCTACCTTTTTCTGCAACTCGTTGTCTTGCTTCTGTGCTTGCTTAATTCTGTCTGATAGAGGATATTTCACTCATACCTGACACAAAATAGAAGGAAATACTGCACCAAAAAGTTCTATTCCAAAGTTCATAAAATCCTTAACCAAATTATCACATTCCAAACGCAACATTGTTAATGAAGCATTACTATTTTGACTCAAAGCATTAGCCAATTTATTTGCTTTTCCCGGATGGTAATGAATTGTACAATCATAATCCTTGATTAATTCTAGCCATCTCCTCTGTCTCTTGTTCAATTCTTTCTGAGTGAATATATACTTTAAACTTTTGTGATCAGTATATATTTCAAACTTTACTCCATACAAAGGATGCCTTCAAATTTTTAGAGCAAAAACAATAGCAGCTAATTCCAAGTCATGAGTAGGGTAGTTTACCTCATGAGTTTTCAACTGATGTGAAGCATAAGAAATTACCTGATCATTCTGTATAAGGACACAACCAAGTCCCTTCAACGAAGCATCACTTTATATAACAAACTCACCATTCTAGGAAGGATGTGCCAAAACTGGAGCATTCACCAGTCTTCTTTTCAGTTCCTGAAAACAATCATCACATTCTTTTTTCCAGATAAACTTAAAACCCTTCTGAGTTAGCTTAGTCATTGGACTAGATAACTGTGAAAAATTTCTAACAAAACATTGGTAATAACCTGAAAAACAAAGAAAACTATTGATCTTGGTTACATTTTTGGGTCTTGGCCATTCTTCAACAACTTTTTTTTAGCAGGATCAACAGTTATGCAATTTTTTTTGAAACAATGTGAGCAAGGAATGAAATTTGTTGTTACCAAAACTCACACTTGATGAATTTTCCATACAGTTTATTTTCTTTTAAGGTTTGCAAAATAACCTTTAAATGGATTTCATGCTCCTCTATACATTTAGAAAACACCAAAATATCATCAATAAAAACAACCAACATTTTTCACCTGAGTCAACTGAGCCATCACTGCAACAAACTGTTTAGTTCTGATTCTGACTATCTCAGGATACAGATTTGAAAGGTCATCTCCCTCTGTATGACTTCCTATAAAATCTGTTCTATTCCCTCTATGAAAAACCATTCTTATCACAGAAATATCTTAGGCGAAGCAACATGGTAATCTTCAAATGCTATATCATTTCAATCATACCACAAATTAGTTTATAATTTAACAAATTTCTAACTCCTAAAGTTTTCTAAACCGACCTCTGATACCAACTATAAGGACTCGACCTTAAACCTTATTTTATATTGAATTAAATGAATAATTCACATTGATTACTTTTTAGGTTTAGAGTTTTAGAGAATTAGGACATATCTATTACATATCAAAATATTATAAAGTAGACACTTCTACTAAGTTTTCATAAAATAAAAACTCTTAAAAAAACATGTCTAGTTCCATTTTTTATATAGCATGACTTTCCCTTGATCCCATCCTTGACCCTATTCCACATTAAGTCCTGTGAAAAACATTTCAAAAAAAAATGGGTGAGCATAAATAGATCAGTAAGGGATACACAAAGAATGAAAACTATTAGTTTATCAAAACAACAAGTAAACCATGTATTCTTTATCAAAGTAATATTTTTCACCTTTATGAAGAAGTAAAAACTCTTCCCTGAAAAAAAGATCATTACTTACACTTTTGTAACCAAACTATTACCATAAAACCCATATAAAGATCACATAACATATAAATGTAACTTGGGACATAAACATACTTAAATGGAATAACCATACGGTCAACTTCCACACGTATCACTTAATGGAATAGCCATATGGCCGACTTCCATACCCAATGCATTGGAGGTTATAACATAACCACCCATCGTGGTATTCACGGAACCACCCATCATATGGTTTATCACGTAACCACCCATCAAATGTCTAAGTTCCATTGCAAAATCATAAGACTTAAAACAAATATAATGGAAAGAAAACATTTCCACACTTTGATCACAATATATTGCTTAAATAGATTGACATAACAAATCCATTATAAAAACCATTTTCAATACCAAAATACATAAAAGAGTATATGGTATTTATTTCAGTTAAAAAACATTACGACTTATTGAGGAAGCCAAAGACCAAATAATACTCGCGGTGGCGGAAATGGTCGATGTCACCGTGTACGTTAAAAGAAACATTCCTTTTTATCGTTTAGTAAAACGCTTCATATAAAAATATTCTTTTTGAATAAAATTAAAAGTCAAATGGTTTTATACACCATATAAAATAATGTTGTGTATAAAACAAAATATACCTCAATGAAAGGAGATTGAGACGAAGTCCCTTACCTCAGGTCTGACTTGACTCGATCATTCTTTAACGTCCTGGATAATAAACTAGTGTTAATTTCTACTTTCCTAAGAACATTTTTCAAAATTAATATTCATTTTATTTCAATTATTTCCATGTTATATACATTATGTAATCATTTATGTTATTAATGTTTGTTTTGTCGATATTTGGTTCTTAAGTCGAAAGTGGACTTCTTATAATTACATGTTGTTCAAGTGGTCAGAGGTTCTTTATATCCAGAATGATATTAATGATTTGGATATCATATATATCATATATATCCACCATATACATGTATTTATAATATTACATAATCATGTAGAGGTAAGAAATGAAATGCACCGTTCATGGAGATGGTAAGCCATACGTACGCATGAACACTACTTTCATTTCTATGTCATATTAACTGAATTAAAACAAAATGTGGGAAATGTATATTTTAATTACAGAATTATATTAATAATTTATATGTAACATACATCATATATACCAATTATATATATGTACTTATAATACTACATTACATTTGGGGATAAGAAATGAAATGCACCGTTCATGGAGAGGGTAAGCCGTACGTACGCATGAACGCTACTTTCATTTATATCACATACATTAATGGAATGAAATAATAATGATATAAAGGTATAATATAATTCCAGTATAACATCATATATAATAACATTAAATCCATCCTTTATACGTCCCACATATGGCATTAACGAATCAACTCACTTTGAGGGGGTGGTAGTCTGCACTTCCTAAAATGAAGATATCGCGTATACCAATAATGGAAGCCATAAAGGTATGCCATAAATGAAAAATACAGAAGCTTAAGGAAAACATAAACATATTATATATCATATATAAATATAGTGACATCTTAATGGCCACCTTTTACGGTGTTAGAAAAATATTGAACAATCATCGTTTCGTGAGGCAGAAATTCACCTTCCACAGAAATAATATGTTCTTTAACCATTAGATGTAGGTGTGTGTAAGTGTAGCTAGAATTATTCTTATAAAAAAATCCTAGTTTATTTAATATACTGGAGTTGTTACAAAATAAATGAATAAAAATAGTTTAGGGGGTTGGAAAGAAAAATAAAACAAAATAACACAAGTGAAAACATTACCTTAAAAACGGGTAACACTTTTTGATTTGAGCTCAAAGGCTTCCTTGGGAAGACTTCGGCCCAAATTTAGGCTTCTAGAATTAAGGGAGGTATGTGGAGAGACAAAAAGAGAAGAGATTGGCTGAACCAAATGCTTGAGAGGTGTGGGTAAGGTGGTAGAGGTGGGGGCCTTTTATAAGAGGAGAGGAAGGGCACTCTTGGAATGTTAAGAAAAGATACATTATTATAAAATGCTTTTCGGATAAAAAGGGTCCCACAATTATATATTTAGAGGATAAGGTGATAAGGGTTCGAAATCCACCCATACAATTATTTTATGACATGTGTAGGTCTTAGAGTTTATATTATCTTTTCATTTTATTTAAATCGTCAAATAATGAGGTAACCGATCTATCATCATGGTGTCATAAATAATTTAATTTATTTAATGTCTAAAAATTATATAAAAATCTATCATGATGTAGGAAAGTGTTTGAGATTTCTAATGAAAATTTATAGTAAAAAACATGACTTGTATAACCCCATTTAAAAATTGTTTTATTAAAACAACTCATGTTTGTGTCATTTTAATTTTAACATTAAATAAAAAGTTTTTAATGTCATTTTCCTACCAAAGTGTCTCCATGGGGTCCCCAAGTTGACCCATGGATTTTCTTGGTCGGCCATGACACATATAATAAGGGTAGGACATGTGTCAAGTTTATTGCATATTATTAAAACATTATTCTTACCTTAAATTACACTAATTACCTCTAATCGCGATTAAAAACTTAAAAGTTACTTTTCACCAAAAAAATTATTTTAATCCCATCAAACCACATTTTACTTTTTAATGACAACCATGTATGTCAGATTTTTGAAACTCAAAACACAGAGGTGGTAAAATTTCATTTAAACGAAAAATCGGTTTTTTAATTACCACTTAGTGGTTTCACTATTCATCAAAAATTGAAGTTTTTTTGAAAATACCAAAACATCACCCTAAGAATTATTTGATATTCCGAATTCAAAAATGATGTATAATTTAAAAAATTCAAAACATATAAGTTTCATTAATTAATTTAATAATTAATTCCCACTGTCAGAGCAAATAGCGTGTTTTTATGAAACAATATGTATCAAAAGATTGACACTAGTTTAAGTCCAATTTCAAAGTGAAATTGATTCCAACGACCACGATTAGATTAAATGGTAAAAATATATTATAATTTTACTTTAAAACCAATTCAATGTATAATATAATCATGTAAATAAATTAGATTAAAAAGATGTTTTGAATTAAAATACAACATTTTTCACTATTCATTAAAAATGAACTTTATCGGAAAAATACCAAAAATTCACACGAAGTAAATTTTGATGTCCCGATTCTAAAGAAGAGTTTTATTTGGTCCAATAGAATGTATAAGAGTGACCAAAACTATATTTATAGATAGTTCTCCATCAAAAGGCGATAAGTCGACCTTTAGTGAATGTTAGAGTATATATGCCTAAAATTGAAATATTTTAGTATTTTAAGTCTTTATCCTTTATTGGATAAATGTAAAAACATTTAACAAACATATAGAATCATATTTTTGTTATTTCCATTCATTCCCGCCAATAAAATGGCTACGTATTAACTACCATTTAAAATAATATTATTTTATTACTAGTGTGCAATGTAAGATCTCAAAGAAACTCCTTGTTGCGTATCAGGTACACTATCGAACATAGAAACACCTTTAAAGTAAAATTAATATTTAATTCGGTAATATTAATACATATAAAAATGTTTTATTCATTATTTACCTAGGATGTTATATCTACCACCGAGAAGGTGTAGATAATCCGGGAGTGGATGGAGATTGCACAAAGCTGGAAGATGTCTTATGATGAAAAATGATGGAAACCTCTGCAGTTCAAAGAGGGATACCATGTCTTTTTCGGGTCTCACCTTGACGAGGGTTATAGAGATTTGGCTGAGGTGGATAGTTATCTCCAAGGTTCATCGGACCTTTCCAAATACTATGCATTGTTGTTGAGGTGGTGTACTTCCTAGCTCTACCACCACAGTTGCATTAGGTACATGATGTTTTCCACGTGTCGTAGGTGAGGAGGTACATGCATGACCCATTGCACGTCATCGACTGGGGCGAGCTGGAAATCGAGGATAGAGTGACCTATGCAGAGTACCCAGTGGAGATCGAGGATTGACAGGAGATGATCCTTTATGGGTGATCGATTCCCTAGGTGTGCATCCGGTGGCAGCACGAGAATCTTCAAGAGAGAATGTGGGAGTGGGAGGCCTATATTTGTACCTAGTACCCACATCTTTTTTAGAAGCCTTTGTTTGGATTTTTGGAGAAGTAAAGCCCCAAGGTGGGGAGAATTTAATGTCTTAGCTTTTCCATGTATTATTTTTAAATATTATATGGAATTATTATGAGACTAGTTTCAGAGAAGATGCGTCATTATGAGGCCCGGTGATCCCGTAATGGCGGTCCAAACTTTTTTTAGCTATGTGAGTTAGCACTTGTGCACGGTTGTGGCAGTTTCCAAATGGATTCCTAGATTAAAAATCATAGGGCAATGTTGTGTCTGGGATGACGAATTTAACTATGAATGAGCCTAAAATAGAACGACGTGGGTCGAGGGAAAAAGTTAATATTCGGACATTTTAAGTGAAATAAAATAAAATAAATTCGCATGTTTATTTTATTTCTTTTTGGAAATATCTACTACAGCGTAGCGCTGGGGCAGCTGTTTCAGTCATTAATGTCATTTCATAATGACTCAGAAACAAAAAATTTGACTCGTTAATTCTAAAGAATAATGGGAGGTCAAATACATTTCTCTTTTTATTGAGATAATCGAACATCGATCATTGGCGGAAGATTTAGAGAAAACTCTAGAGAAAACTCTTGGTGACGAATGACGATATATCGAAGATATGAATCTTTTCGCCAACGAGGTAGGAGGATCTCAAAAACCACGGTAGAATGGACCCTTCATCAGGTATTGATCCTTTATTAATTGTAGGGGTTGTCATTTCATTCCTCTTTCCCCGTTTTTTATTTTTAACGATGAACGCGGATCAACCACGAATAAGTTGATCCACAGATTCGTACATTTTTTCATGAGGGATTTATTTGGGATGATTATGGGGAATTAGTCCATGTTGTTTATTGTTTTTTATTTCTATGACTTTTAATCATATTAACGGGAGTGGATCAATGCCGTGACGAAGGACAGAGGAGGTTCGTTCCACAATTTTGTTCTATTGGTTTTTCTTTCCCCCCTTTTCTTCTCATGAGTTCTTTGCGTTCATCACATTTTTCATAGGGAGATGAACAATGGATCGTTACACACTCATCTTTCAATGAAACAATCCCAACCCAGAGATCTAACATTGCAATGACCCTACGGAGGTGTGATAGACATGAAGGACGACAAATCGGCTTGGATCGGAGGAGGTCGTTCTTCGTGCGTTCTTCATGTGGGAAGATCAAAACATGTTTTCGAAGCTGGTCAGACATACGAAAACAACGGAAGCAACCTTTTGTTGTCGGGGAGACCAAAACCCAGGTGTCCGAGAGTGATCAGACGAACAAATAGATGGGCGGGGCATCACCAGAAGCATGACGGTGGACGTCCGCATTTCCGGGAATTTCCAAAATACACAGCCTGTACTTCTGAAGAAAACACAGTGTAGTACTGGAAGAAGCAACTAGGGTGTAGGGGGCCAGAGAGGAATCACACGGCATGTGACCCTGGTCACATGGACTGTTGGACTTTCCTCAAAGCTCAACGTGTATTTTGGGAAGTACACAGACGCATGATGATCTACACGGCTTCAGAACACGACGTGTACAACATATCAAAGGCGACTATGCGGGACTCGGCGTGTATCCAGGGGATACATGGACATGGGATGGAGTACACGACCGTTTACTCCATCACATATCCAGGCGAGGCCAGTAACATGGGTCACCCCATGTACTGATTAAACAGGTTAGAGTACATGGGTCGAAGACTGTGTACATCCACATGGTCAGTGTACATGGAGTCGACCCCAGGCACTCGAACACGGCGTGTACACAGTACTACACGTTGTGTGCTAAATTTTCTATACGACCAGCCTTAAGACACTGGTCGTTGTACATGGGTAGTAGCCGGGGTCAGACAACACGACATGCAACTTTTCGACACATCGTGTACTTTTTGGAAAACGACATGGTCCTCTTGTTCACTGAATCTTGGAAATCTTTCTTTTGGGTTAGTGACCCTTCTTCTTGTTCCCCTGAATGTCAGGCATCATTTCCTCCTACATAAGTATGATCCCTTCTGCAAGAATTTCTTTGATAGAGTCAGTCATCCATCCGAGATGCCCGGATTGAGATCCTCTATCCATTCTTGACGCTTGGTAGAGTCAGGTATCGACGTGACCAACACCACAGGGCATCGATCCTCTACCTAACAGGTGAATTTTGGATGAGTCGCAGTATCCGCCATGGACCTGGAAGTGATACTCATCTATGTATCATTATCTTTCCCACTCAAGAGTGTGTCTCCTGTAATGAGTACATCTATCTATAGTAATCTTCCCACTCATGAGTGTGTCTCCCACAATGATTGTAACAACCTATCATGACGTTTCTCGAAAAAAAGTACTTCTTAAACGGATGTCATCAAAGCAATAAGACTCGTGGAGTGTGTTCTCCTAGAACGAGCGCTTCGTGGAATCTTTGAACTGTATCCCTAGCGGGGGTATGCAGTTGTGCGACTTGTCTCAAGACCACAAGTCAGGGTTTTGAGTATATCTGGGTTGTGCTATATGTTCTATAGACATATATTGTGCATAACTGACTATACCTTTACTTTGTGTACTGCTTTATGGTTTTCGGGGTACTATACTAAGTATTGTTATAATCACCTCTTCATGGGATTTTCCCGCACGTGTTGTGTCCTGTGCAGACGAGCAACCTTTTGACAGAGTCCAGGCTTGACCAGGACAGAACTAAGATTTCTGAGTTTCCTACAGGCCGAGGCCTTCCTACGACTTCGTGTAGCAGTCCCAGTGCCTTTTTGTTTTTACAGGTTGGACTTCAGAGTTTTCATACTCTTGTTTTAGTGGCCTTGTATTCTGGCCCAGTTTACTTTCAGTACTTTACCTTCAATCGTACTATGTTGATTGGGTTTAGTGTATGCATGCATTTTGTTACTTAGTGGTTTTTTTACATTTTAGCGTTGTGGGATTTGAGATGTGTACGTGTGTCCAGATACATAGGCAATGCCACCCATGTTAGTAATATGCCTACTCGGTGCTGGTCCCTAGCCCCTGGCCTATTGGAGGCGAGCTTTGGGAGTCGCGACGTGGGACCCACTAGGACGGGTCATGACAGGAATCACCTCTAGTTGACGTATCACACACCTCATACCATATAAACCATGAATATAAACCATAGAGCTGGCATTAAAGAACAACAACTTCATTTTGAAGCCCCTTCCCATTTTCATACCACCTGAAAACTCGTTTTCTAGACTCACTCTAACTCCCCTGAGCTCAACCAGTATACACCGGCGTTCTTGACAATAGTGTCACACAACTGAATCAAGGGACAGTCTTGTGTACTAGATCCTATAATGAGAGAAAACATAACATGAAATTCCAAATCAATAGTAATTTTAATTTAATTTAAAATAAAATCCTTAAATAAATTGGTATGGTGTCGTAGATTTAACAAAATGATGAATGAAATAACTCAAATGTTTCTCATGATGTCCTATACCTAAGATGAACAAATTACATATGAGAATCTTCTAATTCAACCATGTATCAATGGAATCAGTATCCAATCCATAACACCAGAATCCAAAATTAGGGTAGAATGGATTAGGAGAGGAATGAGAACCAATGAAGCCAAATAAATACCCTGAAAAGCCCCAAAAATCCCTCTAGAACACCCCACAATCACAAGAGAAGAAGAGAGAAGTAAGGGTTTTGGTTCACTGCATGTGCACCCAATCAAAAGGGGAAGGAGGGATTCCCCTTATAAAACAATAGCAGGGCGTAGATTTAATTCTTTCCGCATTAAAGCCACTGCTATATTCCTCCAAATATCCAGTTGTTTGTAGTAGTTTTGGCCGCAGCAACCACCCCAAACACTATTGAGGTTCTTCTGAACCCCATGGACAACATTTGTGCCTCATTCAAAGACTAAAAACATCTTTTGGAGACATTCAAACTCGGAGAATTTGATTGTGAATCACAGTTTCCAAAACTACCTGACTACTAAACCAAAAAATTTGAATTCCCTCGAGCATTTTGACAACCATTAGGGACAAGGGGCACTGCAAACATAGATATATACATACCTACATATATAGGTAGAGCCATAACGATGTTACACATACATACATAAAAACATACATACATTCAAACAAACAAACATACATATATACATTGATAGAACGGTATATAGATATAGATATCGATATATAGATAGATAGATAGATAGATACGTACATACGTACATACGTACATACATACATACATACATACATATATATATGTATATACATGCATAAATACCTTAAAACATTCTTACGTACCAATGTATGTATGTATGTGGGTACTTACATATGTATATACGAATGTACTCCCCAACCCGCATACATACATACATATGTACCAATATACTAACATATATACATATTGAAAAACATACATACATACACACAATCATACATAAATACATACATGCTTATGTACATATATACAATTATACATACATATAGACATACATACATACATACATACATGTAGACATGTAGACATACAAACATATATGCATACATGCACACATACCTATATACATATATACCTACCTACCTATATACATACATAACATACATACATACATACATAGATACATACATACTTACATACACATATCCATAGATACGTACGTATGTATGTATCTACGTGTGTACATACGTACCTGTATACAAACATATGTATCTGCGTACATATGTACCTATATAGGTATGTTCCTATATATATATAATTACATAAATACTTATATACATACATAGATACATCCATACATACATATAAACATACATACATATAAACATACATACATATAAAAAACAAAAAAACACACATACATACATACATACATACATTCATACATACCTACCAACATACATATATACATATATACATAGATACATATATATATACGTACATACAAATATATATACATAGATATATATACATACATATATACAAATATACATATATACCTATAAACGTACGTACATACATACATACATACATTCATACATATGTTCCTACATACCTACATAGGTACGTATGTAGGTATGTACGTGCGAACACATATACTAACAAAGATACATACCTATGTGCAAACATACATACATACAAACAAACATACATATATACAAACATGCATACATACATATATACATACATACACAAACACACACATAGTTATATACATACATACATACCTAGGCGTGTGCGCACACATTCATTCTACATATACCTATGAACATAGATATATTGACATATATACCTACATACGTTCCAATGTACATACATACCTTCAAACATATATACATATGTACGTAAATTCCTTTGTATGTATGTATATGCCTTCATACTTACGTACTGACACACATACATAAATACATACATACATACATACATATATACTTAAATCTGTGGAAATGTATGTACACACAAACAAACATATATAAAAAGCACACATATGTATCTATGTACCAACATACTTACATATGTACCTATGTGGTTATGTACGTATGTACCTACCTAAATAAATACAGATAAAGAAACAAATAAGAAAACAAACATATGTACCTACATACATACATACATTCATTCATACATACATACATAACTCTAAACATACATATGTACAAACAAAAAAATGTAAACACATACATATTTACATTCATGCATATGTGCCTACGTTCAATCATACATATGTACACACACATACAAACATAAGTAGATACATACGTACATATATACGTATATACATACATACATACCTATAGAAGTACGTATGTATGAACGTACCTATATACATTATTACATACATTTAAATAAACAACACACAAACAAACATACATATAAATACCCACACACACACGTACAGATAGACAGACAGACATACATACATTCATACATACATAAAAATATACATATATACATACATACATACATACATATATACCTATCTACCTAACTACCTATATAATTACATACATACGTATCTACGTACCCACATACAAACTTGCAAACCAACAAACAGACAAACCAACATACATACATACGAACATATATACATACAAATATACATAAATGCAAACCTACATACATCTATGTGTTTATACATATGTACATACCTATAGATACATAAAAACAAACAAACAAACATACCAATATACATACATATGTATGTACATACCTACATATTTACCTACCTACATTCATATGAAAATACATATATACATACATATATATATACTTGTATACATATGTAAATACATACATGGATACAAACATACACAGAAAACATTAATACATATATACCAACATGCGTACACACAAATGTACCATCTGATGTACACACGTAACTATATACATATATATATACATAAGTACCTACATACCAACATATAAACATAAGTATGTACATACGTACTTATGTACGTATGTACCTACATATAAATGTATTAATGTATATATGTTCGTACACACCTATATATATATCCACATTCGCGTATACATACAAACACACATGTATTCATATATTTATACATGCATACCAATATACGTACTTACATATTCTTGTACCTACATATGTATGTACGTATTTACATATGTAAATACAAACATACCTAACTACCTACCTACTTTCATACATTCATACATATTCAAATACATACATACATACATACATACATACATACATACATACATACATACATACATACATACGTACACACACACATACATACATACATACATGCATGGGTACGTATGCAGGTACCTACATACATACATACATACATGCATGCATACATACATAAATACTTAAATACCAAAATATGTACTAATGAACAAACATATGTACAAGCATACCTACAAACATATCTACATACCAACATACGTATTTATGTACAGTTGTATGTGCATACATACCTATATACATGCAGACATGTATACACCTACAAACATATTTTCCTACTTATGCCCATACATACATATGCACAAACATACCTACACATGTACCAATGATCGTACCTACTGAAAAAATGTACATACATATATATGTGCATACAAACTAGCATACATACCTACACACACACATACCTACATAAAAAATTAAAAAGAAACAAAAAAAAACAAAAAAAAACAAACATGCACAATTACATACTTTTGTGCATATATACATACATATATAGATACATACAAACATACATACATTTTTATTTACATATCTATGAACAAACATGCATACCTACATACATTGATACATCCCTACAAACAATCATACTTTTGTACATATGTATGTACATACCTACATACAAACCTATATATGTATGTATGTATATATATACATACCTAAATACATAAATACATACTAAAAGATCCCATAATGTTTTGGAGGTTTGTAGAAGTTTGGATTCTTGTAAGGCTTCCATTATTTAGACTAATGAAGTGGTTTTGGGAATATGAGGAGTTTCAGGGGTGTCTTGGGGGTTCGATACATGAAAGAAGAAGTACAACGAGTCAAATAGTTTGCAATAATTGGTTGGAACATGATTATTACAAAATTACCACCTTGGAAGGGAAAAAGTCTGATCATACCGCCTTTTGAATAGGGGATTACATACATCACCACACAGTTCTCCAAACTATGTGAGTGCTTCCTAGAATCTATGCGGTTTGGCCAACCTTGGAGAAAGGGAGTTGCATAGTTGGTTCACAGTTTGGCCAACAGTGTGACCCATTCAAACTGATAAATTCCCATTTTCACTAACAATATTATTTTTTCCCCCTAATATTTCCTCCCATTTGACCCCCTCTATCTAGGGTGACGAACCATAAGCTCCCTCCTTTTACATGTTTCATTATCCTTTGATTCATGGGAATTTGGAGGTCCATTTAGTGTGAATCATAACTTCACATAAGTTTTGATGATTTTTTCCTTTAATTTTATGGAAGAGGATTGGTGTGTGGGTTTCCCTCCTCTTGAAACACAAAACCCCTCAATTTTTCAGTACATAATATGTTGGGTATTTAATGGATGTATTTGTTGGAATCAAGGGTGGAGGATAGGAAATCAATAATCAATAACCATGAGGTTGGTGGTATTAATTATTTTCCCATAGTCATGAAATGTTATATGTGTTTTTAGTAGTGTTAATTTAATACCTCCTTATGTGTTGATATCTTGGGTTAAGGAAAATAATTTTTTGCCTTAGATTGATGTGTGAGACCCTTCATAGATAATTTTATGTTTAATGGTGATCTGAGAACAAATCATTGTATACCTAAGGGGTATACCAATCCCTTGAAAATGGAGAAATAAATTAGAGAACATTGACATAGGGGAAATATGAGAGTTAGTGGGTAGAAAAATGTGATTGTGTATGTGTTCTTGGTTAAAGGGTAAATTTAATTAATTGTACATTTGATTTTTTGAAATACATAAGGGGATTATAAAATGGATTAAATAATAGTTTTTAGATATTGATTTTTTTATGATTTTTAAATAATGGATATGATTTTTTGATAGTGGTAGATGTTTTAAAATGATTCATTGGCTTCAATATTATATAGAAAGTGGTTTTTTATAGATTTATAATGATGATTTTAATGAGGGAGTGATTAAAGTTTTTATTAAAATTCCATAATTATTATTTGAAATGACTGTTAATAGAAAGTAAATCCTTGGTGCATGGTTCTATTTTCTAAGAGGAAGAACTATTTTTAAAGGGTTTGCATCAAGCTTCTTTTAAAAGGGTATTTTGATTTGTGCTTTATCATGGATTGTGAAATGAATTTTATATTGATCATTGAGTAGTTTTTAATATGAAATAGGTGGGTAATTTGGAATAATGGTATATCTGTTTAATGATATATGGATTTTAATTATATATATATTAATATGGGTAATGAAATGTAAGTGGTTAACATATAAAAATATTAATGAAGCATGTGTGTTTGGTTTGGTGTAATGTGGGGTACTATGTTGGCATTATACGCCCACGGGCCAAGTTGGACTGAGGATATAGTCCCCATACCCATGATGCATGAGTAAGGGAGTTAGAATGAGATTTTATTCCCCTTGGAACACCCTTAGATTTTTTGACTTATTTTTTCAAATTAATTTAATCAATTTGATATTTTTCATTTCATGCAACACTATAAAAGTTTATTTTAAAGAACTAGGTTTGGCTCATGGTTAATGAATGAAATTTAAATTTTTAGCATTTTTTAGATATAAAACTATGCTTTGATTCAATTAAATTAAACAATTAATTTCCTCGATGGCTTGCATAACACGAATGACCGAGTTCTACTGAACGATAATATATTATTATAAGTATATATAATAATATATAACATATAACTTAATTTTGATTTTATGAATATAATCAACTAAAATACGTAAATATTTTTGTTTCACAAAATATAAAATGAATTAATTAGTTAAAAGTTATTTTTGTGTGAATATAAGAACAAATTTAATATTCCGATAATATTTGTATAAAAACTATATTTATGCTCACAAAGTGGTTTATCCTAATAAATTAAATTAACAATAATTAGATAACGATATAATTTTAATATATATAAATTTATATATATTATATATTCAATCATATATTTTTTAATATTAATCCAATAGATTGTATTGGCATAAGATAATAACAAACCCAATTTTACACATAAAAACTCATAATTTAATTAATATAAATTTACATAATTTTAATGGAGAACCAACATTAAATTTCAATATTTTAAAATTCAAAAAATTTATATGGAAAATTAATTTTATTTTTCAATGTTATTAATGAAACTTAGGATAAGAATTTGTTTTTCTATTTTTATTTCAGGTTTCATTTCATTAATGAATAGTAAAAAAATATTAGATTTTAATTCAAAACAGCCTTTTAATTTATTTTGTTTTTAAATTTAAATAATATATGATTTTTTTTCAATGATGAATGACATAATATTTTTATCAATTAATCCAATTTAGTTAATTATAATAATATAACTTTTTAATTTTATATAAAAACAAACAAAACATTTGAACATTTTTACTTAAAAAATCTTCTTTACTGACCCGACTATGGGATAAAATTTAAATTAATTTCTTCCACCTCATTGATATGAATTTTGAAAAATAGATTCCATATTTGGAATACTAACATTTTATAATTCCCAATACGTTCAACATAGTTTTTGACCAAAATTTTTAGTGAATGTAATTAAAATTAATTACAATGAATAAGGTTAAATTAAGCTTAATAACGGAATAAGCAACAACCTTAAAGATGAAAATGTCATATAAACTAGTCTAAGAAGAATTATATGGCCATATTTAGACCCTAAGATATCTTTTCCCTAATTTGGACTATTATGTTTTTCAATAGAAATAAAAAATTTGGGTCATGTTTCCCTTTTCCAAAATATTACAAGAGTGCCACTCCTCCTCCATTATAATAGGTGTCCTCTCCTCCCACTTCCCCACACCACACAAGCAATTTTGGCCTAACAAAAATCATCCCAAATAGCTCCCCAAAATACCTACATTCATTCTTGAAGACTATATTGGTTATAAATACTTACAAGGATTCACTTTGGTGGATACTAAAAGGAGTTACCTGATTAAGAGGTAAGACCCCCCCATCAAACTCTTTTCTTTTATTTTCTTTCTACACTCCGTATGAATATTCTTATTACCTGATTTTATAGAAAAATGAGTATCATAAATATACTTGGATGTTTTTATGATATGTTTTCAATTGACACATACACAGACTTCCAAATTATGGGTAACGAACATATTGTTTATGTGTAAGATGAACTACCACCTCACAAAACGATGATTGTTCATTTTTCCATTACCATTTCTCATTATGGAAATTATTATAGACATTATATTTATATATTTTATATATTATATTGATTAGAAATTTTATTATATTTAATTATATTACAACACATACCTTTATACATTCCATTTTTTGATAATACAATAATTTATTTCAAGAAGTGTTAACTACCACCCCCTCAAAGCAATGTGATTCATTCATACACTATATGGAATGAATTAAGGATGGTTTTGGTGAACATATATTATATTTATTGTAACAGCCCAAGATTTTATGAAAAATATTCTTTTTTATTTTACTAATGTCTTGTGTTATACGCTACACCAAAAGGAGCTTGCACAACACGCATCCTTGACTTGCCTTGCATTACACGCAATCACAACCTTCCTCGACAGCGTGTGTGGTACGTAATCCTAAGTTTCACGAAACAATGATATGCTATTAAAATATTATTAAAACTAGCCGTTATGAATAGTAATAACCACTTTTTAAAATTCTGTAAATATTATATTTCAAAATGAACTTCATTTTTGGATTCGGAGTATCGAATTTAGCCTAAGGTGAAATTTTGGTACATTTCGGATAACTTTCATATTCTGATGAATAGTGAAAATTACTAAATTATAATTAAAAAACAACTTTTTTAATCGAAATAATTAATAGTGATAAATTATTAATTTGAGTAGTTTTAAAGTATATTTAGAATATACTTTTACAATTTAATACAATGTTGGTCATTGGATGTAATTTCACATTTAAACTAGACATAAACAAGTGTCAATCTTTTGATAGATATTGTTTCTTAAAAACACGCTATTTGTTTTAACAGCGGGATTTAATTATAAAATTAATTAATGCAACTTTTATGTTATGAATTTGGTAAAATAGACTTCATTTTTGAATTCGGAATATGAAATATAGCTTGGGATGAAATTTTGGCATTGTTCTGAAAAACATCAATTTTTGATGAATAGTGAAACTACTAAGTGGTAGGTTAAAAACTGAATTTTGCATAAAACTTAATTTTACCGCTTCTGTGAATGGAATTTCGAAAATCCGAGAGACACGGTTAATATCAAGGACTAAAATGTGATTCAATGAGATGAAAATAATTTTTTGGTGAATAGTAACTGTTTACTTTTTTTTACCACGGTAAATAGTAAATAGGGTAATTAAGGGTAAATATGATATTAATATTACCCTAACACATGTCCTAATTCTATTGGACAAGTGTAATTCGACCAAAAACAAACTTAGGAATAAAATATGACCATTTAGGCCCACTTGGATTAGATTAGGACATTTATTATTAATTTATTTAAAGAAGGGTTAAAATAGTTAAAATCAAAGTTTAATAAGTAAATCATTTTTAATATGGGGTTATACATAAGATAAATTCGACTATAAATATTCATTAGAAAGATAAAAAGATTTCCTACATGATGGTATTTTATTTGTAATTTTTAGACATCAAATAATATAATTTATTTATGACACAAAGATGATGCAGTAATTATCTTATTAATGAAATATTGACATAATTGATAATATAAATACCAAAATAAATGTAATTTAAGACTTTTTATGAATTACACTAATTTTATAGGTTTCTATGATATATTATTGTTGATTTAATCAACTTGGTTCGAACATATAATTCGGTTATGACTTTCACAAAAATCATATATCAAATAGTGTCAAAATTGACACAAAAGAGTTTTTAAATAAAATATTATATTATTAATTTTTATTTTATTCCTAAAAATCTAAGGTTCGGCCAAATGACTTAGATAAGGATATATGTATTAATAATATACAATTTGGGGTTCGTTTGGCATGTTATAGTATGTTTATTAACCATATAGTGAAAGAAAACAAAAAGACACGGTAAAAGTTAAATTATTTAACTTAGAGTTAAATCTAATTGATAAGGTTAAAATAAGAACCTAAACTTGTCTAAATCTTATTGGTTGATAGGATTTCGACCCATCCCCACTTTAGCTTCGAAATAAGACCCTTTGGAACCATTATAAACCGATTTTGACATTAATATAAAATAATATTTTGAGATATTCCTAAGGTGCCCCTCTCCTCCCCTATAAAAGGACACCTCCTCCCCCTCCTCCTCACACCAATTTGAGCACTCAAGCTCGGCCAACCCCTGCCAATTTATCCTCTCCACTTCCCTAGCAACATCCTAGAGGTTCTGGTCTTCCTCAAAGTCCAATTTTAGTGCCCTAAGAGGAGGTCTCAAAGAGGCACTTCAAAGAAGAGGTAATTACCGTTACCAATTCTTTCATCTTTATTTCTTCTTCCACTTCTTCTTCTTAGGTTGTTTCATTATGAAGTAATAACATCAGTATCACTCATATACTGATATGTTATTATAAGTATGAAACAACCCTATTTCATCATCTATCCATCCTGCGGAAAAAGAAATCACCGCGCGTGCGTACGTACGGAATACCGTCTCCACGCCGTGGTGTAATCTATTTTCCACCACCACCTTACATGGATGGGTATAATGGCGTAAAGAATAACTATACATAGTTATTACAACATCATATTGATTCTGATATATTGTATAATCCACTCCAATTCAATTCAATATTTATAGAAATGATATCATCGCTCGTGCGTACGTACGGAATACCGTCTCCACGACGCGATGAGATTCATTCTCCATGTTAACCATTTAAGAATGATTATAATGTATATATAAGAAATAATAATGAAATATATGACATTATAAATCTACTGGATTTATGTATATATATACATATGTATGTCATCTACTTACTTCCATTTCAAGACAATAAGGAAAGGAAAACAGCGTTCATGCGTACGTACGGACTACCGTCTCCATGAACAGTGTTTTTCATTTTATTTATCTACCTATTATATATAGATATATACTGAATATATATGATATATAAATCATATTTTATATTCTGGAAGTAATTAAATCATGATATAAGTAATAATGATGTCAAGAACAACAAGTCAAAACACCTACGATAAATGAAACGATTTTACCCAAAACGCTTCTTTAACATGGAATTTACAAAAGAACGGGTAATATAATGTCATAAGTGAACCATATATGATATCATAACAATGAATATGATTCTGTAATAAGTCAATAACATGATTTAAATCATTATACAGGAGGTTCGGACACTTACAAATCAAGTCGGACCTAAGGTAAGGGAAATATCACAATCTCATTTTTATCCGAGATTGTTTATTCGTAAGTATTTACTGGGGTGTATTTTATCATCCACATCCATGTTCCTTCAATATGTAATATTGTTTCCATCCAATTGAAATAGTTTAAATCCAATTTTACCCTTAGGTGAGTTTTTAGTAAAGAATATGAAAGGAATCTTTTGTCGTTTTTCCGTACGAGGTACTTTTTGACTTTTCCGACAAAAGTACGAAGAATGTTTTTTTTAACTTATACGGCATGAATGGATTTTTAAAACATTACTTCAAAGAAGCTTCCTTTACAAGTTTTCAAGTTTATTTTTAATCAACTTCTTTTATTTTAAAGTTGTATGACATGTTATGAAAGGAAAAATGTTTTTGAAGAAGAAAGGATATTTTCCTCAAGAATTCAATTCAAGTGTTTTATCAAAATTATTTTCCATCTAAGATAATAAAGGGTTCTATTTCTATCCATATTTTTACATTGGTTTGACTATTTTGTGATGGAATTATGTTTATGAATTCCTTTATCATATATGAATTGATTTATGATGTCATGATGTTTCAAGAATCCCATTTTTGTTATATGTGTTATGCGATGATGTATGTTTTATGATTATGTGGCACACATAAGAAAGGATTCATTATAAGATGGGTGGGACCTATATCTCCCTCCAATGCATTGGGTAAAGATTTTATATCTCATGAGATAGACATGGCTGGAACGGAAGGTTATTTCGGTTCAGTGATACAGGACTGAAACGAGGAGTGAACTCGGTTCAGAAAGGGACTTTGTCCACTAAGATAGTCTTGGCAATGAGTCATGACTAACAAGAAATGATTTTCCATGATTATGTGTGCATGCCACAAAGTTTCAAGTTTTATGTTATGATTATGGGGATCTCATTTTCACTTCTATGATTTATCCCATGTTATGATATTATGAGCTCTTTTGCAGGTTAAGATTTCCAAAAAGCTATGTTCTTTTGTATATGATGTGATTGATATTTCTTTTGTTTACCCTTACTGAGCATTTGAGCTCACCCTTTTATGTTTTCTTTTCCCCAGGATATAAAGAAAGGTTTATAGGTAAAAAAAAGGGAAGATCTTTATGGGAGATATTGAAGATCTTTCACCACGATTAGAAGATTACGTTCCGAGTTTCCAAAGACACTAAACTATTACGATCCTTGTGTGTGTGTTTTTGTTATGTACTAAGTATTCCGCAAAAGTAATGTAATGTCCATGTACGATAAGCTTCGGGTCTCTACAGTTGGTATCAGAGGAAATGTTTAGTCAACCTTTGGAAACTAGGATGCGAAAACGTTAGTGAGATCCCTAGAGGTATTTCTAAGGTATGTCTAGGGATGTGCCTAGGGATAAGTATACATATAGGTTATAGTAATAGAATTACGCTAACGATCATAGAATTAAACCTAAGATGTTGGATATTGAAGGTACTCCCCCTTTATTATGTTGTTTTCCCTATCATGATTTTTTCCTCTCACACTATTCTTTTTGGGTTTTAGACGATGGCTGGAACCCGAAGGAACCGTGTTGATCAATGCAATGGACAATGCAATGATTGCCCTCCTGAACAAACAAATGTTATGGGAGATGGAGTGCAAAATCTTATTGCTATACTTACACAAGCTATGAATCATTCTGGACTTCCAAATGAGCAGAGAAGGGAACAATATTCTATTGAGTCCTTCATGAGGCAACGTCCACCTTCTTTCAGTGGGTCTTCTGATCCACTTGTGGCTGAAAAATGGATCAGTACTACTGAAAAGATATTTTCAGTTCTTCAATGTTCTGATCATGATAAAGTCATCTTAGCAGTATATCGTTTGGAAGGTGAAGCTGATCAATGGTGGAATCTTATCAAGAATACGAGGCCAAGAGATGAAATTGAGTCCATGGAATGGGACGAGTTCAAGAACTTGTTTTTCAGTAAGTACTTACCTCGTATTCTTCGAACAAAGATGGAGAAAGAGTTTCTTGAACTGAAGCAAAGGGACGATGAATCTGTTGGTACCTATGAAGCAAATTTTACAAGACTTGCAAGGTATGCTTCTGGAATTATCATCCAACCTGAAAGTAAAGTTGATCGGTTTTTCAGTGGCTTAAAACCAAGTCTTCGAAGGGCATTAGCTATAAGAGACTTCAGTAGCTATGAAGAAATTGTGCGTTGTGCTATCAAGGTAGAAATGGAAGTTGGTGTTACATATCCATCTCATGGTTTTGACAAGAAACGAAAGATGGAGTTCAAGGAGAAATCTCAGAATAATGGTGAAAAGAAGATGAATGTTTCCTTATGCACAAAGTGTGGAAAGAAGCATGGTGGAGATTGTCTTAAAGGGACTAGAAAATGTTTTAAGTGTGGAAAAGAAGGTCATCGAGCAGCTGAGTGTCGAAGTAATGGAAAAAGGGTTTCTAATGATGTGAATAAAGCAAACACTGCAGAGAACGCACCGCCAACACTTCAATGCTTCAAGTGCAAGGAAATGGGGAATTATGCTAATAATTGCCCTAATCCAAGGGTTAGTGATGATCAACATGAGCAACCACTGAAGGCAAAGGACAAAGGGAAATCACATGCGATCACTATTGGCAATGTTGAATATGACAACGATGTGGTGGAATGATTAAGTGTTTATGTAATGGGATAATGTTGTATCATTGAGTATTGCAATATTTGTTGATGTGGTATTCAAAGTGATTGAGATATTTTTTGGAAATAAGATGATATGCGCATAATGAAGACGAGAAAATGAAATGTTTAATAGTATTCATGAGCTCATGATTGATATAAGGACTAAGTGATATCATGGTTTGAGTATATAGAATTTTGAGGATTTTGGTATGTGGAAAGTGTTAACTTTTAACTGCACTCATGTTTTCACTAAGGTATTCAAGAGAATACACGATTAAGGACTTTGAATGTTTGGAATGTGACCAACAAGACATATCTTATGATATGTGGGGATCAACGACAGTATTAAATCTCTGGTAATCGATGTCACTATATTATGAGAGTGGACTGCAGTATTATGTATAAGCCTAAAGATTAGACTGGATTATGTTGGACATAAGTTAGTATTGTTTAAGGATAGAAGATTTTTGATATTATTGATGGGATGTTATAGTAACGTAGTTTTAGAAAAAGGACAACCTGCAGGACAGGCGACAACCCATCGCTTCGGACAAGGCTGTAGGAATCGAACCCACAACTGAAGTGCGACTGGCCTTTATCGCCTACCACTGGCCTACAGGAAGTCCCTGTTTAGTAGAAACTAGTTTTATTATATTAAGCAGTATGATATATGAAGTATAAGTCCATTTTAGAAACCATATGTGATTAATCTCACTATAGATCGACTTATGTATATAATCTTTACTAACCTTTTGTTTGAGACAGATGGAATGACTCGTCATTCTATCACATGATCTGCTTACAGTTCACGAATAACAAATTCAACTTCATTTATTTAAGAGATGAAGTAGAAATTGTTCAAGGCACGAACAAAAGTGAGATTGTACCAAAATAAAGTAAGTATTTATTCTAAGAAAATTTTCAACTTTAGGGAAATGATCTTGAAAACCAAAAAAATGTTGTCCTAGTGATCTTATACCTGATGAATCAGATGGTACCTTATATCATCACAAATCTATGGATTTGTGATTACTGGCTTTTCCATAGCCATGTTCTCTACCACTCTCCATCAGAACATGATGGTTAGATTTCTCTTCCATATCCATATTTTCACCTATGTGGAAACCCAATGATTAGTTTATTTGGGTAATCGTTACATTTCATACTTTAGTTTTTAAAGCCAAGTTTTGGTATTCCCTTTTACGATGTGGGTTTCTATTAAAGAAACTTTCGAATAGTAAACCATTTATAACCCCGACGAATTTCGAGGGCGAAATTCATTTTAAGGGGGGTAGAATGTAACAGCCCAAGATTTTATGAAAAATATTCTTTTTTATTTTACTAATGTCTTGTGTTATACGCTACACCAAAAGGAGCTTGCACAACACGCATCCTTGACTTGCCTTGCATTACACGCAATCACAACCTTCCTCGATAGCGTGTGTGGTACGTAATCCTGAGTTTCACGAAACAATGATATGCTATTAAAATATTATTAAAACTAGCCGTTATGAATAGTAATAACCACTTTTTAAAATTCTGTAAATCTTATATTTCAAAATGAACTTCATTTTTGGATTCGGAGTATCGAATTTAGCCTAAGGTGAAATTTTGGTACATTTCGGATAACTTTCATATTCTGATGAATAGTGAAAATTACTAAATTATAATTAAAAAACAACTTTTTTAATCGAAATAATTAATAGTGATAAATTATTAATTTGAGTAGTTTTAAAGTATATTTAGAATATACTTTTACAATTTAATACAATGTTGGTCATTGGATGTAATTTCACATTTAAACTAGACATAAACAAGTGTCAATCTTTTGATAGATATTGTTTCTTAAAAACACGCTATTTGTTTTAACAGCGGGATTTAATTATAAAATTAATTAATGCAACTTTTATGTTATGAATTTGGTAAAATAGACTTCATTTTTGAATTCGGAATATGAAATATAGCTTGGGATGAAATTTTGGCATTGTTCTGAAAAACATCAATTTTTGATGAATAGTGAAACTACTAAGTGGTAGGTTAAAAACTAAATTTTGCATAAAACTTAATTTTACCGCTTCTGTGAATGGAATTTAGAAAATCCGAGAGACACGGTTAATATCAAGGACTAAAATGTGATTCAATGAGATGAAAATAATTTTTTGGTGAATAGTAACTTTTTACTTTTTTTTACCACGGTAAATAGTAAATAGGGTAATTAAGGGTAAATATGATATTAATATTACCCTAACACATGTCCTAATTCTATTGGACAAGTGTAATTCGACCAAAAACAAACTTAGGAATAAAATATGACCATTTAGGCCCACTTGGATTAGATTAGGACATTTATTATTAATTTATTTAAAGAAGGGTTAAAATAGTTAAAATCAAAGTTTAATAAGTAAATCATTTTTACTATGGGGTTATACATAAGATAAATTCGACTATAAATATTCATTAGAAAGCTAAAAATATTTCCTACATGATGGTATTTTATTTGTAATTTTTAGACATCAAATAATATAATTTATTTATGACACAAAGATGATGCAGTAATTATCTTATTAATGAAATATTGACATAATTGATAATATAAATACCAAAATAAATGTAATTTAAGACTTTTTATGAATTCCACTAATTTTATAGGTTACTATGATATATTATTGTTGATTTAATCAACTTGGTTCGAACATATAATTCGGTTATGACTTTCACAAAAATCATATATCAAATAGTGTCAAAATTGACACAAAAGAGTTTTTAAATCAAATATTATATTATTAATTGTTATTTTATTCCTAAAAATCTAAGGTTCGGGAAAATGACTTAGATAAGGATATATGTATTAATAATATACAATTTGGGGTTCGTTTGGCATGTTATAGTATGTTTATTAACCATATAGTGAAAGAAAACAAAAAGACACGGTAAAAGTTAAATTATTTAACTTAGAGTTAAATCTAATTGATAAGGTTAAAATAAGAACCTAAACTTGTCTAAATCTTATTGGTTGATAGGATTTCGACCCATCCCCACTTTAGCTTCGAAATAAGACCCTTTGGAACCATTATAAACCGATTTTGACTTTAATATAAAATAATATTTTGAGATATTCCTAAGGTGCCCCTCTCCTCCCCTATAAAAGGACACCTCCTCCCCCTCCTCCTCACACCAATTTGAGCACTCAAGCTCGGCCAACCCCTGCCAATTTATCCTCTCCACTTCCCTAGCAACATCCTAGAGGTTCTGGTCTTCCTCAAAGTCCAATTTTAGTGCCCTAAGAGGAGGTCTCAAAGAGGCACTTCAAAGAAGAGGTAATTACCGTTACCAATTCTTTCATCTTTATTTCTTCTTCCACTTCTTCTTCTTAGGTTGTTTCATTATGAAGTAATAACATCAGTATCACTCATATACTGATATGTTATTATAAGTATGAAACAACCCTATTTCATCATCTATCCATCCTGCGGAAAAAGAAATCACCGCGCGTGCGTACGTACGGAATACCGTCTCCACGCCGTGGTGTAATCTATTTTCCACCACCACCTTACATGGATGGGTATAATGGTGTAAAGAATAACTATACATAGTTATTAAAACATCATATTGATTCTGATATATTGTATAATCCACTCCAATTCAATTCAATATTTATAGAAATGATATCATCGCTCGTGCGTACGTACGGAATACCGTCTCCACGACGCGATGAGATTCATTCTCCATGTTAACCATTTAAGAATGATTATAATGTATATATAAGAAATAATAATGAAATATATGACATTATAAAGCTACTGGATTTATGTATATATATACATATGTATGTCATCTACTTACTTCCATTTCAAGACAATAAGGAAAGGAAAACAGCGTTCATGCGTACGTACGGACTACCGTCTCCATGAACGGTGTTTTTCATTTTATTTATCTACCTATTATATATATATATATACTGAATATATATGATATATAAATCATATTTTATATTCTGGAAGTAATTAAATCATGATATAAGTAATAATGATGTCAAGAACAACAAGTCAAAACACCTACGATAAATGAAACGATTTTACCCAAAACGCTTCTTTAACATGGAATTTACAAAAGAACGGGTAATATAATGTCATAAGTGAACCATATATGATATCATAACAATTAATATGATTCTGTAATAAGTCAATAACATGATTTAAATCATTATACAGGAGGTTCGGACACTTACAAAGCAAGTCGGACCTAAGGTAAGGGAAATATCACAATCTCATTTTTATCCGAGATTGTTTATTCGTAAGTATTTACTGGGGTGTATTTTATCATCCACATCCATGTTCCTTCAATATGTAATATTGTTTCCATCCACTTGAAATAGTTTAAATCCAATTTTACCCTTAGGTGAGTTTTTAGTAAAGAATATGAAAGGAATCTTTTGTCGTTTTTCCGTACGAGGTACTTTTTGACTTTTCCGACAAAAGTACGAAGAATGTTTTTTTTAACTTATACGGCATGAATGGATTTTTAAAACATTACTTCAAAGAAGCTTCCTTTACAAGTTTTCAAGTTTATTTTTAATCAACTTCTTTTATTTTAATGTTGTATGACATGTTATGAAAGGAAAAATGTTTTTGAAGAAGAAAAGATATTTTCCTCAAGAATTCAATTCAAGTGTTTTATCAAAATTATTTTCCATCTAAGATAATAAAGGGTTCTATTTCTATCCATATTTTTACATTGGTTTGACTATTTTGTGATGGAATTATGTTTATGAATTCCTTTATCATATATGAATTGATTTATGATGTCATGATGTTTCAAGAATCCCATTTTTGTTATATGTGTTATGCGATGATGTATGTTTTATGATTATGTGGCACACATAAGAAAGGATTCATTATAAGATGGGTGGGACCTATATCTCCCTCCAATTCATTGGGTAAAGATTTTATATCTCATGAGATAGACATGGCTGGAACGGAAGGTTATTTCGGTTCAGTGATACAGGACTGAAACGAGGAGTGAACTCGGTTCAGAAAGGGACTTTGTCCACTAAGATAGTCTTGGCAATGAGTCATGACTAACAAGAAATGATTTTCCATGATTATGTGTGCATGCCACAAAGTTTCAAGTTTTATGTTATGATTATGGGGATCTCATTTTCACTTCTATGATTTATCCCATGTTATGATATTATGAGCTCTTTTGCAGGTTAAGATTTCCAAAAAGCTATGTTCTTTTGTATATGATGTGATTGATATTTCTTTTGTTTACCCTTACTGAGCATTTGAGCTCACCCTTTTATGTTTTCTTTTCCCCAGGATATAAAGAAAGGTTTATAGGTAAAAAAAGGGAAGATCTTTATGGGAGATATTGAAGATCTTTCACCACGATTAGAAGATTACGTTCCGAGTTTCCAAAGACACTAAACTATTACGATCCTTGTGTGTGTGTTTTTGTTATGTACTAAGTATTCCGCAAAAGTAATGTAATGTCCATGTACGATAAGCTTCGGGTCTCTACATTTATGATAAAATAAATCTAATATAATAATGATATATATAAATATATATACACATTTTTCTATCACTTTATTTCTTTTTACATAATAATTAAACCAAAATAGAGTTCATGCGTACGTATACCCTACAATCTCCTTGAATGATGTATACCATTTCATAATTATATATTCTATAGATTATTATAATACACATATAAGGAATATAAATTATATTTAAATAATGGTTTAAATTATTGAAATCATTATATAAATACAAGGTCTAATGATTTGATGTATTAAGACACATGCAAAAAACAAAGCTGATATTACTCGAAGTGAAACCTTAACATAGAGTTGTTAACCAACAGGTAATATAAGGTCATAATAAAATAATATATCATATTATATATAAAAATATAATTATTTAAATGATTTATACTAAATTTATATTTATTATTCAATAATAGTTTTTGAGTTTGAATAGAGTCAAGACACAAGGTAACGAAATTTCATCTCACTTTTTATATCCATGAGATACATGCCATGTTCACTAGTATTTTCGATGTGTGGTGTATATACTAAATTTTAATATATTATATGAATATTATTATTAAATTTATGGGTATTTACATATCTATCATATAAATTTTATTTAGTATGGTATATGTTCTATAATGGGTTTTAGTTGTCTTTAATAAGTTTTCAAAGAAAAACGCTTTGAAATTGTTTAAAATATTTGTTATTAGTTTCAAGGTAAAATGATTTAAAAAGTTTTTCTCGATTCCATTATAAATTTTCATGTTTATTTAAAAATGAATAAAAGTTCATTATTTTTTTGTTTTAAAATAAATTTTCAAATAAGAGGATATTTTCCTTGTGCATTTTTAAAAAAGGATAATTAAAAATCCTTTCCATATAAGATGAAATCATTTTATTTTTCAAATGGATTTATTGGAGAATTATACAATGATTCCATTCATATTATTTCCCTAAATGATTTCTATTTTTATGCAATGATGTTTCTGAAACCCATTTCCCTTTAACGGGTTATATGATTTTGAAACTTGTTTATTTTCACTAGGTATGATAATGATAAATTATTATGGAACCAGTCTTTTTTCACATGTTATGATATGATTACATGTTTATAATACCAATTTAATTTCATGGGTTTTGATATCATTATCTATGATCTTGTGTAATATGTATGTATGATTTTTTAATGATATGAGTGAGATCTATATCCTTGTCCAATGAATTTGGTAAATATTTATATCTCATGAGATAGAAAAACATGGTCTCAAGAGTGAACTGTGACTACTAAGATGGAAATTTTAGTGAACCATGACTACCAATATGTTATATAGAGTGAACTCATGCTACTAAGATGGACATGGGTGTAAAACTGGACTACCAAGATGGCATGGTTAGTGAACTCGTACTACTAATATGGTCTGGGATGAAATGCTTTGGATACTAGGGAAATCATATTATATTCTTATGTGTTTGGCACAATTTCATGTTTTCTTACTCTGTTATGCTTTCATGGATTATGTTATTTATTTCTTTCTGATTCATGCCTTATGAACTATCAATATTTATTCCATGATTCATGTTTATGAAATTTGATATCTTGGTAATGATCGTTATATGTTTTGGTCACATTCACGTACTACTATGCTCATGTTTTTGATTACATGTATCCCTTATATTACCTTATTGAGCATCTGAGATCACCCCTTTTAAGCTCTTTTACACAAGGTTATGAAGTTAAATACTATGTTTGATGAGTATAATAAGTGTTCTAGTGATGAAAAACCTTGTGGGAGATGATGTATCTCATTTTTGTACCATGGTTTGTTTTTCCATGTTTCCCAAAGATCTAGACTAATATGATCTGTTGGCATCTATTTTGTAATGCTTTAAGTAATCCAAAAATGTGATGTAATTTTAATGTATGTAAATTATGGTTTTTTAAAGTTGGTATCATTAAAATGGATTAGATAAACTTTGAAAACTAGGTTAAGAATATTTAGTGATGACCCAAGGTATATTTATAGGGAAACATCATGGGTTGTATCTAAGTATTAGTAAAAGTATGAGTAAACCATTAGGAAAATGTCTTGGAATGTTGGTAAATAATAGAGTATGTCACTTCAAATAAATAAATCCCTACCTTGATACAACAAGTAGATGTGGATCTAACACAGATTTACCTAGATTTGGATACTTTGATAAGATATTCTAGGCCTAACACAGGGTAATCTAGTACATGACAACTATAATTATTTCATACATGGTTTGACACTCTTGGGGGGATTTTCATTGAATATTCCAAAACAATTCATGAACCATTATTATGGATAGGAATTTATTATGAATATGAATAGCTTGGTATAAACATAATAATTCATATATTAAAAGGCAGGTTTTATGATTTATACACCATATAACTATTTTTTAGGATTATGTGGATTTATTCTAAGATATGTGTTTCTTACTCAGTGATTTCTAGATTTAATCAATGGATGATACTAGTAGTAAATGGGTTAACATTGAGTTTTATGGATAGTATGGTTATTATTTGAAAATAAATAGGATAATTATTGGATATAAAGGTATTGTGATTATGTTGAATCAGATATCTTGATATATTATTAATAATTTAAACTATGGGGATATTCCTAACAAATCTCACAAGAGGGAGATGGAATTTTAAAAACGATCAAATTATAATGTGCACAGAGAAAATAAAATTCATCATCACACATGTCAATAATAATGGAATATAACCTCGAGGAATACCTCGAATAGAGGGGAAGATCTCATCTCTATGGGAAAATGTTCACAGAGTGATGAATTGTCATGGAGTTCAATGTATCACCTGTGGAGAACATGATAATTACCCAAACTAATTCATAAACATAAGAATTTTCTTATAAATTAAAGAATGAAATATTCCCTACAAACAATTAAAGTGGATTTATTTACGCAATTATGTATTTGTATCCATGAATTATGAATGGTAAATTATAGAAGGATTATTCAATATACACTTTTAACTAAGGATTTTCAAGAATATGTTGAAACGTTTTAATGAAAAACAAAAATGATTTAATTACAAGGTAATATTCATGGGAAACAATATTAAGGGAAAGATAACACTTAATTTTTTCCTAATGCCAAGACAATTATTTTTGGATAAGAAACATGTTATAAATAAATATGTCAAGTGGATCGTATTGATTACCTTGGAAAAAATTTAGGGCATGTTAATAATTGGTTTATGATATAAATTTTAAAGAACTATGTTTATATTAAATGATTCAAACAAAAAATTGAATTTATCATTGTCTATATGGAACACATAGGTTAGCTTCATATACATATAAAAATGACTTTCATGGATGGATTGCGTAAAACGCATGACAGAGTGTTTCCAAACAATAATATATTTTTGACAAGTATATATATATATAACAATATATAACATAGCCCATAAATTATATTTTATGAATACTATTTACTAAATTATTTAAATATATGGTTTTCAAAAAATTTAAAACGAATTATTTAGTTAAAAATTATTTATAAATGAATATAAGATCCAACTTATTATAAAAGGTATATTTTTATAGAAAACTATTTTTCTTCTCACACGGCTTCTTTATCCTAAAAATAAAATTAATTATTATATGTATGTTATATTAATGTAATATATATTATATATTAAATCAAATGTTTTTTTATTCATCTGATACATTTTATTGAAATATGATAAGAACGAACCCAATTTTACACATGAAAACCTATATTTTTGTAAAGGTGCTTTACCACCATTTGATGGAGAACCTACATTAAATATAAATCATAGAAATATTGTCAATTTTATATGTCATAGTAAACTAAATATATGATAAAGTATAATAAAAAATATTTGAGGATATTTTTTTGGTATTTTTCAGTAAGGTTTCATTTTTAATGAATAGTTAAAAATACTTGATTTTAATTCAAAACTACATTTTCCAATAATATATTTATAAGGTTAAATTATATTTTAAATGGTTTTAAAATTTTAATTAGATAATATTGTTTTCAATTAATCCAATTTATTTCATTAGAATCAATTTTAAATGGAAATTGAATATTAAAAAATAGAAAACATTCAAAACTGTTTACTTTGATAACTCGCATTGTTGACCCGACTACGAGATTAAATATAAATTAATTTCTTCTACTTCGGTGATTGGAATTTAGAAAAATTTCTTCCATATTTGGAATCATAATAATTTAAAATTCCTAACATTCCAACATAGTTTTCTGACGAAAAATTTTATCTAATGTAATTAAAATAAATTACATTGATAAGGTTAAATTAAGCTCAATAAATGACCCAACCATACCCATAAGTTGAAAAAATGAACTATTCACTTATAGAAAACCCATTTTAGGGAAATATTATCACATTATAATATCCCTTATTTAAATTATACCATTATTTGATCCACATTCAATAAAAAAAGTTGGTGAGGTTTCCCTTTTCTATAATTTTTTAAAAGTGCCACTCCACCTCCATTATTAAAGGACCTCTCTCATCCCACTTCCTTACAACTCTGAAGTTACTTTAGAATGAAAAAACCTAAAAAAATTAAATCCCCAATATCCCTCAAATTCTACATGAATCTTCAGTTTGGACGAAATACTTCCATGTAGTCCCTTTTGTACATACCAAAAGGAGTTACCCGATTAATAGGTAAGACCCTCCCTCAAACTCCTTTATTATATTTTCATTGTTCACTCCATAAAATGTTATTATTTTGTGATTTTATAACAAAAAATTATAATAAATACAAAATTAATTTTTTATTATCAGTTTTCTTCATACACTTACACACCATTCCATCTAATGGATAAAAATCATATTGTTTACCTATACGATGAATCGCAACTTTGCTAAATGATGACTATTCATTTTTCCTTTACTTTATTTCATGATGAAAATTATGATGAAAAATATAAAATTATATTTTATATATTATATTAATTTTTTATTTAATTTTTTAAATTATTTTATAATACATATCCTTATACATTATTTTTTTTTGTAAATACGATAACTCCGTTTGAAGAAATGTGGACTACAACCCCCTCAAAGAGATTTGATTCGTTCATGCACTACATGGAATGTATTAAGGATTGGGTTTTTAAAATATTATATATATATGATATATTAAATCTAATGTAATAATGATATATATACATATACATACATTTATGACTTTTACTTTCATTATTTTAATGAGATAATTAAACAGAAATAGATTTCATGTGTATATACAACTTACCATCTCTCTGAATTGTGTATTTCATTTAATACTTCAATATTATATGGATTATTATAATAAAAATATATGGAATAAAATTTATATATAAATCATGTTTTAAATTCTGTAAATCATGATATAAGTATAAGTATTAATGATATAACAAATTAAGACGCATGCGAATAACAAAGCAGATATTACATAAAGTGAAACATTAACATAGAATTGTTCTCAAATGGGTAATATAAGGTCATAATAAAACCATATATTATATTTGATATAATAATATTATTTATATAAAAACAGTATTATAAAGATACATTTATTAACGAAGAATATTTTACATGTATGAAGAGAGTCAAGACACAATGTAAAGGCACTTCATCTCACTTTTTATATCTATGAGATACATGGCATTTTCACCCCTATTTTATTTTGTATGGTGTGTATACTAATCATGAATGTATTCTATGATCCTGATTATAAAATTTATGGGTATTTACATATCCATTATATGATTTTCCATTAATATGGTTAATGTTCTAAAATAGTTTTTTTGAGACTTTTATAATTATTCATGGAAAACATTTTGAAATGGTTAACAAGAGTATTTATAAGTTTTAATCGAAATTTTTTAACAAATGTTTCCATTATAAGTTTTCAATTTTAGTTTCATTGAAAAATACTTTCAATTATTTTTATTTTATAAAAATAATATTTCATAGAAGAAGGAGTTTTTCATCATGAAATATTCTTAAAAATAATAATTCAAAAATATTTCCTTCAATGATGTCATCCTTCGGTGTTTATCATTATATTATGGAGAATTTATTTAATGTTTCAATTAATATTATTTTTATGAATGGTTTATGTTTTTGTGGAATGGTTTTTATGAAACCCATTTATCTTTCATAGGATATATGTTTTTGAAACCCTCTTCATTCCACGATATATGTTTCTGATTAAATGACAATTAAACCTATCTTTTATCATAGGTGATGACATGATTAAATTTTTATAATGCCCATTCCATTTCATGGGTTATTGTGTGATTATTTATCATATTGTGGAACATGTATGTATGAGTTCATTATTAGTTGAGTGGGACCTATATCTACCTCCAATGCATTGGGTAAAGATTTATATCTCAAGAGATAGAGTAAGATGATCTTGTGAATGATCCTTGACTCCTAAGATAGCAATGGGAGTGATTTATGACTAACAAGATGGTTTAAAGAGTGAAATCATGCTACTAATATGGAAATGGGAGTTAAACAAGACTACCATGATGGTATGAGGAGTGAAACCATGCTACTAATATGGTCTTAGAATCATTCCATTAGAAACTATGGAAGCCATATTAAATGCTTATGTGTTTTTCACAATTAAAATTCATATTTCTATATAATTATTTCATGGAATATGTTCTTTATTTTATTATGATTCATTCAAGGTTAAATATTATTCTTTATGTCATGTTTCATTTTTATGATCTATAATATTAAGAGTATAATCTTCAAATGATTTGATCACATTCACATACTTATATGGTCATTTTATGCATACATATCATTATTTTTAACCCTTACTGAGCATCGGAGGTCACCACATTCTCTGTTTCATTCCACCAAGTTATGAAGGTACATAATATTTTTGATTTGTGTAATAATAGTTCTAGTCAAGAATAACATAGTGGGAGATTATGCACCTCAATTTTGAACTAGTTTTTATGTTTCCCTATTTACAATGGAACTATACTAATATTGTCTTTGGGTTCCTATTTTTGTAATGTATTAAATATTCTACAATACTGATGTAATATTAATGTATTTCAAGACTTGTTAATTATAAACCTAATGATTGAATTTTAAGAGGCTACCAAGACATAGGTCCCAACGTAACTGTTATAATGTATGGTCAGGATGGAAGGCTGGGGTTGTATTCTTCCCAACATATACATATTATGTGTTCTGGGATGTCTGAATGAGTCTGTAGGCTACCCAAACGGAAATAAATGGATTGAATTACTATATTGGGGGTCCGGGTATGTTGTTAAATTGCGAATATTGAATGAAATAGTGATTTAAAGTTGAAACCCATTATTCTATGTCTTATGCTCCCGATGTGACCAAGTTAGTTTAGTCAGTTGGTTGACCCTAGAGAACTTAATGGATAAATTATTTAATAGTTAATTGTTAAAGGTGAAATGTGTTTCATCAAAAGGGTTGGCTAAATTTGTCATTATTATATGTAAAACATTTTCTTTTCATTTAATTGTTAATTTATTACACTTGTTTCCCAGTATAAACTATTGTACGGTTTGGTTATTTCTTTAGCCACCATTGGTGGTGGCCTATTGAGTTGTACTCACACCCTGATCTGGCCTCTATTGTACTAGGGTACCCAAATAGATGCTACTTTTTTGTAATAGGTTCATGATATGGACTTGGTGTTTGGTTTTTTTTATGGGTCATTAGTTTGGTGCATGGTATGTCAGGACCGTGTAGGGAATAGAGACTATGTTAAGGATATGTTATAGTTTTGGTACTGGATATTTAATTTGTACAACTACTTGACTCTTAGTATATTCATCATATTATTATATCATGAATTCATGTTATTTTTGGAAAATTTTATATACTCTCAATTTAATGTTATTCTGGGATATTTCATCTGTTTATATTACTTATGATGTTCCTTTCTCTAGATAAGTGAGCATAGTCTCCCCATGTTTCCCTTTAGACCCATGCTGCGATTCAGAAGCCTTTTTCATATAAGGAGGTGTGCTTGAGGTCATGTGATAACCTGGATCAGGGCACCATAGATAGGGTACATCGGGTTGGGGACGTTACAAATTAGTATCAGAGGGGTTGAATTTTGTCTTACTATTTGCATATAGTAGAAAGGACACTAGTATCTTTTCTAGACTTGGTAATGAGCTCATTCCTATGTGCATATAGCCTCCTGCATGGAGGGAAACCCATGTCACATGGGGTGAGAATTTATGTTCTATTTTGTGATTTAATGGTTGATTGATACATCCACCTCAGGTGGCTCCCTAAGATGTGATGTAGCTGATTTATGAGTTTTTATCTATTTGACCTTTATGGAAATAGTGGTTGTGTGAGTTGATGCATCATGCTAGGAATATAAGATTAATAGACTATCCATATTTTTCCTATGATTTATCGTTTCTTGGTATGTATATTTTGGTAGTGCACTCTTAATCTTATAGATTTAATCTATTGTTCTTCCTTTGAATTTTTTGTAAATTAATTTTTTTTTATATTTTATTTTTAATATAAATTTTATTTTTTAAATGATGGATTTATAAAAAGTTTATGAAAGTGTAAATGTTTGGTTTTTTAAAATATAAAATTATCATATATAAAATATTTGGTTTTTAATTGATAAGATTGATTGAGATGGAAGAGTCAAAATTATGGAACATATAGGGACACTAGATGTGGTTATCCATATTATTGTGTTTTAACCCTATGTATGGATGGTTTGTGCATCGAAGGAACCCTAGTTTAGAATTCGGTTATGGTTCGTGAGTCTTTATTCGGTTTTGATATATGTTAAAAGAGATTCGTTTTAATACCCTCTGTAGAGACCCGAAGCTTGACGTACATGGACATTACATTACATTTGCGGAATACTTAGTACATAACAAAAACACACACTAAAGGATCGTAATAGTTTAGTGTCTTTGGAAACTCGGAACGTAATCTTCTAATCGTGGTGAAAGATCTTCAATATCTCCCATAAAGGTCATCCATTTTTTCTACCTAAAACCTTTCTTTATATCCTGGGGAAAAGAAAACATAAAAGGGTGAGCTCAAATGCTCAGTAAGGGTAAACAAAAGAAAAATCAATCACATCATATACATAGCTTTTGGAAATCTTAACCTGCAAAAGAGCTCATAATATCATAACATGGGATATATCATAGAAGTGAAATGTAATCCCAATAATCATAACATAAAACATGAAACTTTGTGGCATACACACATAATCATAGAAAATCATTTCTTGTTAGTCAAGACTCATTGCCAAGACTATCTTAGTGGACAAAGTCCCTTTCTGAATCGAGTAACCCTCGTTTCAGTCCTGTTTCACTGAACCGGTATAACCTACCATTTCAGCCATGTCTATCTCATGAGATATAAAATCTTTACCCAATGCATTGGAGGGAGATATAGGTCCCACCCATCTCATAATGATACCATTCTTATGTGTGCCACAAAATCATAAATCATACATCATTGCATAACCCATGAAATAAAATGGGATTCTTAAACAACATGACATCATAAAACAATTCATATAAGATAAAGGAATTCATAAAAATATTTCCATCACAACATAATCAAACCAATGTAATAATAGGGATAAAAACAGAACCCTTTTATTATCTTAGATGGAAAATAATTTTGATAAAATACTTCAACTCTATTCTTGAGGAAAATATCCTTTCTTCTTCAAAAACATTTTTTTCCTTTCATAACATGTCATACGAATTTAAAATAAAAGAAGTTGATTAAAAATAAACTTGAAAACTTGTAAAGGAAGTTTCTTAGAAATAATGTTTTAAAAATCCATTCAGGTCGTATAAGTTAAAAAAAACATTCTTCGTACTTTTGTCGGAAAAGTCAAAAAGTACCTCGTACGGAAAACGACAAAAGATTCCTTTCACTTCTTTTACTAAAACCTCACCGAAGGGTAAAAATGGATTTAAACAATTGTAGGTGGATGGAAATAATATTACATATTGATGAAACATGGATGTGGATGATAAAATACACCCCAGTAAATACTTACGAATAAACAATCTCGGATAAAAATGAGATTGTGATATTTCCCTTACCTTAGGTCCAATTTGCTTCGTATGTGTCCGAACCTCCTGTATAATGATTTAAATAATGTCATTGACTTATTAAAGAATCATATTCATTGTTATGATATCATATATGGTTCACTTATGACATTATATTACCCGTTCTTTTGTAAATTCCATGTTAAAGAAGCATTTTGGGTAAAATCGTTTCATTTATCGTAGGTGTTTTGACTTGTTGTTCTTGACATCATTATTACTTATATCATGATTTACTTACTTCCAGAATATAAAATATGATTTATATATCATATATATTCAGTATATATATATATATATAATAGATAGATAAATAAAATGAAAAACACCGTTCATGGAGACGGTAGTCCGTACGTACGCATGAACGCTGTTTTTCTTTCCTTATTGTCTTGAAATGGAAGTAAGTAGATGACATACATATGTATATATATACATAAATCCAGTAGCTTTATAATGTCATATATTTCATTATTATTTCTTATATATACATTATAATCATTCTTAAATGGTTAACATGGAGAATGAATCTCATCGCGTCGTGGAGACGGTAGTCCGTACGTACGCACGAGCGATGATATCATTTCTATAAATATTGAATTGAATTGGAGTGTATTATACAATATATCAGATCAATATGATGTTTTAATAACTATGTATAGTTATTCTTTACACCATTATACCCATCCATGTAAGGTGGTGGTGGAAAATAGATTACACCACGGCGTGGAGACGGTATTCCGTACGTACGCACGCGCGGTGATTTCTTTTTCCGTAGGATGGATAGATGGTGAAATAGGGTTGTTTCATACTTATAATAACATATCAGTATATGAGTGATACTGATGTTATTACTTCATAATGAAACAACCTAAGAAGAAGAAGTGCAAGAAGAAATAAAGATGAAAGAATTGGTAACGGTAATTACCTCTTCTTTGAAGCGCCTTTTGGAGACCTCCTCTTAGGGAACTAAAATTGGTCTTTGAGTAAGACCAGAACCTCTAGGATGTTTCTAGGGAAGTGGAGAAGAGATTTTTGCAGGGGTTGGCCGAGCTTGAGAGCTCAAATTGGTGTGAGGAGGAGGGGGAGGAGGTGTCCTTTTATAGGGGAGGAGAGGGGCACCTTAGGAATATCTCAAAATATTATTTTATATTAAAGTCAAAATCGGTTTATAATGGTTCCAAAGGGTCTTATTTCGAAGCTAAAGTGGGGATGGGTCGAAATCCTATCAACCAATAGGATTTAGACAAGTTTAGGGTATTATTTTAACCTTATCAATTAGATTTAACTCTAAGTTAAATAATTTAACTTTTACCGTGTCTTTTTGTTTTCTTTCACTATATGGTTAATACACTTACTATAACATGCCAAACGAACCCCAAATTGTTTATTATTAATATATATATCCTTATATAAGTCATTTGGCCGAACCTTAGATTTTTAGGAATAAAATAACAATTAATAATATAATATTTGATTTAAAAACTATTTTGTGTCAATTTTGACACTATTTGATATATGATTTTTGTGAAAGTCATAACAGAATTATATGTTCGAACCAAGTTGATTAAATCAACATTAATATATCATAGTAACCTAGAAAATTAGTGGAATTCATAAAAAGTCTTAAATTACATTTATTTTGGTATTTATATTATCAATTATGTCAATATTTCATTAATAAGATAATTACTGCATCATCTTTGTTTCATAAATAAATTAAATTATGTGATGTCTAAAAATTACAAATAAAATACCATCATGTAGGAAATCTTTTTAGCTTTCTAATGAATATTTATAATCGAATTTATCTTATGTATAACCCCATATTAAAAATGATTTACTTATTAAACTTTGATTTTAACTATTTTAACCCTTCTTTAAATAAATTAATAATAAATGTCCTAATCTAATCCAAGTGGGCCTAAATGGTCATATTTTATTCCTAAGTTTGTTTTTGGTCGAATTACACTTGTACAATAGAATTAGGACATGTGTTAGGGTAATATTAATATCATATTTACCCTTAGTTACCCTATTTACTATTAACCGTGGTAAAAAAAGTAAAAAGTTACTATTCACCAAAAAATTATTTAATCTCATTGAACCACATTTTAGTCCTTGATATTAACCGTGTCTCTCGGATTTTCGAAATTCCATTCACAGAAGCGGTAAAATTAAGTTTTATGGAAATTTCAGTTTTTAACCTACCACTTAGTAGTTTCACTATTCATCAAAAATTGATGTTTTTCAGAACAATGCCAAAATTTCATCCCAAGCTATATTTCATATTCCGAATTCAAAAATGAAGTCTATTTTACCAAATTCATAACATAAAAGTTGCATTAATTAATTTTATAATTAAATCCCGCTGTTAAAACAAATAGCGTGTTTTTAAGAAACAATATCTATCAAAAGATTGACACTTGGTTATGTCTAGTTTAAATGTGAAATTACATCCAATGACCAACATTGTATTAAATTGTAAAAATATATTCTAAATATACTTTAAAACCACTCAAATTAATGATTTATCACTATTAATTATTTCGATTAAAAAAGTTGTTTTTAATTATAATTTAGTAATTTTCACTATTCATCAGAATATGAAAGTTATCCGAAAAGTACCAAAATTTCACCTTAGGCTAAATTCGATACTCCGAATCCGAAAATGAAGTCCACTTTGAGAGTTAAAATTTCTAAAATTTAAAAAGTGGTTATTACTATTCATAACGGCTAGTTTTAATAATATTTTAATAGCATATCATTGTTTCGTGAAACTCAGGATTACGTACCACACACGCTGTCGAGGAAGGTTACGATTGCGTGTAATGCAAGGCAAGTCAAGGATGCGTGTTGTGAAAGCTCCTTTTGGTGTAGCGTATAACACAAGACATTAGTAAAATAAAAAAGAATATTTTTCGTAAAATCTCGGGCTGTTACATTCTACCCCCCTTAAAATGAATTTCGCCCTCGAAATTCGTCGGGGTTATAAATGGTTTACTATTCGAAAGTTTCTTTAATAGAAACCCACATCGTAAAAGGGAATACCAAAACTTGGCTTTAAAAACTAAAGTATGAAATGTAACGATTACCCAAATAAACTAATCATTGGGTTTCCACATAGGTGAAAATATGGATATGGAAGAGAAATCTAACCATCATGTTCTGATGGAGAGTGGTAGAGAACATGGCTATGGAAAAGCCAGTAATCACAAATCCATAGATTTGTGATGATATAAGGTACCATCTGATTCATTAGGTATAAGATCACTAGGACAACATTTTTGGTTTTCAAGATCATTTCCCTAAAGTTGAAAATTTGAATTACAATAAATACTTACTTTATTTTGATACAATATCACTGTTGTTCATGCCTTGAACAATTTCCACTTCATCTCTTAAATAAATGAAGTTGAATTTGTTATTCGTGAAGTGTTAGCAGATCATGTGATAGAATGACGGGTCATTCCATCTGTCTCAAACAAAAGGTAAACAAAAGTTATTAAATATACATAAGTCATTCTATAGTGAGATTAATCATATATAGTTCTTAAAATGGACTTATACTTCATATATCATACTGCTTAATATAATAAAACTAGTTTCTACTAAACAGGGACTTCATGTAGGTCAGTGGTAGGCGATAAAGGCCAGTCGCACTTCGGTTGTGGGTTCGATTCCTACAGCCTTGTCCGAAGCGATGGGCTGTCGCCCGTCCTGCAGGTTGTCCCTTTTTCTAAAACTACATTACTATAACATCACATAAATAATATCAAAAAAAAACAATACTAACTTATGTCCAACATAATTCATTCCAATCCTTAGGCTTATCCATACTACTACAGTCCACTCTCATAACAAAGTGAAAACAATTACCAGAGATTTAATACCATCGTTGATCCCCATATATCATAAGATATGTTTTGTTGGTCACATTCCAAACATTCAAAGTCCTTAATCATGTATTCTCTTGAATAACTTAGTGAAAACATGAATGCAGTTAAAAGCTAACACCTTCCACATACCAAAATCCTCAAAATTCTATATACTCAAACCATGATATCACTTAGTCCTTATATCAATCATGAGCTCATGCATACAATCAAACATCTCATTATCGTATTATCCCTTCATTATGCGCATATCATATACTTTCCAAAAATACCTCAATCACTTCGAATACCACATTAGACCAATACATAAATATTCCAATACACCATAAAAGTACCTCAACAACATTATTCTTGAATACCAACACTTCAGTCCATCCACTTCAATGACTGTCCTGGAATAATTCCTTCCTTGATTTAGAAGTATCTTTTCAGGTCAGGGCATTGAGTTGGGTAATGCCCATGTTCTCCACAAATAAGACATTGAACTCCATAACAATCTGTCACTCTATGACCCTTTTCTCCACACAGATAACATCGGTCCCTCCATTTGAGGTATTCCTCAAGGTTCTTCTTCCCTTCTTTAGAAATCTCAATCTTCCTTTCTTTATGCTCCTCAACATGCGAACATGCATAATAGTTTATCTTCCTCTTCTTTGATGAATTATTCATACCACTAAATTTCACCTTGTTAATCATATATCGCGATGACTGATTCGGCATAATCAGAATATCTTTATCTCTAGGCATCACACAATTTTGTTTCTCATAGTCACCAATTTGTCCATTGGATTTAATGTTAACCAAATTCCTTCTGGTTCCCTCCATTAACTAAAACACAAAAATAATTTTGTGAGAGGCGAAATCATGCTAGGGAAGACAATATAGTAAAGGGGGAGCACCCTCAATATCTAACATCTTAGGTTAAATTCTAAGATCGTTACCGTAGTTCTAGGACTATATCCTATACGTATATTTATCCTTAGGGGCATCCCTAGACATACCTTAGAAATTTCTCTAGGGATCTCACTAACGTTTTCGCATCCTAGTTTCCAAAGGTTGACTAAACCTTTCCTCTGATACCAACTGTAGAGACCCGGAGCCTGACGTACATGGACATTACATTACATTTGCGGAATACTTAGTACATAACAAAAACACACACTAAAGGATCGTAATAGTTTAGTGTCTTTGGAAACTCGGAACGTAATCTTCTAATCGTGGTGAAAGTTCTTCAATATCTCCCATAAAGGTCATCCCTTTTTTCTACCTAAAACCTTTCTTTATATCCTGGGGAAAAGAAAACATAAAAGGGTGAGCTCAAATGCTCAGTAAGGGTAAACAAAAGAAAAATCAATCACATCATATACATAGCTTTTGGAAATCTTAACCTGCAAAAGAGCTCATAATATCATAACATGGGATATATCATAGAAGTGAAATGTAATCCCCATAATCATAACATAAAACATGAAACTTTGTGGCATACACACATAATCATAGAAAATCATTTCTTGTTAGTCAAGACTCATTGCCAAGACTATCTTAGTGGACAAAGTCCCTTTCTGAATCGAGTAACCCTCGTTTCAGTCCTGTTTCACTGAACCGGTATAACCTACCATTTCAGCCATGTCTATCTCATGAGATATAAAATCTTTACCCAATGCATTTGAGGGAGATATAGGTCCCACCCATCTCATAATGATACCATTCTTATGTGTGCCACAAAATCATAAATCATACATCATTGCATAACCCATGAAATAAAATGGGATTCTTAAACAACATGACATCATAAAACAATTCATATAAGATAAAGGAATTCATAAAAATATTTCCATCACAACATAATCAAACCAATGTAATAATAGGGATAAAAACAGAACCCTTTTATTATCTTAGATGGAAAATAATTTTGATAAAATACTTCAACTCTATTCTTGAGGAAAATATCCTTTCTTCTTCAAAAACATTTTTTTCCTTTCATAACATGTCATACGAATTTAAAATAAAAGAAGTTTATTAAAAATAAACTTGAAAACTTGTAAAGGAAGTTTCTTAGAAATAATGTTTTAAAAATCCATTCAGGTCGTATAAGTTAAAAAAAACATTCTTCGTACTTTTGTCGGAAAAGTCAAAAAGTACCTCGTACGGAAAACGACAAAAGATTCCTTTCACTTCTTTTACTAAAAACTCACCGAAGGGTAAAAATGGATTTAAACAATTGTAGGTGGATGGAAATAATATTACATATTGATGAAACATGGATGTGGATGATAAAATACACCCCAGTAAATACTTACGAATAAACAATCTCGGATAAAAATGAGATTGTGATATTTCCCTTACCTTAGGTCCAATTTGCTTCGTATGTGTCCGAACCTCCTGTATAATGATTTAAATAATGTCATTGACTTATTACAGAATCATATTAATTGTTATGATATCATATATGGTTCACTTATGACATTATATTACCCGTTCTTTTGTAAATTCCATGTTAAAGAAGCGTTTTGGGTAAAATCGTTTCATTTATCGTAGGTGTTTTGACTTGTTGTTCTTGACATCATTATTACTTATATAATGATTTACTTACTTCCAGAATATAAAATATGATTTATATATCATATATATTCAGTATATATATATATATAATAGATAGATAAATAAAATGAAAAACACCGTTCATGGAGACGGTAGTCCGTACGTACGCATGAACGCTGTTTTTCTTTCCTTATTGTCTTGAAATGGAAGTAAGTAGATGACATACATATGTATATATATACATAAATCCAGTAGCATTATAATGTCATATATTTCATTATTATTTCTTATATATACATTATAATCATTCTTAAATGGTTAACATGGAGAATGAATCTCATCGCGTCGTGGAGACGGTAGTCCGTACGTACGCACGAGCGATGATATCATTTCTATAAATATTGAATTGAATTGGAGTGGATTATACAATATATCAGAATCAATATGATGTTGTAATAACTATGTATACTTATTCTTTACACCATTATACCCATCCATGTAAGGTGGTGGTGGAAAATAGATTACACCACGGCGTGGAGACGGTATTCCGTACGTACGCACGCGCGGTGATTTCTTTTTCCGTAGGATGGATAGATGGTGAAATAGGGTTGTTTCATACTTATAATAACATATCAGTATATGAGTGATACTGATGTTATTACTTCATAATGAAACAACCTAAGAAGAAGAAGTGCAAGAAGAAATAAAGATGAAAGAATTGGTAACGGTAATTACCTCTTCTTTGAAGCGCCTTTTGGAGACCTCCTCTTAGGGAACTAAAATTGGTCTTTGAGTAAGACCAGAACCTCTAGGATGTTTCTAGGGAAGTGGAGAAGAGATTTTTGCAGGGGTTGGCCGAGCTTGAAAGCTCAAATTGGTGTGAGGAGGAGGGGGAGGAGGTGTCCTTTTATAGGGGAGGAGAGGGGCACCTTACGAATATCTCAAAATATTATTTTATATTAAAGTCAAAATCGGTTTATAATGGTTCCAAAGGGTCTTATTTCGAAGCTAAAGTGGGGATGGGTCGAAATCCTATCAACCAATAGGATTTAGACAAGTTTAGGGTATTATTTTACCCTTATCAATTAGATTTAACTCTAAGTTAAATAATTTAACTTTTACCGTGTCTTTTTGTTTTCTTTCACTATATGGTTAATACACTTACTATAACATGTCAAACGAACCCCAAATTGTTTATTATTAATATATATATCCTTATCTAAGTCATTTGGCCGAACCTTAGATTTTTAGGAATAAAATAACAATTAATAATATAATATTTGATTTAAAAACTATTTTGTGTCAATTTTGACACTATTTGATATATGATTTTTGTGAAAGTCATAACAGAATTATATGTTCGAACCAAGTTGATTAAATCAACATCAATATATCATAGTAACCTAGAAAATTAGTGGAATTCATAAAAAGTCTTAAATTACATTTATTTTGGTATTTATATTATCAATTATGTCAATATTTCATTAATAAGATAATTACTGCATCATCTTTGTTTCATAAATAAATTAAATTATGTGATGTCTAAAAATTACAAATAAAATACCATCATGTAGGAAATATTTTTAGCTTTCTAATGAATATTTACAATCGAATTTATCTTATGTATAACCCCATATTAAAAATAATTTACTTATTAAACTTTGATTTTAACTATTTTAACCCTTCTTTAAATAAATTAATAATAAATGTCCTAATCTAATCCAAGTGGGCCTAAATGGTCATATTTTATTCCTAAGTTTGTTTTTGGTCGAATTACACTTGTCCAATAGAATTAGGACATGTGTTAGGGTAATATTAATATCATATTTACCCTTAGTTACCCTATTTACTATTAACCGTGGTAAAAAAAGTAAAAAGTTACTATTCACCAAAAAATTATTTTCATCTCATTGAACCACATTTTAGTCCTTGATATTAACCGTGTCTCTCAGATTTTCGAAATTCCATTCACAGAAGCGGTAAAATTAAGTTTTATGGAAATTTCAGTTTTTAACCTACCACTTAGTAGTTTCACTATTCATCAAAAATTGATGTTTTTCAGAACAATGCCAAAATTTCATCCCAAGCTATATTTCATATTGCGAATTCAAAAATGAAGTCTATTTTACCAAATTCATAACATAAAAGTTGCATTAATTAATTTTATAATTAAATCCCGCTGTTAAAACAAATAGCGTGTTTTTAAGAAACAATATCTATCAAAAGATTGACACTTGGTTATGTCTAGTTTAAATGTGAAATTACATCCAATGACCAACATTGTATTAAATTGTAAAAATATATTCTAAATATACTTTAAAACCACTCAAATTAATGATTTATCACTATTAATTATTTCGATTAAAAAAGTTGTTTTTAATTATAATTTAGTAATGTTCACTATTCATCAGAATATGAAAGTTATCTGAAAAGTACCAAAATTTCACCTTAGGCTAAATTCAATACTCCGAATCCGAAAATGAAGTCCACTTTGAGAGTTAAAATTTCTAAAATTTAAAAAGTGGTTATTACTATTCATAACGGCTAGTTTTAATAATATTTTAATAGCATATCATTGTTTCGTGAAACTCAGGATTACGTACCACACACGCTATCGAGGAAGGTTACGATTGCGTGTAATGCAAGGCAAGTCAAGGATGCGTGTTGTGCAAGCTCCTTTTGGTGTAGCGTATAACACAAGACATTAGTAAAATAAAAAAGAATATTTTTTCGTAAAATCTCGGGCTGTTACATTCTACCCCCCTTAAAATTAATTTCGCCCTCGAAATTCGTCGGGGTTATAAATGGTTTACTATTCGAAAGTTTCTTTAATAGAAACCCACATCGTAAAAGGGAATACCAAAACTTGGCTTTAAAAACTAAAGTATGAAATGTAACGATTACCCAAATAAACTAATCATTGGGTTTCCACATAGGTGAAAATATGGATATGGAAGAGAAATCTAACCATCATGTTCTGATGGAGAGTGGTAGAGAACATGGCTATGGAAAAGCCAGTAATCACAAATCCATAGATTTGTGATGATATAAGGTACCATCTGATTCATCAGGTATAAGATCACTAGGACAACATTTTTGGTTTTCAAGATCATTTCCCTAAAGTTGAAAATTTGAATTACAATAAATACTTACTTTATTTTGATACAATATCACTGTTGTTCGTGCCTTGAACAATTTCCACTTCATCTCTTAAATAAATGAAGTTGAATTTGTTATTCGTGAAGTGTTATCAGATCATGTGATAGAATGACGGGTCATTCCATCTGTCTCAAACAAAAGGTAAGCAAAAGTTATTAAATATACATAAGTCATTCTATAGTGAGATTAATCATATATAGTTCTTAAAATGGACTTATACATCATATATCATACTGCTTAATATAATAAAACTAGTTTCTACTAAACAGGGACTTCATGTAGGTCAGTGGTAGGCGATAAAGGCCAGTCGCACTTCGGTTGTGGGTTCGATTCCTACAGCCTTGTCCGAAGCGATGGGTTGTCGCCCGTCCTGCAGGTTGTCCCTTTTTCTAAAACTACATTACTATAACATCACATAAATAATATCGAAAAACAAACAATACTAACTTATGTCCAACATAATTCATTCCAATCCTTAGGCTTATCCATACTACTACAGTCCACTCTCATAACAAAGTGAAAACAATTACCAGAGATTTAATACCATCGTTGATCCCCATATATCATAAGATATGTTTTGTTGGTCACATTCCAAACATTCAAAGTCCTTAATCATGTATTCTCTTGAATAACTTAGTGAAAACATGAATGCAGTTAAAAGCTAACACCTTCCACATACCAAAATCCTCAAAATTCTATATACTCAAACCATGATATCACTTAGTCCTTATATCAATCATGAGCTCATGCATACAATCAAACATCTCATTATCGTATTATCCCTTCATTATGCGCATATAATATACTTTCCAAAAATACCTCAATCACTTCGAATACCACATTAGACCAATACATAAATATTCCAATACACCATAAAAGTACCTCAACAACATTATTCTTGAATACCAACACTTCAGTCCATCCACTTCAATGACTGTCCTGGAATAATTCCTTCCTTGATTTAGAAGTATCTTTTCAGGTCAGGGCATTGAGTTGGGTAATGCCCATGTTCTCCACAAATAAGACATTGAACTCCATAACAATCGGTCACTCTATGACCCTTTTCTCCACACAGATAACATCGGTCCCTCCATTTGAGGTATTCCTCAAGGTTCTTCTTCCCTTCTTTAGAAATCTCAATCTTCCTTTCTTTATGCTCCTCAACATGCGAACATGCATAATAGTTTATCTTCCTCTTCTTTGATGAATTATTCATACCACTAAATTTCACCTTGTTAATCATATATCGCGATGACTGATTCGGCATAATCAGAATATCTTTATCTCTAGGCATCACACAATTTTGTTGCTCATAGTCACCAATTTGTCCATTGGATTCAATGTTAACCAAATTCCTTCTGGTTCCCTCCATTAACTAAAACACAAAAATAATTTTGTGAGAGGCGAAATCATGCTAGGGAAGACAATATAGTAAAGGGGGAGCACCCTCAATATCTAACATCTTAGGTTAAATTCTAATATCGTTACCGTAGTTCTAGGACTATATCCTATACGTATATTTATCCTTAGGGGCATCCCTAGACATACCTTAGAAATATCTCTAGGGATCTCACTAACGTTTTCGCATCCTAGTTTCCAAAGGTTGACTAAACCTTTCCTCTGATACCAACTGTAGAGACCCGGAGCCTGACGTACATGGACATTACATTACATTTGCGGAATACTTAGTACATAACAAAAACACACACTAAAGGATCGTAATAGTTTAGTGTCTTTGGAAACTCGGAACGTAATCTTCTAATCGTGGTGAAAGTTCTTCAATATCTCCCATAAAGGTCATCCCTTTTTTCTACCTAAAACCTTTCTTTATATCCTGGGGAAAAGAAAACATAAAAGGGTGAGCTCAAATGCTCAGTAAGGGTAAACAAAAGAAAAATCAATCACATCATATACATAGCTTTTGGAAATCTTAACCTGCAAAAGAGCTCATAATATCATAACATGGGATATATCATAGAAGTGAAATGTAATCCCAATAATCATAACATAAAACATGAAACTTTGTGGCATACACACATAATCATAGAAAATCATTTCTTGTTAGTCAAGACTCATTGCCAAGACTATCTTAGTGGACAAAGTCCCTTTCTGAATCGAGTAACCCTCGTTTCAGTCCGGTTTCACTGAACCGGTATAACCTACCATTTCAGCCATGTCTATCTCATGAGATATAAAATCTTTACCCAAGGCATTGGAGGGAGATATAGGTCCCACCCATCTCATAATGATACCATTCTTATGTGTGCCACAAAATCATAAATCATACATCATTGCATAACCCATGAAATAAAATGGGATTCTTAAACAACATGACATCATAAAACAATTCATATAAGATAAAGGAATTCATAAAAATATTTCCATCACAACATAATCAAACCAATGTAATAATAGGGATAAAAACAGAACCCTTTTATTATCTTAGATGGAAAATAATTTTGATAAAATACTTCAACTCTATTCTTGAGGAAAATATCCTTTCTTCTTCAAAAACATTTTTTTCCTTTCATAACATGTCATACGAATTTAAAATAAAAGAAGTTGATTAAAAATAAACTTGAAAACTTGTAAAGGAAGTTTCTTAGAAATAATGTTTTAAAAATCCATTCAGGTCGTATAAGTTAAAAAAACATTCTTCGTACTTTTGTCGGAAAAGTCAAAAAGTACCTCGTACGGAAAACGACAAAAGATTCCTTTCACTTCTTTTACTAAAAACTCACCGAAGGGTAAAAATGGATTTAAACAATTGTAGGTGGATGGAAATAATATTACATATTGATGAAACATGGATGTGGATGATAAAATACACCCCAGTAAATACTTACGAATAAACAATCTCGGATAAAAATGAGATTGTGATATTTCCCTTACCTTAGGTCCAATTTGCTTCGTATGTGTCCGAACCTCCTGTATAATGATTTAAATAATGTCATTGACTTATTACAGAATCATATTCATTGTTATGATATCATATATGGTTCACTTATGACATTATATTACCCGTTCTTTTGTAAATTCCATGTTAAAGAAGCGTTTTGGGTAAAATCGTTTCATTTATCATAGGTGTTTTGACTTGTTGTTCTTGACATCATTATTACTTATATAATGATTTACTTACTTACAGAATATAAAATATGATTTATATATCATATATATTCAGTATATATATATATATAATAGATAGATAAATAAAATGAAAAACACCGTTCATGGAGACGGTAGTCCGTACGTACGCATGAACACTGTTTTTCTTTCCTTATTGTCTTGAAATGGAAGTAAGTAGATGACATACATATGTATATATATACATAAATCCAGTAGCTTTATAATGTCATATATTTCATTATTATTTCTTATATATACATTATAATCATTCTTAAATGGTTAACATGGAGAATGAATCTCATCGCGTCGTGGAGACGGTAGTCCGTACGTACGCACGAGCGATGATATCATTTCTATAAATATTGAATTGAATTGGAGTGGATTATACAATATATCAGAATCAATATGATGTTGTAATAACTATGTATACTTATTCTTTACACCATTATACCCATCCATGTAAGGTGGTGGTGGAAAATAGATTACACCACGGCGTGGAGACGGTATTCCGTACGTACGCACGCGCGGTGATTTCTTTTTCCGTAGGATGGATAGATGGTGAAATAGGGTTGTTTCATACTTATAATAACATATCAGTATATGAGTGATACTGATGTTATTACTTCATAATGAAACAACCTAAGAAGAAGAAGTGCAAGAAGAAATAAAGATGAAAGAATTGGTAACGGTAATTACCTCTTCTTTGAAGCGCCTTTTGGAGACCTCCTCTTAGGGAACTAAAATTGGTCTTTGAGTAAGACCAGAACCTCTAGGATGTTTCTAGGGAAGTGGAGAAGAGATTTTTGCAGGGGTTGGCCGAGCTTGAGTGCTCAAATTGGTGTGATGAGGAGGGGGAGGAGGTGTCCTTTTATAGGGGAGGAGAGGGGCACCTTAGGAATATCTCAAAATATTATTTTATATTAAAGTCAAAATCGGTTTATAATGGTTCCAAAGGGTCTTATTTTGAAGCTAAAGTGGGGATGGGTCGAAATCCTATCAACCAATAGGATTTAGACAAGTTTAGGGTATTATTTTGACCTTATCAATTAGATTTAACTCTAAGTTAAATAATTTAACTTTTACCGTGTCTTTTTGTTTTCTTTCACTATATGGTTAATACACTTACTATAACATGTCAAACGAACCCCAAATTGTTTATTATTAATATATATATCCTTATATAAGTCATTTGTCCGAACCTTAGATTTTTAGGAATAAAATAACAATTAATAATATAATATTTGATTTAAAAACTATTTTGTGTCAATTTTGACACTATTTGATATATGATTTTTGTGAAAGTCATAACAGAAATATATGTTCGAACCAAGTTGATTAAATCAACATCAATATATCATAGTAACCTAGAAAATTAGTGGAATTCATAAAAAGTCTTAAATTACATTTATTTTGGTATTTATATTATCAATTATGTCAATATTTCATTAATAAGATAATTACTGCATCATCTTTGTTTCATAAATAAATTAAATTATGTGATGTCTAAAAATTACAAATAAAATACCATCATGTAGGAAATCTTTTTAGCTTTCTAATGAATATTTACAATCGAATTTATCTTATGTATAACCCCATATTAAAAATTATTTACTTATTAAACTTTGATTTTAACTATTTTAACCTTTCTTTAAATAAATTAATAATAAATGTCCTAATCTAATCCAAGTGGGCCTAAATGGTCATATTTTATTCCTAAGTTTGTTTTTGGTCGAATTACACTTGTCCAATAGAATTAGGACATGTGTTAGGGTAATATTAATATCATATTTACCCTTAGTTACCCTATTTACTATTAACCGTGGTAAAAAAAGTAAAAAGTTACTATTCACCAAAAAATTATTTTCATCTCATTGAACCACATTTTAGTCCTTGATATTAACCGTGTCTCTCAGATTTTCGAAATTCCATTCACAGAAGCGGTAAAATTAAGTTTTATGGAAATTTCAGTTTTTAACCTACCACTTAGTAGTTTCACTATTCATCAAAAATTGATGTTTTTCAGAACAATGCCAAAATTTCATCCCAAGCTATATTTCATATTCCGAATTCAAAAATGAAGTCTATTTTACCAAATTCATAACATAAAAGTTGCATTAATTAATTTTATAATTAAATCCCGCTGTTAAAACAAATAGCGTGTTTTTAAGAAACAATATCTATCAAAAGATTGACACTTGGTTATGTCTAGTTTAAATGTGAAATTACATCCAATGACCAAAATTGTATTAAATTGTAAAAATATATTCTAAATATACTTTAAAACCACTCAAATTAATGATTTATCACTATTAATTATTTCGATTAAAAAATTTGTTTTTAATTATAATTTAGTAATTTTCACTATTCATCAGAATATGAAAGTTATCCGAAAAGTACCAAAATTTCACCTTAGGCTAAATTCAATACTCCGAATCCGAAAATGAAGTCCACTTTGAGAGTTAAAATTTCTAAAATTTAAAAAGTGGTTATTACTATTCATAACGGCTAGTTTTAATAATATTTTAATAGCATATCATTGTTTCGTGAAACTCAGGATTACGTACCACACACGCTATCGAGGAAGGTTACGATTGCGTGTAATGCAAGGCAAGTCAAGGATGCGTGTTGTGCAAGCTCCTTTTGGTGTAGCGTATAACACAAGACATTAGTAAAATAAAAAAGAATATTTTTCGTAAAATCTCGGGCTGTTACACCCTCAGTAGGTCTATTCACATTGGGACATTATATGATGTCTGATAATGTGAAACTGATATCCCTTTTGGGTCATGTCTTTCAGGGTTTTATGTTGGACCATAATCTTAGTACCTATTTTGTGGTAACCCTTCTGGGGTGAGACCTCACGAGTTATGTTTTTCACCATAGAGTCAGTGTTTGTCTCATATTATTGATGTTTGTTTGTGGGTATCCATGGAATGAAATGTAGAGTAAATGGATTCATGGGTGCGTTGGACTTGTTCTATTTTTGAATGGGGTTTGGAGTGCCTCCCACGAGTATCATGTTTGTTAAGGTTTAATGTGTATGGATCATAGGGAGAGAGGGTGACGTTTTCTTGACATGAATCTATTTAAGGGAGTTTGTTTAATTTGGAATTCATGAATGACCTATGAGAGTGGTTGGCCAATAATGACAGTGATTTGGATGTGTGTGGAATAGGTATATGTTTTGGACTTTGAAAATAACACATAGAGAGTATTTCCTAGTGCGGATTTAGCCTAAAGGTATTAGTGGTAAGTAAATGGTTTTGGATATGTGACATAAGTTGTGGTCACATGTTGATAGTTTTGCAATCAAGGGTAACCCCGAAGGAGGTTATCTATATTTTTCAAGAACCTTGTAATGTGAATCCTAGGTGGGTGCTCAGAGGATTAATCGATGAATGGTATGTGAAAACGAATTTCAATGAATGGTCATGGTATTTCCTCTGTTTCATTCTCAATAAAGAACCTAAGTGATTGTGGTTGGTAAGAATACCAGTGTAGGAAGAGGAAGGATAATTTGGGTGTCAGTGCAATATGTTTTTAGAGTCCTTAATAGAGGCATTGGTATTGAAATTGGGTGAATAAAATAAGAGTTTCCAAATCATTGAAAAATGAAGTGTTGATGAAGTGACACCTAGGGTGAGGGGTGGTCACATGATTTGGATTTTGTTTAAATGGTTGGGTTGTTGGATGAAAACCATTAGAATTTATCGAGTCCAATGAGACTGATGTACTGGGGGGAATAGATTTTGGTGTAAGAAGCTATTGGTTCAAGCTATGGGGATGTTCCACTCATGTGACCTAGAGGCAGGTATATTATCTGGTCACCATATGGAGGGATAACTCTAGGGATTTTATGGGGTCCTGATATGGGAACTTGCTGGGAAAGTGTGTTGCAGTTTGGGATGGGTAAAAAAGTGGCACGATATAATGGTATTTCGTTCTATGTTTAACCATGTGTGAAACATTGGTTATTTGGGAGACTGATTGGTTTTAGATTGATGACATGGGTCTTATTTAAATTTTTAATCATAAGGTTCATGCTGGGAGAACTCGAGTGGTGTGGAGGTAGAACTACTAGTGAAAAAAATGAATTATTACTACATCGTAGAGAGGTTTTATGTAGTGGTGAGTTTTGACCAGCAAATTCTTCAAGAATCAGTTTTTTTATATGATGTGATGGGATTTTGGAGAGTAGGAAAGCCTAAGAATTTCAATAGGTCAAAATGTTTATGTAGTGGGAAGAGACATCAATGATTGAAAGAATCTTTTTTTGTTCATCGATGAATTCTTAGTGTACTTTTATATACTAACAATTATTCAAGATATTCAGACATGGTCTCATTTATATTGATAGAGATCTAACATTATTCCTTTCTACCTAAAAGAGTGTTGGATAGATTTGGATCCTTTTGGAAGTTATACTCATATAGATGTTTATATGTAGTTATATGGTAGGAAATATAGCATCAATAATTTTGGTTGACATCCTTAGGATGGAACAAATTCTGATGAATTTTAAGGGTGTTGTTCTTAGATTATAAAAATGGGTAGAGATTGGTCTTGATTTGTGGTTCAAGGAAAATATAAATCGATATCTTCATGTTTTAGGGTTTAGTTTATGATTGAACCATGATCCATGGTGGTAGGAAATTATTGAAGAATGTGTTGATAGTGACACTTTTAAGGTGGGGAGTGATACTTACCTCATCGATGTTTAGAGAAGGTTATGGAGTGTATGTGGTGGCATCAAGATGCCAATAAGAAACCCATGCATTAAAAAATTGTGTTCCTTGGGTAGGCCATCTGGGACTTGGGTGTGGTGGTTGATCAATATATGTGGTATCTTTGGGATCGAGTTGATTCTACAGGGAAATATTATTAGTTTCATTAGAGATTAATTATTTGGTGTTGTGGAGCCTGAAAATGCTTTTATGAGTAGCAGATACTGTAATGGGAAATTTTCAACTGATTTTGGGAAAGTAATTTGGTTGTTGCATGAAAATGTTGGAGTATTACATATGTGATATGGAATCAAGTCCATGTAGAGGGGAATCTTGTCAACAGTAGATGTTGGTCTCCAATGGAGTGAGTCAGTAGGCACTACTCGAAATAGTTGGGTAAAAAGGACCAAATGTGGTGGGCCGTATGCGATCAATAGTTATTTTTGGAATGATAAGATAATCACGATATTATTAATCGGTTTTAAGGAAGAACCATGTATTCCTTGGTTTATAAATATATGGTTATAGTGTGACCAATAATTTTAGTTTCTATGGAAAGGATGAATTCCAGATAGGGGAGTTCTGGTGGACATTTGGGTGGGGTTCGTTAGGAAGAACATCAGGTATACTGTTAAGCTTAAGTCAAGGTTCAATTGGGATCCTTAAAAGTTGACGATTATCTACACAATAAAATGGTAGTGGTGAAATAAGACATATTATGGGGAGAATCATAGTAGGAAATTAGTCAGTTTAAGATGTGACCAGTGTGTTGATTTGGATGAACTCGGGTAGGAGCCATCTGAGTGTGTCAGTGTGGGTGATAAAAATTTGATTGGGTTTTGACCAGCTAGATACCTTGAGATGATGATTATTCTTGTGTTTTAATTTGGATTATTGGAAATGGAGTTAGGACGTTAGGCCATGATTTATGAACTAATGTAGGTTGGGAATGTGGATGGAATCTATGTGTCCCTTTGGTGATTCCTTGATTGGGACATTGTAAGAATTTTGGAAACTAGTTGATGTGAATCCAAATGATTGATTCCATGAGGTATGGAGAGGATTAGACTGAATATGTTCCAATTGGATTTCCAAGGGTAGTATTGTGCTTTGTCAATATCCTCTTTTCTGGAGGTTGATTGATGTTTCTAGAACATTCCTCTTATATTGATGTTGGTAATGATGAGTTGAGGTGGATGCATCCTCGAGGAGAATTTTGTTGGGATTTTGGATCATGTTAGTGGGTAATGTTTTTGAGGTTGGATGGTTTCATTGGTCTGAGTGTTTTTAATGTATAGCCGAGTTCATGGAGAAGCATATATAATGGCCGTTGATAGGTGGGATCTGGGCCCAACCTATAGCCTAGGAGTCTTAGAGATTCATGGTAAGTACAACTTGAGGATTAGCTATTATATGTTTGGGAGGATATAAGATACTAACTCTTTTTGGAGTTACAAGGTTGTTTAAATTTTGTTAAATCATAATTTTTACTAATGAAGTTGTTTTTTTAGTGATTGAGAACTTTCGGAGGTTTCCAGAGGGTTTGGGAGATGAAAGGAGAAGGAAAAGTGGTTTAGAAGTGTACAATGTACGGTTTTCACGTGGTTAGTATGAACCATGCACCAGGACATGGAAGACATGTGGTCATACCACTTTTTGGGGAAAGCCTAGCGCATGGTCACCGCATGGTTTGGAAAACCATGTGGGTGATTCAAAGAAATTTTGAGGCTAGGAACCTCAATTACACATGTTCATTTATCGAAATTAGTTTCTAGGGTATGTTGAGAACTTATGACTAATGAATTCTTGTGCGGTTTAAAGTGGAAACCCACTTATATTATAGCTTAGGATCCCAGTGAAACCATGCTAGTTATGACAGTTGGTTGACCCCAGAGAACATGATGGTTAAACGGATAATTAGTAATTGATGAATGTGAAACCTATTTCATGATAGGATTTGGTTAAATGGGTAATTAATAAATATAAAACATGTTATTTTCATTAGATTGTTTATTTAAAACAATTGTTACACTATTTACATTATTGTACAGAGTAGTTACTTCTTTAGACACAGTTGGTGGTGACCTATTGGGTTTTTACTCACACTCTGCTCAGGACACCATGGAACTTTTCTACCCAAGATTATGTTAATTGTTTCTATTTTAAGTTTAGGACATGGACTGAGTGTTTGATTTATGGATGGGCTATTGGTCTAGTGCATGAAATTTAAGGACTGGGATGGGACTCAAGACTGCGTTTCAGACCTTTTATGGTTTTTGTAATTGAAATTTTAATTTTATGACTGCTTGAATCATATTGAATTCGTCATATTGTTATAACATTGATTATTGTTATAGGTGGAACTGGATGTATAATGTCCATTTATTATTATTTCATGTTATTTAATCGGTGGATATTATTTATGTTGTGTCTTTACATGGTTAAGAGGATATATTCTCTGTATGTTTCCCTTCATACCCACACTGCTCTACAGTAGCCTCTAGCATACAGGGAAGCACACATGAGTTAATGTGACGAATCAATACTTGACACCTGATATAGTGTCTATCTAGTCAGGGCCATTACACATACTTACAAAAAATCACTAAAACACACATAGACATACATACACACATACATACATACATACATACATACATACATACATACATACATACATACACACACACATACATACATACATACATACATACATATACACATACATACATACATACATATATACATACATAAATACTTACAAATAAGAATACAAGAATATATATATGCAGGAATGCATACATACATACATAAATATATCCATACATACGAACATAAATCCATACATCCATCCTTCCATTTATACATACATACATAGATACTTTCATTCATGCATGTATGAATAAATACATACATAAATACATACATACATAAATACATACATAAATACATACATACATACATCCATGCATGCATACATTAAAAAAATTTAACACAAAAATATTTTATATTTATTTCTTTTGAAATAAACATGGCATAGTTGATAGCTTTCTTTACATATAGTAATGATTTTAATTGAACCACTATATAATATGGAAATATTTAACTGTTATTACCAAGTTGTTAAATGGGTGGTATGAATAAAAATAACCATAATATTAAAAATATTATGAAAAGTTTTTTATAACGAAAATTTATTGATTAATTTAAATTAAATAAGTACTTTGTCTTCATTGATTTTATTTTATGCTTAAAAAATATATTTTCTTTGAAAATGGTTTTTATTAATTTTATAACTATTTTTTTCCACAATAAAAATTATATTTTATAAAAGTGATATTTTGTTTTGAAATTATAATTTCCAAATTATCTAATGTAAAATATTTATGATTTTTAAAAGAAGATAATTTTTTTAGTGAATAGTGGAAAATACCAATTTTAGAGACAACTATCTTTTCTATTCCAGATATTATAAGTTAATTTTTTAAAAATATAACTTAAAATCTAAATAGTTATTTTTTATGAAACCTAGCCCAATTAATTTCATTGGAATACGCATTATTTTTTATTTTGATATAATAACATTTTCCCACCTCAAAATGCATTTTTATCGAAATTCATTTTCATTATTTTGTAGGTTTATTTTCAAATGAATATCATCAACTTATAAAAATAGACGATTTTAAAATGGAATCCATATCGGAAGTCATCATTATGAATATTATGTAATAAATTCAACTTATTTTTTTGTAATTTTTTTTTGTAAAAACAATGAAATCATTTCATCAGGTTAAAAGAGTAAATTGGGTTAACATAGGATAAAAATAAGTGATAAGTAAAAAACATTTAAAATAATTTTTATTTTATGAAGTTAATTTTATCTCTATCACCTTATGATATAATTTTATTTTTTATGGGATACTTTTCTAGGAATATTAATTGCTTAAATTTTAATCCTTTAAAATAATCAACGAGTGTCCCTCCCCCCACTTATAAAAGGACACCCCTCCTATATCTTATTTACACAACATTGAGACATTTTTATGAAATAAAGAGTAAAAAACATATATTTTAATATTTCCTAGACATTAATAAATATTTTTTATTCTTAAATTTTTTTTACATCAGTAATTAAGAAGTGTCAAATAGAGTACATCTGAAGACGAGTTGACCATCTTGGCTGACCAGTTTCAATTTATTTCTTCTTTCACATCATTTATATCCATGTTATTAATCATATATTTATAAATTAAGTGTATTAAATAAATGTAAATTTAATTAATATTGTGGAACAAACATTATCCACCCATATTTCTATCAAATGAGAAATTAATTTATCAGGTCTTTGTATATTTCGACCACTACCTCCAGTTAGAGATATAATTCATTTTCCATCACTATCATTGATGGTCAGTTATTCTGATGGATTTAACGTTTATATATTATATTTACCATATAAATTTGTTTATTTAATAAAATTAATTCTATATGTATTTATTTCATTATTTTTTGTAGAAAATTATAAAAATGTATATGTTTGCATAATAGAATACCATCTATATGAATACTGTAAATGAGTTTTCTATCTATAAATTTTTTTATGACTCTAAATATGTATATAATGAATATATATTATATTTATATCATGATTATAATTATGGATATAGTGTATCCATGATCAATCCACTAGGACCATAACCTCTATGATGAAAAATTCATGAATAAAATTCTGTTAACACCTAAAAAGTTCATTTTAATAAGGAATTATTAATATATTGGCATTGAAATGTTAAAATTAGACCATATATGATATAATAATAATTTTAATGGGTTTTTATATAATTATAACAAATTTATAGTTTTTATAGAATGTTAGATCTCTTATGAAGAATGTAAGAAATTATGTAAGGGTTTTAAATTATAGTGTCATTTTTCATGGACTGTTTATTCTTACATTTCTGATGATGAAGTTATATAATCATCATCTAAAAAATATTATTTATTTTCTTCCAATATTATTATTTTTTATATTTTTAATCCATTTTCAAACATTATTAAAACTCAAGAGACCAAATGAATTTCATTAAAGAACACCTACATGGATTTACTATTCGGTCTAGAATCGTTTTCTTCCTTGCCCATATTTTCTTTTAAAATAATTTAATAATCATTTATCTATTATGCTATTAATGTTTAAATTAATTTTTACCCATTTTTATAATCTATATAAATGATTAAAAAATATTCTTGTTGTTTTATATATAAGTTACTTTTGACTTTTTACAAAAAATATTAAAGGATTCATTATTTTGACGTAGAATGAACAATATTTTCCACCATCTTGAACACTCAATTCTTTGAAGCTTAATTTTTATGTTTCCTTGGTTATTTTTCTAGAAAAATGTTTTTATTAGTATTTTTTAATGTATCCTTTTTTAAATAAGAGATTTTAAAATGAAAAGGGTATATTTCCTTATTATATATTGTATTGATATTTTAAAATGTTTTTTCAAAGATGGAAAACATCATTTAATGTTATTTATTCCATATGGGGCATATGATCCACTAATACCATAATTATTCATTATCAATAATTTTTACTATTATAATCATTATATTATTTTCAAACGTATATTATTTCCATGGGATATGTAATTATTAAATGATGAGGGTTTTACGATCCCATGACACACAATTGTATGGTTATCATTATGTGAAGGGAAAGCCTTCAAATATATAGAAATACCAAACATTGGGTAATGGTGGATATATCATGAGATAATATGGACTAGAATGGGGATTCAACATAGTTCAGAAAGGAACTCTATAAAAAATGATAGTCTTGGGATTGATACATGAATTTGGAAATTTTTGAATATGTAGTGACCCAAATAAAATTAGATATACTTGGAAGTCATCCTTGACAAAAGAAGTTATATTCTATTCTTATGTGTAAACCAAATAATTATATATTATTTTTATGATATGTTCTCAATGAACATTATTGAGTATTTAATATTCCAAAAACTCATGCCTTGTAAATCTTGATTGAAAACCATATTTGATGATTAATGATAAATATATTTAAATTATTGTCTAGGATTACTATAAGTTAGCATAATGATCTCACACCCTTATGTTTATATTATGCTTACATATGATTATCAATTTTTATCTCCTATATTTACCCTTACTTATCATATGATCCCACCTTTTATTATTTTAAATTGATTCTCAGATATGAATACAAGTTTATTGTATGATGTGGCTAGTAAGGGTTTTAGTTATGAAATGTTTTTGGAGAGATGCTTCAAATATTTTTGTAATTGTGTTTTATGTATCCATGTCTCTAAAGACACCAATCCTTTATGTTTCTAATATATAATTTTATATTATGTATTGGACATTATTCTAGTAATATGTAATATTTATGAATGTTGTGTTCATAGTATCTTAATTAGTAGCAGAGTAAGGATTCCTTTTTTTAGAAACTCATTTGAGAAAACAATAGTGATAAATACAAGGACATTCCTATGTATATAACAACCTTCAATATTATAGTAATGAAATTAGTGTTTTTTTCCAATAAGAAATCCATTTTTCGATACTATAAAGTGGATGAAGCTATCACGTAGATCCACCTAGGGGTAATAACTCTGAATGGGTCAGAATGGGTATTAACTTGATCAACACTATTACATAATGTGTTTTCATAAGACTATACCATTTTCTAGAAACTCTAAATAGACATGTTTCTGTTAACTATTATTTTATTTAGGGAGAGTTTTGAATGATTTTAATAGATGATGATAATGGATGACATATGTGAAACATAAGGTGTAATATATGGAAATGAAGGATTCGTGATTTAGAAATCCTATAAATTATTTTTAACAATAACTGATTTCTAACTCTGGTAAATGATATTTGACGGTCATGAAAATAATTTTATAAGTATGGGATTAAGGATAGAATTAATTTGTTGAGGTGGTGATATGTACAGTCAAATATTAAAGTATATTATTTGATATTAGACTTATCCATTCATTTTTATCATGAAAAATATATTCAACTTTTAATTCATATTATCAATGATTAGATATTGAATTATAAATGAAATCATGTAATGGTATGATGATCGATCAACAAGTCTTTGATTCATCTCTTATTTTACATTGTGGGAATGGTCTCCCTAATAATATCATTATTCATATAAATAATGAATTTTAAATTTTTATAGGCGTAGATTGAATTTATTTATATTAATGTTATATCAATTTTGGAGGAAGGTAAGTCACATTTGGTATCATGAACCATCCTATGATATTCAATCATTGTAAGGATAAATATGTAAATATAATGGAGATTACATCCATTATATCTATTCTGAGTGTGATTCAATGGGGGTATTTATTTCAAATTACTGAAGAGAAAATCAATAATGAATATAATCCTACTATATGATATTTTGTTGATTTCTTTCAGGAATTGTTTCTCAGTATCCCTTTGAATCATAATTTTTGATTTTTAATATAACTCACACTATATTCTAAACCTATTTTAAGGCCTCTATATAGAATTACCCTTATTAAGAGTAAATAATTGGAGAATCAACTTTAGCATAATCATGATAAAGGATTCATTTGAAAATGTGACTCACTATGGTGTTGTTGTATTCTTTATTTTATGAAGAAATATGGATCGATGAGACCTAACATAAATTTTTGAGAATTTAATAAGATCAAAATATTGAATAAGTATCCATTATACCATATTAAGGATTACATCAATAAATTACAATGAACAAATTATTTTTCGAAGCTTGGTATTTAATATGAATATTATAATTTTTATTTATAGAATGAGACCTTCTGAAGATAGCCCTATGCACATGGTATGGATAGTATAAATTTATTGTGATTTAATTTGGCCCTACCAATTCCCACATTATCTTCATGGATCTTGTGAATACTATCTTTAACGATAAACATATTCAACTTATATTAGTATTTATGAATGGTATTATAATATATTCTATGAGAATAAAAAACCGTCCAATATTACCTAAGGATTGTATTGAAGTCACTGAGGAAACGTAAACTCTACAAAATTAAGAAATAGTGAATTATAGATACATATAATATCATTCTAACTTCATATGAGTAGAAGTGGGGGTATATAAAAATATTTTTCTAAGACCCAAGTATTTATATAGTGTCATAGGCCAAATATAGAGAATACAATCGAGATTTTCCTTCAATGGGAGGGGTATTATTAATTATTTATGGAAACATTCTCATAGTTTTCCTATCCACTTATGATGTTAACTCAAAAGGTGTAAAATTTCTATAGATTGATGAATATAAAAAGAATTTGAAGGAGATTAAATGAATGATGGTAGTGCACCTATACTAATATTAACCTATAGTGAGGAAGGGTTTGTGATTTTTAGTGATACATAGAAGAATGTGGGAGGGTGTTTTATTATAGAGAATTACATGGTTGTAACACATTGAGGATTCATTAGGAAAATTACTCAATATGGATTGGAGTTACTAATAGTAATCATTGCATTATTTATTTGGACGAATTATATTTATGTAGATATGTGTGATATATTTACTGATTATAAAATTTTAATGTGTATATCGACATAGTATTTGAATAGATTTTTGAAAATATGGTTTAATTTGATTACATATTATGACTACTTAATACATTACATCCCTAGTAAAGTGAATAAGGTGTTTGATGATCCGAGTTGAATGGTGCATTCTAGCTTATCTACAAGGAGGATAAAATATTATCCAATATTTATAGATTGTAAATATATATACTTATATATATGTGTCATGAAATAAGGTGAAAAATCATATCTAGATGAAATTAACATTCAACCATATATTGCTGTGAAAATTAAAGAGACAAATAAAGAATAAATTGAGCATAAATAGAAGGTAAAAAATGTTCTTATGTTCAATAATAATTATGATAGAATGATAATGCTTTAGAACTGAGTATGTCTCCCAAAAATAACAGACTATAAGAAAGTGCTACTAAAAGAATATCATACCTCATAATCCATTAATCATCTTGGATATACGAAGATGTAATTGGTTGTGAACTAGTATTTCTGGATGGAAAATATGAAAAGTGATATTTCTCTCTATGCACCTAGGGGATTTGTATGTCCTCAAGTTAAGGATTATAGATAGATGTTTATGGTGATGTTATAACTATTTACTATCCTATAATGGAAATGGTGAAACATTGACTTGGATTTCATCATCAGAATGCCAAAAATGAAAAATTGTTATAAGGATATTTAGGTTATAATCGATCACCTTCTGAAGTCACCATACCATTTTATCATCAATGGTGACTAATCTCAGGATTTTATTTCTAAAATATACATTATGGAAGTGGCAAGGTTTCATGGAGTACCCTATAGTGACATCCCAGGTAAACAAAGAATTTTAAATTTTCATATTTATTAATATTTGTAATATAAATATTAATTTTGTTTTCTAGGGTATTATATTTATGATATAATACTCAACACACAACAACAAGTTTCTTTGAAATCTTACGTAGCATAGAACATTAGGTTATACTGAAAAATTATATGATAATAATATTATTTTAAATCATAGTTAAGGACTAGATATTGTATTGGATAGAATGAATAGAACTAACTAAAATATGATTAAACATGTGGGTTAAATGTTTTTACTTTTATCCAATAAATTTTTAGGCTTAAAATAAGAATGAATCTGATTTTAAGCATTAAAGAAATCTAATTTTTTGAAAAGGTCGATTTATCAACTTTTAATAGTGAACCCATTTTGAATATAGTTTTTGTCACTTTTATATGTTACATTTGACAAAATTAACATCATTGTTATAAGTGGGACATCAAATTTTACTTTGGGTAAAATTTTGGTTTTTCTCTGATAATGTTCATTTTTTATGAATAGTAAAAAATACTGAATTTTAATTCAAAAATGCCTTTTTATCTAATTTATTTGTATGATTAGATTATACTTTTAATTGGTTTTATTGTTTAATTAAAATAAATTTTTATTATTTAATCCAATTTTGGTCATTGTATGTAATTTTACTATTAAATTGGACATAGGCAGAAGTCAATCTTTTGATAGTTATTATTTTACAAAAAACATGCTTTTTGGTTTTGACAACAAGAATTAATTTTAAATCAATTTGTGAAACTTCTATGTTTTGAATTTGAAAAAATAGATTCAATATTTAGAATCAGTTTCTCCAAACTGTGTAAATATGCAACATTTATGTTTAGAAAGTATGAATAGTAACTTGAGTAAATATTTTATTTATCACGGTTAAAGGGTAAATTTGATAAATAAGGGTAAAAGAATAATTTTATAATAATATTAAATTTTCCTAACATGTGTAATGACCCTATTAGATGAACCATTTCTGACCATGGGAATCCTTGGGATGATTTGGGAAACCCATTGAGCCACTTGTAAGTGAAAATGAAATTTTATAAAAATTAATTTAAAGTTATGGAAAATGTAACATGAACATATATCTTTTTGTAAATTTTTTATAGGGTTATATAAGAGATATATTAGACTAAAAATAGTCATTAGAATGTTAAAAATATTTACTACTTCATGGTTTTTTATAATTTTTAGACATTAAATAAATAAATTTAATTATGGAACAATGGTGATGTAGTGATTCCTTCACTAATAAAGGATTCAAATAAATTATATTATAAATGTGAAAATAAATATAATTGGGTTATTTCAATATCATGCATGAAATTTATGGATTATAGTTAAATTATATCATTGTATTAAGGATTTTTTTTTTCAATTCAATGATGATGTTATTGATTTTTTTAAAAAAAGACACGATATGAATAGTGTCAAAAATTACATAATTCATATTTTAAAATATAAATTATTTTTTAAAAAATTATAAAATTTTAAAAAATCCAATATTTTAAAAATAGTTATCATAAGTATGAAATTTTATTAATGAATATTTATTTGGAAATATTTCATGTTCTGGTAACTATTTTGATTCTCAGTGTGTTAAATGCTTGATAAAACGGTAAGAGTAAAAAAGGGTTATATAAAAAAGATAAGGATTAAACAATTTCCAAAAAACTATCCAAATATTAATGGATGATTTTATAGAGACATATATTCATCTTATATTCCAATATAATGAGTTTTGGTCCATTTTAAATCAAAAATAATTTTATAATAAAATCATACTTTCAAAATTTTCTAAAGAGCCCCTCCTCCCTCTTATAAAAGGCCACCACCTCTAACCCATTACAGACACACCTCAAGCCCATTTTATTTTCAGAAAAAAATTCCAAATAGCTCAAAAAATTCTCCTCTTACTTCTAGAATCTTTTCCCTAGGAATAATGAAATTAAGGAATTCCTTTTGGCTCAAATGAAAGAGAATTTCACGTTTTAGGAGGTAGCCACTTCTCATGAATTCTTTTATATTATTTTAATTGTTCACTCCCTATTCTATTATCTTTATTTTATTACGTAATAAAAATATAATCCTCAATATAGTATGATTGTGTTATGATATGTATTCAAACTACACTTACACAAACCTCCATCTAATGGATTCATAACATACTGTTTCTGTGGACAGTGAACTACTGCCACACGAAACGATGATCATTCGATTTTTCCATACCACCTATCATGGTGGCCATTATGTTAGAATGGTAATTATATATGATATTTAATTTATCTCTATGATTATTTATTTCTCATATATAACATACCTTTATACTTATCATGTTGTATAAATATGATAAATTTATTCAAGGATGTGCAGACTACCTCCCCCACAAGGTGAGATGACTCTTTCATGCTATATATGGAATGTATAAAGGATGAAATTAATGAACTTATGTAACATATATAAAATATGATATTATAATGGAATTATAATATAACTACATATCATTTTGTTTTAATTCCTTTAATGATGAAAAAAAGAAATGAAAGTAGTGTTCATGCGTACGTACGACTTACCATTTCCATGAGCTGTGAATTTAATTTTCCTATATCCAAATGATATGGACTATTATAAATACATATATAAAAGATTTATATGATATATATGATATATAAATCATGAATATTATTCATTATATAATGTAATGTTGACAACATGGAAAATTTTTATTTACAACAAGTTCATTTTTGAGTCAAGTTCCGAACATCTACAAAATGTCCGATATAAACTCAAATAATTAACTAATTATTATAGCAAGGTAATAAGTTATATAAAAGGAAAAATAAACTAATTTTTTTTAATCTATTATAATTAACTTATTTTTATTATTTAGGGAGATAAAGAATGAACAAGAAAAGTCGGACACAAGGTAATGGTACTTAACCCTATTTCCATTCTTTGGGCTGATCTCTCCATGTCCTCCCATATCTCTTTTTCAATGCTTCTTGGTTTCCTTTCTGCACTCTAGGTATCTCATCTAGGCTCTCCTTTCTCTGCTCTAGCATTGAATCCCATCGCCCCTATCCATGTCGGATCTAGAGTGGATTGTACACCAAGGCATTGGGATTGTGTTTTGGGGATAGAGGTTCCTATTAGCGTCTTTGGTCTTCTTATTTCAGGGTTTCAGCCCTCGGTTCTCCCTAGGGTTTCCCCTCGCATCTCATTTACTTTTACGGTTTCCTCTCTATTTACCCCTAGGGTAACAATCCCTATGATTCATTCTTTATCTTGGTGTTTTTGGTTTGTTTTTCTTTTGGGGTCTTCGTATTTCTATTTTTGGTTCAACGTTGGAGGTTGGCAGTGTGGTGTTGGCATAGGGAGCTTTTCTGGCGTTATGAGGATGGAAGCGGCTTAGGCAAGCGTCGACTGGTTGGAGTCTGGTCAATCTCCTCCCCCACTTTGGCTTATTCGGTGGCTCTAGTTTTTGGACTTAGTTTCACAGTGTTGGGGGGATTTGGTGGATTCCGTCTGGGGTTCGCTAACATTTATGTGTCTTGGGGATGGGGTGGACAGTTTCATTAGCGTGGCTACTTGGGGAGGTCGATTCTACGAGTGGTTTTCTTCTGGTCTCCTTTCTGTTTTTCGTGTTCCCTGGTTTTTGGTCTCGAATGGTGATGGTATTTCCACTGTTTTGTCCCACAAAGCCCATTTTTTCTCTGCTTTGGAATCTAGTCTTCCAACATTCTCTCCGAGGTGGATATATGCAGTGGTCTCCAAGGTTCTTTGGGAAGTGAGGTTGAGCGGGCAGCTTCAGGAGGTATATGATGATGATGATCAAACTACAACGATGAGGTTTGGTATGGTTCTGATGATGATGATGATGGGTTCGACGATAAGGGTTGTAGACATGGCACTATAGTTAATGACGGCTAGATGCGATGAGGATTTTGTCGACAGTGCAGCGGTGGGATATGCTCTGGTGGTTGGTTCTCGCTGGCGGGTGGTGATTCAAATGATGATGGATCGACATTTGGAAGGGATGACGACGGTGTGATGATGACTATTGGTTGTGATGTTGGCGATGTCAGCGTAATATATGATGGTGTGTGATTTGCGGGATTTGGTTGTCGCGGCGGTAACTTTCGATTTGAAATTTGATTTTGGTTCTATTTTGATTTTTGAATATGTATGGTGTATCGGTCTGGCACAGTTCCCACATTTCATTTAAAGTGAATTTTTATGAAAATAAAAAAAATTGATTCTATAGTATATTACACTATTCATCAAAAAATGTAATTTCTCATAAAAATACCAAAAATTCACCCTAACCTATTTTTTTTTGTTATGATTTAAATAATTAATTTTATTTTTACCTTAAATAATTATAAAAGTGTAAAAAATGATAATTAAAATAGTTTATCAATTAAAAGGCTATAAAAATTCTTTTTTAAAATATAGTTATTTATGTGTAAAATTGGGATTATTCTTATCTTACACTTATCAAATATATTAGATGAATATCACAAACATATAATTGAATATATATAACTTATATTTTTATTTAATATCATTCAATAATATAAATTAATTCAAATTATTTGCCTAAAACACCTATGTGAGCATGAAAACATTTCCATTATATTCAATTTGTTTTTATATTCATTTCTATTTAATTGTAAACCAATGAATTCAAGTATATATTTTTACAAAATAGTTAATCCAATTCATATCACTAATTTAATGGATAGGATATATATTTTTATACAAAATAATAATATCATAGTAATATTTTGTTTCAGAAAAACTTGGACATGCGTGTTACACAAGCTATCAAAGAAAGACATTTTTGTGAGTAACGCAAGCTAACCACGATGTTCATTATAGAGAAATCTAAAATTTATGTTCCTTGTAACATAATAATAACTTTTTGTTTTGTATAAAGTAAACTATGAACAAAAGTATTGTAAAATGAATGTATTATAATGTCTTGGGGTGTTAAACATTGAGATTAATTTTGGTTTAAAATCATTTTTATAATTAAAAATGCCTTTTTTGGAAAGTATTTTTATCACAAATTTTGGGTATATTATGAATTAAGTTTATACCAATTATATAAATTTAATCTTCAATTTTTTTACATATTTTTAATAATCATTGTTAATATAATTTATAGGATAAACGTAATTTTTTCATAATTTACCTTATAAATAGTATAAATTTGTCACTACATTAATAGAGTTTATCTGGTATCCTTGGATAATACAAAGTGGTAAAGCCCTAATTTTCAACTCAATTTTTATTTCATCATGGGATTTATAAACATATTATATTGGAATTGAAATATAATTGTTTTTACTATAAATTTCTATTAATATGACAAAATAATATATTAATCCTTTAACAAAGATAAGGTGTGTCCCTTTCCCCACATATAGAAGGAAAAAACTAATATATTATCATTACAGAAATTTTATACACCAATATATACACATACCCAATGGTCATATAAACTTTTTTATACATGATTTATAGGTTCTAGTCTTCTTAAAATACCATTAAAAGTGTCCTTAAGAAGGGTTCTAAAGGAGGTATACCGAAGAAAAGTTAATCATCTTACCTGACCACTTTCAATTTGTTTCTTGTTCTACATCATTTAAATATGTGTTATTCATCATTATATAAAAAATTTAGTATCATCAACAAACTAAAATATTATAATTATTATGGAACCTCCAATATCAACTCTCTTTTCTAACAAAATAAAAATGACTATATCGCTTGTGTGTAAGTGTGGACTATCACCTCCACATAGATATCTAATACATTTTTAATAACCGTGATTTATATATGGTTATGATAATTAATTTAATAAAAATATATTATATTTTTTTATATTTAGGGGTTTTTAATGATAAAATATAATTTATATTTTTTCTATATTTTATTTAAAATGAGAATAGCTTTCATGCGTATATATAGAATATCGTGTCCATGAAAAATGTTCTTCATCTTTTATCTCAATATTTTATAGATAAATAAAAATATATATAGAATAGATATATATTTAATTTATATTATTATTAATATACTTGGTATTATTTAACCCTGATCAAACTACTAGGACTAGAAGTACATAACCAATACATTCATGAAAAACAAATCAATAAACACCTAAAAACATTGATTTTAATAAAGAATTGTCAATATTTAGGGTTTAAAATGTTATAAGTGGTTAATTTATGAAATATAAGTATGTACATGCGTTTAGTATATATTTATAATAAATTAAACTTTATTATACATAAGGTTTTAGTGCTTATTAATCATGTCAAGCATAAGGTCAGAGTTTCATGTTATAATCTCATTTTGTTGGAATTATTTATGATTCAATTTCCTAAGATGAAATAATATGATATGTATGTCCAATTTGTTTTCTTCTACATTATTTATTTCCATATATTAAATTTTTTCCATTTTAATTTCTTTATATACTGAATATACCCAATTAATATTTTTACAGAAAAATGACTTTTTTAAACTATTTAGTGTAAATACTTTTATTCCATGTCTATAATTGATTCGAAAACTTTTCAACTATGTATTTAATTAAATAAGATGGATATTTTATTTTATTTTTACTGAATTTTTCATTCTACAACTCTTTAAAAAAATTAATATTATTATCATTTTTGAATGAGAATATTTTGAATTAATACTAAAAATTAGAAATGAGTATTTTCTTCAACATACATTACATGAACACAATTCCCCACTATAATGACTAATCAATGATTTTAAGATCAATTTTAATATTTATAGGTTTATATTTTAATAAAAATTTTACCCTAAATGTTTTTATATTCATAAATTTTAAATTAGAGATTTCAAAATGAAATGGGTATTTTACTCATTAAATATTTCTGTGATCTATTAAATTCATTTGTCATCTATGAAAACATCCTTTGGTGTTAATTATTCCTTAATGGGTTTTTGGTTAAATGATACTATCCTTAACCTCTTTTTGGATGGATTATGATAATGGTGATGATATGTTTTTGAATCCTTTACCCATTCCACAAGTTATGAAATGATGTTATGATGAATCCTTTATGATATTATTGAACACATATTTTTGGTTTTTATTATATGAAGGTTGGGACTTGAATTATATAACTCTCTAATACATTCACTGATGATAGATATTTATGAGAAAAAAGTGCAAGAATTTACAGGAAACCAATCTCAGTAAGGGAAATTTTATAATCATATATTCTTTGGAGTGAACATTGACTCAAGAAATGATTTAATAAGAAGTCAACCCAATCAACTATGATATAATTAGTTGAGATATTGACTATGGAAATAGTTTTATAAATTATCTTGAATTCCATGAACTTGTATTATGTTTATGATATGTTCTTGTGGATCGTGGTTGATTATTAATGATTCAACACTCTTACTTATTAAGTATTTCGATTGAATAGAATTTATTCTATGACTCATTTTTAATCATATTTATTTTATTTGGTATGATTATTTTATGTTTTTTTCATTTTCACATACCCTTTTTCATATCTAATGCTTGTATGAGATCACTGATTGACATCTCTTATGTTTACCCTTATTGATAATATGATATCACCATTTATTATTTTTTATTTTCCCCATATAATGAATAATGGATTTCAGGTAGAGAACAGAGGGATATGGAGATATGTTTTTAAATATTGCAGATACAGTCCTTTAAACTTGTGGTGCATGGAAACCCTTATGAGTTGGTTTCAGCTTTGAGTTCCGTATCGGTGGATTGATGAGGAAAAAGATTCCTAAGGTATATTTTGTATAAAATTTTGTTTCCCTGAGGTGGAGGTTTTTCTAATGTCCCATTATTGGGTTCTTTGGGAAGGATTTGTTTTTCAACTTGTTGTTTTTCACATATCACAGAGGTTTATGTGTGCATTCAATCACTGATGGATTGGGTGTTCATGATTGTTCATCTTTCTATGTTCATCGAGGTTGGTAATCACATTGATGTTTTTAGTTATTAGGATGCCTTGTAGTTGAGAAGTGGAGCACTGAGATTTCTCCATGTATCATGAATGTATTGATAGGGTAGGTTTTGTTTTACCTTGGACCTACTCGTTTGTGGTTGCGCCTTTGGTATCACAGTGGGAGCATGGTTAAATCCTTGTGGATTTGGATCAACACTCATGTGGAGTGTGGTATTATGGTTGATCATGGAATTAGGGAGATTCCTAGATATTAACGAGAAGTTACAAAGGTTCTATGGTCTATTGGAAATGACCTGTGTGAGGAAAATGGTCAGTAATTTTAGGCACGTTAGACTCGTTTTATCAGGATTTGTATGATGCTACAATGAGACATTTTTCCCATTCAAGATCAATTTTAGGAATTCCTTATGGTGGGGAGCACACCATATGTCATCAGAGATTGTCAGACTTGTTTTTATGGATTTTTGAGAACATTTGTGATAGTTTTTAATATTTTCTCTCATGTATGAGGTGTTTTAAAATGTCCATCTATTGAATTAGGTGATGGATTAAGCATGGGGCGTGTTTTTTATTAGTGAATTTGGGGGATGATAAAGACACTCATATGGTTGGGATAATTAGATCAGTCATTGTTGATTTTCTCTCATGTAGGGGAGAGAGTTTCACCTTTTGTAAGATCGATCATTGGATAGTCTTGGTATCAGTGGATGTGCTAGATCAGTATGGGAGAGCCTAGATACTAGTTGTGCACCATGTCTTCTCAAGGGTGAGAAGAGTTTTTAGTGGGGAGTTTTTGATGAATGACCTTGGCACAATTTGTGTAAAGTAGGGAAAATTAAAAATTTCTATTACCATAAGTGTTTTATGAGAAAGATAGTAATTTTCATATGAAATGATATCAAAAAATTTTTCTTATAATTTCAATAGAAATAAAAAATGATGTTTAACAATGGATAATTGTCTGGTGGAAATCTAACCCTTTCTAATTTTCATGGATTATTTTATTTATAAAATGATTTTTGATCCCCAATTTTTTAGTTTGTTATATAATTTAATCATTATGTGTGATTGATATTCTTCCTCTATATTTGAGTACAGAATTGGGGTTTATCTTTGGTGAGACATAACCATGCATTGAGTATTGGGGATGGGTACTGTAACCTTTTCTTTTCTTTTTATCCTTTTTCTTTTCTTGCTTTTACTTTTCTCACATATATTTTTACCTTTTTTATGGGGATATCCTCTATGGAGTGTTCATATAATGTAGGTATTTTAGTCATTGGAGGGATAGTGAGAGGAGGAGAAGTCATAGTGGAGCTCGATTCACAACCGACTATCCTGTAGTAGCTGCTCATCACAAATCAAACTGACGTGTTAGTTGTTCCCACCTAGAGGTATGACCATTTTATTTTTTACTCGTAAATACTCATAGATTATTATTTTTCATTTTTAACATCTTTAATTTGTTCTAAGGCAACCATATTGGGTTGATTTAAAGTTTTTGAGAAGAAATCACGAGTTTTAGGTCAATCCAGGGGCTTCCCTTTCAGGGAAACCCATGTACAGAATTCTTGGATCTGAGAAAAATTTCCCTATGATATTATTATTTAGAAAATATTGTGTTTTTGGAACAACACAACATGTACCAGGGGTACACTCCATGCAGTGTGATTTTGGGGTGTGGTCAAGTACTCAGCTAATCACCCCATGTGGGGTTACATGTACCTCTAAGAGCATGCATCCTGTCACTATATGCGGTGAATTCCATGTAGGGGTACATTTCTAGGTGTTGTACATGGACAGGTACTTAGGCATGTTCCCCATCTTAGGTTACACACCGTTTATGAGGTAGTATACACCGTATACTCTAGCATTTTACATACTTAGTGGGGATGTGCTACACCTAAAAGTACACATGTGGGGGTACATGCATTGTACATGGATTGTACACCATATAATTTGGGAAAGTACACACTGATTTTCCTTTGGTGCCTGTCCAGGTAGGACTCCTACTGGTACATATAAAGTACCCAATGTCCATTCCATGTACTTGTCCAACCCTATCTTCTTTTTCCTATTTCTCACCCTAGAGTTATAATTTTTCAAGGGAGTAGTTCATTCAAATATGTTTTTTACATAGCTCACGATTGTAGAATTTGTTTGTAGTTTAGGGTCAATATGTATGGTGTTTCATATGATCATAATTTTTAGGAGTATTTCCTTTAGTTTTGGTTATAGATTACTATAGGGGCTTGTGTTGTCAGTTACAAAGTATGAGAAAGGGTTGTGGTTTGATTAATTAGTATGCGTTGGGGATTCCAGATTGTATTGTTGGATGTTATTTAAGACGAATCAACAGAGGTTATATCAGGAGTATCATTAATGAGATATTATTTCACTGCATGTGGGGACTATTTGCAAAAGGATAGAGATGTTGAGGTTTAGAAAAAATGTTTAGGGATTAGAGATGTTAGAGCCCTTTAGGCTGTGTTGATTTCATGGGATGAAAATTACAATTTAGAACCATTGAACTATTGATATGAGTCTGAGAGACTCTTGAGGATTCTATAGATGGTATGTTGGAACCCACAGATGGCTTGTCTGCTTTGGTGTCCAGATGAGGATCTCTTATTTTATATTAATCCTATGTTTTGTCTTGCTAAAAGAAGCCCTTCTAGATATTTCTTCTATTAACATGGTCCAGAGAACAAATGAGAATTCCCATGTCAGTGATCTTGATCTATTAGATTCCCATTTGGTGTGTTGTTCATCAAAGATTAGTTATATGAAACCGATGGACATTTAAGGGTATTTATATGGGTGTGGCTTATGATTTTGGTGTAGCTGGGGAGTACCATGGGAGGAAACCACATTGTTATGTTACCCAAGGGTCCGTGGGAAACTTGAATTTTGGTTTGGACCTTAGGTTGGTCATTAAGAGTATGTGGTGTATATTTCTTGGATTTTGATTTCTAGGGTGATAATAGAGGGCCTATTCTATGTGGAAAGAGATTATCATCACTACCAGTTCAGTTGTGTGAAATTATATATGGGATTTCATAATATTCATAAAATTGAGAAGCATTTGTCCACATATTATCATCCTCGGGAAGATAGACTCTCTAAAATGACTATTAAAACATTATTTGATATGATGAGGTTATTCTAGATTGACATTCAAGGTATATGGGACCATTATTTTTCTTTGAAGGAATATATATATATATATATATATATATTGTTACCATTCAAGAGTTAGAATGGAACCATATGAGGTTTTATATGGGAAAATATTTTGTTCACCATCCTATTGGGATGAAGTTGGTGAAAGGAATATTTTACCCCTAGAAACTTTTGAGGAGACAATAATGAAAGTGAGAACTATTTAGAAATGTATTAATGTAGGTCAATGTAGAGAAAAGTGATATGATGATAAAAAATTGAAGGATTTGTTATTTAAATTCGGAGATCATGTTTTCATAAAATTTCTTCCATGTTAGGTTGTTTTAAGATTTTTAAAGAAATTAAAACCAAGTTGTAGGTACATCATGATTTTTGAAATTTTACAACAAATTGATCAGTGGATTATTATTTATAAATAACACCTAGCCTCTCCAAAGTTCATGATGTGCTTGAAAACGGATTGTTGAGGAAGTACATTCCAAATCCAATGAATGTTCCCACCTATATGGAAATAAAATTTTATCATGATCTATATTCCTCTGATGAGATTTTATAGATTCCTGAATCTAGATAACATACCTTTAAGAATTAGACAACTTTTCCCTTAATGGTACTTTGGAGAAATATTATGATAGAATGTATTTTGTGGGAATAAGTAGAATTTGTTTTTAATAATAACCTACATATGTTCAAGAGGAAAAATTATATAAATTTCATGGATGAAATTTTTTAAGGGTGAAAAATTTAACACTCAATATTTAATTTAAGTTTTTCTTAAATGAAACTATAGAATAATGATCATAGATTTATTCAAGAATATGATAAAAACCAGTATTCCAAAATTTTATAATTTTAATTTTACAAAATTATTTAGATTTTTGAAATCAAAATATTAAAATTATATTTGGGTTATTTTTTGATATTTTTTAGAAAAAGATTATTTTTTGGTGAATAGTGAAAAATATTGATCTGAAAAATTCAAATAAATTTTGAAATTGAACATTATATAATAATTAAATAAAATTTTAAAAATTTATTTTGGAATTAAAAATATTTACATAATAAATAATATAATTATTTTAAAAATAAAATTCTTAACATGGAATTTTATGTTTTTCATTTTAAAAAACAATGTAATGTTTTTATTTAAATAAAAACTATTTTTGGTTCTTCACTCCTAATAAAGTATTGAAAAGTTTAATTTAGGTTTTTTTATGTTTTTAATGATAAATAAGTATTATTTTATTTTAAATAATCAAATTAATTCCTTTGGAATAAATATTTTAATTGATTTTGCAGTAAAATGATTATTAGGATTAAAATATTTCTATTTCTAAAGTTGATTTTCAATGAGAAATTATATTAAAATTAATTGATTCCAATTATGGTAATTTAATAACATAAAAATGAATAAATATTTGGAATCATCATAATAAATTTTAGGTAATATGTTTAACTTAAATTTTGGACATAATGGACAGTAACCGTGGGAAATATTTATCACCTCAGTTAAGGGTAAAATGAGTTTAAATGGTTTAAATAAAGGGACAATGCTTCAAGAAAATAAAAATACATAATTAAGTTTGATTATGTATTTTTATCTTTACCTTTACCTTCTCATATAACAATTTATCATAATTGTTATCTACATAACTTGATTTGGACATATATTATATAATAATGTTTTAATTATTTACAAGTTCTATGCCAACCTCAGTTATAAAAGAGGACCCCCATCCTTTATTCTACATACTTCTTGATCCAATTAACTTAACCAATAAATTACTAAATAACTTTAAAAATATATTTTCTTATATATATATATTTACCTCTCCAAAATACTACTTTTGTAATTATTACGGCGTAATCCAAAAGAGATTACCAATAGAAGAGGAATATGCTATTAATAAGATTTTAAAAGTCCATTCTTCTTAATCCTTCTTCAAATATTCAATAATAATATTAACATAACTATATAATTATTTTCACATGTCTATTAATTTGTTTTCTAATAATGGTACTTCTATTTTCAATTTCTTTTCCATCCCATGGAAAATGAAAAAAAATACTCATGCATACATATGACATAATATCTCTATGGTGTAGTTTAATTATTTTTTAATGGTCACTAACATTGTATGGTTATAAATTAGGAAATATTAAATATATACGATATGTATTACATAATATTTATTCCATAAATACAATATATTATCTATATTACTATCCCGACATTCATTGGAAAATGATAACATCGCTCATGTGTAGGTGTGGACTACCACCTCGATATAGTGATATGATTAATATTTTTATTACCACAATCCAATATTGATTAAAAATATTTATACAATGAATAAAAATTAAATTAATTAAATGAATATAATTTTAGAGATTATGGAAGCCTTCTATAATACCCTTTACCATAGTTAACATACAAATGTAGTTTTGGAGAAATTGACTAAAAAACCTTATTTTATCAATTTAGTATAGAAATATATAGTGAATCGATATAAAATGATTATAAAAGGACCTGAAAAATTAGAATATATATTAAAAATGTTCTTAATAAAATCTTTATAAATATTAATTGATTATTTAGCAGGATATAATGTACTCAACCAAGAAAAAATCCAAGTTAAGGGGTTTTCATCTCAATTCATCTCCATTAAGGCATGTTTTTTTATTATAATCCTAATATATTATATAAGGTGTAAAAACTATCCCTTTGAAATATTTTTTTTGAAAGAATATTTTTTTAGGGTTTTTGATGTTTTGATTTTGGTTTTTTCTTTTATGGGGTTTTGATTTAAAATTTATTAATGTTGTATATTTTTATTTTAAAATATCACTCTTATTCAGGATATTGATGTTAAAATATAAATTGGATGAATTATTTAACATTATATTAATAAAACTTGTTAATTTTACTCTATATTGGTCATATTTTTGTTTTACATGTCTTTTATTTAACCTTAACTCTCTCTTTACTCAATGACATAAAGAATTTCTTGTAAGAAAAACATACATTTTTCCACATTTATGTTCGAAATATATTTCTCCAATATCCACATTCATAAAATTGTTTTAAGTATGTTTTTAACTATAAAAAATGGTTTAATAAAGGATTTTTTCATGTACATTTTATTTCATCAAATTTTCTTAAAACAAATCTATTTAAATTTTTATGAACATGTTTTTTTGAATTTAATTTATAATAGTTTGAATGGAATATATTTTTAACATATACGACATGGAATTATTTTCTCATACATTATACAAAATTTATATTACTCTTAATGATTCATTTTTTTCATGCAAAATACTTTTTCATTATAAAATTAATTTTTATGAAAATAAAATTGGAATTATTTTCTAAAAGATAATTTTTTTGGAAATAGTTATAATTTCTTGTTCATAATAATGTTACAGATGATTTTGAAAATGTTATTTTGAATGTTTTTATTCTGTTTTACTCATAAATATTCAAATGAATTTACTTTTATATAAAACTTTATTTCCATTGAATTTCAGGTCTTATATAATCTTTTATGGATTACCATTTTATACCATATTTTGAGGTCATACACTTATGATCTTGTTCTATTCCAATCTCCATGACGCATTGGAAATTATTTTTCCCTTTCATGTAAATATTCTCAATACTACGAAATAATTTAGAATCATTTCAATAAAATTTATATGTTAACAACCATATACCATTTCAATATATGATTTTAGTTAAATTAAACTTATTAGGAATTTCATTTCATTTACTGGGAAAATATTTATATTTCTTATTCTTGATTCAATAAAATTATTTATTAATTGATATTTAATTTTCCTTATTCATTTTATTTTATATTAATAATTATCGAATTAATTAGATATATTTAATTTATGTATTGGGATCAGTTATAGATATCTCATCAGTTCATTGAAGTGTCTCATGATAAAACAAGTTTTCATGCTTTATTATGAAGGTACTTCGTGTATTCCATCCCAAGTATTGAAATATTTTTGTTACAAGTGTTTTGTGGTAAGTTTCATGATTTAATGGAACAAGGCCTTGGAATCATGATCTCGAATTTATAATAATATTCATTTTCTTATGTTATAATTTAGTTATCATTATACATTTTTTTCATTTATTCATGGTTGAATTTCACAATCAAGATGTCGTTTAAAAAACATACTATTGATTATTCACTCTACCATATTATTATGAATTATCCAATCATGATAGCATACATTGTATGATTTTCCTTACTAATAATTTGAACTCACCCTTTATTATGTTTTCCTTTCCCCAGGTATGATGAATGAATAATTGAATTAAGAGGACCAGTTTGGGATATGTCTAAGACTGAGATGGAAAATATAACTTAATATTAGCATAAGAATTAGTGGGAAGTGAATCAGTGCATGTTGATTTTTAATCCTATTCCATCATTTTATCCATTTACCTCTTTGATATGTTAAGATATCAATTCTTGTATTCACTTATCCCAAACTCATGAATGAATATTAAAATAGTACAAGAAAGAACATGATGTTTTTTCAAGGCTCACTATACATTAAGAGTATCTAGTCCTTGGCATGGTCTAGAAATAATTCTAATCACACCACTACTAGAAAACAGTCATTTGAATGTGGTTACAAAGAGCAGGGTAATCCCTTATGCTCTTGAAGCACATTGAAAACAATATAATAGTGCATGGTTTATAGCTCTGGGATGGATCATTATAATGCCACCCAAAATATTGTTCTACTTATTGATAATGGTTTGTAAAACCATAAAAGTCATACAAATATAGAGACATATTGGATGTCAATGTACTTCTTTGATCCTACACAACCTTGTAATTCAATTGGTTACATGAATAGCTGTAAGCATGTAATTTCTTCATAACCCTTCCCAGTATTAAACTTTATAGCTAGAATATCTTCTTCCATTTTCAGTCACAATAATATGAATATTGTAGAATTATATATTGAATTATTCCAGATCTAAATTATGATCAACTGATATCAATTGGGCAAGTCACTTTCTCTTCAATAATCTTTATTCTTCTGTGAAAACCCAACTGTACTAATATTTCTTCTTATTCATCTTTCTAGAATCAAAAAATTACATTATTATTATAAAACAAATGAAGTTCATATCATTTTTGAATCATCAAAATTAATATGGGCTAAATAAATGAATATGCATTGACTAAACTCATCTTATTATTTTGTGCAGATATGAGTTTAGTTACACATATATTTCTTATTTACACAAAAAACTATCTGTTATTACTCTTCTCTATCCATTTTTATCAATTATGTACACACATGTTCTAACTTTTCGAACCATAGTGGGGTTATTATACCCATGATATAGTTCAATTAAATGATATATTCAAAACAGATGTTCTTGAATATCCCTTATTAAGCTTACAATCTTCAAGAAGAACAAATTCATCATGGATCCACATTATTTTCATGAAGCTCTCTTAGCTGTCACGATGTTCCCAAATTTCAGTCAACTTATTTTAGACATCACAATTTTTTTAACTTTTGCGATGCTTAAATGATAATGTTGGATATCAATGACCGACATAGTTTTTCATATAAACTAACATCTCCCGTCACCTTTAAGATTGAGAGGCTTAAGATCTTTGATTAACACTCAATACATTTACAGTGGGGGTATATGTTGATTTATATGATTTTCCGCTGATTCTAGAGGATTCTAGCTAGGACAACACCATGTCAAGGATATTTACCATTTCCATTACAATTATATATTTTTCCTGAAGCTTCTGGATAATATTGTGTTCATATTTTTTTCGAAATAGAGGAGACACTATCAAATCCTTCACACACTACAATGCCCCTATTTTTCATAATAGAGGAGTTCACCAAAAAACATTCACTACTTTGAGAAACACTATTCATGCAGCCCAAATTTATGAAACTCAATAATTATACATATTTTAATAAGGAATTCCAAAAAATCCAAGTTTTTCTTTGTGATTATCATATTTCTCGAAATCGTGGAGGTCACCATCATAATTTTCATGCCTTCATGAAACACCCTTCGTGAAGCACATCATCATGAAACTCATTCTTTTACCCAATTATCATAATACCTTCAATAATATATATGTATCTTCACTATTTCTATCTTTCCAATGTTAGAACCCAAATAAAAAACTAATTGGAAACACCTTTTTCCTTATTTCCATCATATGGATTGCATCACAAGTTCTCCAAATTGCTTATGATACTTTTGGAGTATATACCAAAAATCATCATCAAATTTTAGAAGGAATGTATTATTACATCCCTGTTTTCTACTAACATATTTACATCCATTAAAATCATAATATGATTGGTTGCATCATTACAATGAAAATATTTATCTCTAATCAAACCTGAATACGATTGGTAGTACAATAATTTTGACCTTTATTTGACTTTTATATTTGTATTGGATCAATGTTTAATCCAAATATTGTTATTATTATAATCAAAACATCATTACATACCCAATAAGAGTTTGATGAACCAATATAGAGAACTTTATTAAGAACAGTGAGTCTAGTTTTAAGAAAAACTCTTTCAAACATCCAAAAAACTTCACCATACATCATATTGAAACTCTAACTATTTAGAGAATTCACATGATTCTTGGAAGATCAAAAAATTATGACCTCATCCATGATCCATCAATATTATAACTTCTTCAAAATTTTAACATCAATTTATTCGTAATATTTTATTGATCATTATTATTTCCCAATAAAAATCATTTGAGAGAAAATAAAATTCTTTGACAAAGTGGGATCTACATAAATGATCTTGAAGGATGAAATAATGTTTTTCATGCTATATTTTATTTTTCCAATGTAATATTGAAATAATATCAAGCTCTAGACTCCTAATACATTTAACTGCTCAAACCTTTATGTCGCGATCCCTTCTATCTTTTACCAATGTAAAAAAGTAAACACCAAATCTGGTTTACCTGAGTCACATTTAAAAAATAATCATTTCCTCTAAAAAATATATTCTATTACTCAATATAAACACCCTTTTTCGATAAATTTTTAATGTAAAAACAAAAATCTTTTTTTATCCTTCTAAAAATTATTTGAATTAAAATAATATAAATTATTTTAATTTCATTAATAATTAATGAAGTTATTTTTTATAAATTAATTAATATATTATATAGAGAATAAAAATTAAAAATAATATTCTATTTTGGTTTTGAAAAATTATAATTTTTTATTTTTTTCCCAACCACATATTTAGTTTTAATTTAATTCAAATATTACCATCATAACATGATATTCTATATAAAATTATTTTCATTTTAAAAAAAAATCATTTAATATTTTTATTTATCAATCATATTTAGTAGATATATAAAAATTATTTTCTTTTAGAGATCGAAATAAAATGGTTATCTCCTTTTAATTCATCCAAAGATTCACACTTGGGTGCCCCTACTAAGGAGAGCAATGTTTTAAAGGCAGAAAATGGGGAGCCCCTACTATGGACAAGCACAATACGTAGGTCTCACACCTGGGAAGCTAAATAAGGTGAAATTATATTCCCAGGTATCAAACTATAGAACCCCTACTAGAGAATAATATTTTTCTTAGGTCTCACACCGAGGGGCCCTTACTATGGAGAAACTACTCTCCATGGTCTAACACCTGGGATTATAATCACCCAACCCCTGTTCTATGAGTCTAGTCCTTGAACACATTACTTGAGTCTAGGTACTCCTCTCTGTTTCCCAATATATCTTGTGTATATATTCTCATTTTGGATTCTCAAAATTACTATGAGTCAATATAATCCTTTTGGTTTTTCAAAATGCCTCAAGTCAAGATAGACCTATTAATACTTGAAATACATAACACTTATCCTTATGGTATAATTACAGTCTGAATGAGGTGTTGGGGGAAATATAGGGATAATGTACCTCCTTTTTTTGTATGACCCAACATTTCAACTCTAAATTATTTTTTAAATTACTAATAGAGATTGGGGTATGAACAACTCTACTTCCTCCTATTTAGTTACTAACCAAATATTGAATCATAATGATAATACCCACTATGAAATCGCCACGTGATTCTTATATTCACCACATTTATGACACAAGAACCATATCGAGTCGTATAATTATTTCGGAGACCGAATACATATTTCTTGTACCTAAGTATCTCATTTGGTTAGGTGTCTCATGGAATATCCAATGTGTAATCCACACTCGATTCCAATTTTATCCCCATTTATAGATCATGCACCATATCTAGGAATCAAATAAGTTGTAATCCCTAGACCATCACTCTTACAATAGTTTCCTTAATTAGGTCATGTTTCTCAGGTATACACATCACATTATTCCGACTCAATCCCCTTTTTGAGTACTTTAATTTTATATAGCTGATATGTAGTCATATATTGATTCTTAAACTGATCATGAAACACATTTTCTTAGAGGTTTTAGTTTGTTTATTCATTATAATAACATAGTTTCATTATTGTTATAGTTTTGAAACACATAATATTTCTAGATACATGACACTACACTATATAGTGAATTTTCTTAATAGACACCATTAAACACCATGGAATGATATTATTATTAATCTCAAAACTATGTATTTTGAACTACATGGGATTTTATTCTTGTTAAAAAGGATAAATAAGATTCCTTTTAAAAGGATCAATCACATAATCCTCAAAAAAATATGTTCTCTTATATGGAAATCATATGAAGACCCATTTTACGTTCAATCTGATCCAACTCTTTATTTCCCTATATACACAATAAGTTAATATTATCCTCTCAGTTTCCAAAGAACATTAAATCATGATACTCTTACTATAATAAATATAATTTGGCCTCCCTATATTTGTAAGCCCCATCTTGAGAAACTATCACTTTTTATGGTCATATGAAACCCATGTGACTATCCTAGGATTACCCAATCCTTCAAACGAAAAAATCATGAGGTGATCCTAATCAATGTATCATAAATGATGATCCTAGGTTTCCCTTTGTGATGAAAATAAGACCTACCTATATTTATTAGAATAAGGGGAACCATAATTCTCTAGTGATGGTCGAGGGACTCTCCCCCATCATTCATGTGACAAAAATCAGATTCCCTCATTACATGTCATGATGTAGATAATATGGGCATCCTACTAGGTGTAATCCCCAACTATACCTTCTTCAATTTGGATTATAATGAACTTGTTGACCCAAAATGATATAAACACATGCATGTTCCACATTAACAACTATAAGGAACCATTCACATGGTTATACATTACATATGATGTAAAGCTAAATGGAAGCATTCATTTTCCCATGAAATTAAAATGTGTGACCTTTATCATTATGTTCCTCCAAACTACATGAGTATTGAATCATGTTTCAAAGATGCATATGATTACTAATTAAAAAGAATGACATGAACTCTAAAAAACAAAAATCCTCCATATATAGTGAAAAAGTCTATATTTCCAAACTATGAAACTTTATAATAAATCATCACTCATTAATAAGGTAAATATAAAGAACCTATTATAAAATAATATTTTCCCATACCAACATGGATTGGATAAAATTTTCCCATATGTGAAAAAATTTCCATAAATTGTTTTTAAAAGGATACATAGACGTATTTTTAATCTATAATATTATCTATGAGTATAAAATAATTCCCCCAAAAGAGTTCCAGGGGCCAGAATTCTCATCCTCTTGACTAATATTCATTCAAAAGTTTCACTAACTACAAACACTAGAAACAACTTGATTTTGGGATGAATAATTGAAATTATATGGACATCAAATTTTCATGGAAAATTTAGCCACTAGATTTTCTATAAGAAATAGAACGGTGAAACTTCTGTGAATTATTCAATTTTTCCTAGCCTTTGAATAAATGAATTAAATGTTGTTTATTGGATATTTTCTTCACCTTTCAAAGAATGATTAAATTAGAAACATAATATTGAAATAAATATGAATATATTGACATTGTAAGTGGTTAAATGAATATGAATTCAAACTCTTGCTGTTACATTGATGTGATTTTATTGTTTTTCCTACTCAGGACCTTCAAGATTCCCTAAAATGACAATGGAATCTCAAAATTCCCCACCAAATTATATGATCAATAGAACAGATGGTAGTACTCAAAACACACCTTATTCCACTATGAAAAACATGAGGATTTAATAAAGATATTCCTATACTATCATGGATACTATAACCTCAGGGATACACCGTACATTGTTACTAACACAACACATCAAGATCCAGGTGGTGAACACCCATGTATGAAAGTACCAACTTAATGATATGATAACATATATAGAAAAAGATCACAATAACCTCTATAGGATCATTCCCCTAAAGACAGAATACAAGAGACATGTTTTATAGAGGTAGGTGGAAACCATTTAAACATCCAATAACTTTTTTTGGAATAAATATGTTTTGAATTATTTTTGAGGTTTTTTAAGATGAAAAAAGTAATAAAAATATGATGGATTTTATTGATAAGATTATTTAATATTATCTTAAAAGTATTAACTTTTTTCTAACATTAATATCCTTAAGTTTTTTATATTCTAATAAAAGTGATTAGAAGAATATAATCAGTCTGAGTTTATTAAAACTAATCTATCATATTAATATTAGCTATCACATGTTATTGGCCAATGCTTGGTGATGAATTTTTATCCCATAATTATTCAAGTTTCATCAAACAGTGTGTCCAATGAATATATATGGTATTTCATTATTATTAATAATATTCATAAAATTATGAACACTATATATTTTTTGATCAATTTGTAAGTAAAAAGGGGACAAATAATTATTCGCATATACAATGTTCATATTAAAAAACTTTATAGAGATCTTTTGACACAGTATATAAGTCATAAGATTAGTTTAATGGAGTTCTTCCTTGATGTATATTATATTCTATTTGATGTTGTGGTACAAAGTGGTATTGTCAATCATTTATGAAGATTTTTGGTTTTGGGAAAATTGTTGAATGAAAAAGGAAATTCACTATAAAATTTCAACAAATGAAAAAAAATTAGATGAATAACATAGGAACATATCATATGATGTTATCAACAAGTTTTCTAAATATGGCTTGAATCACAAGTTCTCCAAATAACTTATGATATTATGGAGTATAGACCAATAAATCATCATCATATTTGAGAAATAATGTGTTATAAATTCCATGTCTTCCAGTAACAACATTCCTTAAAATAAAATCATAATTTGATTGGCTGCATCTTTTCAATATAAAGTTCATTATTTAGCTATTGTAATGTAATAGAAATAGAAAATGGTTATAATTCAAGTCATAAAATGATGTATCTTTTTGAAGAATATTTCTGAGTGGTTTCTATGAATTTATTCAAGAATATCATTTAAAGATACATTGGTTGACAATTTTTCTATAATGTTTTTCTGAATAGACGAATGGTATAAAGTTATAATTGCATAAATGATATTAGGAAGAATAGTTAAAGGTAAATGATTTTATGATGCTAATTAGTTCAATATTTAGTAGTTTTTATGTAAAGGAAATAGAAAATGGGTTATGATTCAAGTCATCAAATGTTGTTGTCTTTGAAAAATATTTTTGAGAAGTTCTGATGAAGTTATATAAGAACATCATTTGGAGTTACATTGGTCAACTATTTTTCTCTACTATTTATCTGAATAGCTGAATGGTATAAAGTTGTACTAGTTCAAGAGATATTTTGAGCCATTCATAAAGGTAAACGATTTAATGATTCTAATTTTCTCATTCATAATTCCTAAAATAATGAAGGATTTCTGTGATACACACCGAGACATATGAAAACATAAAGATGAATTGTACCACTGAGTCTTAAGGAGACATTGTATCTTTTAGAGAATTAAATGTCTCCCAATGATGTATCAATGTGGAATGTTCTATGTTCATAGTGGGAATATTGAATTTTATGCCAAGTGTTTCCCTAAAATCATAGAGTTAATTTGTTATATAATGGGGGTTGTGAACTGTTGTGACAAGGGTGAAATTTCATAGGAGTGAGGAAAAGAAATATTAAATTTTAAATTCGAAGAGAGAAACATTGAAATGTGGAAATAGAAAAAAAATCATTTAAAAAGTCTTATAATTATTTTTATATAGATAAATTGCGTGACAAATTGATCAATAAAACTATTTAAAGTGGTAATAATCAAAAAGTTACTAGTCATGTTTTTAACTCTATTAGCCGTAAGGGATTTTTTTATTTAAGATTAAAATAAATATCATTTATATAAATATTTAATGTTAAGTTATCATATCATTATTTTTTGTGAAGATATTGAGGTTGTTATACATGGTTTGTTTACTCAGGCTAATGATGGTACCCCAATTGCTACAAATAAGAAGAATATAGAGAATGATGGGTGAGCTATAAAATCCAAATATTCCATAAACTCTAAAAGTTAGTTTCCTCAATTGAAAATAGTTTCAATGAAAAAAGTAATCCATGAAATGATAAAAAACACATATTATTGATATAAAAAGTTAAATAATGTGTGTTTAAAAATATTGAGATTAATGTGTGAAGATATTAATATAGCTGATCATAAACCTACTAGTGAATTATTTAGAGTGGTAAATGATATTTTAAGCACCATATGATATTACCGTGAGAAGTTATAAGATTAAACCATTGATGAAAATATCTTATGAATTCTTCCTTATAAGTTTCAGGAAAAAAAATAATTCTTAGAATATAGGGATCCTAAAACTCATTCTATATATAATATACTTAGCATTATTATCACCTATGAAATGAGACCAGAATATAAAATTTTAAAGAGTGAAAAATGTGATCAAGGAATATCATTCGATGATTCATAATAGTTAAAATATATGAAAATTTGTTTTTGAGGAGGAATCTAGTGACTATTACACGAAAAATGATCTTAGTAATAAATTTTATGAATTTAAGAATTTTTTTCTAAAAAGGTTGAAAGTGGCATAGAAATTATTAAGGAAAGTTACCACTAACATTAATTTTTCTTAGATCTATTTTATATTTTACTTTAAATTGTCTATATATAATGAAAATGATGATAATGACTAAAAATATGGAATGATAATAAATTATATGAAGAAATGATGAAAATATAATTCCAACACAAGGGGAAGGATAAAAAGTTCTACAAATACAAAATGATAATTTTTTTCCTTGAACGAGGTAGATGATGATGGTGATGAAAATGTTAAAACGTCCAATGATGATTATAGTGAAAATATCATGGTTATATAAGTGAATTATGAAATATTCACTATTGAAGAAATTAGTATGTATAAATAATAAAAAAGGAGACTTTGTTATATTTTATGATTAAGTGTATAAATAACTTCTTGAAAATATTGTAATACTTGAGAATGAGAATAATAATGTGAAGTAGGATTTTTTAGGAATCTATCAAGAATACATTTTGAAGAGAAATCCATGTTTCTAAAATATATTAATGATATAAAGATGTTTCTTGACAAAAGTGAACCTAAACATAAATATTTATGAAAAGGTAATGAAAAAGTTTTAATAATTAGATCTTTTTCAACAAAAAAATTGTAAATTATGGTAAAGGAAGTTTAAATTTCAAAAAACTAAATTATAGAATTTGGTTAATGATATTATATGTATAAAACATATAAGGATAAATGTATTCATAGAAAAAAATCTATTAAGTAGACTATATATGTATCTAAAACAAGTGAAGTTGAAAACCCAAATGTTTATTAAATATTAATGTCTAAAATTAAAATCTTCTACTACTAAAGATTCTACTGAGGTTAAGAATAAATATAAGACAACGAATAAAAAATTAGTAAGTAACTAAGGCTTTGAGATAGAATAATATTCAAAAGTGTAAGGAAATAAATTTGACAGAAATAAAGTGTACATATCTAGAAATTTTTAAAATTACAAAAAAATATTCTTTCTATGGATACTTATAGTATTTTAGTTTTTCGGGAATACAGATTAAATATGTTGTTCTAGTCATAAAAATTACAATGAGTAAAATAGAAACATAATGAAGAGTTTCAGGGGGAGTCAACCCACAAAATGAAGTCAACAACAAAAATCAGTTTTATGATTAAAAAAATATTATAACCCTTGGAAAATATTTTTAAACTATGTGAAATTATTATGAATCATTAAAAATGAAATATTTTCAAGTTACAAATGTAATTCATTTCATATTAAATATATCAAAATGCACATTAAAATGTAGAAAATCGAAAAAAATCCTTAGTTATTAAAACTGATCTAAAAGATATAAAATGATAATGACATTTTATATTACATATTAAATGATATTCATATATATAATGTGATTTAGAGCTATTTCATAATTTAAAGGATTATAAAGAAGGTACTGGGACTTTTGAAAATGTTGAATCACTCAGAATCGAACGTATTGGATCTGTTGTCACTCGGGAAGCAAAGATATATTCAAATTAGTCTTGTTTTTTATTTGGAAAAAACATATGTTATTAAGTTTATTAAAAAAAATTGATGATTGGACTGATTTTATATTCAGAATATATGGTTTTATTGTAATTTTTGTAGAGAAATAGGAAATTACTACAAGAGGGTAAAAACTAAGTGAAACATACATGAATTTTTGGATACGTGGAGTTCATTATACATTATCACGATGGATGAGAATAAGTTTTAGAATCTAAATATGGGGAATATGTGGTATAGGGATATTTTCAATCTAAAAAAGAGATAAAATATTTATGATATTATTTACGTGAAATGAAAATTATATTGGAGTTCCTCTATATGCCAAAAAAGAGATATAACATAATTGATATACATTAATGTTAAGATACACTATATTAAACCCATATAGTGGATATAATTTGATATTTATGGGACCAAGAGAATAAAATAAAAAACTGGTTATAAAAATATTATTTCATTAATTGATGAATTTAGTCTCATTACATATATTATTTTCATGAAACATAAATCAATGTCTCTTATAATGTTTAAGAGTTTAATGATAATGTATAGAAATAATGTGTATAACATATAATGAATATTTGAATTGATAATGCTAGTGAGTATAAAAATGTTATGTTTATATATTTTAAGGAAAATCATTGCATTCATGATGATTTAATTTCACCATACATACCATAAAATAATACTGTTATTGGATGAATAAATAGATGTTTGTTTGAGATTATATGAACAATGTTTATAAAACATGATACTTCTCAACAATTTGGAGACATGCAATCGTAGAAATAGTTCTTTTTCTAAAATGATGTTGGTATAGAAAAACATTGTTATTAATCTTTATGAGATGTTTTTGAAGCACCCCATGTTTAAAATACCTCTGGGTGTTTGAAAGACATTACATTATGAAATTTTGGATCTGGAATCTTGGGATGTTTAAGAAAAGTGGTGTTAATAGAATATTTCATGCCTACCCTCCCTGTTTTAGATGATATAGATTCAATAATAAATCAATACGAAATATTATTGACTCTATTATGGTGGATATTATTGAACATTATGATAAGGATTATTTATAGAAAGTTATTGATATGAGAGGAAGTCCAAATTATTTAATTGTAGTTGAACGACATAACAGTGTTCTTAATGATAAAAAAATATTGAAGTCATTCTAGATGAATACTCTATCTCAAGTGATGAGGACCAAGTATGTCCAGCTCATCTGAAACTATGGAATGATGTTGAAGCCCAAAAAATATTTGGTGAAAAATAGAAATATTTTCAGACTACATGAACATGAAATAAAGTTTCATATACTTCATTATATGGATAAATTTAAAAAAATTTGTTCATGAATATTGGGATAATTAATAAGGTATTGATCCTATGAATAATGTTTGAGAACATATTATTAGGAATGATACATGGTAACATGTAATCAAACCAAACAATAAAAATATTTTTTGTATAAAATGTATGTTCTAAAAATTGTGAATGAAAAAGGTGAAGTGGTTATAAATTAACAACAACTAGTTTTTAAATGTTACTCAAAAATTCAAGGAATCAACATTAGTGATACATTTTCTCTAGTGGAAACAGTATAAAATATCATAATCCTAGTTGATATTGTCATACAGTAGAGATATAATATTTTAAGAATCTATTCCATGTCATATTTTATTAATACAGAGCTCGATGAGGATGTTTATAATCAAAAAACTTGTGTCTTTGTTCTTATTAAAGATGAGACATACATGTGGAAGTTAAAGAATCTATTTTGTGGGTTGAATAAATTTTTTAGATATTGATATTCTATATTTGATAATTTCTTAATGAAGTTAATCTTTATGAAAGGGAGAGTTAATATTTATATTTATATAAAATCAAATCAAATTGTTTCTCACATTATTAGAATATATATTTTGATGATATTATTTATTTAATGAATGAAAAAGAACTATGAGATTTGTCTTATATGTAGGGGAAGAAATTATAATAATTTTCCACGCTAGGAGAAATGAAATAAATTATTTTATTGAAAATATATCAAATGTAGTTATAGATTTTCATGACCCATGATAAGTACAGAAAAGATATTTTTTAGAGGTTTGACATGAGATATTAAAATCCTATTTCCAAACCTATTTTAGTGAGAACTATTTTATCAATGTATGGAGATATTAATGAGGATTATGATAAAGAGTTAATAAAATTGGTCTCATTCTTATTATATCAAATATCTTCAGGGAATGATATATTGTATTTTGTTACATTATGTTCTTGGTAGAAAATTTTTCCAAAGGTATCTCATTTTATGTTTAGAAAAAGAATTAGAAAATATGTTAATGGAATAATTTATTTCAAAATAAAATATGAGAGGTTATGAAATATAGATATCTTTGCTTATACAGATGTACATAGGGAATTTCTTTTTACGATAAATGATCCACATTTGGTGGTGCTTTATTTTTGAGAGATATATATTTTGGTTGGATTATAATGAATAAAAATTATATAACCCCGAGCAATGCATTGTATGAGTAGATTGTTGGTTCTGAATTTTCAACAAAACTATTATAGATGATGGATATGTTTGTATACTTGGTTTTTGATGTGGGGTTACCCCTTCTCTTGGATTGTGATAATAAAAGTCACATAAATCCTACTAATAATGTAGTGGGACATTGTCATTCAAAGGAAATTGATATAAAATATCAATTCATAAAATAAAATGTAGATCATAATTAAATGAGGATATTTTTCATTCTTATTATTAACAAAGTGGATGATGTTTTCATCAAACCAGTTCTGAAAGAAAATATTTCATATGCTATAGTTTTTCATGGGATTAAAACCTCAACCTCTTCATGTTTATTCTATGTGATTATCATCCCTTATTTAATTATTTCATTGGATAGTTTTGTAAAATAGGAATAAAATTTGTAAAACAAATATATAAATTGATATGTTCTCGAAATTATTAAGGAGGAGAATATAACATTGGGATTTTTTAAAAAGGTTTATTTTGTGATTTCATTATTCTTGTGAAGTACTTTAATAGTTTCTTGAATTGGATTAAAGAAACGTTATTCTATAAGGTTTTATATATTTTTTGGGCTATAAAATCCAAGGTGAAGACTAAATTATAAATGTTTCAAAGAAAGGTTTATTAATAAGAATTTGAAAATAAATTAAGTCGTTTCTTATGGACATCGTGGTAATATTTATTAATGAATAATGTATCTTTAATTCTATTTTCTCATGTTGTCATAGAAATATTGTATATCAAATCCATTTCATGAATTGAAAATATTCAACGATTTATCCTCCTTAGATGAAAATAACTCCATACGAATAAATTATTGGGCTAAAAAGTTTGCAGCTGTTTTCGTGGTGCATTAAAGAAGCTAAAAGTGATAAAACGATGTCACTTATGAAGGTTATAAATGGATATATTTTTCTCAAAAAGGGTTTCCCTTTATTGTATATCATTAACCACATTACAATGTAAATTCATCCATCAAAAATTTTCGAATTATGTTTATAGGATGAAAAATAATTTGTAATATAAAGAAATAAAAATAGTTTTTTTGTGTAAACTATTAAATAACATTCCGAAATGTTAGACTTTTTTTTATAAATCCAATAATGTATTTTTAAATAATAAAATTTTACTCCAAAAATATGTTATTTTTTTTATAAAAAATTTTTATGTTCTTATATAGTATTTAATTCGGGGTAATTTTATAAATGTTAATGTGTTCCTAAAAATAATATTTTTTACAATTTACGGGAAAATATATTATTTTAGAGATATTTGAAAGAATCATAATAAGATAATTTTGAAATTTTGGTTCCTATAAATAGAATTTATTTTATCAAAATCAAAATCTCAAAATTTATAAATTTACTATTCAACTGATAATACAACATATAAATAAAAATTGATTATAATGAAAAATTTTGATTAATGTTTTTTTGTCTCAACATTATTAAAACTAATTTTTTATTTAAATTCTGTTAATATGTTATCTAATATATTAAAATTTTATACATTATCATAACAATCATCTATTTTTTCTAATTTATAAATTCTTTAAGAATTAAATTGAGAATCCACAACCATATAAATTATATATCCACTAAATTTAAAACTTTTTTATTGATTCATATATATTTTTTATATGTTTTATTATTATGAAATATAAATTTGTTTAATGTTAATGAATTATTATTTTTACTCGTTTTAATTCATGTGTTCATCTAGAGTAATATATAATTAACATAGAGAAGAAAATCTATTCCAAAATCTCGGGATGATATAAGTGGTTTGTGATGAAGATATGGGATTAGGACCCTAAATATGCCATCCTTTATATCCCTATAAATGGAATAAAACCCATTTAGTTCAATGTCACATAATTGGACACATCACTCCTTTTATGTTTGTTTGATAATGTATGATTATATGGATATCAACATAATATAGAATGGATGACTTGGAAAAAATTTCCCTAGCAATGGTTGGAAATGTAATTAAGAATGAGAAAACCTTTTGAGTTCATATTATTTGTTATTAATTGGATTTAAGAATGTATTTTTGTGGTTTTTACAAACTAGGAGCCAGATATTATATTCCTCATTTTAGGCTATGAGTGTATCTGATGCTCATCACTTGCAGAATGATTGACCACCCACGGCTTATCAAAAAATTAATCCCTGGCTCATTTTTAGATAAATATGATTTACATTATTTGAATCAATATAAAGAGAAACCCTTCTTATCACATAAATAGTTCTATGATCCTCACATAAGATAAGGTGATTGTGATTACCAAAATCTCATCGGAGGAGGAAGGAATGGGTAATCTCCTACATGTTACATGGGTTTTTTTTAATCACACAAGAAGAATGTACCTTGAAATGGCCCACACACCTACTAGAAGGCCCATAAATTGGAATTCTAGGATGTGTATCTCAACTAAAGGTATTTTTTGTATACTGAGAGGGGAATCTCATATCGTGGTGTATATAAGAGAATAAAGAGGTGTATCTCGACTCAAGGTATAATGAATCATATTAGAGTCATAACATAAAATATGTGGTATGGATATTTGAATTGATCCTCAAAAATATATCCTTTATATCCTGATTAATATGAATCAAATCCCATATAGTCCAAAAATCATAGATTAACATTATATGATATGATATTCCATTGAAGTTTAACATTTTTTGGGTAAGGACATATGATATGAAGTTGAGGGTCATAAATTTTGGACTATTAAGTGATATATATTTTTCACTATAAGTCATTTTTTTCATGATTATGAGGTGATATACTAAATCCTTTGAGCCCACATGAGCCATACATGGTGTGAGAAAATAAGATTATAGTATTTCAATAATATTTTATTAAATCCCTCAACATGGGATTTAGTGGGGCTTATAAATTTTTCTACCATTGATATTCCTAACCATATTAGTGAATATAGGATAAATGAGGAGGATAATGGATTACACCTAATAGAAGGCTTGGAAATTGGTCATGTTACATAAAATGCGAGACAATTGTAATTGAATATGGATTAGACATTGGGGATTCATAGAGACCCCCGACATTAAGAGTGACTAGGTATAAGATTAAATGATCTTGGATTACATATATTTGAAGGTCATGATATGGTTCAGGTGTCATAAAAGGGGTGGAAACATGAAATCTAGTGGGTCTTAATCCTTTGGGAATACATTTATTATTAAATATATTAGTTAGTAACTTAAAAGATGAAAATTTGGTTTTCCACATAACTATTGATAATTGTATGATTAAGGGAAACTATAAAAAATGGTAATTGCCCCTAAAAGGGGTCTCATGTAAAAATTTATACCCCCGGTCTATTGGTAACTGGATGATGAATGAAGAGTATGATGTATTTTAGGTTTCAAGAAGAGTGTCTACACTCTAATAATTTTGGAAAACATAGAATAATATTTAGACTCAACATTATTTAAGAAATACAAAAATATACTCTTCACTAAAAGAACAGTGGAAAACTAATAGGGTTACCATAACTCATGTTATGGGAAGGGATACTATAATTTTGGGAGGGGGTATTCGTGAATTCTCACCCAAGTGTTAGACATAGAATAATGTTTTTTCCATAGTAAGGGAATCCCAGAGTGAGAATTGACCAAATGGGTTATCCCTTATAGGGTTTCCCATGTCTAATCCCAATATAGTGGGGGTTATCCATTTGGAGGCACCAATGTGTGATACTCAGACAATGTGGTTTACCCTATTAAGGGGATCCCTAATGTGAGACCACAAAAAAGGGGTTCACCTTAGTTGGGGTTTCCATGATTGAGAAATTCAAAAGTGGGTTCTTTATAGTAGAATCACCTATATTTGTGACATGAGATAATGATTTCACCCTCATAGGTGTCCTAGGTGATTGGTCTCTTACGTAGTATAGCTGGGTGAATGTTGACCTTGATTAAGTCGCTTCAATGAATGGATTCCCATGTATGGAGACCTAGGTGAAGAGCCACCCATGTAGTAGAGGTGGAAAAAGGTCACATTGGTAAATTGAGATTGGTGAAGGGTCCCCCAAGTATAGATATATTGGTAAAGGGTTGCATGTGTTGGATATCCCTTGAAGGATAAGCATGGATGAACACAAAAATATCTTGGGATATAAAACGTTTTTACCTAGTTAAGAGCCCTTGGTTAAGTGTCAGCCAAGTGAGGGTCCCAAAAAAAATTCCCTCTCTAGTTGGTGTAATGAAACTAAGCTAGTTGAGTCCTAATGTGTGGGTTTCCTATATGTGGGAAACCAAATATGGAATTTCAAGGTGTCGACCATAAAATATCATGCAATGGATCTACTAAGAAGGTGTCAATATACCCTATTATTCTTCATTTTTGAGGGATCAATGGGGATTACTAGGATAACCTCTTTCCCAAGTTTATGATCACCAGTATAACTAGATAACATAAATCCGTAGTGAGGGGGAACCCAAATAGGTTAGGATGATCCTACTTCTCTCAGTTGATATATTCACATGTATGACTCTAGAAAATTATATATATATTTTTGTTATATTGTTATTAAAAATAATATAATATTCCACAAAATACTTTAGTATCGGAGTTTGTCCATTTAAGTGATTTTGGTAAATTACCTAGGTGGGAAGAAGAGCTCGAAGAATTTGCAGCGTGATCATAGGTGGCTTCAAAAGCATGGGTATCGTCCTGAAAAATTCATAACTTCAAATGGCCATAACTACTGATCTATATTTCTATTTTTCATCCTCAATCAGTTATATTGAATAATTAAAAGTTACATTTTCCCTTATTTATAGGTTGTAAATTACATAATGTATTTTACGCCTAAGACATTCCCAAAATACCCTCAAAATTGTGTTGTAAGGATTTAACACCATTTTTTAATCATTTCAACAAATTAGTTGACTAATAATTTAAGGATTTTCTCCCAATATCATCACCATAATAGGAAATATATTTTACTAATATTCATCCTTTAGAGTGTGAGCTGTCATGCGGCACGTTGAAATCCAATTATTTTTTTCCCTTTTGGAATGGTGATACTTTTCACTCAATAACAAATATTGTTTTCTAGGTGAGGAATATGGTAGATATTCTAAAGAAAACTGGGTAGAACATAGTATCTAGTGCTAAGAGAATCCCCTGAGAATGGTGATATTTTTACTTCTATCTCAACTCAAGGATTTTTAATTTTACTGGGTGGTCAATCATAACTCAAGGTATTAATATCATGATTTTGTGAAGGTCCAAATTCAATTCTAAAAGTTAGAATTGAATGATATTGGAATTTATTTCTACTTTTGTTAAAGGATATATAGATATCACTGTGTATCCGATAAGAAAATGAATCAAACCATACATAAATCTTAGAATAATCTAAATATGCATCTAGGTCATGGTAAGGGGAGAAGATATAGTATCCGCATTGAATTTTTAAACTAGAGAAAATCAAGTACAGATGGGGATCTCACCCAAGAAATGGTGAAAATTTTCAAACAAACATAAGAAACCATATATCCTTTATCACTTACTATGATGTAGCTTTTGTATAAGTATATTATTTGACCACGTACAAAATACTCTAAGTTTTTAAGGTTCTACAAGATAGACCATACACCATTCATATTTAATTCATGATATATGGACTATTCGTCATTGGAACACAGGTGTCCTTCGATATTTCTAAATATCGATAGAGCTATAGACCCTAGATCGATTTCTTATAGGGTGGAATGTTCATCCCCATGGGGTTTTCAGACTTTTAATTTTCTACACAACATTTTCCTAAGCTGTTGAAAGATTATTATTATGTGGAAACCAAATTGTTTCTCAACTATCCCTTTGTGGGTTTTCAACCTAAAAAGTTTTTTGACTCTTTTATTTCTCGATTTTTCAATATGCTCCCTATGTTACACAAGGTGTATTCCATTAATGAAGATATTAAATTTTTTACCATGATTCCCTTTGTAAATTTTTGGTCAAGAGAGTACTAAGTCTCTTTCCTTGGAGATTTATAGTCATTTAAGACAACCCAATTTATCTAGTTTTTAAGGTAATACAACATTGACCCCAAATTGGGAAAGTATATATAGTGACCCATAGGTAAAAACCTGATGTTACTGAGATCCCATTTCCAGTATGGTTGTAATGACTTGTATTTTAAGTTTATTATTATTAAAAATTATATTGAATTATTTGGAGACTAGAACTTTCGACGACATGTGATTCTGAGGCTCGGAGTGCCCGAATTATATGTTTGAAATAAATTAATCCAAAACAGCAAGCGTGAGTGGTTCTCCTGAAAAAGTGGAATAAATTTTAAATGGGTGCCCATATCAGAAATCTGATGTCACCATTTTTTTCCGATCAGCAACATTACCTTAGGTGGGTCCTAACATCAACTAGATCGGGTCATATGCAAGATTGTTTTTAGGATGATTTAATTGAAAAGAAAATAAATTTATAATTTATATTACATAAAATGTTTCCTTTTTTTGCAGCGACCTAATACTCCCATATTAATACCTACTTATAAAAAGCTAATATGGTAATCCACATAACCCTCTGATTTGAGGTTTTCATTTAGAGATTTGGAGGAGAACCCGTTGGAGGATGACGCGACACAATCGATTGACGCATATCAGATTCAACGAACCACACCAACCAACACGACACAATGATTGTTCTTAAACCGTATCTAGGTAGGGGTTGTTATTTCAATTCATTTTTCCCAGTTTTTGGATTTAATGAAGAATGCAGATCAGACTATGAATATTTTGATCCATGGATCGTGCATTTTTGTGGGAGGGTATTATTTTCTGTTTCATTGGGGTTTGAATCGGGAATGTGATTGTGATAATTGTGGGTTAATTGTTTCTTTACTAAATTAATCATTCCAAAAAAAGCGGATCAACACTGTGATGAACAACGATGGAGGTTCGTTCCTCAATTTGTTTCGTTGGATTTTCCTTCCTCTTTTATTCATGTTCTTCATGTTCATCATGGTGTGAATAACAACATATAATTGCACATTGGTTTCATAATGCAACGATCGAAAATTTGATACCCGAAATCACAACAAATCAATGGTAGTGTGGTGGTAATGGTGGGTGGCGAATCGGCTCGGATCAGGATATAATTGTTTTCGAGCATTCTTTGCGTGGGTGGATCGATATGTGTTTTTGGGACAGATTAGAGAACCAAAAACAATGGAGATGACTATGGGACATCGAGGCAACCATAATATTCATGTTTCATGCCAAACTAATGGCCAGATCAAAGATTGAATCTATACCCAAGGCATGATGGTGGAGGTTCGTGATTCTGGAAATTTCCAGAACACACGGTTTGTATCCCAAAGAACACGGTGTGTAGGTCTGGCTATGTAGTGGTAGGGTTTTGTGGTGCTTTAATTGATGACATAGAGTGTTCTTTAAAGAAAACGGTGTGTGGGACCCTACATGGGACTCAGCGTGTATCCTATGATATACACAAACACAGGGTGGATTATATTCCATGTACTCCACCACACAACAATACAAGGCCAGTAGTGTGGTTCACCCCATGTGCCAATTACACAGGTTGGCACACATGGGTGAGGCCATGTATGAGAACATGGCTAGCGTACATGGAGCAGACCCCAGATACTTTGACATGTCTTGTGACTCTTTCTACATGATGTGTAGTTACCTTTTACATGACAAACCTTACGACACATAACGTTGTACACAGGCCGTACCCAGGGTCATAAGACATGACGCGTGACACTTCTACATGTTGTGTACTTCTTAGTACATGTCTTGATCTTCTTGTCCACCATATCATGGACATGTTTTATTTGGGTTCTTTCCCCTTTTCTCATCCCTCTAATGGTGAAGTGTCTTTTCCTATTATAAGAGTATGATCCCTTCTACAGGACTTCCTGGGATACAGTCAGGTATCCCTCCGAGAGGCCCAGAGCGAGATCCTATATCCATTCTGGACCCCTGGTACTGTTAGGTGTCGACTTGACTATACCTACAGGGTGTCGTTCCTCTACTTAAAATGTGAATCCGGATGATCCGCCATATCCACCAAGTCCCTGGAAGTGATCCTCATCTTTGTATCATGATCTTTTCCCACTCAGAAGTGCATTCTCCCAAAGTGAGTGTATCAGTCTCTCAGGACTTTTCCTAATGAACAATGCTTCTGGTATGGGCGACATCAGAGCTATCCGACTCATGGAGTGAGTTCTCTTGGAGGAGTTCTTTGTGGAATCTTTTAACAGAATATCTTGCATGGGTATGAGGTTGTGTGACTTCTCTCTAGACAATGGGTCTAGTATTTGAGTATATCTGTATTGTGTTTCTCCTATTATATGTTTGGTAGACATATACTGTGTAGAGGTGACTGTACCTTTCCATTGTGTATTTATTTGAGGTTTTCAGGGTCCTCTGCTGAGTATTGTTATACTCACCCCAGCACGGGATCTTCATGCACGTGTCTTGTCTTGTGCAGATGAGTGGCTTTTTGATGGAGTCCAGGGCGGACTAGGGACATACTCAGTTTTTTGAGTTACCCAAAGGACAAGGGGTTCCTACGGCTATGAGAAGTAGTCCCAATACAACATTTTGATTACTGTTTGGAATTTTTAATTTTCAGTCTCTTTTTTTAGTGGGCTTGTATTTAGGCCCAGCTTACATTCAGTACATTACCTTCCTTCATACACTATTTGGTATGGTTTTTTTTATTCCTGAATTTTTTATTCCTTAGTGGTTTTAAAATTTCAGCATTTGTGGGATTGGAGATGTGAGAATGTGTACAGGTACATCGGCAATGCCTCCCAAGTTATAATTATTCATACCTGGTGCTAGTCACTATCCCCTGGCCTATTGGAGGAAGGCTTGGAGGGTTGCACTGCCCCCCTAGGACGGGTCCTGATAGAGTGGTATTAGAGGAGGTCAGTTCTACCTTAGAACCATGAGTATATGAGATTGGATTGGGGAAATAGTGTTAAGTGTTTCAATCTTGTCTTTCAGGCCAGAGACTCTAGTGTTGGTGTGGGTGGACAACGAATCCATAAATCCAGACTCTGATAACCTGATTTTTGACTCGGTACATGAAAACTCTAGTTGAATGGAAATAAGATATTGGTGCATGCATCATATTGGAATCGGTTGTGTCTTCCCTGTCATTTTAGTCATATTTCTAGATATACTCTTTGACCATGGTACATTTTGTTCCTTATAGGATGCCTCTACGATGCATACCCATTTTGATTCAGTAGCACGATAATGAGGATGACCCCCTTAGTGATCAGGCTTCAATACAGGGACTAGTTCCCCAGCCATTACCTTCGGGTGGTGCACCTGCAATATCACCTCAAGTGGAGCAGCCTGTGTTATCAGTAGTATTGACAGATGAGTGGATTAAACTGTGAACACTCCATGATTTCTAGAGATAGAGACCCCTCAGGTTTCAAGGAATGCCCGACCCTCAGGTGTTTGAGGGCTGGATTTAGGTAGTGACCATAGTTTTCCGTCTCGTGAGGATACCAATGGACTAGAGAGTGAACATAAGAGTGAGCCTTCATCAGGGTTCAGTGGGACTATGTTGGAGTCTGACCACATAGTCTCATGATGATGAGACTCTATCATTGATGGAGTTTTAGTGTCTATTTCAGGAAGAGTTACCATTAGTTACGCATAGAGTTGTGTGTATCTAGGAACTTCTTTAGCTCCAGTGGTGATGTTTGACATTGGCTTACTATTCATCGAGGTTCACCAACCTCTCCAGGTAATCGATGGATATGGTGAGGGATCGGTACATCAGAGCACAGACCTTTGAGTGAGGGATATTACGGGACATCCAAGCTAGTGTCGTGCCTCTTTACATCCTGACTTATGTTTGAGTGCTCGAGCAGGACATTGTGATTGAGAGCTTATTGGTGGAGAAGAGACAGCCAAAAATAGTTAGCAACAGACAGACAGGTTCTGTGACCTCAGCAGTCAGGAGCCAATGTCAGGCATTGGGATCAAGACATGAGATATGTCACAAGAGGACCCAAGATAGGGGTTTGGCAGTCTAGGGATATTATTATTGATCTAATAACCCTAGAGAGAGGCGATTCTAATTGTGTGATGGTAGGGGACATCTAGATAGAGATTTCCAAACCCAACAAGCTGCGAACTGGGAGGAGGGGTATGGACCATTAAGGTAGAGTCAGAGAGTGTAGCAGACAGACCCACTAGGCAGTAGACATTGAATTGGAGTATATATATCTTCAGGTGATGGAGGATTCTTTGATCAACTTCCACCTCCACCCCAAAGATGATTGCACCAGGCTCATGGAGTTGGGGGAGAGGGGTGAAGAAAGATGTATACAGTCGAGGTGTGCAACCCAGGGAATCTAGAGATGATTTCAGGTATGATCTGTGTCTTTTCTACATTAGCTTCTATACATATAGACACAGGTTCCAGACATTCCATCCTCTCCACATGTCTGGTGAAAAATCGTGATATTCCGGTAGAGACGTTGACTTGACCCTTACTCTTGGAAACACTTACGAGTGGAGACTTGAGGATCACACACCTTTTGCAGATAGTGTGATGTCACACTTAGAGGAGAGAGTTTTTGTTGGAATTTTATGGTGGCAGCGTCAAGGCCTTACAACATCATTCTCAGTATGGATTGGTTATCTTTTGTCCATGCCCAGATTGACTCCTTTAGGAGAAGATTGCAGCATGTCCACAACAATGGGACAAGGTTTTCATTTATCAGTGAAAGGGAGTCTCAGGAAGCATATAATTGGATCATTCATAGGAGGGTATAGTCGATCACCCATGAGTTGGATAGCCTTACCCTAAGAGAAGTAAATGTTTTTAGCTTCCAGTTCCCAGCAGTAGTGGCGTAATATGAGGAAATCATCCCGAAAGATGTTCCAAGACAACCTCTCCACTGTGAAATTGACTTCTGCATCGACTTACACCCTGGGATGGCACGACTTTCGTCATCTGCATGTTAGATGGCTACCATAGTTCTTCATGAGGTGAAGGTTCAATTGGATGATTTGCAAAGAAAGCGGTTTCATAAGACAATCATTTCACTATGGGGGCGCCAGTTTTGTTTTCTATAAAGGAAGATGGATGTTTGAGGTTTTTCGTGAATTATCAACACTTGAACCAGGTGATGGTGAAAAAAAATATCCACTACTGAGGATCGACGACCTCTTCGATCAGCTGAGAGGGGCATAGTGGTTCTCTAAGGTTTACCTTCACTCAGGTTACCACTAGTTATGAGTACAGGATGAGGATATACCAAAGAGGACTTTAAATGCTTCTACGGTCACTATGAGTACTTGGTGATGCCATTAGGCGTAACAAACATCCACGCAGTGTTCATGGGACTTATGAACCACGTCTTCCTACCACATTTATACCGGTTCATAGTGGTCTTTATTGATGAAATCCTTGTGTACTCGACTTCTGAGGAGGATCATGTGAGACACCTGCAAATGGTTCTTGACATACATTGAGATCACCAACTATATGGGTAGCTCCAAAAGTGATAGTTCTAGATTTGGGTGATCCACTTTCTGGGACATGTCATTTCAGTAGATGGAGTGGCTGTAGACCTAGCCAAGGTAGAGGTAGTGTTAGCATGGGAGCCTCCATGGGGCATGACGGAGGTGTGAATCTTCCTTGTTTTGGTAGGATATTACTGGATATTCAATCATGATTTCTCATGTTTATCAGCACTGATGACAGCCTTGACCCGGAAAGGGAAACCCTTCATGTGGACAGATAAGATCCAACAAGCTTTTGAGTAGTTGAGGCAGCGTTTGATGATCACTATGATCTTGAGATTATCCGAGGAGGGTGTCGAGTATGTTGTTTTCAGCGATGCATCAGGGACAGGGACTGGCCACGCCCTGATGCATAGATAGGTAGTGATTGGTTATGTTTCGCGCCACCTTAGGCCACATGAGAAAAACTATGTGACCCATGATCTCCAGTTGGTAGTGGTAGTCCTTGCATTGAAGATGTGGTGACACTACCTTATGGGTGAGCAGTTCATCATCAACTCTGACCACAACAGCCTCAAGTAAATATTCTTGCAAAAAGATATGAATCTAACACAGAGGCGATGGATAGAGTTCCTCCAGGACTATGATTTCATGATTATCTATACTCATGGGAAGGGGAACAAGGTGGAAGATTCCCTTAGTAGGATATTGAGCTCACAACTACTGAGTGAGGTGATAGAAAAGTTGGACTTGTTACATTAATCGTCATGGAATGAGGGAAAGTAGATTACCTTCAGTCTTTGGTTCTGACCCATCCACTCATACAGTGAGTTAGTGAGTTGCATCTTAGGGATGTCGACTGTGAGGCTTTACATGCTCAGTTTTCCTTAGGGCATGCCCCTAATAGATATTTCCACGGTGGGGAGAATATAGTTCTTTTCCAAGGTCGTATTGATGTACCATTGGAGTTTCGGGAGGAGGTCTTGAGGGATATTCATACATCCCACTTGGCGGTACATAATTGAGTGGTGAAGATTTACCAGGATCTCCAACGACAGTTATAGTGGTTAGGAATGAAGTAGGTAGTAAAAGAGTTCGTTTCTCAGTGCCTTATGTTCCAATAGGTGATTGCTGAGCACCATGTTCTAGTTGGATTAGCTCACTCCCTGGAAGATCAAGAGTGTAAGTGGGGTGGAATATCAAAGAACATCGTGATGGGATTACCATGGAAGTCTAATGGGGCATGATTCCATCTGGGTGATCATTTCCATATTCACCAAGTCATCCCTCTTCCTAGATATCAAGGAGCAGAGTTCCATAGAGAACATTGGATTCATTTATGTGTAAGAGACAGTTCGACATCATGGTGTGACTTCGACAATAATCTCAAATCGAGATGCCCGCTTCACATCTCGATTGTGTATGGGATTTCAGGAGGCCTTTTGGACTCAGCTATGCTTGAGCATAGTGTTCCATCCACATACATATGGTCAGATGGAGAAGACCATTTAGGTTCTATAGGATATTTTTCAGACATGTATCATAGACTTTGGTCTTAGTTGGGAGATCACCTACCATAGGTGGAGTTTGCATACAACAACAACTACCACTCCACCATTGGTATGGAACAATTTGATGATATATATGGGAGTCCTATCAGTCACCGATTTACTGGACCAGCATAGATAGTCAAAAGTTATGGGTCCAGAATTAATGAGAGCTACCACAAAAAAGTTGGAGATCATCTAAGAGTAGATGATGAATTCATAGAGCCCATAGAATTCATATACAGATAGACGATAGAGACCTCTGGAGTTTGAGGAATGGGACCATGTCATCATTAGGATATAACCTCAGCAAGGGTTGTATATATTTGGTCGAGGTGGAATGATATCTCTAAGGTTCATCAACCCTTTTCAGATACTGCACAGAGTATGAGAGGTGTCGTAACACCTATATATACCACCACAGTTTCACTATGTTCATGTTATCTTCCACGTGTCACAGATGGGAAGGTACATGCATGACCCATCGCACGTCATCGACTGGGGCGAGCTGGACATCGAGGATGGAGTGACCATTGTTGAGTACCCAGTAGAGATCAAGGTTACACTGGAGAGGATCCTTTACGGTCAATCAATTCCCTTGGTGTGTGTCTGGAGGTAGCGTGAGAATATTTAGGAGAGAACATGGGAGCGGGAGGCTCAGATCATTGCCCAGTACCCACATCATTTTTAGTAGACTTCTGATTTGGATTTCTGGGATGTAAATACTGAACGTGGGGAGAATTTAATTTCTCTGATTTTCTGTGTATTATTTTTTTAATATTATATGGAATTAATAAGAGACTTGACCTTTCGACGATGTGCGATTCCGAGGCCTAGACTACTGAGAATAAATGCTTGAAATAAATAAAAATTTAAATAATGAATGCAAGAAATCCTCTTTTAAAAGATGAAGATCTTTTAAACTGGTTCTCGAATCATAAATCTGAGGGCACCATTGTGTTCAGAGCAACGACTTTACCTTAAGCTGGGAAAACATCAACTGGTGCAGGTCAACTGCAAGAGTTATTTTTTGGACATTTTAATGGAAAATAAAATAAATTAATAATTTATTTTATTTAAAGTATTTCTTTTTTTCTCAGCGACCTAATACTACCCTATTAATACCTTATTATTAAAATCTCTTAGGGTTAGCTGCATAACCCTGCGAATTGGGGTTTTCCTTTAGAGCATTTTATGAGGACCCTTTGGGAGATGACGACGACGCAATCGATCGACGCATCTCGGATTCGACAAACATCAACAATAAATGTGACGTGGTGATTTTTATTCAGCTGGATCGAGGTAGGGTTGTCATTTTTATTCTTATTTTCCCCATTTCTTGATTTAAAGATGAACACAGATCATCCCACAAACATGATAATCCTCGGATCACACGTTCTTGCTGGAGAGTATTATTTTCTGTTTCTTTGGGGTTTCAATCGGGAATATGATTTTGATAATTTTAGGATTATCGTTGTTTTTCCTTGTTTAAACGTTCTAATAGGAGCAGATCAACTCTGTGATGAATGAAGGAGGATGTTCATTCCACAATTTGTTTAGTTGGATTTTCCTTCCTCTTTTCTTCATGTTCTTCGTGTTCTTAGTGGGGAAAAGAATAACGGATCATTGGACATCAGTTTCTCAATGAAATGATCCAAAATTGGAGGCTCGACATCATGATGACTCAAAGGATGTGCGACAACAACAGTGGAAGAAGAATCAGATCAGATATAGAGAGACTGTTCTACAAATGTTCTTCACATGGGTAGATCGATACATGTATTTGGGTTCAATCAGAGGCCTGAAAAGAACATAGATGAATTTGGGACATCTGGGTGACCATAATCTTCATGTTTCGGGGAAAACAGTTGTCCAGATCGAATATCATATCTCCACCCATGGCGTGATGATAGAGGCTTGCAATTCTGGAAATTTACAAAACACACAGCATGGATCCCGAAGAACACAACGTGTAGGTCCGGATAAGAGGATGCTAGGGTTATGCGTTGTGTGATGAAACGATATGACCTTTTCTCCAAAGAACATGAAATGTGGGTCCTTACATGGGACTTGAAATGAATCCTAGTAGATACAAGAACATGGGGGGGGGGGGAGTACACACCATGTACTCCACCACATGGCCATACGAGGGAAGTAGTGCGGGCCACCCCATGTGCCGATTACACAGGTTGGTACACCTGTGTTGAGGCCATTTACGGGAACATTTCTAGCTTACACCGAGAAGACCGCATATACTTTGACAAATCGTGTGTCCCTTTATACATTCTATGTAGTTATGTTTTACATGATGAATCTTACAACACGAGCCATTGTACATGGGCAACACTAATGGTTAGAAAACATGGCATGTAACACTTCTAAACATCATGTACTTATCAGTACATGGATTGAACTTATTGTATATCGTATCTTGTACAAGTTTCATTTAGATAGTTCACCTCTTTCTCATTCCCTGAAGGTCGGGTATCATTTCCATCTATTGGACTATGATCCCTTCAGTAGGATATCATCAGATAGAGTCAGGTATACCTTCGAGAGCCCTGGATTGAGATCCTCTATCTATTCATGACCCTAGGTAGAGTCAGGTATCAATGTGACTATCCCCACAGAGCAACGATCCTCTACTTTTAATGTGAATTTGGAAGAGTCGTGGTATTCACCAAGGCCCTAGAAGTGATCCTCATCTATGTATTGAGATATTTCCCCACATAGGAGTGTGTTCTCCCAGAATGAGGGTATCCTCATGACTTTTCTTAAAGATTAGTTCTTCTTAGAGGGAGGACGTCATATCTATCAGACTCGGGGATTGAGTTATCCCGAATGAATGCTTCGATGAATCTTCAAACGGAGTCCCTAGAATGGGTATACGGTTGTGTGACTTGTCTTTAAACTATGGGAATATGATTTGAGTATATCTGGATTGTGTTTCTCCAATTATTAGTTCAGTAGACATATATTGTGTAGTACTTATTGTACCATTCCTTTGTATATTTCTTTGGGGGTTTTGGGGTCCTATACTAAGTATTTTTATACTCACCCCTACACGGGCTCTCCCTACATGTGTCCTGTCTTGGGAAGGCGAGCATCCTTTTGATGGAGTCTAGGGAGAATCAGGTCAGTAATGGGGTTTCTAAGTTCTCTAAAGTTCGAGGTGTTCTTGTGGATATGAGAAAAAATCCCAATACTTATTTGTGCTTACAGGATTGAATTTTTAGTTTTCAGTATCTTATTTTTGGTGGGCTTGTATTCTGGCCCATTTTACTTTCTGTACTTTACCTTCCGTCTTACTCTCTTTGGTTGGGTTTAGTTGTATGCATTCATGTTTTGTTCTTTAGTGCTTTTTTCATTTCATCATTTTTGGGCTTGGAAATGTGTGCACATGTACAGGTACATATGAAATGCCTCCGATGTTAGTAATATGCCTACTCGGTTCTAGTCACCAGCGCCTAGACTATTGGAAGTGGGCTTGGGGAGTTTCAGTACAGGACACACTAGGATGGGTCGTGACAATAGTATATAGATTTTGGGACATTTTTATGTCTTTTAAGGTAATAGTCTTGGGACCATAGGTCACTTTCATTTTAGGACTATTCCCTTAGAAATTATTTTTCACCAATTGATTTGTATATTTTTCTTCAAATTTATAGTAAAACTAATAGTGAATGGTTAAGTAAAAACTCGATGAGAATGAAGGTACCATTTCAAACATAGACTATACAATAAAATGAGGGATTCCATTAATATTTCAAAATATCAGACCATTTTTTCATGTGGATTAAGGTTATATAATGAGGAACATCGTTCCATGCTGTTTAGGGTCAAACAAGAAGAAGCATGTTCCAAGTAAGGTATATTCTAAAAGGAGAATCCTAATATAGGGATTTTCAATTTCTATGTGGAATAATAATCTCAAGTAATTTTTATCATCATAGAGAGGTAGAGACCATGATTTGAATGGTTAAAATAATATGATGTCGTAATATGTCATTGAATGAAATTATGATCCTTTTGCATAAACTCTTATGTATTTGAATGTTGTTGAATAGTTGGGTTATTATAAATTAAATTCACAATATAAGAATACCAAAATCAATTGAATATAGAGACTTGTGTATGTATCATGACCAATAGTAATGATGGAAACCAATTTCAAAAAATTAAGAAATAGTTAAGGTGGTAAAGGGGGAAATTTCTCTAGAACTAAAACAACAACAAGGGTTTAGTCCATAGGATCAATGGAATCTATTCATCACTATTAAATAGAACTCATATCCTATTAACAAGTCCCTATTATTAATATCACTATGAAAGTGAGAAAAAATTGAATTCACTCAAAATTGTTGGATTCCAAGAGTTTTATTTAATCTCCAAGATTTTCATTGGTGATGTTTTAGAAATATATAATATAGATTATTTTGATGGAAAACAACATACTCTTGAAGGTTTCATTCACACTAATGGTTATTACAAAATATATGAAAAATAATCTTGGCATAATTGGATAAATCAAAAAAAGTTATGTATAAAATCATAAAATTAGCTGAATTTTCAAGTTTGGATATTTTTCTTTGATTTGAATGAAATTGTACAATAATTGTAGCAGGACCCCAGGTGAATTGGTCAATGAACACCAGAATGAATTTTTTCCTAGAACTCTAGTCCCAAAAATCATAGCTTAATTTTTTTTGGGGAAATATGGTTGAAAATGAAATTGTTGTATTATTTCAATTTTCATAGAATAAAATTTTAATTTAACATGAAATTTTATACCATCTTGAGTATAGACTTGAATCATAATAAAGCCTCCCTTTTGGGCTTCCCAGATGAGTAGCCTTTATTTTTCTTTTGTTTTCATTTCCTGGTTTTAATAAATTGAAAATAAATATCTAAAATTTATGTTCATTTTTACTAGGATGAATACAACTAATATTTTATGTCATGTGGCTTTGTCTAACAATTGTGGTGTTTCCAAAAATAGGATATCTATGAATAACTACATACCCTAGGGTTATTTGTATCAAGATTCACATATTTTATGAAAACATAAAGACTACATAGATATAACTCATATGTGGTGAGATGGAATGTATTATATTTTATCTTGATATGGGATCCAATCTATATAATGGTTCATAACATTAAGCAATGATAGTAAATCTATGTTTCGTAAGGAATTGGAATGTTTTTCCAATTTAATTTCAATTTATGATCATATTATATGTACCCATACATATATCTAGATCACATTTTTGGGAATTGGGTTTAATATGATGATCCACTCTATGTATATTATGGAATTTTTGTATTGATCATATTTCATGAAATTGAACATTATGGTATAAGGAATCACATTCCATATAGATTAGTGTCATAAAACGAGGACCTCTTTAAGTGTAGTTGAACGACATTCAATAGGGATGTAGATTCCATGTATTTTAATATTAAACTACTAAGACCAATGTGGGATTAATTTTAAAGTCATACAACTTTCAAAAAAGTGTTAATATTTTTATGATCTTGAAACCTGTAGCTTCCTTAATATCATTTGTAATAGATAAAGTTACTAAATAATGGGTTATTACTAATCCATTTTATTATGCTGGATATGGATAACATAAATAATGTAATCAAACATAATAATCAAATATTATTGAATGATGACTCGTGAGAGTAGGTTCACCATTAGTAATGATGGAAACATTTGTCACACCTTCAGACCATCTGGTTGTTGGTTGAGCATTGGTAATGATGTAAATTAGTTCCATAATGATAAGACTTGTCTAAGTAGTTTGGCCATAACTAATATATATTCAAATGTCACACTGAGGAGTAATAATAGATGAGGCTAAGGGTGAATTTTCTTCCAATACCGAACCATCCTTAAATGTATATTTAATACAATATAAGGTAACTATTTTTTTCACCATTAAATGAGGTCTTGATATAGATTAATCAATCCATTTTACCAAAATTTATAAGAATGTGGAAACTGTGATGAGTATCACTACACATGGTTTTGGGGACCTATGATCAGAAATTTGTTGTAAAATTTAGTCTGGATTAAAGAGGTGGTGTCCAAATAGTTTTTGAATACTATGTTACTAGAAAATTATATTCTATAGAAGCAATTGGGAAACATTTGTAGATCGTTAAATTAGAGGAGGGTAAACTAAAAATGAAAAAGAATGTATTAAGAACTCCTGTTTCGGTAGGGGATCTTAGACATTGACTAATATTATTAGTGATTGACCACTCAGACAATTTATAGTCATTTGAGATAGACTATGTAACACATAGTTTATGTTCATGTGGTAAAAACCTTATTTTAGGGTGTTTAGGGCATTAATACATGAAACTCATTTCATGTAGTTCATCATCATATGATATGGAGTTATATAACATCCATTTTATGTTAATAAAATTTGGAATTATATAGGACTTGATTTTCATAGATTTTCTCTTAAATAATATAAATCTTTAGAGAAATATAATCGTGGGGTTTTCAAGGGATCAATTGTAAATGAGGGGAACCCTAACACTAGAATATAATAATTCATAGTTGGTAAATATAATATGTTTTCTGTACCAGATATTATATTGTGGGAAGACCCAAAATAAATGGGAGGGATGAAATACTATAAGTGTATTACAAAATATCGGGGAATTAATATTATTATTGGTTCATTAAAAAATAATTTCATGCTATAGGATTCCCATTTAGATTTGACTTGTATAATGGAGGAATTAAATTATTTCTTATTAACACAAAACCCTAAAAGGAGGAAACTAAAATTCATAGAGAATTCAATGGGAAAGGTAACATTATAATTCTTCCATGGGATTATTTTTGAGACTCACATGATGGTAGAGTTTTTAAACAGACTATGATTTTATGTATGAAAACTTTGTTTGGCTAAGTAATACACTCTATTAAGTTAAGGTATTATTGGATAGACAATAAGTGTTATGAATTTTTCTTCATACGACATGAATAAATCATCATGTATCTTAACAACTTGTGAAAATGATTTCAAACTAAAAAAATTAATTTTTTATGCCAAGGACTTGGTGTTGGGTAGTTTGTTTTCATATAATAATGATTTCTATCTCTTGAATTTTGGGCATGAATTATTTTGAGTGTTCTAATATATTTAATATACCAAAACCTATAATATCATGTGATTAATGATTGGTGGGGGAGAAAATGGACATTTGAACACTACTCATGTCAGGTAATATTGTAAAATAGGGTTAGACATTAACCATGAATTTTAGCATCGTGTTGTGAGGATGTAATGTTTCATAATTTAGGGTTATATTATAAAGATTTTTTTTTGAATAGATAATTTTCACATTTATAATGTATATAATTAATATTAGTCTTGGTTAAGGGAAACATCCCAACATGTTTGAGTGAATGGTCAAGCCAAAAGAAAATCTGGGCTGTATTTTCATTCTTTTATCCAGACCCAGCTTGTGGATTCTATGCATCACAACATTTTCTATGAAAATAGGAATAAAGAAATACTTGGTGTTGAAAAATACGACTCCTCATAGATCAAGCTCAAATATAAGGGGAAATAATTTCATTTTTTGATAGTGGTTGAATGAAAATAGAGAGCTCTATAGTTTCATGTTGAACAAGATAATCCAGATGAAAGTGAAATTTGTTTCTATGTTAGGAATATCTAGTGAAGACATCACCACATATCCTATAAGTATAATAATTGAGTCTTATATAGTTTATAAAAAATATTGGGGAATATTATTTCTAACACAGATATGGATTATGTGTAGTTAACTAGAAACGAAATTGATATTTGTCTTACTAGAAGTATGAAGAAACCCCAACGGGAATGAGCTATCACTAAAACGATGTGGTGAGAAAGATTCATCTTAGTATAGTCTTGTTTATATAATATTAGTATAATATAGTATATAAAAGCATTGGTAATCACACACACACATAGAGACATGTATATATCTATATAAATATAGATTATACATCCTAGGGAGGTCAAATCATAGATCTAAATAGATTAAGGTCCCTTTATATTATCCATTTTTTCTTGAAATATAACATATTGATACAATGATGAATGAGTTATGTAGTTAATTTTCATATGATGAGGACATATAAAAATTAATTTTATATCATACAAAATGGACTTAATGTGAGAATGTACTTAACATTATATGTTAATGAACAAAAAAATGAAGTTTAATGTATTATACTAGGGATATCATTCAATAGTTTTTCATCATGTAACAAGGATGATGTCATTCATTTTTGTGTGTTAAGGAAAATATGTTGGTGCACTTCATTTGAATGACTTATTTCCCAGACCTTCACCATGAATTTTAACATCATGTGGTAGGGACACTATGAACCAACATAAAATTATGTGAAGTATTTCTTAAGGGGACATTCCATTATAATTATGGTCTTATGAAGAGGTATTGGATTATGTAGTTTAACATCTTGTATTTTGTATTTAGATGGATAACATGATTTGTTAGGCCTGTTTCTTCACCATTTTAGTGAGAATTTCTCACAAATATACTATATCAGTCTCTAAATTCTCTAAATCGATGAATATATCATATATATGATTCTAAATCCAATCACTGAAAAAAACAAATTTCAATTTTATATCCAAAAATTAAGTATTAGGTAAAATAGTTCGGATTGCCTTTCATTGTTGACACCTCATGTCCGTAGATCATTTAGATCACCAGAAGGGTACTCCTAATTAACAATGTAAAATATTTTGCAACAAGATCCAGACATATGGAATGGACAATGTTTATATACCATTGAGAGATGGCTGGTCATAATGATTTTTTACACTTTGTGTGTTCTAAAAAGTTTATACATACGAACAATGTAAAGCCTTCAATGTAACTGGTTATAATATTACCACTTCAATTATCTTCTGAATCTTATCATTAATGAAAATTTACCTATTAATTTAGTTCCATATAAATTGATAGTATAGGTAGTAATCATAGTGGTATCTCAGATATTCCACCCCATGACACTTAATCCTTTGGAGATTGATCACATATTTCTCCATGACATATAAAAAACATGTTATTATGGGAAGAAATACACCATACATAACCTATGACTAATATATGGATGATAAAATAACATCATACAAATGGAGAATATTCTTCTATAAATATGATCACATGGTTCAATCCTAGATCCAGGTGTTGGTGAATTAATATTATAAACTTCTAGAGAATTTTGTGGTTATTTATGAGATAGGAATTATTATAACAACCCACATACCGTAGAACTGTTTCCTTCCTGATGGAAATGTGACTATTATTTAGTTTGAATAACTACTTTAATGAAACCACTAAGGGGTTGAGAAAATAAATAACCCCCCAGGAATAGTGGTTGGGGTATTAGAAAATATGAAAATTCTCCCATAAAAATGGTTAAGGGGACTCACTGCATGTAGGATATACGAATTAATATTTTTTCATTTCATTCTGCTGAAAATTTTTATGAAATTTTTTTTAATCATGTTGAAAATCTATCCATTTTTTCATTGTAACTATGAAATTTTATCCTAAATAGAGATATCCTTGGTGTCCTCAATTTTATTATAGGTAAAATAATTATTCGCACACTTTCATTCACTATTGGTGAGATGGGTGGATTATGATGGGAATCCTGGAGTGGACACTAATGACAAGATTTTTTTGTCGAGACAAGGTTAATGGTATATCAATACGGTGTTTCGAGGAATCAATAGGACCCTAGACACCTTCTTTATAGATATATCAAGAATCAAAAATCTGTCATTAATCATTACATAGAGTAGAGGATGAGAAAATATAGTGAGTTTTTTGTGATTATATCAATGTGTGACCATCTCTGTCAAGATTTTTTAAATTAAATCATGGTGAAAATTCGATTGATATAAATGATAAAATATTGACATAGATATTGGAAAAATAATTCTATTATTAAAAATGGACCATGTTTGATGTTATGGTTCCCATTTTCTCATTTTGTGGGTAGAAACCAATTCTTCATTTTGGTGGTTGATTCAAGTTAGACTATTTGGTAGGAAGATTCTTATTTTTCCATTTTTATGGAAACAAAGCCCATATGAGTTTGGAAATGTGTTGTAATACTTAGGGGATCAAAATTTTCTTTATTCTCACAACATTTATTATGTCATATATTTAGAGTAAAATAAGTTAAATATACTAGATTCAAATATGTATAGGTAATTAGGTCAAGATGATGAATCCATTTCATTCTTCTTGATCGCATGTTCCTAATCCATAAACTCAAAAATCATTCATTCATCCAAATTATATGTGTCTCTATATGGGGAATTTTTAAACTCACTATTTTATTCTTAGAGGAGATTAGCTGAAACACATTCCAAACACACCTCAAGATGTACTAATGGAACTTGAAAATCATCATCCATATTTTATAGTAGATCATTTTTGAAGAGTTATTATAAAATTATATTTCCAAAAAAAGTATGATAAGGGTCATTATTTTCATGTATACCATACCCTTATTAATATATATTGTTGTTTTATAGATATGTGATAAGTTTTTTCCAAGGTGTAGATAACTTTCTATTGAGCCTAATCATTATGAATACAATAAATTGTATTCTTCATAATATTGTGGATACATCACCTCAAAATGTTTTTCTTGAGGGTGAACATATTTTTTCCTTTCCTATGTTCCATACTTTATGTTGTTTTTCTTGAGATACAATTTAATGGGTTTTCAAATAGAATCCTCTAAACATTTTTATGCAGTCACAAACTCTTGGAATCTAATGAAATACTTTATGGGGGATGAGTGTGAATGAAAATTAATCATATAGGTTCATTACATTGATATCAATTTATTAATATAGGGGAATATATGTTTCCAAGTAGAATGTAATACTCTACCATTATGTAATCAAATACATAAATCTATCATTACCTTTCTACTTATAGTTCATCAAGAAAAGTCGTATTAATTTTTGTTGTGCTGAATGAAATGAGGAATTGAGGATGAATATATTCCCATCATGAAACAGATCCATTAATGAGGTTATTATACACCCAAAAAATGTAGTTCTTTATATGGATGAAACAAATTGAGCTTGTCAGCCAATTTTTTCTATGATTCCAAACATTTGACCACAATAAGAACCAAAACAAATGTGATGATGCTCTAGTTCACCCAATCCATTGATTTTTGAGATGTTGGGTTTCCCAATGTTGGGTGGTGGATGAGTTGAATCCACCCACTTCATATAAGGATTCTTATATGGTTTTACTAATGAATATTATACATTATGTTAATCCTTCTGATAAATGAGATCATATCACAACTGGAAAATTAGGCTATACCAACGGTTTAAAACCGTTGGTATAGGCTGGAAAACCGTTCGTATAGACTATACCAATGGTTTTCCAAAGCGTTGGCTAGTAAGCCATGAGGAAATCCCTATACCAATGGTTTCACTTAAACCGTTGGTATAGGTGTTCCAGAATTCTAGAAACATCTATACCAACGGTTCTGAACTGTTGGTATAAGCTTCCCAGAATTCTGGAAAAACTTATACCAACGGTTCAGAACCATTGATATATCTTTTTCCAGAATTCTGGGAAAGGCTATACCAACGGTTCAGAACCGTTGGAATAAGATTCCCCAGAAAAATATATCCCAATAGTTTAGAACTGTTGGTATAGGATTTGCAGAATTTTGGAGAAAGCTATACCAATAGTTTTGAACCATTGGTATAATCTTTCGAGAATTCTGGAAAAGGATATACCAATAGTTCTAAACCGTTGGGATAGCTTTTTTCTGGAAAATCTTATACCAACGGTTAAGAACCGTTGGTATAGCCTTTTCCAGAATTCTGGAAAAAGATATACCAACGGTTCTGAAACGTTGGTATAACCTTTTCCAGAGCTGCAGCACAGCAGCCCCCTAGAAGCCCTCTAGTAGGCCTACCATCCACCTGTATAAAAAAACATTGCACAAAATCCCTCAATATACCCTCCACTATAAACCTGTATAAAAAATATCACAAAAACCACATACATATTTCAAACAGTATAAAAAACACAGAAAATAGCCCAAAAAACACATATAACAACAATCATCTGGTGGTAATTCACCTCACCCATGCACAACCCCCCAACCAGCACACCTCCCCATCAAATTCTAATAGGCAGAATAGTTTGATAAATATCTATTAGAGTTGAATAATAATTTAAAATTGGCTAAAATCCCTTTTTTTGTGATCCTAGGTTTGGGTATGTAATGATTTGTGATGAATTTTGCATTGAACATGTATTGTTTATAATATATGGTGAAAAGGTATTTTCTTAGGAGTCTCGTCACTTATGACCCCATTAGTGAAACTACCCAACTCATGAAAAATAGTTTGCGACTATCGTTGATTAGTGTAAATTTCAGTTGTATTCACTTAAAATGATTTCCTTTTGAAATAAAAGAGAGACTTTGAGTGGTGTTGTCCACACCGCACCTCAGATTGAGGCGGAGTTGACTCGTACACATCACAAATGACCCACAGATCGTTTTCCTAAAGTATCAACACAATCTAAATGCATTTGGTTGGTTTCCCATATGCCGATTGTTTTTACATAAAAGCGTATCCATTTTAAACAAAAGAAATACACTTTGAGTGATACCGACCACACCATGCCTCGGATTGAGGAAGGGTTGACTCGTACACATCACAAATGACCCATAGATCCTTGTCCTAAAGTATCAACAATATCTAAATGTGTTTGGTCCTATTTCTATATGTTAGTTGTTGTTTTTACTTAAACTATTGTCCATTTCAAAAAATAGTTAGACACTTTGAGTGGTGCCACCCACACCTCGCCTCGGACTAAGGCAGGGTTGATTCCTACACGTCACAAATGACCCGTGGATCGTTTTCCTAAAGTTTCAACAGAATCCGAATGTGTTTGGTCAGTTTTATGTATGTGGTTTTTTAACTTAAAAGCGCATCCATTTTAAACAAAAGAAAGGCATTTTGAGTGGTACTGGCCACACCGGCCCTCGGATTGAGGTGGGGTTGACTCCTACACATCAAAAATGACCCATGGATACAAGTCCATCAGTATCAATAGTATTTGAATGCCTTTGGTCCGTTTTCTGTATGGCAGTTGTTTTTTTAACTTAAACTGTTGTCGATTTCAATGAAAAGTGACACACTTTGAGTGGTGTCGGCCACACTGGCCCTCGGAATGAGGGAGTATTGACTCGTACACGTCACATATGATGCATGGATCGTTTTCCTAAAGTTTCAACAGAATCTGAATGCATTTTAGTCAGTTTTCCGTATGTTAGTTGTTGTTTTTACATAAACTGTTGTCCATTTCAAAGAAAAGTTAGACACTTCGAGTGGTGTCGGCCACACCGCGCCTCATATTGTGGTGAGGTTGACTCGTATAAGTCAAAAATGACACATGGATCATTGTCCTACAGTTTCAACAGAATCCGAATGGGTTTGGTCAGTTTTCCGTATGTCAGTTGTTGTTTTTACTTAAACTATTGTCAATTTCAAAGAAAAGTTAGACACTTTTAGTGGTGTTGGCCACACCGTACCTTGGATTGAGGCGAGGTTGACTCGTACATGTCAAAAATTACCCATGGATACATGTCCTAATGTATCAACAGTATCTGAATTCCTTTGGTCCGTTTTCCGTATGTGATTTTTTTTACATAAAAGCGCATCCATTTTAAACAAAAGAAAGACACTTTGAGTGGTACCGGCCACACTGGCCTTCATATTGATGCGGGGTTGACTCGTACACGTCACATATGACCCATGGATCCTTGTCGTATAGTTTAAATATAATCCGAATGCGTTTGATCTATTTTCCGTATGCCAGTTGTTGTTTTCACATAAAATCCTGTCCATTTCAAATAAAAGTTAGACACTATGAGTGGTGCCGGCCATAACATGCCTCGGATTTAGGCTGGGTTGACTCCCACACGCCACAAATTACCCATGGATACATTTCCTAAAGTATCAACAGTATCTGAATGCCTTTGGTCCATTTTCCGTATGTGGTTTTTTTACTTAAAAGCGCATCCATTTTAATCAAAAGAAAGACACTTTGAGTGGTACCGGCCACACCGTCCCTCAGATTGAGGAAGGGTTGACTCGTACAAGTCACATATGACCCATGGATCGTTTTCCTATAGTTTAAACAGAATCCGAATGCGTTTGGTCTGTTTTCCGTATGCCAGTTGTTGTTTTCACTTAAAATCTTGTCCATTTCAAATAAAAGTTAGACACTTTGAGTGGTGCCGGCCACACTGCACCTTGGATTGAGGCGAGGATGACTCCTACACGCCAAAAATGACCCATGGATACATTTCCTAAAGTATCAATAGTATATGAATGCCTTTGGTCCATTTTCCGTATGTGGTTTTTTTTACTTAAAAGCGCATCCATTTTAAACAAAAGAAAGACACTTTGAGTGGTACCGGCCACACTAGCCCTCGGATTCAGGAGGGGTTGACTCGTACACGTCACATATGACCCATGGATCATTGTCCTATAGTTTAAATAGAATCAGAATTCTTTTGGTCTATTTTCCGTATGCCAGTTGTTGTTTTCACTTAAAATCCTGTCCATTTCAAATAAAAGTTAGACACTTTGAGTGGTGCCGGCCACACCGTGCCTCAGATTGAGGCGGGGTTGACTCGTACACGTCACATATGACCCATGGATAAATTTCCTAAAGTATCAACAGTATATGAATTCATTTGGTCCATTTTCTGTATGTGGTTTTTTACTTAAAAGCGCATCCATTTTAAACAAAAGAAAGACACTTTGAGTGGTACCGGCCACACCGGCCCTCGGATTGAGGCGGGGTTGACTCGTACACATCACATATGACCCATGGATCGTTTTCCTATAGTTTAAACAGAATCCGAATGTTTTTGGTCTATTCTCTGTATGCCAGTTGTTGTTTTCACTTAAAATCCTATCCATTTCAAATAAAAGTTAGACACTTTGAGTGGTGCCGGCCACTACTTCAAAGCAAATTTTCCATATCATTTTCCACATGCATAAACATGGAATACATGGCTGACTAAGAAAGCTAATTAAAAAAAATATAAAAATGAGTATCACAGTACCAAGGAATACTAAAGGTCTAGGTAGTAGACTAATCATACAATAAGAATCAAGTGCAAAAAACAGAATCCGAATGCAACGTCCCTATGAAGCAGAGGAAAACCCCAAAGTGGAAAACCATGTTAAAAAATAAAGAGTTATACAGAATTCAAAAATGTAATGGATCAATATGCCTCTGATCACCATCACCATCACCACTATCATCATCAGCCTCATCCTCACCGCCATCTCTGTCCTCGTCGTCGTCCTCGTCATCATCCTCGCCCTCGGCCCCATCCTCACCCTCGGCCCCATCCTCACCCTCATCCACATCCTCATCCTCGCCCTCTTCCTCTTCAGCATCCTCATCATCACCAGGAATGTAATCATCTCGATCGCCACTAGATCTTCCACTTGGTGCATTGGATGATGCACCCATCGATGACATAAATGTCTGACAAGCCGCACTAGCCTCTAGTGGAAGTGATGAAGATAATTCTTTCATCAGTTTCATAAATTCTCTGTCTCTTGTTTGAACTTCTACTTCCAACTATGTGACCCTTTTATCAGACTTTCTTGCATGCTCCTTGACCTGTTCCAACATGGTGGTACTAGAATGGATACCTGGAGATGACCAAAACCTCGTCGGGACTATATTCTTACCAGGTCAGCAGCGTACTCGACCAGAGTGGTCATCTCCCAAAACCTGATATAAATGATCGTGTGGCCCAAAATTGTCAGGCTCCTAGGCATAAAAAGCCTCTAAAGTAGCCTGCAAAAAATATTAATAGATTATTAAATTTCAAATTAGATATCAGAATTTTAAATAAACAAATTAAAACTTACAATCTTCTCTTGGGTCGGTTCATTTACCGCAGTTCCATATTTTTTTCTTCTACTCGAGCAAAACAATTTTGCTCGAGGGATACATCCTTCAATATTCATTTTTTTCTTCTGTAATGACATTTAAAAAATATAAATTGAAAGTATAATCATATATTCATTATTCAATAAATCACATAATTTAAGTAGGATCCTCTAAAAAGGGAAAGTCCTAAAGAAAAATTATAAACAACTATATCGTACCTGCTGCCTCTCATGATCTGATATAGTTGTGTGCCCCAATGTATGGAGGTATTGCTTTGAATCAATGTTTTTTTTGTTTTTTAGAAGATTTCTAAATAATTATTAATAATTAATAAGATTATATTAATGAAAAATATGAAAACTCTCATTTAAATAACGCAAATGAGATTAATACCTTAAATTTGGCAGTCGCCCAATGAGTAATCATTTGGCGATATTGCTCTATCGGGCAGTCATCCACGATTGGTAATGTCTCTAACTCCGTGCCCACTCTATCACACCAGCCAACATACAACTCATGCTTATAAGCTCTCCAAAGCTCTCCTAGCTCTATTAAACGTGCTGGTCATGCACCTTCGCCATCAGGGAAGTTAAACCGAAGTTGAAACCAAATTGATTAGTTCATTTAAATAAAAAAATATACTACATCAAATCCAATAGATCTTTTACACATATTTGTGCCCACGCGTTATCCTTGACTTCAGGTGGCAGATGTCTCCAAGAGAGAGGGCTGATCGGAATGATATCGGAGTATTTGGCTAGTGTCGCCAAAAAACCCTGACATTCCTGCCCAGATTTATCAATCATTTGTCCATCCACATTGTATTCAACCATCAACTATGTCTGGAGGTTCCATACCACACGCAAGTGAGTACGCCCCCTCCCCCGCCTCTTATCTGTAGATGAATTTGTTATTAAATAAAAATAATATCAATACAAGTTATAATAAAAATAAATTTTGGTATAAAAATTTGATAGAGTTATATAAATATACCTGTGGTAGTTGGATCAATGGGTGAAAAAGATGAAGGAATATCCTGTACAGGTGGAGTGTCCCTCCGTGTATGCTCCTCAACCACATACTGTGTCACAGCAGGAGTCGAAGAAGGTGCAATATAATAGCCCAGAGATAATGAACCAGAAGCAAAAGATGATGGCATAGACGTCTGGCCAGCTGGTAGTGTAAACATGATAGGTCTAAATATCTCATATGTCCCTGAAGACATGCCAGGATCAAAATAGTGTGTAGAAGATACGTCTGTGGTAGTGGGTCATCTAACTCTCTCCCCACAAGCCCTCGTACCACCTACCTCAGTACCGGGACCACTAGATGATCGTCCATCTCTGACACCACCCCCCTACCACCAACCTATCTACTGGGAGAAATATTAGGCTCCTCATCAGATATCTGTTGTCTAGGGGGTGGATCCTGAATAAAATTTTGAAAAAAAAGTAAACACATGATATTATATGTTATTGAAATATTTATATTTGAAATAAAATACTCACAACAGGGATGAGTGGAGGAACACCCATATGTACCGTGCGATGATTATTATCTGTCTTCTTTTCCCGCCACCTCTCTCCAATGGGTGTCATTTCCTGTAATGAAAAAAAAAATGGAAGTAATTAGAAACAGATAACTAATGTGTAACCCAAAAAACAAAATATATAAAAACCATTATGATAAAAAGAACATAATGAAACAGAAGATTTATGGTGTTATGAAGGCAAGTACTAGGATACACACTCTGAATGATGTTGGTGAAACATGTAGGTAAGAAAACGACTATATGAGTCTATATATTTCCCACCACAACTTCGGGTTCACAATCAACTCTAACAATTGAGCTATTGGGGTCATCATAAGTAATAAACGGATTGCTTCCAATTGCAGTAGGGATATTGTCAACTTCATAATCACCATCATCAAAAACATGTCTGGGATTTACTTTAATAATTACTCCGAATTTAGGATGACGATGATCTTTGACATAAAAAACTTGTTTCACCATTGATGCCAATACATATGGTTCATCAGTGGCAAGAGTGCAAGTCATTTCAATAACTCAAAATCCAAAATCATCAATAAAGGTTCCTTGCCTCGTCATTGAATCAAACCATTGACATTTCATCATCGTGACTCAAACATGCGAGTAATAATCTAAAATTATTATTTTCTCCATGACACCATAATAAGCAACATTTTTAGAATGAGGTCTAGTGTCTGATGAACTGGCATAATAGTCTGTTGTGGCAGTTAGCATAACACCATTATGCTGTGTTCTCATGTTTCTTGCTCGTTCAGTGATAATAAATTTGTATCCATTGATCACAAGTGATTTACAAGCACGAACCATGGTATTAGGACCAAAATCCAGAGATCTTATTTCCTCAGAAACAAATTTGTAGGCAAACTCGATACCTGAAATATAAACAAATAGTAAACTTAATTAAATTTTATTTTTATTTAGTTATTACAGAAATATTTTCACCTTCAATTTCAACCAAGCAGAAAACCCTTTGCTATGAAAAGTCTCCTTCTTTCTCAAAGATAAATAACGATGCTTTCTATATATCAATTATTTATGTTCCCTTTAGATAAAAATAATAATAGTTTACCAAATATTTAAAATTACAAGAGATAAGATAAGAGATACGTGTACAATTAACTTACTTGATATACTCATCGAACAAATCACAATTGAACAACACTGTGCGATGTGCCATCTCTCACTCTTCAAGGCTTAATGTTGTCAATGTATATGATCCCGAAATTCCTCCTATCTGAGGAAGTGATGGAAAACTAGGTTCTATTTGCCCATACTGTTCTTCTTCATTTCTCATTGGTCTGTTTATTCTCGTAGTATGATCAGACAAATACATTGAGCAGAAATCCATACATTCGTGAGCCAAGTAACCATTCACAATAGAAACTTCGAGATAATTCTTGTTCCGAATATATGATTTCAATGTGCACATGTTTCTTTTAGTTGGATACATCCAACGGAAAGAAACGGGTCCTCCAAGAAGTATTTCGGTTGGAAGATGGACAGTCAGATGCAACATGCATGTAAAAAATGATGGAGGGAATATTTTATCTAACTCACACAAAATTAATGGTGTCTCTACCAATAATTTTTGCACGAGGTATTTGGACAACCTCTTAGCACAAAGATCTCTAAAAAAAATAGCACAACCGAATAATTAAGACTCTAACATTATTGGACAAGAGATGAAGGATTGCTATTGGAATCAACTCATGCAAAAGGACGTGATAATCATGAGTCTTCAAAGATTTCAACTTCACCTATTTTCTATTGACCGGTTTTAATATATTGCCTGAATAGCCATTAGGAACTTTAATAGTCTCTAGCACTTCCAGAAATTGATTTTTTTTAGCAGGATTCGTCACATAAGAAGCACATGGAACTTGCCATTTATTTTTACAGATACAGACAGGATGCAATTCTGGTCTGATCCCCCAATCTACCAAGTCGCGCTGAGATCGTAAATAATCTTTTTTCTTCCCATTGACATTTAGAAGAATTGAAAGCAACATTTCACATATATTCTTTTCAATGTTCATTACGTCTAAGCAATAACGTAACAAGTTGGTTGACCAATATGACAACTCAAAGAATATACTCTTCTTCTTCCAATTGTAACGGGTATCATTGGAAACATTTTTCCTCTTTCTAGATTTCATTACACTCTTCCCAAATGAATAACTGAAATCTATCAATTCATTAAGCACATCAGTTCCAGACATACGCTGAGGTGGATCGTCATTCTCCATGGTATTGTCAAATCTTCGACGATTGTTTCTATATGGATGGTTCATTGGAAATAATCGTCGATGTCCCATAAAACTAAAACTACGATGATATTTCAGTCTTCTTGATCGACTATTCTTCATACATACAGGACATGAGAATTTTCCTTTTGTGCTCCATCCAGACATCATTTCATAAGCAGGAAAATCATTGATAGTCCACATAAGTGCATCACGCATCTGAAATATTTCTTTCGAACATGCATCGTATGTGGGCACACCCACATCCCAAAGAAGTTTCAACTCTTTTATTAAAGGTTGCATGAATACATCTATATCATTGACGAGATCAGAAGGTCCAGATATCAGTATACTCAAGAAAGTGTAAGGATTTTTCATACACAACCAAGGGGGAAGGTTATAAATGTGTATGAAAACCGGCCATGTGCTGTGCGAAGTAAGCATCTGCCCAAATGGATTAAAACCGTCACATGAAAGACACAGTCTCACATTACGCACGTCGGATGAAAATTCAGGATATCGAGCATCAAATCTCTTCCATGCAAATCCATCTGCAGGGTGAACCAACTCTTCATTATTCTTTTTTCTCTCGGTATCATGCCATCACATTTTTACGGATATTTCATCAGTCGTGAAAAGGTTCTGTAATCTGGGGATCAATGGAAAGTGCCATATTACTTTTTGTGGCACAAGAGATGGTGTTCCATTATCTTTTGGCTTCCACCGGGAGGTTCTGCATTTTGTACAATCATTTCTTTCAGCAGTTTCCTCCCAAAATAAGCTGCAATCATTCGGGCAAGCATGAATTTCTTTTTGAGAATCCATGTTCATCAACCTACTTCCATGCCATATAGTGGTTTGAGGGAATATCTGCATCATCTGGAAGTAAGACCTTCATGAAGGTAAGAATGTAATCAATTGCAGTATTTGAAATCCCATACATAGTTTTCCTATGAAACAATTGGATTAAAAATTCCAACTTTTTCATTTTATCACATTGCCGATATACTGGAGTCATCGCAGCATCATTCAATTTTTTCACCCTATCAACATCATCATTTTCATTGGACGCATCATGTGTACTTGTATCGAAATATTGTTGGCCGGACATCCTTTCCTTCTCATGATGTCAAATAAATGGAAACCGATCATATATATAACTCTCCAATTCAGTCCTATCATTTGGATCATCAACATTTTGAGATTCCATTTTCTCTCCATTGTGATACCACACATAATAGTTTGTTTGGAAACCATATTTGGTTATATGATAGCTAACTGCTTCACGGCTCAACCAAGGTCTTCCAACACAATTAAAACGTGGGAATTGTATGCGACCACTATCTGAAGCCTTGTCAAATGAAAAATCTAGAAAGCTGTTCAAATTATTTTGAAAATCGGTTGAAATCCGATCAGTCTCATACATCCAACTTCTATCCATTATGTAAAAAAATCTCAATAAGTCATTTCAAAGAAATTAAATAATATTAAAGTTTAATCAAAAAAATATTTACGTAAATGACAATTGTTTACTCTATATAAAAGCATAACTGACACATTACTCTATATGAGAATCATATTAAGAAATACAACAAAAATACAGTGTATATAAGAAAATAAGATACAAAATTTCTAATGCCTATATTCAAGGATTGACCAGTAAGATATTTGAAGTGGATCAAGGAATACATAATCCTTAAGGGTCTTGTTGGGAGTATATGAGTTTTATACTTTAACTTCTTCAAGTAGATCAGGATGAGGAGTAGGATGAGGATCATGGGAGTGGTGGAACTGTCCAAGGGGGTGTGGCATGTCCAGGGGGTGCGAGGTGTCAAGGGGGTGGTGGGGCCGTCCGGGGGGTCGGAGGTGTCTAGGGGGTGGGGGGCTGTCTAGGGGGTCGGGGTGTCCAGGTTGGTGGGCTGTCCGTGGGGGTGGTCAGGTTGTCCAAGGGGGTCGGGGTGTATAAGTATATTTATATGAAAAGAATACCCCCACAATAATCATGTAGCCCTGTCATTAGTCTAAACCCCTAGAACACATAAAAGAAGCTAGTATGGACATTTACTAAAATATTTAACACCATACGAATGAAAATACACTCTAAATATAGTTTGAGAGGATATAATGGTGTCTGTGAAAAAAATGATATTAAATCAATTTAAATGAATATGGAACAAATGAGGGTTTATAATACACTAAGAGTACCTCAAAAAATCGAAAACCACTATAGCACCACATATTCAACTTCATGAAACAGGACTTGGAAATCTTACCTACGACTTTACTGATGACCACCTAATTGGACCACTCTATTTATGGTTCTTGAACACAAGGAACAAACAATGTTTGGTCTCTACCAACTCAATCACCCCCTTGTAGATCATAATCTCGTTTCCCCTTATACTAAAAGGGTCTCACTGGAAGCTACTATTAATACCAGACCTAAACCATTCATTCTCCATAAAACAATGATCAAAGAACCATCAGAGGTATCTCTCATATAACCACAACCATTTTATCTATGATGTAATGAAATTCACGAGAATAAATTTTATTCAATAACCTTTTGGTATATAATTTTCATTAACAATGTTTCAATTATATGGTTCATCACATTTCAATTTATTAATCACCCAAACATGATAAAAAACTGAACATTGAATTTCATTTAATTACAATAATCATATTTCATTTAATTATTAACAAGCATAGAAGCATGGAAATTGGAATCTAATAAATTTAATTAGTCCCCAAAACTTTTTAATTAATTTAATATGAAAAATAAAACACTTTGAAATTTAAATAATCACTATGAAGTAACATGAGCTTGGAATTCTATTGCACAAGTAAAAACACTCAACGATGGAATATATGAAAACATTATTAATATAAATTATTGAAACAAGATAATAAAGTAACTATGAATGTTAAAAATAATCATGTGATTTAATTTTATAACATATAATAAAAATTTCTTGGTAATGAAACATGAAAGGCACATCAAAAAATTAGACAACCGTCTAATGCAATCTATATGGGCTGGAATATGCATGGAATTTACAAAGAACCGAAATATAAATAGGGATGGAACATAAATTGGGTGGGAATATGAGAATAGAAATTGGACTCATCCTAAAGAGAAACATATACACATAAAAATAGAAAATAAAAACTGAAAGTTAAAGAAAATCACTCACCTTGGATGGGATGGAGGAACGGAACTAGAAGCACCTCCAAAATCGTCGATAGCTTGCGTTTACAGCTCTGGATCGTGAATGGGGGAGAGGACGGGCTACAAACAATTTGGGGGAAATTTTTACCAATGGTTTTTAAAAACTGTTGGTACATACATTCAGCCAAAACCTTTACCAACGGTTAAATGAGAACCATTGGTAAAAGGTCACCGAAATCCAACTTTTACCAACAGTTCTCATTGAACCATTGGTAAAAACTCTTCTATACCAACGGTTGTAATGAAACATTGGTAAAAGAGTCTATAAAACCATCTATACCAACAGTTTCTGAGAACCGTTGGTATAGATGGCTATTCCCAACTGTTTAGTAAACTGTTGGGATATAACTGTTGGTAAAACAAGGATTTCCAGTAGTGTATAGTAATTCTAGGGAAACCATCAGTTGAGATAAGCTCAGGTGACATTCCTGAAATGGAAGTTGGTGTTCCCCCCTTTCAGGAGACACATAATAATCAATCATAACTACAATCATGTACACAGCTCAGTATATTCTCAATTTAATAAGGTAGACTAGTTTTTATAATGTGGGTCAAGAAATCCAACCCAATTCAAGAGGTTCAACAAAAGGATGAAGAGAGGATTAAACGTGAAAACCATACACATTTGGGTATGTATTCATTGAAAAAATCAATGTTTATATTCTAAATAGCTTCTATTATGGCCTTAAATAGATAGATACACTCTATTATTGAGATGGTTCCACTACTTTATGGTGGCGGCTATGTTTTTTCATTGAAATGGTAAACCATTTCAGCATTAGTTGGGTTTACATGGATTAAATTTATGGATGCAACACATTAAATAAAAAATAAATTCTTTTGGATGAGGTATGTATAAAATTTATAAATGGTCCAATATAATATATAAAACTAGATATAACCTCATGGATAAAAATGATAAAAATATTCCTAGACAAATGGGATGGGGTTCTCCCGAGTATTTTGAAATCATCAATGCTATCCATGATTATGTCAAAGCCATCATGTTTTTGGTTATATATAATTATCCTCAATACACTCTCAGGATATGTTGTTTTGCCTCATGGCTATTTTTAAAAACAACGATATGTACCAACTCTAGATCATCAGTAGTTGGCTATCCTGGGTGGTATATATTTTGGGATTCTATTGTTTCGACAACCCAGGAAAAAATAGATTATTTTACAACATCCTGTAGAATTGGTGTCACACATTAGTGATGATGACCATATTGGGCAGTAAGCCAAAATATAAGATCCAAGGTGGTTATATTAATAGTTTTGGTGACATTCTCCACCAACCAAATATAATTGAGGAATGAGTTGTCTCACTCAAGGGGAAGGACACTAATAGTGTGAAAGGGCCAATCAGGACCATTGTGATCACTAACAGGGGAAGGGGTTGAATCTGTGATATTTTATTTTTATGTTTTATTACATAATAAGAAACTTCCTTATATTATGGATATATGAATATTCTATGAAACAAGAAATAAATCACAAAAAAAATATTATTTATGAGGTTCACTACTCAATTCGAGAAGTTATTCCTTGAATTGGATTATAAATATCCTAAGATAATAAAAATCACAATAATGTAATCATTTGTATGTATTTACAATATGAGGGAATATAATTTTACTCAATGATAAATATAGTTAATCAATAGTGAATGTGTTCCTCACATATATAAAATATACAATTATGTTATTTTAAAAACTATAATAACCTTCAATAATAAGAATTTTTATGTCTTCGATGTTACACTGGTATATTCATGAACCTTTTTTTACCATGAATGTAATTCTTCATCTACATCACTTTATTAAATTGTAGAGAGTAAGAACCCCACCATGTACATATATATAAATATTTTGGTTTCATTGCCTGATAGTTCATTTTTCTTCATATGATCCTCCATCGGGTAAACTCTATCTAACACTATATGAAAATTAACAACAATACTTATGCAATATTTGTTTGACCAACTTAGTATACAATTATTCTCATACAACCCATTAGGAAAATATATCTGATATATTTTTGTCTATTTACTCTTCTAACTATTCTTCAAATAATTTCTGAACACCATTTTCTAAAACCAAATTATGGTAAGACATCATCTAGTATTCATCATATCAACACCACTTTTCAATTTTATTCCTATCAACTTTCCAATTCATTAATGATTTTACACACTTCTAAAACAAGTCACTTCAATTACCTCATATCACAAACCCCTTTATATAAGCATAGTGCCTCCAAGATTTAAGGATACATGCAAACTCCAATTCAAATGTAATTCAAAAAACATTGAGTACCGCGCTTAGAATCATAATTTCTTTGACCAAATTTAATACTCATATACTATAGGAGCTCTCCAAAAGACTCATAGGTCACATCGTTTTTCCAATGTCCTTTAGACTCGGTAAGTATCATGATCTAAGATTATGATTTTTTCATTGATGAATGACCATATCAGTATCATCACAATTTTTACCTTTCTAAATCATTCTTAAATTACATTTACCTATTAAAATATTATACCACTAATCTATTTGGTAAAGCTTCATTCATTTTTTTTACTAATGTTACTCCATCCAATGTTTCTGTATAAATTCATAGTAACCTATTTGAAATAGTTTTCCAAACACTATAATAACATGATGAATTAGATTAGAAAAATTAATATTTTTCCTTTTACACACCAAGCTCTAGCTATTGAAATTCCTATAGAAACATATTTATGATGACTTCAACCAAAATCATATATGTACTAACACAAATAATTCTGTATGATCATCTAACAACAACATCACTTCACAACTTCCACGATTTCCATATAGTAAATTGTAACACCCCAATATTTCATAGTAATTTCTTTTCTTTAATGTAATTCATAAGATTGCGCAACATGAAACACCGAGTTCGAGCTCCCCAAGACATACCAAACTAGTCGCTCAAAAGAGATTATGAATATTATTAACTGAAATTTGAATTTTATATATTCCATATAATTTTATAATCCATATTATGTTTTTCTTAGATATAATATAAGTACAAATTTATTTTTTTCAAATAAAATAAGTATCTTTAAAAAAATGAAATTTTACCACCTTTTAATGGAAACCGCTTTTTAAACCCAATATTTGACACTTTTAAATATTTAATTTAATGAAATTAAAATATTTTTTAGAATCGGGATATAAAATATTATTTTGGATAAATTTTTGGTACTTTTCTATTTACTTTTATATTTTGATTAATACTGAAAAATACTAAATTTTAATTGAAAACAAATTTTTTAATTGAAATATTTTATAGTCTTTAATTATGTATTTTAATTGTTTTTAAGTATAATTATATAATATTTATATCCTTTAATACAATGTAGGTGATTATAAGTAATTTCACATTAAAATTTGACATAAACACATGTCAATCTTTTGATAGATTTTAATTTTTAAAAACCTACATTTTGGTTTTGACATTGGGAATTAATTTGAAATTAATTAAATAAACCTCTATGTTTTGAATTTTGTAAAATATAATTCATTTTTGAATTCAGAATATCAAAATTATCTTAGGGTAAATTTTTGGAATTTTTCTGAAAACATTCAATTTTTGATGAATAGTGAAAAACAATACGTTATAGTTTAAAATTGGCTTTTATTTAAATAATTATTTATTTTATTTAAATTTATTTTAAGTAAAAATAGATGCATAATACCTATATAAGTTCAATGTAATTCACTGGTGTCATTTTATAATAAAATTAGATGTATAAAGTCTTATTGAACTTTTTATCATCTTTTACCCACCTCCTATAAGAATTTGAAAATTTACATAAAACATAATTTTACCACTTTTGTGAGTTGAAATTAAAAAATCTGAGGGACACGGTTGATATCAGTAAGTTAAATCTTGTTCAATAAGTTTTAAATATTTTTTTGGTGAATCATAACTTTTTACATTTATTTTCCATGGTTAAAAGTAATTAGGGTAATTAAGGGTCAAATGATATTATTATTACCCTAACACATGCCCTATTTCTATTGGATAAGTGTAATTAGACAAATAAAAACCTTATAATAAAATATGATCCTTTAGATACACTTGGATTAGATTAGGAAATTTATTATTATTTTATTTAAAGATGATTTAAAAGAGTGGAAATCAATGTTTAATAACTAAAACATTTTTAATATAGAGTTATACATAAGATAAATTCAACTACAAATATTTATTAGAAAGATAAAAATACTTCCTACATAATGGTATTTAATTTTATTTTTTAGACATTAAATAATTTAATTTATTTATGACACAATGATGATGTAGTAATTAACTAATTAATGAAATATTAAAATAATTGATATTATAAATATAAAAATAAATGTAATTTGAGTCTTTTTATGAATTAAAAAAAATTATAGGTTAATATTACATGTTATGGTTGGTTAGATTATTATTTTTAGAAGTAATAATGCTGTTATGAATTTAGAAAAAACAAAATACCAAATAGTGTTAAAATTGACATAAAAGAGTTTTTAAACAAATATTATATTATTAATTGATATTATATTCTTAAAAATATTATGTTCCCCCAAAAGTCTTAAATAATATTATATATGTAATTAATGAACCACTTGAGGTTCTCTTGTATGTTTATAGTATGTTTATTTACCATATAATATAAAAGTACAAAGAGACATGGTAAATGTCAAACTACTTAACTAAGTGTTAAATCTAAATGATAAAGTTAGTATATTAACCCAAACCTGTCTAAAACATATTGGTTGAGTTTTTTTTGACCCATACCTACTGTATCATTTAAATAATTCATTTTGGAGACATTATAAACTGAAAATAATTTTATTATAAAATAATATTTCTATCTTTTTCTAAGGTGCCCCTCACCCCTCTTAAAAAATGGCACTTCTTCTTCTCTCTAATTAACTCTTTAAAATCCATTGTAATCAGACAAAATCCACTCAAATACACTATCAAAAGTTCTCCCTTCATCCTAGAGGCCTTACTTTAGTCAAAAATCCAACCTAAGGTGCCCTTTTGATCAAATCAAAAGGAAGAACCTGAAGTAGAGGTAAATATTTCATCATCACTTTCAAGTTCCTTTCTTCATACACTTCTTATTTCTCAATTTATTCCATTATAAAATAATAACTCCAGTATCTTATATATACATTTATGTTATTATAAATATGGTACAACCATATTCATTATTATATCCATCCTTTGAATGACATGTCACCATACGTGCATACGTACGACTTACCATCACCACGTCGTGGTGTAATTGCTATTCAATACATTATTATTTGGATGGGTATAATAATGATTTATAATTGATGTAAATAATGAATATAACATGATATTCATTATGAATATATGATATACCATTCAATTATATATCATGATATTGTCGCTCTTTCGTACATACGGATTGTTGTCTCCTTGAACGTGATGAGATTCATTACCTATCGTATCCATTCAAAACTAATTTTCATTAGATGATTAAAAATAATGTTTATATACTTAATATAATTCAGAATATGAATAAGATACATTCTATCCATAACATACTTTACTTATTTAACAAAGCATATAAAGTAAAATGAATCAGTTAACATCTGAAATGAGGATAATACTAAAATATTATAAACAAAGCAATATTGAAAGATCATATATGATATCATATTAATCTATATGATTATTGTATAATTTAATAACAATTATTTCACCACTATACAAGAGGTTAACATGCCCTCCGCCAAGGAAAAGTACAAGGTAAGGGGTGTCTTATCTCACTTTTAATTTCATGAGATTTTCATTGTTCGCCCATTATTTATTGCGTGTGGTGTATTTTGTACTTCTATTCTATAAATATTATCATGATTCAATTTATATTAATTTAATTATATGATTAATTTGGTGGTTATTAAATTTTTTTTCATATGACTCGATTGATTACAATGAAGTTGGGGTTTTTCATCTCACATTTATTCTGGTGAGATTCATGTTATATTGGCCACTATTTTGTTTTGTGTGGAGTATGTACTGCCCCAGATTGTATTATTTTAGTAATATACTTTAATTCATGTGTATTTAAATCTTTATTGTATGATACTTATTTCGTGGGGTGTATGTTTCATAAGTTACCAAATCGGTTAGGGAATTTCAAATTTCAAATTCTACTCAATGGGCTTTACCCATAATTTATTTATTATTTTACTCCATGATTATGTGTGGAAGTAATATTTATTATTTATGTATAAATTTCAACTCCCCTTAATTTGGATATAATTTTCATAGAAATAATCACCCCATTTAAAAATTCTCAAGTCATCTATATGAAATTGATAAGAGTAATTTTAACTCAATCTCCATTTATTGAGTTAAACATCCAATTCATTGGTGTCATTTTTACAATAATATGTGTGAATGTCCTATGATTTATTTACACTGAATATCAAATAATGTTGAGTGTATTTATATTATTAACACATAATTATGTTGTTTATTTATCCTTAACCTAAGGATACGATCTTTATAAGAGATTTCATTTCAATTTACCTTCCATTGAGGCTTTTGTTGTTGTTATTCACCTCCTCACTTATATATGGTGTATATAATGTAATTGACATAGTATATCATTAATCCCTTTATACTAATGATAATATAACGTTTTTATTACCTCAATTATTTTTATTCAATGCCTCTCTTTTGGTTTGGAACTCTAACTAAAACATTATTTAAAATGTTTTAAAGACGTATTATTCTACATCATTCTCATTAATATCCATGTCTTAAAAATAGTTTTAATGATTTATTTATATAGTCATTAATGTTTTAAAATTAAAATTACTTTTGAAATTTTCCAAGTGGTATGAGACACTTTGATTCAAAAATCTATTTTAAATTCCTTCTTGACAAATAGTTTGACTTTTAAATGTTTTCAAGAAAAAGGGCGACATTTCTCTCAAATAGTGTTGATGATTATTTTCATCTATGTAAATATCCTTCATTATTATTGAATGGGGTTAATATATTACAATACAATCATCCATATTGTACTGAATGATTTATGTTTGACAATGGATGAGCTATTTTTATATCATTCATGGTTTTTGGATAATGTATTGACATTTAGTATGCTATTTTTAATATGAATTTTTATGCTATGTTTCGAAATTTTCATATGAAAAATGCATTTGACTTAGTAAGTGACAGGTGGAGCCCGCTATAACACATCGATGCATCAGTATGTCTAATGAGACAAACTAGTGTTTTGGCACAAGGCCTTGAAAAAATTTTATTTGTAGACTTGGCACAAGGCCTTGACTATGTGGTTATGAATGTATTGAATTATGCATTCCATCATTATGAAAGTGGCTATTGATATTTCATGTGATTATTTGACAAGTATAATATTCACATGTATAAGTAAATGGAATTATTTGATTTTATCTTTTCCATATTATACTGAAGTTCATGTTTAGAAGGATTTTTTTAGTCTTATACATTGCCTTAAATATTTATGTGTATTTATGAATGTTAATGCTATATTGTTATCCTTACTGAGAATCTGATCTCACCCCTTTATATGTTTTATTTTTCCTAGGATGCGAAGAATTATATTATGACTGACCTGTATGGATAGTCAATGTGATCTCAGTGTTGTCTATGGATACAATATTGTTTTAGTTTTCAATTTTATAATTTAATGTAAACCTTATGAATGTATCTAGTACTTCTAAGGCTACTAAACTAATCGGTCTTTCAACACATGATATTTTTTTATCATGCCAAGGATGCGTAATAATGCACTGACTCTGGGCTTCTATGGTTGGGGTGTTACATAAATAGTGCACAAAATAATATTTCCATCATTTTAAAAAAAATTGAAAATTGTGAAGCTTATGGACTGACTGATTTCATTAAAAAGAGATCATACGGTGTTCTTCATCTAATTGGTCTTTGTCCAATAGAATTCCATAGTGCTTTCCCATTGCATTTTATAAAAATTTATTTAATCGAATATATTTTTAAATGATTAACTAGAAAAAATTCATTCCAACACATCAATCAAAACATCATAAACATCAAACAAAAACTCTACTCATCCAAACCCCGGATGTATAGATTCTGTCTAGTATTCTTCATATAAATTCACAGTGTGATGTTTTTAAATATGATTACTTGTTATTCCCCAATGGAATTATTCTTGGATCAGGATGACCTAGAGTAGATAATATATCATGAAAATTAAGAACAACACTTCACCATATTTATTCATCGATCAGTCTGTCCAATAAAATATACAATCGTGATAGGATATACATTCAAAACAATGCTTTGGCATGTAGAATCTGACTGGTAATGTTCTTCTAATAGACTATGTTTGGTAAAATCAATCAATTTTAGGAATGAAATATGATAGAATATATTTAATATTAAATATAAATATTTTTTAGATTCTTTTATATGGTCAAATTCATTTATTTATAAAAACCAGACTACTAGGATTAATGCTAATTAGTTTGATTATGGTAAAAGAGTTATTTTTAAAGAGTTTTTATTAACATGATGTAACTTTTATCTAATAAAATAATTTATTATCTTCTTAAAAATTAAATTATAAAATTTAGGAAACCAATATATAAATATATTAAATCTCATTCTATTATAAATAAATACATAATTACATTAAGAACACTTTTTTATAATAACAATATTTCATCAATAAAGTTGTTATCGAGTATATTAAATGTATCAATTGAAAGAAAATTATATCTAATTTAAAAATTGGATTATAATAGATGTGTTTTAAATTTTTTTTATAACACAATTCTTTGTTAAAATGGTTTATCTTATAATTTTTTTTAAAAATCATAAATTACATATTTAAAAAATAATTACCAATGTTAAAAAACCAAAATGGTAAAACATGAAAATGTAGTGGTTAAAAGATTATAAAATTATTGAAACCTGTGTTACGATGAGTGGAATAGGATTTATAAACCAAATATAACCAAAAAATAAATTATTTTCAACTTTTAGATCCATTGACCCTTTAATACTATAATGTAATTAATGAAAATTATGGGTATTAACAAAAGTACATTATTATTCCCTTATAAAAGGGGATCACTTCCATTATTTTAATGCTCCACATTAATTTAAAAATATACCTCAAGAATTATCCTATATTAATCTATTATAAGTCCCTTTAAATTTATATTGAAATTTATCATTTAAATTTATCATAACTTATTCATTTTAAAGCCACTTTTAAGAGAAATCACAGGGTCCTTACATTCAAATTACATAATACTTATATTTTTCATATTAATCATTATCATCAAAAAATATATAAAAATAGTAATATAATGAATAATTTATCAATATTTTATTGAATTTTTATTTTATTAAATTAAAAATAATTATTTATTCCTCCTGATCATCTTAGAAAAAAAGTGCATCGATCTTGCGTTTGTGTGGACTACCAGATCCATGAAGTAAAATTTTTATTTTTTCATATTTATTTTAATTAATTATAAAAAATTGATAATACTATAAACCAACTAAAAATATCCACATAATAATATTATTATTCTATTATAATCATATTATACACTTCCATAACCATACTCAACCATCGAGTTATATCATGCTCTAGTTTTTTTTTTCAGTTTAGACACCAACATGAACAATTTTTTATAACTCTATCATGGATGAAAATGAAAAAATATTTAATAACATTTTATCATTACAAAAATAATAACAATTTTTTATTTCAAAAAAAGTGATATGATATATTTACCTTATTATTTAAATATAATATTCCGTAGCCAAAATTACTAAAAAAACCAACACCGATTCCATTTTTATGTATCAAAACTAAAAAAATTATGGTATGAGGTAAGAAAATTATAAATAAATATATGTTATCTATCGAAAAAAATAAATATAATTTTAATTATGAACATGGTATCAAATACTGGATACCAAATCGTCATCATGAATTATCATGATGCAATTATAGTAAAAATAAGTTATAACTAACTAATATATTGATAATAAATGATCATAATTGATGTTAATAATAGCTAATGATTATGAAATAGTTTATTAACTTTTATATTAATATAGTTTTGTTTGTTTTATAGTTTTATATATCATCTTTGAATATATGGGGAAACAAGGTAATTGTTTTTTAATCTTTATTTTTCTGTATTTATATTTCATGAGTACTCATAGCTTGTTTCATTTTTGTAGAATATATAATGTACATGGATTTATTTTATAATAATTATTACGAAATACAAGGTATTTTAAATACCACCTCAAATTTTACCTGTAATGGTATTTTGATTCAAAAGATACCAATGTTATAGTGATTATTCGATTACATTTTCATTTTCAAGAGACTTATTGGATATTTACCATCATAAATTATTTTATATGGTGTATTCACTACCCATTTACCTTAAAGTGTTATTAATATAATTAATTTCATGATATTTTAATTCCCATTTAATGGTAACTATATTATGTTCTTAATATTATTATATTACCATTACCATAAGGTTTTCTTCGTCCATCCTAATTTCAAAATATGGTAGTTTTTATAAGATAATCCATCTCAGGAATAAGTATGGTCATTATTTTTAAACCCCCATTATATTACCATCATTATTTTTTGGTATCATATATTACTTATCACAATTTCATTCACTCCCTTGGCTCTAAATTTACCAGTTTTAAGGAAACCAAAAATAAGTCGAATTTTTTGTTGGTAATCCCTCTTCCTTAAACATATTCATTGGATTCATATAATAATTTCCTCATCAATGAATTAATTAATGATTAAGGTCAGATTCTATAATTTTTTTACTAAAATAAAATTAATATTCGGTATGGGTCGACTTCATTAATGCATGAAAGGAATAACATTTAAATGTTTTCTCTGTAAGCACATATTTCTACTTTTTTCTCTTTTTCTATGAAACATTGTATCTATTTTTTTGTTCTAAAATAAATTATTGGTATCTTTATTTTATATAGTTGTGTACTTAAATAAATTTTTTAAAATAGATCACGAATATTTATTATATCCAAATTTATTTTCCTAAGACACCTAAAAAATATTTTTAAGGCAATTATCCTTGACATTTTTATGGTCAATCAAATATAATTTTCAAATGATACTGTTAGAAATAATTAAAAATATGGATTATAAAATGTTATTTACTATAAGAAGAGTGATATAGAACTACCCATGTCATACCTAAACATAAACTATGAACATGATTAACAATTATTTCAATGAATTTCATATATGAATGCCCAATCATTCCTTTCATTGATAGAATGGTGTTCACCTATATGCCATACACTGATTGATTGGGAAAAAGTTTTACTTATATATATAAATTTTATTTATATAGTGTACGTACCATGATCTAAATTACCTTTATTGAATGTTATTTAACTAGATTGTAAAAAAATATCTTTTAATACTTTTTTATTTTCCATGGGTATAACATATTATATATATATAATTATATAATTATGTTTTTTGGGGTAAAATTACATTTACACACACTTACACACAGACGATAAACAAATTTCGAAAGGAAAACCATATCCCCCAGGAAATTACCCACAAATTAAGCCATATTTATTTAATGAATCTCATGTAGGCACAGTGTGCATGAGACCCATAACTTGGCCTGAACGCCCATTGTAGTGTCATTCCTACATCATCCTACTTATGTCACCTGGCATGTGTCATGCCTACATCCCAGCCTGCCTATATCAATATCTGCATCACTGCATTAATATTACTGTAATAGTACCTTCACCCACTCGAATTTGAATCATGATATGATTAATAATTAACGGGATATTATACCACTTGGGTAAGAACCCAACTATTTTATACTATATTAGTATTATTTATGAAATTTTTAATTTTTTACTTATGTAATTCCATTTAAAAAATAGTAGAACCCAATTTGTTCCTAGGGTTCTTTTTGATATAATGAATTAATGATTTCATGTTGAATTCATATGTAAGGATGGTGATAGGGGGTCCTATATCACCCTATAATGAATTTTTTAAAAAGATATATTTCATGAGAAAATGATATGTGTATATAATTGGATTTTTTTATAGCATAAAATGTGATACCTAGTTATATTATTCCTAATATAAAAGGGTAGACATAGTTGGATTTGATCAATTTTTTTCCATTTAATATGTTTGTTCCACATTATTATTCTTATTTATATAAATATTTTATGCTCTCATAGATCATTTTCTTTGAAAAATGTATCCACAATATATTGATTCAATAATTATGTTATTCTATTCCATATTATTTGAATCATGTTTTATGATCTATGATTTTTTGGGTATGATTTCCTTATGTACATTGAATATACCAATTTTCTTATCTTACGCACACTTATCATCATTTACCATAATCACTTATTTTTACCCTTATTGAGAGTTTATTTAATCACGTTTCTAGTGTTTCCATTTACTCATTCTATGAAGAGAATTATAATTTATGAGAAGTTCATAATAGAGTCTAGTGTTGCTTAATTATGGATAAATGTTCAGAAGAACTGAAAAATAAGATGTTTATGCAGCTGATCCTCAATGAAATTAAAATTAAAATTATTTGGATTTTATTTTTATTTGTGGGATCTAATTTTTATCTTATTTAAATGTAATAAAATATTTATAGGTTCATCATAATTTTTATCAGGGTTAACATCCAAAAAAGGGTTTTTTGACCCAGATCTGGTAGCATAGATATGGTTTCAATAGTCAGGTTTAATGAATATTTTAGTTATTTTTAACTATTATTTTATTTCTTTTGGTGATTATAATAGATTAAAATAATTGATAAATATAGGTATATGCCTATTACATAAGCATAATTATAGAATTAAATCATGGTTTTTTGGTAATGTATATATTGTGTGGTTTTCCAAGAAATAAAATCATTACCTATATTCTATAAGATTATATAGAATTTAGAATATGTGTTACTTGGGTAAGTGTCCCTAAAAGTGGAAAATTAGGTATTAACTCATTCATCACCCATTGTACAACAAATAATCACTACAGAACACTTTTTTGACCCTCCCATGGGATATTATTTATTTTATGAAATTATTTTTTCAATCCATTATAAAGGATTTATTATATTAAAAAATCAGGTAAGGGTGTGTGAGAGACCCCAATATAAGGAAAACAAGGTTGAATCAAGAGCTAGTTAAGTTCAGCTAAAAGATAATGTGATGGTTTTAAAAAGTAATGATTTTTTAATTTGAGTTCGTTATATGACAATTTTCAAAAATTATTTTACAGTGTTAATTATGAATCACCCACATACACCCCTTTTGATTTTAGTAATTGATATCACTTATTTAACAATGAATAACATGAATAATGCAAGTATTGTCCCAATGAAAAATCTATTAGGATTATTGCTGAACAGACAAATCTTGTGCTTATACCAAACTCTCAATCAGGAACTATGATTGACGACATGAAAATAGTTGATATTAAAAACACATAAAATAAAATAATGATGAAATATCATGGATTTTTTGGTGATTAAAATTATTAAGGAATTAATATTTCAATACCTTAGTGTAAAAAATGTTAGAATAGGAACCCAAGGTATAGTCTCAAAGTAAGTTGAAGAAGTTTTATCTTTGTTAAAAGGATGAGTTAGAGAACTACACCTCTAATAAAAAAATATTAACATATAAATTTATGAATTAATTTTATAATATTAAATTTATAAAACACGATTAGTTTTAAATTAATGATATTTTATCATAAGTAGTATTTTGGACTATAGGAAAGATGTATTATAGAATATGTTAACAGATATTGGTTCATTATCACACCTGAACCATGGAATTTATTTTATTTTATTTTATTTTATTTTTATACATGGATCATTTGTTTGATGTACGGGTTTACTTACTTGTTTGAATTCTTGAGTTTTAGAATATTTCAAGTGTGTTTTGGTGAAAGGGGAGATGTTGGGCCTTATTGTAGGTTGTGCATGGTTGGTGAAAAGTTAAGAGAATTTGGGCGCCCTCACCCAGAAAATCATGTGGAACATGTGGTTTTTGGATAATGGAGACCACATGGTCAGTAAATGGTATGAAAAACCATTCAAGTTAACCATATATCTTATCCCTTTTGGAATGTCAGGGGTTAAATCTTTGGAAAACCGTATGGACAAACCATTTGAGTTTCCTAAGTCATTAAAAGTTGGAAATTACACTTTTCCTCCCCATTTTTAACACTAATTCATTATTTTACTCCCATATTCATCCTATGAAAACTATGGGGCCCTTGAATATTCTTCTCCCTGAATCTATTTTATCCATCTATGTTTATTGAAGTTCCTATTGTGTGTTTATTTGTATTTTTTGATGATTTCCCCGTCTTTTTTCTTCATTATCTTGGTTCATTGGTATTTATTTGGTGGAACCTATCTTGGCTGATGCCTCAGGGTTAAGGTTAATACATAAACTATTTTTCTTTGATGTTATGGATTTTGGATTGTCTCTTGGGTTAGGGTCTTACTCTTCCAGAATTCTTGTCACATTTGATAATGATTGAGGTGGGAGTTTACATCCATTTTCTTTTATAGAATATTCTACTTGATGCTTTTGATTTTATAAATGATTTATAAATTTGTTTCCCCTTTATTTTGATGTGTTATCATAAATAGTTCTGGTATTTACATGACGGAAAATTTGTGTGAAAATGTTTTCAAATGGATTCTTTGACAATGCTTTCTTTTATAGGAACACAAGCTTTTAGAAAAAAATGTTAATTTATTTTTAAATAGAAATTGGGTGATTTTGTCTGGTGTTTTCCCTTGATTATTCATTAGAAATATTTTTTTGATTAGAATATGACATTTTACATGGGAAATGGTGAAATATATGATTTGGAAATCATGTGTGGATTTTTTTGTTCGTTGTAAAGAAATTGGTGTTTCTTTAAAAATGATTTTGATGTAAAAATTTGTTTAAATATAGGTTTTATAAAGGAAATTGGGTTCATTTTATGTGTTATTAATTTTGGAGATTCTAGAATATGTTTTATGATTTTTGTGAATGATGAAAAATTTGTTTTAAAAGGGACTTGAGGGGGAATTTTTTTTGAAAGTTGGGTTTCCATGAGAAATTTATATTTTTCAGATCTTGAATTCTTTGTTATAAACATTAAATATTGGTTTTGAATATGATGAGTGCTTCATAGCATGTTTTAAAATGGGTTTTGTTCAAGTGGGGATTTGAAAGAGTCTTTTCTTATGGAAATTTTTGAATTCCATGTGATCTTTTCACATTGTGTTCCAAATGGGTTATATGTATTATAAAAGTGGTGAGTAATGTGTTTTACAAATGGACTCAGTTTTTTAAGTGCAATTAAATATGACTTCAAATATGTTTTTCTAAACTTCCCCTATTTGTCATTTTGAGACATGTTTGGAAGAATAATTAGCATAAAGGTCCATTTAGAATTCTTAGATGTGAATTTTCAACCATGTGGTGTTTAAAACAATAACTTTTTGGAGATTTGAAATATGGTTTATTTCTATAGGGTAGTTTTTAAATATGTATATGTTGTTCATTTTCATCATGATCTTGAAATTGTTTTGGAATTTAAATTGGTTATGGGAATGTACATCTTGTTTGGAACTTGATATATTTATCGTGTTTTGTTTTAAAAATAACATGTTATCAAAACACATTTGTAAATTTTTTTCTCATTGAAAAGTTCATTTTTATGTGATCTATTTTGAATACCTTATTGACACCTTGAAATGTCCTAGAAATTGGTTTTGGAACTCATGTGATGTATGACCACAGTGGGAATCTTGGCATGATTTAGAAATTGTTTTGAAAACATGGGTTGTGTGAAGGCTTGGTTTATCATTTTAAAATGACTTGAAAAGTAGATTTGATTGTGTAAAATAGTATTTTCCATTGGTGATTGAATTTACGAATGACTGTTTTTGTGAAAGAATGGTCTTTTCATGTGTGTACATGGTGTTGGGTTACGTTTCTAAACCACTACACCTTTTGATGAGATACCCTATAGTGGATGGTTCATGGGAACATTTTTTGTATTAAATCCACTAGACCTTGTGATGTGTTCCCATCCAGTGGCTCACACATGAGAACAACACGATTTATTCGGTATATACCATGTTTTTCATAGTATTATTACTATCATGGAATTACTGTGTGTCACCTAGAATGTCGAGTGTAAGTTACTTTTTAACCCCTATTAGACAGGTTGGTACCCACTAGTCATGATGGGTTAAGGTGGGATTTAACCCTGGATTGGCTAGTTTAGAGAATCTGGTCAGTTATTGACTATGTAGTTGGACCATATGCATATAGGAATGTCAGAACTGAGTACGCCCAATGGTTTATTATAAGTATGTTGAGGAAATTATCATGATTACTATCTATATGTTCTGTTTATTTCTACCGCATGTTGGATTATAGTTTTAGTAGTGGTTATTATTTATTTGGATTCAATTACATTATAGAAAACCCCATTTTTATTAAATTTATGTATTGTCACTTAAGTTTTGTCTTTGAAATGGATTTTGTAATGTGAACAATTTTTTGAAAAGGAAATATATGTGTGTTGTTTTATAATGGATTTTTTTTAAAGGTATGTATACTTGTTCAAAATGATTTGGAAGCCTATTTTTTAATTATACTTACAACTTGTGTTTGTATACTATTTCAAGAAATGAAATGTTCAGACTCTATGGTGGATACCTATTAATCTATTTATTATCATACCCTACTTATTCCACTTATCATTGGTAGAGATTATCTACATTCAGGTTCTGGTTTCTAGTTTAGTTATTCAATTGGAGAAGGTTTGTCTTGTTGTTAGTGGTGACCAAGAGGTCACATGGAGAACACGTCAGCATATTTCGGTCTCTATTTTGTATTTAGTTTTGTTTTGTTTTGCAGTTGTTGTATCTAGATCATTTTTTTATTTAATGATATTTATTTGTTGTTGGTTATTTTTCATTATCAATTTTTATTATTTTATCCTAAATTTTATGGGGAAAATCATTCTCATTATGGATACATTTAAGCCCTTTTATTGTTTGGGGCCCATGGGGATCAAGAATTCTCTTTAGGCCATGTCTCAAACTGGGTACAGTGTCACGCTGGATGGAATCCCATATTGGTTCAGAAAAAAATGGTATCAAAAGATATTCTTATTATTTTTTATGTTAGGTACATCATAGATTAGGAATAGCATAACTCTGGAAGATGGTTTGGGAAGGAATTCATAAACCCTTTATTGTTCCAATCCCCATGTTTCTAGGGATAGTTCTATATTTGAGTCATTGTTTTGTTTTGGTTTCTATTCATGAGGAATGATAATATAGGTGAGCCGATGTTACGTTATGATTTCTCATGGTGTATTCAGCCATGTGAAGTCAGATTACATTTTTCATAGACCTCTTAGTTGTTTATGTGTAGATGGGGAATGGCCCACTATCCATGTCATCATGTTACCCTTGGAAACTAGTTCCTTGTTCATGTTGTTTAGTATGGGTTGTTTTTTTTAGTTGGTGTGAGTGGAATTTTGACATAAAAAATGGTTTTAATTGGAAATAATTTCTTTCAAGTAGTTTTAGAATAAAATTCTAGAGAATTTTTTAATATAGAATGTGATTTAAATTTTAAATTTTTATAGAAATTTAGAGAAAAGGTGAATTAAGAATTTGGTAAATGATTTTTTTTATTTATAAGGATTTATGTGGAGCCCTTGGAATTTATTATGTACAATCACATATGTTTGGGTATGATTGGAAATTGCATGTTGGGATGTGTTCATGGATGGTATAAGCAGATATGCAATGGACACATTTTTTTAATGTTTATAGGATGTCATTAGAGAGTTTTGAAATCAATGATTTGAATTGGTTTTTTTCCAAAATATCATTTGATAGGTAAAAAGGTTTCCATAATTTATTTTTATTTAAAATGAGGGTTTTGGTTTTATGACAAAATTATTTTGGTATTTGGATAGTGGATTTATAAGAATGAAGTTTTTTATGATTTATCAAATTGGTTGTTTTGTTGAAGAAGATTTTTTTAGAGGATTAGATTATCAGACAGTTTTTCTTGATAGGGATATTATTTTCGAAATGTTTTTATTGATTATGATTTTGGATTCGTGTTTTGATGTTTTTCAAATATTACAATAAAAAATATCCCCAAAAATTAATGTGGGTTCCATGTAGTTTATTGTTCATCTCAAATTTTTCCAATTTTTTGGGGTGATTAAGGTCAATTTGAAGTATTATAATGGATTGAGGAAGTTGATTGTATCATAATATTGATGGGAAATCTCTATGGTATTAGATTTTGTGCTATTCTCGGTTTTTTTGAGGGTCCAACATTGCACTAGTGGAAGGTAATTACTCTATCATTGATATATTTTGGGATTAAATGGGAGTTGTTCAAGACCACATTTGTCTGATGGATTATAATTAATGAGGTTAAGTAGAAAAATATTGAAGAGACCATGAGTATTAATCAAGGCTAGTGGATATTAATGGCCTATACTGACCACATTAAGGATCTAATTTCCTTTTCCCTAAAGGTAGCATTATAGGATCTATTGGAGGATGCTCTTTTTATTTTTTTTGTATTCATCCTTTGATCAAGGTACTACTCTCTCCTCTAAGGATCTTTTTTTTGAGATGTTTTTGGATGATTCTTTCTCAAATGATTTTGTTCTTAGAGTACATGTAGTTATAAATTTGTTACCCCATGGCTCACATGAAGGTCCCCCATCTCGAAAGAGGGGTGTACTAGAGGAAACGGTTTATGAAAATCATTATTCATTGGTTTGTTATTCTCATTTGTCAGAACAGTTTCTCTAATATTTTCAACGTGGCTTTTTTATCCGATTTAATCCATTTTGTCACAATCCTTCAAAGACGTATTATATTGGTCACAGTTTGTGTTATATGAATATTTTTTTAAGAATCAATTTCTCGAAGAATATGACTTGATCAGAGGATGTCATCTCTTGAATATGAGGTAGTGGATCCCTCCAACATTAGGGCTCTAACCATAATCCTTATATTGAACAATCACATAGCTTGGAATCCCCATGTGTGTGGGAACCATGGACCAATTCTTGTCTCTAGTGTTTGACTGGACACAGTTTATGTTTCTTTTTTTGGATTCTCTCTTGTTGTGATTTCGTCATAAGTGATATTATGGTCTTGTTTTCTTATATTATCATTTATGTTCCTTGGATGTGGATCATTTAAAGGTTATCCCTTCGTGAATCACTTTTAGTTTTTCTGTTGATATTTTCAGGAGATATCTGTTGTTGTGCTAATCGATGATTGTAACTTGTTCTCAGATTTTCTACTTGGTTTGGGTTCCTTTTGTGGGTTCCCATTGTTTTGAGGGTTTGTTTATGTGGGGAATTCCTAATTCTATTTGTTGTGTTTTTTGATGGTGTTATCATTTCTATTTTATCCCTTTTTGGGAGTTATCATGCTGGTCTCCTCTTAGTGGTGTTGTAAAGAGTTCCCGCATTTCTCTGATCTAATGTCGTGATTGGGTGTCATTTATCTTCCTATAGTGGGGATAACCCTTCTTGTTCTCGTGTTATTCATCATTCTATAGTTTCCTCTTGAAAAGTTTTGGTTTTCATTGAGAAGTGCAATATCACACCAAGGCTCATAGTTTATTTCAGCTTTATATAGTTTTGGGATATTGTTTTGGTTAGGTTCTAATCGGGGGACTTTATAGTGGAAGAAAGTGTTTATGGTGGGGAGAGGTGTCACATCCATACATTGGAATTTATTTTATTTTTATTTCTTCATAGACTTGGATAATTTGGTTGTGGTCCAAGTTATGTTCCCTGTCATATTTTTTGAGACTTGGATGCTTTCAGATGGGTTTTTTTATGAAAAAGGGAGATGTTGGGCTTGACATTGGGCAATGTATGGTAAGGAGAAACCATGATCCCTCGACCAAGAAACAATGTGGAAAATTTTAATTTTGGATAGTGGATACCACACAGATAGCACATGGTTTCGAAAAATGTGTGAGTTAATCATGTGGTGTGTACCTTTTGGAAATTTAGGGGCACATGGTTGGTGTATGGTTTGGAAATTCATATAGTAAAACCATATGAGTTTCCCAAGTCATAAAAAGTTGGAAATTACTCTTCTTTTCCTCTTATTTTTTAAAAATGATTTTGGATTTTCCACGCCCATTCAATTGGGTCACACCATGGGGGACTCTAATATCCTCATCCAATTCTCTCCATCCTCCATTGATTCTTCTAAAAGGTTCTAAGGCGAGTTTCTTTGGATTGTTTTCCTATTTTTTGCTATTCCCTCTTCCTTCTCATGTTTCCTTAAGTTTTATATAGTGAAACCTATCATGTCTTAACCATAAGGGTTAGGGTTTATGTGTGGGATGTTTCACATTAATGTTAGGGTGTTTATATTTTCTGTTAGTCTTGGTTCTTCATCCTCTTGATGTCTTGGTGCATTCACATCTTTGGGGTTGGTGTTTCCATCCATCTCCTTTCAGAACATTCTATTGGATCCTTGAGAATTCCTAAATTATTTATTATTTTTTTACCTTTCTTGGGATTTCTTAGAATATATTGTATTGGCATTTACATGAGTGAAATTAGTGAAGAATTGTTTTAAAGGGTATTATTTACCTATGTATGATTTTATACAAACACATGGTGTTTGATAAAAAGTAAATTTATCTTTTAATGTAAAATTGGTATCTTTGGGGTGGTTATTTTCCGTAATTATTATTTTTAAATGTTTTTTGGGTTGTAAATAAGATGATGTATGGGGGAATTAGATACATTTATGTTTTTACATTTGGGTGTGGCTTGTTGTATAAGTCCCCGGCCTTAAATAGTACTTAATCTTGAGTTATTATAAGAATACACATTGAGTATCATTTAAAGTTTAGAGTTTTAGAGAATTAGATCATAAATCATGCATTACAGTCCACATTTAAACAAGGTGGTTACATAAAAGAAAATATTAACTTTTCCCATAAAAGGAAAAATATTTAAAATAAAACATGGATTCGTTCTTGACACATCCTCAACACTATCATCACATCATATTCCTTTACCTTGACCTGTGAAAAAAATTTCAAAAACATGGGATGAACATAAAAATCTCAGTAAGGGATATAAAAATATGGAATGAAAACCTTAGTCCATGTATACATAAGAATAATTGAAAACATACTTTACTCATAATTATAAGCACTTTAAAATACCTCATGAAATCATAAGGTTTATGAATAACTCATAGAAATCATAAGACATAATGGTAACTTGAGGCATTCATAACATTCTTACGTAGAAAGTAACCCTTATGGTTACGTTTGAAATACCCATCACAGTATATTCTTTCAATACCTTCAGAGAAACCTTAGATTTTAAATCCTTCGTGTTACCCAATGCATTGGAGAGGTATCACAGGCTCACCAACCCTTAGTTTATCACGGAACCACTCATCTTCATAAACAATTCCCAAGAACCATAACATAATCGTATCACATAAAACATGCATAAAGAAACCATGATATTTCCACATTTAAATCACAAGATATCAATAAAACACATTGATATTATGAAAACATTATCAAAACCATTTTCAATAACAAAATCAAAGAAAATTAAAACATAGTATTTATTTTTCATTTTAAAAAATGTTATGGCTTGTACAGGAAGCCGAAATTCCAATAATGGTCATGGTGGCAGAGAAGTCATTGTTGCTGCATACGTAAGACAAAAACATTCCCTTTTGTCATTTAGTAAAACACTTCGTATAAAAAGATTCTTTTTGAATAAAAGTAAAAGTAAAATGGTTTTATACACCGTATAAAAAAGTTGTGTATAAAAGAAAATATTTCCCAATGAAAGGAGATTGATATGAAGTCCCTTACCTCATGTCCGACTTGACTCGATCATTCTTTAATCTCTTTAATAATAAACTAGTGTTTATTTATAATTTCTTAAGAAAATTTTTCAAATTCATTATTACTTTCATATCACATATTAACATGTTATGAACATTATGTAATCATTTAAGTTAATAACGGTCGTTTTGTCGATCCATGGAACTTGAGTCAATAATAAACTTCTTATAATAACAAGTTGTTCATGTTTTAAAATATCCATTATATCCAGAATTATATTCATGATGTAGATATCATATATATCATATATATATCTAGTATATAGATGAAGTTATAATATTACATAACATTTAGAGGTAAGAAATGAAATGCACCATTCATGGGGACGGTAAGCCGTACGTACGCATGAATGCTACTTTCATTTCTATTTCATATTTAATGGAATGAAATAATAATGAAATAATGGTATATCATATTTATAGTATAATATAATATATAATATCATTAACTCCATCCTTTATAATTCCCACATGTGGCATTAATGAATCAAATCACTTTGAGGGGGCGGTAGTCCACAGTTCCTAAAATGAAATTATCGCCTTTACCCACAATGGAAACCATAAAGGTGTGGAATAAATTAAAAATAAAGAATAATAAAGAAATAATAAACATAATATATAGCATATATAAATAGAGTTAAAACATAATGGACACCATAAAAGGTGTTAAAATAATATTGAATAATCATCGTTTTGTGAGGAAGTAATTAGCCACCCACAAAAACAGTATGCTCTTTAAACATTAGACGGAGGTGTGTGTAAGGGTAAATCGAATACATCTCATAAAAACATCCTAGAATATTTATTATACTAGTGTTGTTACAAAATAGAGTAATTAAAAGGGTTTAGGGGGTTGGAGAAGAAAAATAAAACAAAAGGACATAAGTGAATACATTACCTTTAAATCAGGAAAATCCCCTTGGGTTATACCAATAGGGTTTTTTAAAGGGCTTTATGCCTATGGTAAGGCCTCTAGAATGAAGAGAGGTATGTGGAGAGATAAAATCATCCGATTTTGGCCAAGCCAATAGCTTGATAGGTGTGGGTAAGGGGTAGAGGTGGGGGCCTTTTATAAGAGGGAGGATGGTCACTCTTGGAAAGTCATGAAATGTTACATTATTATAAATTGAGTTTCGGAATTTAAAGGCCCCAAAATGATATATTTCTATGATAAGGTGATAAGGGTTCTAAATACACCTATAATATAGGTTTTTCACAAGTGTAAGTACTATACTTTAAATTATCGTTTCATTTTATTTAAATTGTTCATTAATAAAGTAATCACTACATCGTCATGGTGTCGTAAATTAATTAATTTATTTAATGTCTAAAAATTCAAAAAAATACCATGATGTAGGAAATGTTTTTATATTTACAATGAATTTTTATAATCCAAGAGATCATTTATTTAGATAATATTAAAATTATTTTACTTAGGTGTTACATACTTTTGTTATATTTTCCTTTCTTTAAAAAATAAAATGATAAAATGTCACTATCATACAAAAGTGATTCCATGGGGTCCCAAAGTTGGTACAAGGCATCCAATGGTCGGCCATGACACAACCAGTAGAATTAAGACACATGTTTGGTCATTTTATATTATTATTATATTATTTTATTACCCTTAACTACCCGATTACTAATTAATCACGATAATTAAAGATAATTACCATAGTTACTATTCATAATTTCCAAAAAAAGAGTCTAAATTACACAATCTGAACCTTATGATTCCAAATATGGAATCCATTTTACCAAATTCCAAAAATAGAAATTGTAGTAATTAATTTAAAAATAATTACCGTTGTCAAAACAAATAACAGGTTTTTCAGAAACAATATCTATCAAAAGATTGACACTGGTTTATGCCCAATTCCAAAGTGAAATTAATTATAATTAGAAAAATTATATTAAGTGGTAAAAATATATTCTAATTACACTTGAAAACAAATTAAATATATAATGTAACCATATAATTAAATTAGATGAAAAAATAGTTTTGAAGTAAAATGCAGTATTCTTCACTATTCATTAAAAAATGAACATTGTCAGTAAAATACCAAAAATTCATCCAAAGTAAATTTCAATGTACCATTCTAAAGAATATATTTATTTTGAAAAATATACCTTATAAAATTGTCAATAGTTATATTTAAAAATGGTTTTCCATCAAAAGGCAGTAAAACAATGTTTTAAAAATATTAGTGTATTCTTTGCTTGAGATTAGATTTATTCTCTTGTTAAGCCTCTAAAACACTATATATTTAATAAATAGACATATATATGAAACTAAAAAATTCTTTACTTACATGGGATGTTACCACATTCCCCCCTTTAGAAAATTGCATCCCCGCAATTTATTTACTTATCGAACAAGTTAGGGTATTTATCCCTCATTGAATTTTTAGATTCCCATGTTTCATCTTCAATAATGTTGTTTTTTCATAAAGCCTTTACTTGATGAATCACCATATTCCGCAATACTTGCTCTATGTGGTCAAGAATCTGGACCAGTTGTTCCTCATAGGATAGATTCTCTTCTAGTTTAACTACCTCTAGACTCAATACATGAGATGGATCTGTAATGTACTTCCTTAACATTGAAAAATGAAAAACATTATATACCTAAGATAAACTTGGAGGTAAATCCACTCAGTATGCAACTGATCCAACTCTCTCCAAAATTTCATATGGTCCAATGAACCTTGGACTCATCTTTCCTTTCTTATCAAATTGCATCACACTTTTGCATCGTGAAACTTTGAGGAAGACATGATCACCTACCTCAAAAAAGAGATCCTTTCTCCTGTTGTCCGCATAACTTTTCTGCATGCTCTGAGCTGTTCTCATGTGTTTCTGTATCAATTGAACTTTTTTCTGCCAACTCTTCTACCAATTCTGGTCCCATTAACTTCCTTTCACCCACTTCATCCCAAAAATCTATAGTTCGACATTGCTCCCCATATAATTCCTCAAATGGTGCCATCTGTATACTAGAATGAAAAATGTTATTATAAGAAAACTCAACCAATGAATGTTGTAGGTCCCAACTTGCCTGATAATTTATCGAACAAACACATAGCATATCCTCCAAAGCCTGAATTGTTCTTTCTGACTGCCCATCTAATTGAGGATTAAAAGATTTACTAAAATATAATTCAGTACCCAATGACCTCTGAAGGCTTTTCAAAAAGTTAGAAGTAATCCTAGGATCACAGTCAAATACAATGTAGAGGGGAACTCAATGTAACCTGACTAACTCTTTAAGATACAAATGAGAATGTTGATCTTGGGAAAAAGTATCTCGTATAGAAAGGAAATGAGCAGATTTAGTCAAGTGATCAACAATAACCCAGATTTCATTATTATCTCAAGGTTTCTTCTACAATCCCACCACGAATTCCATGGAAATATTCTCTCATTTCCACTCTGGAACTATTAAATGCCGAAGCATCCCTTTCGGTGACTACCTCTCTACGTTAACCTATTTAAAATTCAAACACTTCACATTAAAATCAGGAATATCTCTTTTCAATCCATTCCACCAGTAATACTCCCCAAGATCTCTATACATCTTAGTACTATTAGGATGTATCGAAAACAGAGAACTATGAGATTAACATAACAACACTCTCTTGAACTATGAATCACAAGGCACAAACAATATCTTCCCAAATATCAAAACCCAATCATTATAATTGTTGAATTCAGCGAACATACCCTTCTAAAGTATCTCTACCTTTTTTCCAACTCACTGTCTCGCTTTTGAGCTTGCTTAATTCTACATGTTAGAGAAGAATTCACTGATACATGAAATAAAACAGAAGAACATCCTGCACCAAAAACTTCAATGCCAAAGTTCATCAAATACTTAACTAAAGGATCACATTCCAAATTTAACATGGTTAATGAATCATTTCATGATTGAATCAAAGCATCATCCAATTTAATTTCTTTTCCCGGATGGTAATGAATTGTACAATCATAATCCTTGATTATTTTGATATCTCCTCTGTCTCATGTTAAATTATTTCTAAGTGAATATATACTTTAAACTTTTTTGATCATTATATATTTCAGACATTACTCAATTCAAATGATGCCTCCTAATTCTTAAAGAGAAAACCACATAAGATAATTCCAAATCATGTGTAGGGTAATTTATCTCATGAGTTTTGAACTAATGTGAAGCATAAGAAATTACCCGATCATTATACATTAGGACGCAACCAAGTCCTTTCAATGAAGAATCACTGTAGATAAAAACTCACCATTCCTATAAGGTAGTGCCAAAACTCGACCATTCAGAAATATTTATTTCAATTCCTAAAAACAATCATCACATTGTTTTGTCCAGATGAACTTGACACCCTTCCGATTTAGCTTAGTCAATGGGTTGGACAACCGTGCAAAATTTTTAACAAACCTTCGGTAATATCATGCCAAACCAAGAAAACTACAAATCCCAGTTACATTTGTGGGTCTTGGCCATTCTTCAACAACCTTTGTTTTTGCAGGATCAATAGTTATACCATCTTTAGAAACAATGTATCCAAGGAAATAAATTTGTTACAAACCAAACTCACACTCGATGAATTTCCCATACAATTTATTTTCTTTTCTGTTTTGAAAAATAACACTTAAATTAATTTCATGCTCCTATTTACATTTATAAGACACCAAAATATCATCAATGAATTCAACCACAAACTTATCCAAGAACTCATGGAAAATTCTATTCATAAATTTCATGAATACTGCAGGTGCATTGGTTAACCCAAAAGGAATTACTACAAATTCATAATGGCCATATATTGTATGAAATGAAGTCTTCGGAATATCTACTTCCTTTACCTTCAACTGATGGTACTCCGATCTCAGGTAAATCTTTGAAAAATAATGTGCTTCCTGGAGCTGATCAAAGAAATCATCTATATGAGGCAGAGGATATTTTTTCTTAATAGTGATGTGATTCAAGGCTCTATAATAAATGAAAAGTCTCATAGAACCATATTTATTTTTAAAAAATTAGACATGAGAACCCCATGGTGATGTGCTAGGTCGAATGAAACCTTTCTCTAATAAATCGTGCAACTGCTCCTTCAACTCTAAAAGTTCAATTCGAGCCATTCAGTAAGGGGGTTTTGAAATTGGCTTATCATCAGGAACTAGTTCAATAGTAAATTCAACATCCCAATCTGGTATTATTCCAGGCAACTCATCAGGAAGAACATCAGGATACTCATTTACCACTACCACATCATTAATTTGAACGATTCCTTTATTTTCAAAAATATGTGCAAGGTAACATTCATTTCCATATTTTTCAATTTTCTCAGCCTCTTGAAATGTTATTAATAGTATGGATTCATTCTTGTACACAAACTGAATGTCTTTCAGAAAAAAACTTCTTTAGGTCTACAGTCAATCTTAGCATGGTAAGAAGAGAGCCAATCCATACCCAGGATAACATCAAACTCTACTAGAGGTAAAACAATATGGTTTTCAAGTAGGTTCTTTCCACGGATAAGGATAAGAATATTCTTATAATTTTTTTTGCCTCAACATTTCCCCTAGGTGTTTTTACCACAACTTTAGGAGTCATTTATTGAGATGGAATTCCCAATTTTACCGAGGATTTTTCAGAGATGAAAGAATGTGTAGACCCCAAATCAAACAACACATTGGCATAATCTGAAAAAAAACTGATTCTACTTCATTTGATGGCCCAACAGCTTTTGAAGTAGTTGCAAAGGATTTCACCACACCTTTCTGCTTGTAGTCTGATTGCTTCCCATCATTCGAGCTCTTTGTTGGACACTCGTTTGCATAATGACCCATCTCATTTCACGTGAAACATTTCATTAACTATAAATAAAATTTGATCTTACCATCACCCTCATCTTTTTCAGTGCAATCATGAGCCTTATGTCCCATCTTACCACATCAGTAGCACTTTTCAGAATTCAAAATACATTCCCCAGAATTCTTTTTAACACATTTATCACAAACTAAAAACATATTTTTCCTACTATCAAACCTTTTTGAAGGATTCTTCCCTTTCTCCTACCACCTCGGTCTTTTCTTCTATTGGTTTTCATAGAACACTTTATCAAAAGAAAACTCCATTTCCACCTTCTCAGCACATCGAACAAGCTTTTCATAACCTTTGAACTCACGAGAAGCTTATGCCCTTCGATATTTTTTCTTTAATCCAGATTAAAAATGAATGATTTTACTATCAAGGTCTCGGATAAAATTTGGAGCATACCTTTCCAATATAGTGAAATTTTCTTCATAAGCATCCACTGAGTCATCCTCTTTCCTCAATTCCATGAATTTTTATTCCATCCTAAGTCGAACAACCTTTGGAAAAATATTTATTAAGAAGCATACCTTTGAATTAATCCTGGTCAAGTGAATCAATCTCATCAGTATCCCTGATATTTTTAACCATCGACCACCACTAATCTACTTCACCCTCAAAATGGTAAATAGAAAGACTAACCTTTTGATTGTATGAACACCCCATGACATCGAAAATCTTCCCTAGTTCTTTAATCCAACATTCATCTAACACAGTATCATATGATACTCTGAATGATGGGGGATGTTGCCTCATGAAATGTTACACCACTGACATGTTCCTCTGCGGTTGATCTGTATGATCTCGTGCATGGATACCACCACCATTTATCGCTTTAGTCAACTTCACCATTACTACAACAAACTATTCAGTTCCAATTCCGACCATCTTAGGATGCTAATTTGGAAGGTCATTTCCTTCTGTATTCCTTCCTAGCACTGCTTCCCTGTTTCCTTTGAGGAAACCCATTCTGAACAAACATGTCTTAGATGAAGAAACATGGTAATCTTCAAATCCTATATCATTTCAATTTGACCATAAAAAAATATTTTTTGATAATCATTTAATATAATTATAACTCCTAATGTTATCTAAACTGACCACGGATACCAACTATAAGGCCCCAGTCTTAAACAATACTTAATCTTGAGTTATTACAAGAATACACATTGAGGATCTTTTCAGGTTTATAGTTTTATAGAATTAGATCATAAATCATGCATTACATTCCACATTTAAATAGGGTGGTTACCCAAAAGACAATATTCACTTTTCCCATCAAAGGAAACATATTTAAAATAAAGCATCAATTCTTTCTTGACACTTCCTCGACACTATCATCATATCATGTACGTTTCCCTTGACCTATGAAAAACATTTCAAAACCATGGGATGAGCATAAAAAGCTCAGTAAGTGATATAAAAATATGGAAAGAAAACCCTAGTCCATGTATACATAAGAATCATTGAAAACATACTTCACACATAGACAAAAGCACTTTAACATACCTCATGAAATCATAAGGTTTGTGAATAACTCATATAAATTATAATACATAAAGGTAACTTCAGGCATTCATAACAATCTTATATAGGGAGTAACCCTCATGGTTACGTTTGGAATAACCATCATAGTATATTCCCTAAATCTCTTAGGATAAACCTTATAATTTAACTCCTTTACGTTACACAATGCATTGGAGATATATCTGGGGATCACCCGCCCTTAGTTTATAATGGAACCACCCGTCTTTATAAAAAATTCCCTTGAACCATAACATAATTGTATCACATAAAATATGCATAAAGGAAACATGACATTTCCATATTTAAATCACAAGATATCAATACAACACATTAATATAATCAAAACATTATCAAAACCATTTTCAATAACAAATTAAAATAAAATTAAAACATGGTATTTATTTTTCATTTTAAAAAAAGTTATGGCTTTTAGAAGAAGCCGAAACTAAAATAATGGTCACGAAAGTGGAGAAGTCATTGTCACAGCATACATAATACAATAACATTCCCTTTTGTCATTTATTATAATGCTTTGTATAAAAATACTACTTTTGAATAAAAATAAAAGTAAAAGGGGTTTATAAACCGTATAAAAAAAGTTGTGTATAAAACAAAATATGCCCCAATGAAAGGAGATTGAGGCGACGTCCCTTACATCATGTCCAACTTGACTCGATCGTTCTTTAATATAATGAATAATAAACTAGTGTGAATATATAAATGTTTAAGAACTTTTTTCAAGTTCATTATTCCTTTTATATCACTTATTAACATGTTAAGAACATTATGTAATCATTTAAGTTAATAACTGTTGTTTTTTCGTTCCTTGGTACTCGAGTCAAAAATAAACTTCTTATAATTACAAGTTGTTCATGTGGTAAAATATCCATTATATCCATATTTATGTTCATGATTTATATATCATATATAACATATATATCCATTATATAAATGCATTTATAATATTACATAACATTTAGAGATAAGAAATGAAATGCACCGTTCATGGAGACGAAAAGCCGTACGTACGTATGAACGCTACTTCCATTTCTATTTAGTATTTTCTGGAATTAACTCATAATGATATAAAGTTATATTATAATTCCATTATAATATAATATATAATATTATTAACTCCATCTTTTATACGTCCCAGATATGGCATTAACGAATCAAATCACTTTGAGGGGGCGCTAGTCCGCACTTACTAAAATGAAATTATCGCGTTTACCCATAATGGAAACCATAAAGGTATGCCATAAATGAAAAATACAGAATCATAAGGAAAAAATAAACATAATATATATCATATATAAATATAGTTACATCTTAATGGACACCATAAATGGTTCTAAAGGAATATTGAACAATCATAATTTCGTGAGGCAGTAATTCGCCACCCACAGAAACAGTATGTTCTTTAACTATTAGACGGAGGTATGTGTTATTTTAAATAAAATACTTATCATAAAAACATCCTATTATATTTAATATAGTATTTTTTTTTACAAAATAGAGGAATTAAAAGGGTTTAGTGGGTTGGAGAAGCAAAATAAACCAAAAGGACATAAGAGAAGACATTACCTTTAAATCGGGGAACTCCCCTTGGTTTGAACCAAAAGGGTTTCTTGAAGAGCTTTCTGCCTAAAGTAAGGCTTATAGAATAAATATAGGGATGTAGAGAGATAAAATGAGTAGATTTTCGCCGATCCAATGGATTTAGAGGTGTGGGTAAGGGGGTAGAGGTGGAGGCATTTTATAAGTGGGAGGAGGGGCACTCTTGGAAAGTCATGAAATGTTACTTTATTATAAAATGAGTTTCGGATTTTAAAGGTCCCGAAATCATATATTTTGAGGTTAAGGTGATAAGGGTTCGAAATACACCCATCAAATAGGTTTTTTACAAGTTTAAGACTTATATCATACATTATCAATTCATTTTATTTAAATCGTTCATTAATGAGGTAATCATTGCATCATCATGGTGTCATAAATAAATTTATTTATAAAATGTATAAAATTATAAAAAAATACAATTATGTAGGAAATATTTTCATCTTACCAATGACTATTTATAGTCCAACGTATCATTTATTTAGAAATATTAAAATTGTTTTACTTAGGTGTTACATACTTTTGTTATATTTTCCTTTCTTTAAAAAATAAAATGACAAAATGTCACTATCACACAAAAGTGATTCCATGTGGTCCCAAAGTTGGCACAAGGAATTCAATTGTCATCCATGACACAACAAGAAGCATTAATACACATGTTTGGTCATTTTATATTATTATGATATAATTTTACTAGCCTTAACTACCAGATTACTAATTAATCACGATAATTAAAGATAATTACCGTCGTTAATATTCATAATGTCTAAAAAACAAACGAGTTGTAATTACATAATATGGAACTTATAATTACAAATATGGAATCCATTTTTACAAATTTCAAACAAAGAAACTGCAGTAATTAATTTAAATATAATTCCCGTTGTCAAAAAAATAGCGGGTTTTTTAGAAACAATATCTATAAAAAGTTTGAAACTTGTTTATGCCCAATTACAAAGTGAAATTAATTAAAAGGACAAAAATTGGATTAAGTGGTAAAAATATATTCTAATTAATCTTAAAATAGAAATAAAAAGGTAATTTATCCATGTAATTAAATTAGATGAAAAAACAGTTTTAGAGTAAAATGCAGTATTTTTCACTATTCATTAAAAAATGACCATTGTCAGAAAAATACCAAAAATTTATCCAAAGTAACTTTCAATGTCACAATTATAAAGAATAATTTTATTTTGACAAATAGAGATTATAAAAGTTTCAATAGTTATATTTTAAAATGGTTTTCCATCAAAAGGTCGTGAAACAATCTTTTAAAAATATTAGTGTATTCTATGCTTGAGATTAGACTTATTCTCCTTTTAATCCTCTAAAACAATATATAATTCATAAATAGACATAGATATGAAACTAAATAATTCATTACTTACTTTGGATGTTTCATTTTCAGTTTTCTGTAAATCAAGTGATGTTTCATTAAAAAATTACATAAAAATGTGTTAAAAATTCTTTTCTAAATAAAATTAATTTCATTTTATATTTCCTTGATTATGGTGCTTCTATAATGTTATTCATTCTTCGTGTGAAAGGTGTAAAATGTTTTTTCAATGCGATTTCATGTGTAAATGTGTTAAAAGATGGGTTTTCAAAAGAAATGGTTTTTGATTCATGTGAGATTATTTTATGTGATCCTTTAAAGTGGGGTTTTAATTGTATAAGTGGCATGTAGAATGTTTTAAAATTGATTTGGTGTGTGGGTGAATTTAAAAGAGTATTTTAATATAATAATTGTTGGATTTAAGTTTTTATTTGATTCTTTTGTTATAAATGAGTTTTAGGAATTGTGAAAGTGGTGTGAATCATGTTTTATAAATGGGCTCGATAATTTATGTGATTTTAAATTTGACTTCAAATTTGTTCTTAAAAACATGGCCCATTTGGTATTTTGAGACATGTTTTGGTGAATAATTGGCATAAACAACTACTTTTAATTTTGACATATATATTAGAAACCAATTGGTGCTTGAATCTATAGTCATTTGGTGCTTTGAAATAAGGTTGATTTCTAAAGGATCAATTATGAACTTTTGTATATTGTGTGTTTTCAACATGGTATTGAAACAGTATTGGAAATGAAATTGGATTGTAAATGTATTTCCTGATGGGCACCTAAGATATTTACAGAGTTCTAATTTTAATCTCATATTATGTAAAATAATGTTTGGTATTTGAGGTTTTCTTTGATAATTTGGTTTTAATTTGATGAGATGTGAAGGACCAATTGTAAACCTGTAATGTTTTAGAAACTGGATTTGGAACTCATTTGATGTAGAAGCCCGGTGGGAATGTTGGCATGTTTTGGAAAATTGATTAACAACTTGGGTAGCATTATGGTCTTATTGGTATTTTTAATATGAAAATAAAAGTGGTTTTGATAATGTAAAATAGAGGTTTCCATGTGAGATTTAATTTTTAAATGATGGTGATTTTGAAATAATGGTATTTTCATGTGTGTTCATTGTGTTAGATTGTGTTTGGAAACTACTAGACCACATGATGGTAACCCATATACTAGGGTGCGCATGTGATTTTTTTTGGAATTGAGTCCACTAGACCATGAGATGTGTTCCCTTCTAGTTTCCCATTCATGGTAATGTTGTGGGTTATGGTTTTTATACCATGTTTTATAGAGTATTATTATTATCATGGGATTCCTAAACTTCATCAAGAGGTTTGAGTGATGGTTGTTTGAACCTGATTAGATGTGTTGGTACCCTCTATAGATGATGGGGCCAAGAGGGACGTAATGCCCTAGCCTTAAACATTACATAATCTTGAATTAAGTTAATAATTCACATTGAGGATATTTTTAGGATTAGATATTTATAGAATTAGTTAATAAATTATTTATAACAACTTGAATATTACGAGTAGAAACTTCTTACTCACCGTCCATTTTTTCATAAAACAAAAACTCTCAAAAAACATGTCTACTTTCATGTTTTAGATAACATGGCTTTTCATTGATCCCATCCTCGACCCTATTCATACTTATGTCTTGTGAAAAACATTTAAAAACATGTAATGAGCATAAAAAGAATATTAAGGGATACATAAAGAAGTAAAACTATTAAATTTTTCAAGAAACATATAAAACATGAATATATTTTCATAAAGTAATAATTTTCAACTTAATGAAGTAGCAAAAACACTTCATAGAATATATGCTCATTGATTACCCTTTTAACCAAAATATTACAATACATCCCATAGAAAACAACTCATATCATATATTGGTTAGTTGGAACATAAGCGTACTTAAATGAAATAACCGTACGGTCGACTACCACACATGTAACTATACAGAATAGCCATACGGGCGACTTTTATACCCAATGCATTGAGGTTATAATGTAACCACACATCCTTGGTTTATCACAGAACCACCCGTCATTTGATTTATCGCATAACCACCCATGATTGGTTTATCACTTAACCACCCATCAAATGTCCAAGTACTAATATATAAAATATAAAATATTGAAAAATCAACATTCCACTAATAAAAATTCATTTGAAATCACCAAAATTCCATTGATATAATCAATCCATTACAAAATCCATTTTCAATACAAAAAAACCGAAATATGTAAAAAGGGATTCATTTTCCTTTTAAAAACATTAAGGATTTTAGAGGAATCCATATAAATATTACAACGGTGGAGATGTCATTATCGCCAGAAATGTTAAAAACACTCCTTTTTTCATTTAGTATAATGCTTTGTAGAAAAAAGATTCCCTTTGAATTAATGTAAATGTTAAAGGTGTTTATTATACACCATGTAAAATAAGGTGTTGTATATTATCAAAACATGCCTCAATGAAATGAGATTAAGACAAAGTACCTTACCAAGAACATATAAATTGATTAAGGAGAAATCCATTATATAATTATGTGTGAAAAATACACCCAATATAAGTTGAAATTAATTATAAAATAATTATAGGTCATTCAAAAATATTCTAGATAAAACAAAACTAATAAAATGGATATTAAACCCAATGAATGGACTTTGATTTAGGATTTCCCTTATGAAAATTCAGTAGCCTAACAACATCACTTTAAAATTAAAAAAATGATTTTATGGTAGAAATAAGGGTTTATATTCACATAGAAATAAAATTTACAATAATATGGATATAAATTAACATATCCCAACACAAGAAAATGGAAATTTAAATGACATAACATTTAAGATGTCTTTGACTGAAAGAGGATGGTGAAAGGTTCCCTCACCTCGTGTCCGATTTGACTCGTTCTTCATTAATATCCTGAATAATAAAATATAAGATAATTTTTACATGCTTAAGAAAATTTCTCAAGTTTATTATTAATTTTATATCACTTATTACCAAATTATAATAATTATATAATTATTTATATTAATATAGGTTGTTTTGTCTATATTGGGTACTTGAGTCAAAATGATCTTTTTATAAATATAATTTGTCCATGGGGACTAAATTACATTATTTTGAGAATATTATTCATATATATATATATAATATTTACAATATGTATATATTTATAATATTCCATAAAATATGGAGATAATAAATTAAATACACCGTTCATGGAGATGGTATGTCATACGTACGCACGAACATTACTTTCATTTCTTTTTAATATTATCTGGAATGAAAACTTAATGATACATAGGTATATTATAATTCCAATATAATATAATATTTTATATATGTTACATGGTTTCACAACCTCCATCATTTATACGTTCCATGTATGGAATGAATTAGTCATATCATTTTGAGGGGGTTGTAGTCCGCACTTCCTCAAATGAAATTATCATTTTTACACATCATGAAAAAATAAATGTATGTTGTGAATAAAAATTATGGAAGCATAAATAAAATATAATAATACTATATATCATATAAATATAGTTCTATTATAATGGCCACCATTTGAGGAGGTAGGATATAATTAAACAATCATCATTTCGTGAGATTGTAGTACACCATCCAAAGAAACAGTGTGTTCTTAATCAATTATATGGAGGTTTGTAAGTTTAGTTAAAATTAATTTCATAATAACATCTTACTATACTGAAGATATGTTGGTTTTTATAAAATAATTTAATGAAGAGTATTTAGGGGGTTGTATAAGGAAAATAAATAGAAGAAGCTTGAGAGGAGACCTTACCTCAAATAAGGTAACTCATTTTGACTGAAGTTAAAAAACCATATTTAAATTCTTTATTCCCAAGTTAAGGCTTCTAGGAGAAATATAGGGATGTTGGGAGATTTTTTGGGTAGATTTTGGATGATCTGAGAGGTATTGAGAGGTGTGAGTAAGTGTTATAGGTGGTGGCCTTTTATAAGAAGGAGGAGGGGTACTTCAGGATTCTATTGAAAGATTATTTTATTATAAACTAAATTTATCTATAAAAATGCCCCCAACTCATTTAATTTGAAGATACGATGAGTATTGTCTGAAATCCTTTCAACCAATAGGTTATAGGCAAGTTTTGGTTTAAAATTTAACCTTATCAAATCACTTTAACCCTTCATTAACTAATTTAACTCTTATAATGTCCTCTTGTGTATTCATAATATATGGATAATATAGTTACCCAAAAATTCCAATCAGACCTCAAATAGTCCATTAAAGACATTTAAAACATTATCTAAGTCATTTTTCCAAATCATTGATTTTTAGGACTATTATATCATTAAAAAAATTGTATTTGTTTCGAAAACTCATTTTTCTCAATTTTTATACTATTCATATAATGGCATTTTAGAAATCCATAACAACATTAATATTTCAAGAAAACTTCATAAATTAAAATATAACAAGTCATAATCATCCATAAAATTTCTGTAAAGTATATAGAGTATCAAAATAAATTTAATTTAATATTTATAATCTCATTTATTGAAATCTTTCGGTAATAAGGTACTCACTACATCATCATTGTGTCATAAATATATTTATTTATATGATTCCCAAAAATTATAAATAAAATATCATGATGTAGGAATTATTTTTATCATTCTAATGAAGATTTATAGTTGAAAATATAACTTATATAGCCACATATAATTTTTTTAACAAAAGACACATGTATAGGTTATATTTTCCTTAACATTAAATTAAAAGTAATTAAAAATCGTTTTCACACAAAAGTGGCTCCATTGTAACATCCCAAGTAAGTAATGAATAATAGATATTTTTATCTATGTCTATTAATTATTAAGATAGTTTTTTAGAGGCTTAAAATGAAAATAAATCCAATCTTAAGCATGGAATACACTAATATTCTTAAAAGATTGTTTTACTGCCTTATTATGGAAAACCCTTTTTAAATCTATATTTTGAAAATTTTATAAACTATGTTTTTCAAAATAAACTTATTCTTTATGATTGGGACATCAAAATTTACTTTGTGTGAATTTTGGGTATTTTTCTGACAATGTTCATTTTTTAATGAATAGTGAAAAATACTGCATTTTACATCAAAACTGCTTTTTAATCTACTTTATTTATATGATTAGATTATCTTATGAATTGGTCTTAATGTGTAATATGAATATATTTTTACCATTTAATCCAATGGTTGTCATTGTAATCAATTTCACTTTGAAATTAGACTTAAACTGGTGTCAATCTTTTGATACTTATTGTTTTATAAAAACACTCTATTTTCCCTGACAACGGGAATTAATTATTAAATTAATTAATGTGACTTATATGTTTTGAATTTTGTAAAATAGACTTCATTTTTGAATTCGGAATATCAAATATAGCTTAGGGTGAATTTTTGGTAACTTTCTGAAAAACTTCAATTTTTGATGAATAGTGAAACCACTAAGTGGTACTTATAAAAACTGATTTTTCCGTTTAAATGAAATTTTGCCATCATTGTGTTTTGAATTTCAAAAATCCGACATAAATGGTTGTCATTAAGAATTAAAATGTGGTTCAATGGGATTAAAATAATTTTTTGGTGAATAGTAACTTATTAAGTTATTAATCGCGATTAGTGGTAATTAGGGAAGTTTAAGGTATAAATAATGCTTTAATAATATGAAATGACCTAGAGACATGTCCCAAAATTATTGGTTGTGTCATGGCCGACCAAGAAAAGCCATGGGTCAACTTGGGGACCCCATGGAGACACTTTGGTTGGGAAATGACATAAATAACTTTTTATTTAATGTAAAAGTAAAAATGACACAAACATAATATGTTGTACGAAAACAATTTTTAAATGGGGTTATAAAGATCAGATTTTTTATTATAAATAGTAATTGGAAAGATAAAAAGATTTCCTACATAATAGTAGTTTTTTTATAATTTTTAGACATTAAATAATATAAATTATTTATGACATAATAATGATGCAGCGATGACATCATTATTTGACGATTTAAATAAAATGGAAAGATAATGTAAAATATATGAACTACAAATGTCCAAAACAAATTGGATGACTGGATTTATAACCCTTATAAACTTATACACGACTTATATCAATGTGTGACCTTTTAAAACAGAAACACATTTTCAAATAAAGTAATATTTCTTTACTTTCCAAAAGTGCCCCTCCTCTCCTCTTATAAAAGGCCCCCACCTCTACCTCATTTCACACACTCCTCAAGCATTTGGCTCGGCCAACCCCTGCCAATTTACTCTCTCCACATACCTATTCTCATTCTAGAGGATTCCCTTTGGGCAGAATCCTTTCAAAGGAAGCCTTTAGGCTCAAATCAAAAGGAGTTACACTTTTAAAGGTAATTCATTCTCTCATGTTCATTTGTTTTATTTTGCTTCTCCAACCCCCTAAACTCTTTTTATTTACTTCTTTTGTAACAAAAACAGTATCATAAATATACTAGGATATTGTTATAAGATTTAATTGAGCTACACTCTCACACAACCACATCAAATGGTTAAAGAACATACGGTTTCCGTGGATGGCGAAATTCTGCCTCCCAAAACGATGATTGTTCAATACTCATTTAACACCTTCAAAGGTGGCCATTATGATGTAACTATTTTTATATATGATATATAATATGATTATGTTTTCCTTAAGATTCTGTTTTTTTTTCATTTTTGGCATACCTTTATGGTTTCCATTATGGGTAAACACAATATCTTCATTTTAGGAAGTGCGGACTACCGCCCCCTGAAAGTGATTTGATTCGTTAATACCATATGTGGGATGTGTAAAGGATAAAGTTAATGATATTATATATGTTATTATACTGGAATTATAATATACTCTTATATCATTATGATTCCATTCCAGAAAATACAAAATAGAAATGGAAGTAGCGTTCATGCGTACGTACGGCTTACTGTCTCCATGAACGGTGCATTTCATTTCTTACCTCTGAATGTGATGTAATATTATAAATACATGTATATGCTGAATATATATGATATATATGTTATCCAAATCATTAATATCATTCTGGATATAACGAACCTTTGACCAAATTAACAACATGTAAGTGTAAGAAGTCTATTTTTGACTTTAGAACCAAATACCGACAAAATGAACACTATTAACTTAAATGATTACATGATGTTCATAACATGGTATAAAATGAATAATGAACTTGAAAAAGGTTCTTAAGCAAGTAGAGATTAACTCAAGTTTATTATTCAGGAGATTAAAGAATGGTCGGGTCAAGTCGGATACGAGGTACGGGACTTCGTCTCAATCTCCTTTCATTGTGGCATATTTTATTTTATACACAACTTTCTTTTATACGATGTATAAACCCCTTTGACTTTTACGTTTATTAAAAAGGAATATTTTTTATACGAAGTGTTTACTAAATGATAAAAGGGAATGTTTTTTCGTACGTATGCGGCGACAACGACTTCTCTGCCGTCGTGACCATTATTTGAGTTTCGGCATCCTCTACAAGCCATACCTTCTTTTTAAAAGAAAAATAAATACCATGTTTTACTTTTCTTTTATTTTGGTATTGAAAATGGTTTTCACAATGTTTTTTGTGTTGTATTGATATCTTGTGATTGAAATGTGGAAATGTTATGTTTCCTTTATGCATGTTTTATGTGATACGATTATGTTATGGTTCTTGGGAATTATTATGAAGACGGGTGGTTCCGTGATAAACTAAGGGCGGGTGAGACCGATATAGCTCTCCAATGCATTGGGTAATGCGAAGGAGTGAAACGTTAAGTTTTCTCTGAAGAGATTTTAGGGAATATACTGTGATGGGTATTCCAAACGTAACCAAGAGGGTTACTCCCTACGTAAGAATGTTATGAATGATTCAAGTTACCTTTATGTCTTATGATTTCTATGATTTATTCATGATTTTATGAGGTATGTTAAAGTGCCTATGTTTTATGGGTAAAGTATGATTTCATTCTTATGTATATATGAACTCATGTTTCCTTTCCATGTTTTTATAACCTATACTGAGCTTTTTATGCTCATCCCAAGTTTTTTTGAAATGTTTTTCACAGGTCAAGGGAAAGGTACATGATATGATGATAATGTCAAGGAAGTGTCAAGAAATAATCCATGTTTTATTTTAAATGTGTTTCCATTGATGGGAATGAAGAATACTATCTTTATGTAACCACTTTTTTTATATGTGGAATGTAATGAATGTTTTATGATCTAATTCTCTAAAACTCTAAACCCGAAAAGATCCTCAATGTGTAATCTTGTAATAACTCAAGATTAAGTAAGGTTTAAGGCTGGGGCCTTATAGTTGGTATCAGAGGTCGGTTTAGATAACTTTAGGAGTTATAATTCTATTAAATGATTATCCAAAAAAATTTCATTGAAATGATATAGCATTTAAAGATTACCATGTTGCTTCATCTAAGACATGTTTGTTCAGAATGGTTTTCCATAGAGGAAAAAGGGAAGCAGTGCTAGGAAGGCATACAGAAGGAAATAACCTTCCGAATCAGCATCCTGAGATGGTCGAAATTGGAACTGAACTGTTTGTTGCAGTAATGGCGTAGTTGACTCAGGCTATAAATGGTGGTGGTATCCATGCACGAGATCAGCCAGATCAACCGCAGAGGAACATGTCAGTGGTGGAACATTTCATGAGGAAACATCCACCATCATTCAGAGGATCATCTGACCCTGTGCTAGCTGAAGGGTGGATTAAAGCACTGGAGAAGATTTTTGATGTCATGGGGTGTTCAGACAATCAAAAGGTTAGTCTTGCTATTTACCGTTTGGAGGGTGAAGCAGACCAGTGGTGGTCTATGGTTAAAAATATCAGGGGTGCTGATGAGATTGATGCTCTTGACTGGGATGAATTCAAAGGTATGTTTATTGAGAAGTATTTTCCTAAGGTTGTTCGACTTAGGATGGAAAAGCAATTCTTGGAATTGAGGCAAGAGGAAGACTCAGTGGCTGCCTATGAAAAAGGTTCACTCGATTGGCAAGGTATGCTCCAAATTTTATCTGAGACCTTGATAGTAAAATCAATCATTTTTACTCAGGATTAAAGCCAAAATATCGAAGGGAATTAGCTTCTCGTGAGTTTAAAAGTTATGAAAATCTTGTTCGATGTGCTGAGAAGGTGGAAATGGAGTTTGCCGATGACCAAGTGTTCTATAACAACCAGCAGAAGAAGAGACCGAGGTGGCAGGAGAAAGGTAAGAATTCTTCAAAAAATTCTGATGGTAAGAGAACTAAATTTCCAGTTTGTGATAAATGTGGAAAAAGGCATGCTGTGGAATGTCTTCTGAATTCTGGAAAGTGCTACCGATGCGGTAAGATGGGACATAAGGCTCGTGATTGCACTGAAAAGGATCAAGGTGAAGGTAAGAACAAATTTGATTTACAGTTAGTGAGATGTTATAAGTGCAATGAGATGGGTCACTATGAAAACGAGTGTCCGGAAAAGTGCTTGAGTGATTGGAAGGAGTTAGAAAACAAGAAGAAAGGGGTGGTGAAATCCTTTGCAACTACTTCAGCAGATGTCGGGCCATCAAATGAAGTTGTATCAGCTCCAGGGAGCTCAGTTTTTTTCAAAGATTAACCTGATATCGGGGTACCATCAGCTGAAGTTAAAGGAGGCAGATATTCCGAAGACCGCATTCCGTACGAGATATGGAAATTATGAATTTGTAGTAATGCCTTTTGGGCTTACCAATGCACCTGTTGTATTCATGGACTTAATGAATAGAATTTTCCATGAGTTCTTGGATAGGTTTGTGGTGGTTTTCATTGATGATATTTTTGTGTTTTCTAAAAGTAAAGAGGAGCATGAAAGACATTTAAGGGTTATCTTGAAAACCTGAAAAGAAAAGAAACTGTATGGGAAATTCAGCAAGTGTGAGTTTTGGTTGCAAAAAATTTCTTTCCTTGGTCACATTGTTTCTAAAGATGGAATAACTGTTGATCCTGCAAAAACAAAGTTGTGGAAGAATGGCCAAGACCCACAAATGTAACTAAGATTCGTAGCTTCCTTGGTTTGGCGGGATATTACCGAAGGTTTGTTAGAAATTTTTCACGGTTATCTAGTCCAATAACTAAGCTAACCCGGAAGGGTGTTAAGTTTATCTGGACAAAAGAATGTGATGATTGTTTTCAGGAATTGAAAAGAAGATTGGTGAATGCTCCAGTTTTGGCACTACCTTCCAGGAATGGTGAGTTTGTTATATACAGTGATGCTTCATTTAAAGGACTTGGTTGCATCCTAATGCAAAATTATCAGGTAATTGCTTATGCTTCACGACAGTTGAAAACTCATGAGGTAAATTACCCTACACATGATTTGGAATTAGCTACTGTTGTTTTTGCTTTAAAAATTTCGAGGCATCATTTGTATGGAGTAAAGTGTGATATATATACCGATCACAAAAGTTTAAAGTATATATTCACTCAGAAAGAGTTAAACATGAGACAGTTGAGATGGCTAGAATTAATCAAGGATTATGATTGTACAATTCATTACCATCCGTGAAAAGCAAATAAAGTGGTTGATGCTTTGAGTCAAAAAAGTAATGCTTCATTAACAATGTTGTGTTTGGAATGTGATCCTTTGGTTAAGGATTTGATGAACTTTGGCATAAAAGTTGTTGGCGCAGGAAGTTCTTCTGTTTTGTTTCAGGTATCAGTGAGATCTTCTCTATCAGATAGAATCAAGCAAGCACAGAAGCAAGACAGTGAGTTGCAGAAAAAGGTAGAGCTGGTTCAGAAAGGTAAGTTGCCTGAATTCAACATTGATAATGATTGTGTTTTGATATTTGGGAAGATATTGTGTGTGCCTTGTGATTCACATTTGAAGAGAGAGTTGTTATGTGAAGCTCATAGTTCTCCATTTTCAGTTCATCCGGGCAGTACTAAGATGTATAGAGATCGGCGGGAGTATTACAGGTGGGATGGAATGAAAAGAGACATTGTTGATTTTACTGTGAAGTGTTTGACATGTCAACAGGTTAAAGCAGAGCGGCAGTTACCGAAAGGGATGCTTCAGCCTTTACTAGTTCCAGAGTGGAAATGGGAGAATATATCATTGGAATTTGTTGTGGGATTACCGAAGACATCTCAAGGTAATAATGCAATATGGGTTATTGTTGATCGTTTGACCAAATCTGCTCATGTCCTTTCTATACGAGATACTTTCTGTCTTGATCAACTTTCCCGTTTGTATCTTAAAGAAATAGTCAGGTTACACGGAGTTCCTCTCTCCATTGTATCGGATCGTGATCCCAGGTTTACTTCTATCTTTTGGAAAGGCCTTCAGAAGTCGTTGGGTACTGAATTAAATTTTATTACAGCTTTTCATCCTCAATCAGATGGGCAGTCAGAGCGAACAATTCAGACATTGGAGGATATGCTACGAGCTTGTTCTATGGATTATCAGGGAAGTTGGGACCAATATCTTTCTTTGGTTGAATTTTCATATAATAACAGTTTTCATTCCAGTATACAGATGGTACCATTTCAGGAATTATATGGGAAGCGGTGTCGAACTCCAGCTTTATGGGATGAAGTGGGTGAAAGGAAGTTGATGGGACCAGAATTGGTAGAGGAGATGGCAGAAAAAGTTCAGCTGATTCAGAAACACATGAGAACAGCTCAGAGCAGGCAGAAGAGTTATGCGGATAACCGGAGGAAGGATCTATCTTTCGTGGTAGGTGATCATGTTTTTCTCAAAGTATCACCATGGAAAAGTGTGATGAGATTTGGTAAGAAAGGAAAGTTGAGTCCAAGGTTCGTTGGACCATACGAAATTCTGGAGAGAGTTGGATCAGTTGCATGCCGAGTGGCTTTACCTCCGAGTTTATCTCAGGTACATAATGTTTTTCACGTTTCGATGTTGAGAAAGTACATGCTAGATCCATCTCATGTTTTGAGTCCAGAGGTAGTTCAGCTGGAAGAGAACCTATCTTATGAAGAACAACCAGTCCAGATTCTTGACCACAGGGAGCATGTGTTACGGAATAAGGTGATTCATTAGGTAAAGGTTTTGTGGAAAAACCATGTGATTGAAGAGGCAACATGGGAATCTGAAAATGCAATGTGGGATAAGTACCCCCATTTATTCGATAAGTAAATAAATTGTGGGGACGCAATTTTTTAAAGGGGGGGAGGATGTAACATCCCAAGTAAGTAATGAATAATATATATTTTTATCTATGTCTATTAATGATTAAGATAGTGTTTTAGAGGCTTAAAATGAAAATAAATCCAATCTTAAGCATGGAATACACTAATATTCTTAAAAGATTCTTTTACTGCATTATGATGGAAAATCCTTTTTAAATCTATCTTTTGACAATTTTATAAACTATGTTTGTCAAAATAAACTTATTCTTTATGATTGGGACATCAAAATTTACTTTGTGTGAATTTTGGGTATTTTTCTGACAATGTTCATTTTTTAATGAATAGTGAAAAATACTGCATTTTACATCAAAAATTCTTTTTAATTTAATTTATTTATATGATTAGATTATCTTTTTAATTGGTCTTAATGTGTAATATGAATATATTTTTACCATTTAATCCAATGGTGGTAATTGGAATCAATTTTACTTTGAAATTAGACTTAAACTGGTGTCAATCTTTTCATACTTATTGTTTTATAAAAACATGCTATTTGCTATGACACCGGGAATTAATTATTAAATTAATTAATGTGACTTATATGTTTTGAATTTTGTAAAATAGACTTCATTTTTGAATTCGGAATATCGAATATAGCTTAGGGTGAATTTTTGGTAACTTTCTGAAAAACTTAAATTTTTGATGAATAGTGAAACAACTAAGTGGTACATATAAAAACTGATTTTTCTGTTTAAATAAAATTTTTCCATCATTGTGTTTTGAATTTCAAAAATCCGACATACATGGTTGTCATTAAAAAGTAAAATGTGTTTCAATGGGATTAATATAATTTTTTGGTGAATAGTAACTTATTAAGTTTTTAATCACGATTAGTGGTAAATAGGGTAGTTTAAGGTATAAATAATGCTTTAATAATATGAAATGACCTAGACACATGTCCCAACCTTATTGGTTGTGTCATGGCCGACCAAGACAAGCCATGTGTCAACTTGGGGACCCCATGAAGACACTTTGGTTGGGAAATGACATAAATAACTTTTTATTTAATGTAAAAGTAAAAATGACACAAACAAAATATGTTATACGAAACCAATTTTTACATGGGATTATAAAGATAAGATTTTTTATTATAAATATTCATTGGAAATCTAAAAAGACTTCCTACATCATAGTATTTTTTGTATAATTTTTAGACATTAAATAAATTAAATTATTTATGACATAATAATGATGCAGTGATGACATCATTATTTGACGATTTAAATAAAATGGAAAGATAATGTAAAATCTATGAACTACACATGTACAAAACCAACTGGATGAGTGGATTTCGAACCCTTATCACCTTATCCATGACTTATATCAATGTGGGACCTTTTAAAACCGAAACACATTTTCAAATAAAGTAATATTTCTTTACTTTCCAAAAGTGCCCCTCCTCTCCTCTTATAAAAGGCCCCCACCTCTACCTCATTTAACACACTCCTCAAGCCTTTGGCTCGTCCAACCCCTTCCCATTTACTCTCTCCACATCCCTATCCTCATCCTAGAGGATTCCCTTTGGGCATAATCCTTTCAAAGAAAGCCTTTAGGCTCAAATCAAAAGGAGTTACACTTTTAAAGGTAATTCATTCTCTCATGTTCATTTGTTTTATTTTGCTTCTCCGACCCCCTAAACTCTTTTTATTTACTTCTTTTGTAACAAAACCAGTATCTTCAATATACTAGGATGTTTTTATAATATTTATTTGAGCTACACTCTCACACAACCACATCAAATGGTTAAAGAACATACGGTTTCCATGGATGGCAAAATTCTGCCTCCCGAAACGATGATTGTTCAATACTCATTTAACACCTTCAAAGGTGGCGATTATGATGTCAATATTTTTATATATGATATATAATATGTTTATGTTTTCCTTAAGCTTCTGTTTTTTTCATTTTGGGCATACCTTTATGGTTTCCATTATGGGTAAACACGATATCTTCATTTTAGGAAGTGTGGACTACCACCCCCTGAAAGTGATTTGATTCGTTAATACCATATGTGGGATGTGTAAAGGATAAATTTAATGATATTATATATGTTATTATACTAGAATTATAATATACTCTTATATCATTATGATTCCATTCCAGAAAATTTGAAATAGAAATGGAAGTAGCGTTCATGCGTACGTACGGCTTTCCGTCTCCATGAACGGTGCATTTCATTTCTTACCTCTGAAGGTGATGTAATATTATAAATACATGTATATGCTGAATATATATGATATATATGTTATCCAAAACATTAATATAATTATGGGTATAACGAACCTTTGACCAAATTAACAACATTTAAGTGTAAGAAGTCTATTTTTGACTTAAGAACCAAATACCGACAAAATGAACACTATTAACTTAAATGATTACATGATGTTCATAACATGGTATAAAAGGAATAATGAACTTGAAAAAGGTTCTTAAGAAAGTAGAGATTAAGTCAAGTTTATTATTTAGGAGATTAAAGAACGGTCGGGTCAAGTCGGATACGAGGTATGGGACTTCGTCTCAATCTCCTTTCATTGAGGCATATTTTATTTTATACACAACTTTCTTTTATACGGTGTATAAACCCCTTTGACTTTTATGTTTATTCAAAAGGAATCTTTTTTATACGAAGCATTTACTAAACGAAAAAAGGGAATTTTTTTGTCGTACGTATGCGGCGACAACGACTTCTCCGCCGTCGTGACCGTTATTTGAGTTTCGACTTCCTCTACAAGCCATACCTTCTTTTTAAAAGAAAAATAAATACCATGTTTTACTTATCTTTTATTTTGGTATTGAAAATGGGTTTCACAATGTTTTTTGTGTTGTATTGATATCTTGTGATTGAAATGTGGAAATGTTATGTTTCCTTTATGCATGTTTTATGTGATACGATTATGTTATGGTTCTTGGGCATTATTATGAAGACGGGTGGTTCCGTAATAAACTAAGGGCAGGTGAGCCCGATATAGCTCTCCAATGCATTGGGTAACGCGAAGGAGTAAAACTTTAAGGTTTATCCGAAGAGATTTTAGGGAATATACTGTGATGGGTATTCCAAATGTAACCAAGAGGGTTACTCCCTACTTAAGAATGTTATGAATGCCTCAAGTTACCTTTATGTCTTATGTTTTCTATGATTTATTCATGATTTTTTGAGGTATGTTAAAGTGCCTATGTTTTATGGTTAAAGTATGATTTCATTCTTATGTATATATGAACTCATGTTTCCTTTCCATGTTTTTATAACCCATACTGAGCTTTTTAGGCTCATCCCAAGTTTTTTTGAATTTTTTTTCACAGGTCAAGGGAAAGGTACATGATATGATGATAGTGTCAAGGAAGTGTCAAGAAATAATCCATGTTTTATTTTAAATATGTTTCCATTGATGGGAATGAATAATACTATCTTTATGTAACCACTTTTTTTATATGTGGAATGTAATGCATGTTTTATGATCTAATTCTCTAAAACTCTAAACCCGAAAAGATCCTCAATGTGTAATCTTGTAATAACTGAAGATTAAGTAAGGTTTAAGGCCGGGGCCTTATATCCATGGTGTCCTAAAATCGAGCCAAGTATTCTCATGGTCATAAATATCTCATTAAATAGGGTTATAAAATGTTTTAGGGTATTTTAATATTATATTAATATTATTGTTTAACCCTAATTACTAGATTTATCCTTTAACAATGGTTAATAAAATATTTATTGAAATTACTATTCATAAAGTCTAAAAATAAAAGTGACCTATTTGATAAATTTATTCATCCTCATTAAAAATATGGAATCCATTTTTTCAAATTCAAAACATTGAAGTTGAAGGAAATTAATTTTAAATTAATTCCCATTGTCAAAACCAAAAAGCCTGTTTTCAAAAAGTAAAAACTTCTAAAATATGGACATGCATTTACGTACAACTTCAAAGTGAAATTACATAAAATGACCAAATTTGGATGAAATTATTAAAATATAATCTAATTACACTTTATAACCAATTAATAGTACAATATATATATGAAATCAAATTCGATTAAAAGGTAGTTTTGAATTAAAATGCAATATTTTCACTATTCATTAAAAATGAAATTTTTCAAAAAAATTACAAAAAATTAATCCAATTAAATTTTTATGTTCCGCTTATAAATAATAAGATTATATTTTAAAATAATACATATAAAACCTTCAAAAATAGATTTAAAAATGGTTCTCCATAAAAATTTATCAAAACTACATTTTTTTAAAAAAATATATCTTTTATTCAAAAAAGTGAATTTATTCATATATCGTATGTAGAAAGAATTTTAAATGAATTTAAAAAATTACATTGAATATATATAATATATTGTTCATTAATTAAAAATCCATAAATAGTGATATGAAAACACAATTATTCCCTTTTAAATTGGTTTTCATAAAAACACATACATTATATTCAATTGGTTTTTATTTCCTTTTCTGATAAATTTGGTAAGAAATGAATCATCATTTAAACATGTGTAAAATATATTTCAAAATTTATTTGATAATATTCATTCTTTCTATTCTAATGGTTGGCATTATCTACCATTTAAAATAATAATAATATTATTGAATTTTTTTTAGTATAACACAAAGTTGTGTTCAATATAAGATTTCAGAGAAGCCCATTGATACGTGTCGAGTACGCTATCATAAAAAGTGTCCCCTTAAAATTAAAATTAATATCTTATTCATAATTATTAATAGAAATCAAAAAAAATTATTCTATAAATACATGGGTCGTTACATCCTTCCCACTTTTATAAATTGTGTCCTCATAATTTTTAAATTTGGCCTTGAAACATCATTGAATGTCCCATATCAGAAAAATAGTCAACAAAATTATCACTTATAAAAATAAATAGAAGTAAAAAGGTTACCCAAGTTAACACATACTAGGATTCCATGATAACATGGATATGGAAGAGAAAACTAACCATCATGTTTTGATGGAGAGTTCTAGAAAACATGATAAAGAGAAAGTTAACCACTAAAAAACTACAAACATGCGATATGTTAAACTATCTTTGATTCCCTTGTAGGAAAAGTAAAAAGACAAAAGAAAATTATGTTACCTTTCATAATTTTGGAGAATTTATTTATGATTTTTACAAATAACATAAAGAAAATATACTTACTTTTCAAGTAGAGTATAATCCATAAAAAAGATTCTACCAAAAACTAAAACCACAATAACCAAAAATGTTATTGTTTTATAAAAATAAATACTACTCATAATCTCAAAAACTTAAACAACAAAAACCAAAGCTCAAAAAAGACCATTTAATACAAAATTGTCTTTCAAATTATTCAAAATAATCCAAAAATAATTTTGGAACCCAAAATTGAGAATGATTTGACTACATAGTCATCTAAAAAATTATAACATTTATCTCCAAATAACATCGACTAATCTTAAAGTAACATACTTAAATTTCAATAATACAATCACATACTCACTATGATTGGGTAATAATTTCCATAAATAAACCAAATAAATATAATTCCATAATAAAAACATAGATATTTATAAAATAAAATTTCACCATTACTCCTCAAATTAATTCTCATAGTATTCTATTTTCTTTAGGCATATAGTGTTCCAAAAAAAGAAAATGTCTTCCAAAATAACATTTATCACTTAGTCACCAAATCATTTTCCTATACTAATGATATCCAGTTAATAAATCATCAGTTCCGAAAATAATCATATTCTAGATTCAAAAAATCATTTAACTAAAAAGAATTAGTTATATTAACCAGGGGATTCACGTAGGCCAATGGTAGGAGATGCACCCTTATTATCCGTCGGTTGTGGGTTCGATTCACATAGCCTTACCAGACGCGGCGGGTTGGTATATATCTTGTGATTTTTCCTTTTTTATAAAACCATATTATTCATATAATATTCTCAAAAATAAGATAATTTACTCAAAAATAAAAAAAAACCTATTTTAACATTAATGTTTGTCTAATACCATCCATATTGCATCCCAAGATGTAATAACCACTTATCTACAAAAAAATATAATATGACCCTAAAAGGTTATCAATCATTTCCACACATGAAAATATAATTATTTATTGACTAAAATTATCATTTATCAAACATCAGGATTACACATACTAGAAAAATTCTTCCAAAGTAATCCCATCGTCAAATGAGACTTAATAATTTTAAACATTTCATCATCCTAAAATATACCATAACCCTTTAATCCCTTATATGTAGACTTCATACTCATTCAATGTTATTCCTGGTCCATTAACCTTTCATTTCCAACTTCTTCCATAATAATTCATTCCTACAAACAAAATCATGAATCATATCATAAGATTCAATAATATCAAAAAAATAGCTAAGAAATAATCATTACCTTTAATTGGACATTATCAGTTACCCCATCCTTAGTTAGAATATAATTAGGTATTGGTAAATATATATTTTTATGTTTCGGCTGATCACTTTCCCGAACAATATTTATTGGACATCGATTTTTATAATGTTAATACACAGCACATTTAAAATATTCAATAGATCCCTGAGAAATATCATCATTCCCTTTCCTAGAGTCAAATGGATGCTTCCTTTTTCAATTTCATGTTCATACATTATAACCTTTATTACCACATTTACAGAATCTTCCCATCCAATTGAAAAAATTTCCGAGGTGTTTCTTTCCACATCCTTGACACATTGGTTTTGGAATATACTTACTGTTACAATTATTACCTGAACATCTGTAGTGTTTTTTCTCACATATAAGATACCATATAAAAATCACCAAGGTTTAGGTGGTCAATCCTGAATCAAGAATTTTGGTTGAGAATAAACACAATAGTTCTCATTGCGGCTCCCATTTCATTCAGTTGCTTACTCCAAAAATCGTCATAGTTTTTTTCAGATCCATTGTCACTTTGGTTCCTACTACATTCAGTTGTTTTCAAAAATAGAAAATTTTCATGTTAGTATATTAGTAAAATCATCATATAACATATTATGAAGTGGGTAAATAATAAGATATACTTATTCATGTTATCTTAAAATAATTCAATTTATCTAAAATAACTATGAATCATTCTAATATTATAACCAATATGGTTATGTCACTTATGATTAAATAACACCCCAACCTCTAAAGTTATATAATCCGTCCTCAAATACCAACTGTAAGGCCCCAGCCTTAATCATTAAATAATAATGAATTGGGTTAATAATTCTAATTGAGGATCTTTTCAGGTTTAGATCATTTGAAAATTAGGTCATAACATATACATAACAACTTTAATATTACATTTAGAAACTTCTACTCACTATTCATTTTTTCATATAACAAAAACTCTTGAAAAAAATGTCTACATCTATGTTTTTGACAACATAACTTTTCCATTATCCCATCCTCAGCCCTATTCATCATTATGTCCTCTAAATAACATTTAAAATATTCGTATGAGCATAAAAGGTCAGTAAGGGATGCATAAAGAAAGAAAAACTATTATTTATTCAATACGACATGTAAAACATGATTACATTATCATAATGTAATAATCTTCACATTAATGAAGTAGAAAAAACACTTCAGTGAATATAGGCTCTTGGATTACCCTTTTTGTAACCAAAGGAATACCATAAATCCCATAAAAACAATGTATATAATATAAAGGTAACATGGGACATAAACATAGTTTAATTGAATAACCATATAGTCGATATCCAAAAATATAACAAAATAGAATATCCATATATCTGACATGAATACCAAATGCATTAGAGGTTATAACATAACCACCCATCAATTTTTTATCACATAACCACTCGTCATTTTGTTTATCACGTAACTACTCTTCATGGTTTTATCACGTAACCACCTTTCAAAAGTCCAAGTACCATTTTATACAACATAAAATATTGAAAATATCAGTATTTCACTAATATCATTTCATTTGACATAAAAAGAAATCATTTGAAATAATCATTCCATTTAAAACCCATCTTCTTTAAGAAAACACCCAAAAAGAGAATAAGGTATTCTTTTTCCTTTTAAAACATTAATTCATATAGGAGTTTCAAGAAAAGAATACAGATTTGGAGAGGTCATTATTATTACATATGTTAAGAACATTAATTATTCAATTTAGTAGAATTCCTCATTGAAAGAAGATTCCATTTTAATTAAATTAAAAGTCAAATGGGTTTATTATACACCCTGTTAAATAAGTAGGTGTATATTATCAAAACATTCCTCAATGAAAAGAGATTGAGGCAATGTCTCTTACAGAGATCATATCCTAAGATTAAGGATAAATAAATGAAAAAACTATGTGTAAAAAATACACCCATCAAAAGTAGATATTATGTGTAAAACAAATTAGAGTTCATTCACACATATTCTTGATAAAAACCCAATGACATGGATCTTTATCTCAATAAATTATGATTGAGTTAATATTTTCCTTATGAAAATTCGACAGCCTAACAGCCTAACATTAAAATTCAAAGAATGAGTTGATGAGAGAAAAAAGGGTCTCTCATTAATTGGAAAAACAATTTACAATAATAAGGATATAGAAGAACATATCCCAACATATGAAAATGGAAATTTAAAATACATATCCTAAAAGATGTATTTGACTTAAAGATGATAGTGAAAGGTTCCCTTACCTCATATCCGACTAAACTCGTTCATTCTTTAATTTATGGAATAATAAAGTTAAGTTAATTTTTACTAGCTTCAGAACCTTATAAATATTTACTATTTATTTTATATCACTTATTAATATGTTATAATAATTACATAATTATTAAAGTTAATATCGGTCGTTTTGTCGATATTGGGTACATGAGTCGAAAATGATCTTGTTAAAATTATAATTTTTACATGTGTTCACAATTTCATTATCTCTCAAATATTATTCATATATATATCATATAAATCAAGTATATATGTATTTAAAATATTCCATAACATTTGGATATAACAAATCAAATGCACCGTTCATGGAGACAGTATGTTGTACGTACGCATGAACACTAATTTAATTTCTATTTCATATTTAGTGGAATGAAAACATAATGATACCTAGGTATATTATAATTCAGGTATAATTTATTATTTTATATATTTTACATAAGTTCATTAACATCATCAATTATATTTTCCATGTCTGGAATGAACAAGTCAAATCACTTTGAGGGGCGGTAGTTCATGCTTCCCCAATTGAAATTATCATGTTTACACATTCGGAAAAGAATAATGATTCATTGTAAATAAAAATTACAGAAGCCTAATAACAATATAAACATAATATATATCATATAAGTAACGTCTCATCATAATGACCATTATTATAAGTAGTATAAGATAATTGTACAGTCATCATTTTGTGAGGCAGTAGTTTTCCATCCACAGAAACAGTATGTTCTAAATCCATTAGATGGAGGTGTGTGTAAGTGTAGTTAGAATACATCTCATAAAAACATCCTATTATAATGAATATAATGTTTATGTTATAAAATAATATAATACAGATAGTTTATGCTATTGGAGAAGGAAACTAAATGGAAGAAGCTTGAGAGAAGACATTACCTCAAAAGAGTAACTCCTTTTGATTTAAGCTAAAAGACCTTCTAGAATTACCTTATTCCATATTTAAGGATTCTAGGAGGAAGATAGGGATGTTGGGAGATTATTTTTGTAATGGTGGGATGATTAAACTGGTCTTTAGAGGTTTGAGTAAGGGTTAGAGGTGGTGGCCTTTTATAAGAGGGAGGAGGGGTATTTTTTTGGAATGTATTGAATGATTATCTTAATATAAACTAAATTTCGATTTCATAAGGACCCAAACTCATTTAATTCTAAGATACAATAAGGATTGTTCTAAATCCTTTCAACCCATAGGTTTTATACACGTTTTGGTTTCAAATTTAACCTTATCATTTAGCTTTATCCATTAGTTAACTAATTTAACTCTTATCATGTCTTCTTGTGTATTCATTCTATATGGTTAATATAGTTTCCATAAAATTAAAATAGAACCTCAAGTTGTTATTTAATTACATTTAAAAAATTATCTAAGAAATTTTTCCTGATCTTATAATTTAAGGATAATTATATCATTTAATAAAATAGTATTTTTTTTAAAAACTCATTTATGACAATTTTTACACCATTCATATCATGAATTTTTAAAAATACATTATTGGAATATTTTGAAAAAACATTTTAAATTAAAATTTAAAAATTCACACTAATCACCAAACTTTCTTGGATAGCATAAAAAGTTTAAAAATATTTTTTTTAATATTTATAGTCTCATATATTTAAATGTTTCATTAATATGGTAATTAATACACCAACACTGTGTCATAAAAATATTAATTTATATGATGTCTAAAAATTATAAATAAAATACCATGATGTGGGAAATATTTTTATCTTTCTAATTAGTATTTATATTTGAAATGAAAACTCATATAACCGCATAAAAATTGTTTTACTAAAAGATACATGTTTGGGATTTATTTTCCTTTAATTTAAATTAAAAGTAATTATAATTCATTATCACACACAGGTGGCTATATGGGATCCTAAAATAGACCCAATGATTCTCATATTCGGATATATCTCACAAAATAGGGTTACGACATGTGTTAGGGTAATTTAATATTATGATAATATTATTTTTTTACCCTTATTTACCATATTTACATTTTAACAATGTTAAATAAAATATTATTCAAGTTATTATTCATAATGTCTAAAAACAGTTACCTATTTACACAAATTGGGCCTCCTTATTCAAAATATAGAATCTATTATCAAAATTAAAAACACAGAAGTTTTTGAAATTAATTAAAATATAATTCCCGTTGTCGAAACCAAAAAGTGTGTTTTAAAGAAGTAAAAACTACCAAATGATTTACATGTGTTTATGTACAATTTCAAAGTGAATTTAAATCCAATAAAAAAATTTGGATTAAATTATTAAAATTTAATCCAATTAAACTTTAAAAACAACTAAAAGTATAATGTAACTATAGAAATAAATTATATTAAAAGGTTGTTTTTAATTAAAATTCAGTATTTTTCACTGTTCATTAAAAAATGAACATTATCAAAAAAATACAAAAATTTAATCCAATTTAAATTTTGATGTTACAATTTTAAATAAATTTTTTTTTAAATAACACATATAATGGTGTCAAAACTAGATGTATAAAGGGTTCTCCATCAAAAGGCAGTAAAATGAATTTTTAGAAAAAATACTGATTTTATCTGAAAAAACTGAATTTATTCTTATATCATATCTAGAAAAAAATATGAATTTGAAACATTACATTGAATATATATCATATATTTTTCATTAAATAAAAATCTATACAGTGTGATATTAAAGAACAATTATTCTCATTGAAAATATTTTTCATAAAAACACATCAATTATATTCAATTGGTTTATATTTCCATTTATAATAAATTTAGTAACCAATGAATCATATTTTAACCATTTGTATAGAATATTTCAAAATTTAGCTGATAATATTCATTCCCACCATTCTAACTACTAAGAATTAACCACTATTTAATATAACAATAATAATAATGTATTCTTTTTTAGTATAACTCAATGTTGTGTGCAATGTAATATTTCGGAGAAGCCCATTCTTACGTGTAGAATACGAAATCATAAAAAGCGTCCCCCTTAACTTAAAATTAATATTTTATTAATTAGTTTTAATAGAAATAAATTTTATTATTCTATAAATACATAGATCATTATACAAGACATGTCACTAGATTGGATAGTTTAGAGCAGCAATTTAGTTATTGACTACGCAACTGACCATATAATGACAGGTGAGTTTGAACTATATTTGTCCAGGTATTTATTCAAGGGTTAATTTCAGAAATTACTTTTATTAATATCTATATGTTATTTTTATTTCTGATTCATGTTGGATATTTTCTTTTCTAGTGGTTCCTTTTTCTCATTTCTTTCTACATAACCCCTTTTGATTAATTAGTTTAGATTTGTACATGGTGTTTTTATTCTTAATGGATTGTGGAATATTAAATTGTTTTTTAAAAGGAAATATGCCAATGTTATTTTAGAAAACAAAAAATTGGAAGAATTTTTTTCAAACCAGTGTTTCTGGAATATTTTGAAAAATTAAATGAATGGACTCTTTATTTATTACCTACTGAGCTGGTTAATCTCACACCATAGTTGTGCTACATGAAATTGGTAGACCTGAGCTATTTTATAGGTTCAGGTTTCTGGTTCTGTTATTCCATTAGAGAAGGTTGATATTGTGGTTTGTGGAAACCAATAGGCCACATAAAGATTTTGTATGCATGGTGCGGTGTCAGTTTTGTAAATAGTTTTTTTTGTTTAGTAAATTTTGTATCTGAATTAGTTTTTTATTTTTCAATATTAAGTTCTTTTTTGTTATACTGAATTCTAATTTTTAATTTTATCCTTTTTTGATTTGGAAGACTCATTCCCATTGATATTACATTGAGGCCCGATACATCTTTCCAGCCTGTGGGGATTGGGAATGCCTTTCAGGCCATGTCTCAGACAGGTTCAGGTGTCAAGTTGGATGGTATCTCATCTTGTTTCTTGACATTTTTTTACAATAGTTGGATGATTAATGTTTATATAAATATTGTTTCAAGGAATATGATATAGATTAATTCATTAATTATATATTTAGGAATTCAAATGCAATAAGGATTATATATAACATCAATGTATTTTTATATAATAGTTATGATAAAAATGTTTTGTAATATTAGTTAAATTGTATTAAGAATCATGAAATGTGAATTTATGAAAAGTTAATATATTTCAAGATAACTATTAAACAATATATTATTGTGTATGGATAAATCTTAGGGTTAATATTTTCTTGATGGTAACTCAATAGTGGATTTATGTGATAAAGGGATGATTGATTTAGAAAAAGTAAGTAAGACATTACTAATAACCTTGGGATTAGCTGTTGATTTTTTAAAAACCTCTCTCATGATATTTTTTAAGCTTACAAACTCTATGGATTATGATACATAATAGATTGTTCGTAATTTTATGATCTAGTGGTTGAAATAATTTTTGGGTTTATGATAGATTTATTTTTCGGGAGAATTTATGATTTTAATATGCTTGTATGTCTTTGAAATTCATGTTATCTTATATTATAGAATTAGGTTATATACATAGATGGGTATACAAGAAATTAATGTTCAGAAAAATTTGTATGATGATTAAGCTTTAGATAGTAAGGAATTTGACTTGTTCGAAGTTATATCATGATTGATGTTTTTTTAATAATTCCCTTATTTATCTTCATTAGTAATCGCTAATTAAAATTTTGAGTATGTGATTTTTTTCTTGTTATTGAAACTAACGACTTCATATTTTGGAATATATATTTCCTCTAAATTATTACTATGTTTGATAGATTTCTCAAAACACCACCCCAAACTAAAATTCATCTTCAAATATTTGATGATATCATAAATATATATTTTTATATAATAGTAATAAAACCTCTAAAATTAAAAACTAGATATTAACAGATAAAAAATAATAAATTTATAGGATATATGAATAATTTGATTGTTTATTTTTAATTATGTACTTAATGTATTAAGAAATTATATTCAAACTAATTTTAAACAATAATTATTATAAAACACAACACATCAATATATAAACAAATATATTAAAATTAAATAATTAATAAATTTATAAGAAATAATATTTGGAACAAAAAATGTTTTAAAAAATATTTTTCAATAAAATTATTTTATTTTATATATATATATATAATATTTCCATTTAAAATAGAAATTTAGTAGGTTATAATATGTGTTATATAAAATGAAGTTAATTGTTTTTAATTTAACATGTGAACATTTTATTAGGATGATTTCTTTTTTCTAAATTATTTTTTGTGTTTAATAGTAAAGAAATGGGCTTCTATAAATACTCTAAGGTTTATAACATTATCCAGCGGTAAATACTACATAAAAACATAAAAAAATGACCATTATTAAAAAAAATCATTTATGGAATGAAATTATTTATTTGAAAATAATTAATTAAATTTGTAAATCATTGGTCTGAAATTTTGGACTCCCAATTAATATTTCACTCTGAAACTGATTTTGTCCATCATATTAAAAATTAGTATTCATTATTATTTGGGATTAAATATTAAAAAATGGATTTAATTTTCCTAATAAAAAATTAATATTATGTAACAATGTTAATATCATTTGTAGGAATTAAAATTAGATAACATGTATTAAATTTAATTAGTCTAATAATGGTAAAAGTGTTTTTTTATAAATTATTTTATTAATATTTTGTAATATTTCTCAAATAAAATAAACAGATCTATAATCAACAAAAAATTTTATATTATAAACCTTTATCTAAAAACAATAACTTTCATTAAATTGGTTATTAATACTAAATATAATTAAGATTACTTAATTGTTAATAATACCACTTTTCCCAAAAAGAGTTTTTCTATATATTTTTAACTCTAAATGTTATGGTTAATTTTACATTATTTTAAAATTTTATTAAAGGATTTAGACCTAAAATTGGGGTTCACCAAACCAAATTTTTGTAATTGGGGTCATCATATATTTTTTAAATAAAACATATATTATATAGCTAAAATGTAGTTGTAAAAGAAAAAATTAAATTGGGAAAATGTAAATAACAAGTGAAAATAGACATGAATAAAATATATACATGAATTAAAATTAGTTTTAGAGTACTTATAAAACATAAATCACCACAAAATTTGTTATTTCCCACGTTTAGAGCCATTTACCTGTGAATAGTGACAATATATTATTGGAAACTTATGTGTATCCACAAAACTAACATTTTTCTTCATGTATATAAGGTATTACTTCAACAATTTCATTGATCCAATTTAACTTATTAATATTTTTATACCTTACCATATATTATTCATCTAGATTTCCCTTTCATTCCCTAAATTTACTAATCAAAAAAAGTTATCTTAAGCCATTCATTTCCAAGAAGACATTGAAAAGAAATTTTAAGGTCCCAACATGAGTATTACATAATCTGTAACTAGTTTTTCATAATATTTCTATTCTAAAAATACCATATCAAAAGTAAAATAATGAAATTAATATCATTAGTATACTAAATTTTTATAATTATAATGGTACATGTATTATTTATTTTATCCCATAAAGTTAGAAAAAATGGTACGTTGATCGCACGTATGTGGAGACGATTCCTGGAGAGGAGGAGATCCATGCGGTGATGCTAAACCTCAACGCGGAGAGTGATCTAGGGCCCAAATTCTCCCCAGGCACTTTCTACAGATGCTCGTGGGAGCTGGTTAAGGAGGACATAGTTTCGGCTATCCAAGACTTCTTTCGCGGGGGTTACCTGCCACTGGTTACGAGTGCCATAACACTTGTTGTCATCCCGAAGGTAATGAAACCCTCCTCTATCTCACATTATATACATGTTAGCATGTGAAATTTTCCATATAAAATCCTTGCATGTACTACATGAGTTTTTCCATGCACCTGCCCCAGTGGGTATCAATTGAGCAACATGGCTTTGTGTGGGGGAGATCCATACATGGAGCTATTGGCCTAGCGCAAGAGATGCTTAGAAATATCAACTAAAAGACTCATTAATCCATTATGGCTATTAATCTTGATATGAATAATTTGTGTGATAGGGTGGAATGGGTGTTTATAAAAAGCGTTTTGACCAGCATGGGGTTCTCTTCCAAGGCCCTGGATATTGTTTTAAAATGCTTTATCTCCCCATGAATGGTTGTCACCTTCGTGGGGAGAACTCGTGGATTCATCAAGGCGGCTCGAGGTCTATGTCAAGGAGACACTATCCCTTCGAGCATTTTCATTCTAGTGTAGGATACTCCTAGCCGACTGATCAACAAAGCAGTTTTGAGTGGGAGGATCCTACCATATAAGAGAAAACAGATCATGCCCACCGTCTCTCACATGATGTTTGTAGGTGATACTATCGTTTTTATAATGCTGGAAGGAGGTCTACACGCTGCATTAAATGGATTCTTAATGAGTATTGCTTTTGGAGCAGACAATTGATCAACCACTCAAAGAGAAATCTATATATCTCTATAAAATGTGCTATCAATAGAGTGAATCACTTGTGCACCAGGATGGACATGCAACGAGTCTAGTTTCTAATGGAGTACAATGGAAATCCCATTTCTTCGGGCCGCATGCGAATAAGGGACTTCGACCATGTGATGAGTAAGATTACCGGGAGGGTTCTCAACTGGAAAAGTCACCTTCTATCCTTTGGGGGGCGAATAGCTTTGGTTAATAGTGTCCTGTCTATGATTCTAGTGCATGTGTTGGCTGCGACCCTAGTACCAAAAGGGGTGATCAAAGAGATTGATAAGGTGATGGGTAGTTTTATATGGGATTCTTTGGCTGAAGGAAAGAGGCATTGTGTCGCTTGGGAGAGGATGGTCAAGCTCATACATGAGGGTGGGATTAATGTTCGCAGTTTAGGGACCACGATTATAGGAATGCAGGCGAAATTGGCATGGGAAGTGATCGAGAATCATACTCTGTGGGGAAGAAATATGGCCCAAAATTACAGTCACAGCACGAGTGATATCAGATTCTAGGGTTCCCCCCTTTAGTCATTGATTCTCCCCCTCATTCAGACATTATACCAACATGCTCGGTGGATTGTGGGAGAGGGTGATATTCTCTTCTGGTACCAGAACTGGGAAGGGTCGGTGACTGGTTTTCCGGGGTGTCCTGCCCCTTCCATCTCTTTCGAATAAGCGATACATCACCCGACGTTCATTAGGGCAGTGTTGGATAAGAGCCAACTAGAAGTTTATGATTCTATCACCATTAATATGGAGTCGGACAATTGTGTGTTTACGCTTTCCTATTCGGGGAACTTCTCGGTGAAGGATTTTCATAAATTTGGATCACCTCCGGATCCAGGTGATCAATGGAGCGAGATTCTATGGTGCAAGAGGGATCCAGCCAAATATAACTTCCTTATCTGGAGGATCTGACATCATGCAGTACCTACATATGACAACATTAAGAAAGATTGGATAAGTCTTGCATCTTGTTGTAGTTACTATAAAGTTAAAAGTGAAGAAAGTGTGGATCACATCTTTTTCAAGTGTGAGTGGGACACCGTGTTTGGGAGTTTCTTCGGATCCTTCACTTCTTTCTCTTCCACCACCCCTCGCGATGTAAAGTTCTTGGACAAATGGTTCCAGGGGTCATCAGACTCTATCCTGGAAAGATTGGCACGTTCGTTGATTCTGAGTGCCTTTTGTTGGTGCCTTTGGAAAGAAAGTAACTAGGCCAGATACGAGGGGTCCCTCGCCACAGGTAGGTATATTATTTTTAGAATGAAGTTCCTTCTGGTGGATATGGTGAATTTTAGCAGGAATTGGCAGGAGGCCCCGTCGTTGCAACATCTGTACTCCAGTCTTCATCAGGTCATTCCGGAAAAGCCCATGAAGCAGGGACGTTGGGTTTGTTGGATTCCCCCTGCAAACGGCCTAAAATTAAACACCGTTGGATCCTGTGTTTTGGGTGTTATGAATGGAGGAGGGGTGGTGTGGGACACTGAGGGGAGAATATTATTGGCCCTCACTACAGGTTATGGCAGTGGCACTACGCTTCAGGCGGAGGTGAATGCAGCTCTTACCGGCCTCCAGCTTTGAAACCAGAAGAACATGGTTTTGACCCAACCAGAAACTGACTAAAAAATTCTCCAGAAATCTTTGTATAGTAGGGGGACAATCCCTTGGTCCATTACTTACTTAATCAGGAAATGTAAGTCCCTCATATCTAGGAGAATTCAGATAACTCACACTTGGAGGGAAGTCAATAAGGTTTCGGATCACCTCGCTTCTCTAGCAGTCTATGGGTCTAGTGTCACTTGTCTCCCTAACATTACATTCCTTACTCCAGAGGAAGTCAATTTGATTCAGGGGGATGCCCTTGGCCTTCACTATTTTAGGCCTCCCTAGGGTGGAGCACATTTTTTTTGTTAGCTGGTCATGTGGTTTCCTTGTTTCTTCAAGTGCCTTGTACTTTTATTTGAATAAATTTAATGAGGATGATGATGATGGAGACTACTGCTACCACAATGTACCAGTTCTCATTTTTCATCTTGGTTTACATTAATTATCCAAACCACTTGAAATATGGTTTACAATATGTAATACAACTAAATTATATCATTATTCAGTTATTAGTATGATATTGTACACTTCCATAACCATAATCACTGAAAGATCTATAACATGTTCTTATTTGGGTTGGTTTAATCTCCTAGATGAATGAAACTATAAACCTCTCTAATGGATGAATATTGAAACAAAAATTATAAAATTATTTTATGTTAGAGATAAAATATTTTTTATTAAATGTTTTTGACCGAAGCCTCATATTATTAATAAATAAAATACCACTTTGTGTTTGGAGAGAGGGAGACCCATTACATATCCCAAAGGCCCAATGCCAAGTGTCCTGAATAGAAGGCATGAAAGCCCAATTTCTTAGCCCAAAGGGCCCTTCGGTGAATAATTTTTCTACAATACCCGGGCTCCAATAGTACCTGCTACTGTATCGGCACTGCTATATTTCATGCTCTAGTACCAAAACTAAAACAATTCCATTAATTCTACAATAAATAATAAACAAATAATGAACATGGTTTCTATTATTGGATAGTGAAGTAAAAAATCATAAAGCATACATGAAACAAGTAGTGTTACTAACACCACATAGTAAATAAATTATATAAACAACTTATATATTCATAATGTATGATCATAAATAGATTATATAAAATATTATATATATTAATAAGGTTATGAAATTTTCTATAATAATAGTATTAAATTATTAGTACGATCTTAGATTTCATTTGATTATGTGGGGAAACAGTGTTAGGGTTTCTTCATTACTATTTTGTTTTATTGAAATATGTTTCATAATCACCACTTGATTCCTTTTTTTAGTTTATATATTGGCCATGGATTTATTTTATTATAATTGTTATGTTACCTATGGGATTTAGAAATCCATCACACATTTTATATTTCATGGTATTTCAATTCAAAATATTCTATTGTTGTAAGGGAAATTTTTAAATTTTAAATTCCATGATACTTGTTTAATATTGTGAATCATCATTTATTTTATATAGTGCATTAAAAAACATATTTAATTTAATTATATTGAATATCATTCATTTCATGATATATTAATTCCTATTTAATTGTATCACTCTTAGGTTATTTTTATTCATGTTTTATGATTACTGTAAAAATTGTTTTTCAAAAATCTCAATTTCAAATGACGATTTTTTTTCGATTTAATATAATTGGGGAATTTTTTGACCTACATTTCTAAACCCCCCTAATTTCCCCAATTTTAATTATTTTTTGTGTTTTATATGCCTTTTAATAATTTTATTTTTCCACTTGGATTATCATTTAGTCACATTAAAGAAAGAAAACCCACATTTTATTTTTGAACATGAATCTTCCTTTCCCATGACTGTATTCATTGCATGATTTTGTGAAGTTACATACCAATGGATTGATTATTTATTAAGTAAATGATATAATTAATTTACCTTAATAAAAAATTTATTTAAATTTTTATTTATTCTATATGGACATTTTTCATCAATGTTTGAAAATGAAAAATTTATTCTACTAATTTTTTTAAATATTTCCACTTAGATAAATTCTTTTAAAATTACAAATAATATTTCTTTTTTCTAAATCAATTTTATTAATGCCCCTATTGCACAAGAGCTTCAACCCTATTGATGAGGATCCAGCAAGTTCATCTAACAGAAATGAGTCCAAAACTGGGTGGAGACATATTTGTGGGTATTTAGTAGATACTGTAGCAGGTACTATAGAAAGAACTGTAGCAGACACTATTTAGTATTGTAGCAGTAAAAACTATTCATCCGTTTGGGCTTTTGGGCCCCCAGTTTGGGACTTAGGTCCTCTAAGGCCTTCGGGCGACCCAATGCCTTCAGGACATTATGCCTTTTGGGCCACCTCAAGACCTTCGGGCCACCACACGGACTTTAGGCCACCTCAAGGCCTTCGGGCCACCTAAAATTGTGCTTGAATGATCAGACCAAATCTATAAGGAGAAAACTCCATACGAGGATTCTGAGCAGGCACATTAATGAGAGGAAAATCTATGTGGATTTTTTAGAAAGAGAGGGTGTGACATTTACATTGGGACCATCCTGTACTTGCACGAGAAGCCTAGTAAAATAGCCTTGAGAAGGTGGAGAGCTATTTCACAATGAAGAAGCTAGGTGGAGGAGTACAAAATATAGTCTGTATAATTCTTAAGACCTACAGGTCATGTAATCATTAAGCATATGGGCCTCGTAAGGGTTCACCCTAATCCCTTGAAAGGGTGGTTATCAAAAATCAATAAAAACCAATTCCTTCAGTATATTCGGGCATTAATGTCCCTAATAACATTATTCAATAAAAGTCAATGTCATTTTATATATTTTAAATTTGATCAAGGATTTTATTCAAATTTTAAATTTATATCTATTTCTCAGGATTGAATATAAAATTTTCTATTTAATTAGAGAACTTATACATAACATAAAATTTATTTCATATTTATGTATGAATAGAAATAATGTGTCTTCAAATGACTTCACTTTTCTAATACCCTGTTCTTGATTTCATTTATTTATTAATTTTCACCTTGACTGCATACATTGATTTGTGGTGGATTTTAATGAATTAAATTTGTACCATCTATCTTTATAGTGTAAATACTATTTTGTATACTACCATGATTTATGTGTACATACATAGAATTTTGTTGAATATCATTAGACACCCAATTATTTTAAAAGGATATAACATGTTTTAAATATTCGTGTATTGATTAATTTTTTCCTTTAAAAGATTCTATTTTTAAAGGATATAAAAACCATGTTTTTTTAATGGGATATTTTTTATAATATGAATGAATGATTTCACTTTCCATGAATAAGTAAAGATAATGATGGGTGGGGTCTTATATCTCCCTATAATGAATTGGATAAGGATTTATATTCTATTAGATAATTATGTGTGTACATACCTGGATTTGATCACAACATAATAGGGTAGAAATAATTGGTTTTTTTCACTACATAAATGGGTGGACATAAATGGATTTGATCACATTATTTTAATATTTTTGTGTGTATGCCAATATATTATTCTTTTATTTATGACTATGTTAGGATCCCATAGATCATGTTCATTGAAAAATTATTCCTAAATCTGGTGATTCGTTTCTAATGTTGTTCCATTCCATATGCATTAACTCCTGTTTTATGATATATGATTTTTTTGTTATGATTTACTTATTTACTATTATTATACACAATTTATCATCTTATTAACACTTATAATCATTGAATGTTATCTCTTATACTTACTCCTACATAGTATTTGAGAAATAACATCTCTTAGATTTCAGTTTCCCCAAGTTATTAAGATAAGTGTACTTTATTATATGTTTAGAAAGGGGTCTAGTGTTGCTCAATTTTGGATAATTGTTCCAATATATCAAAAAATATGATTCTTATAAATATGAAAATATAATATAATTTACCTTAAATTTATTGGATTTTATTTTTATTTTTGATATATATAGTTTATATTATGGGAATATTGTAAAATGATGGCATGGTCACCTCACATTTTATCAGAGACAATTTTTATAGAAAACATTTTTAGTAGAATATCTGGGAGTGTGGGTGTAGGATATTATACTAACTCTTTGGATAATGACCAACACCAATTTCCCCATTTGTGTGTATTTAATCTAAAGAATCACTAACTAATAAAATAAATATCTGAAACTTCTAATACATAATGATATTCACATATCTATCTTGATTCAATCAGGTCATTAGCATTGGGTAAAATAATCCCACAATTATATTTGGGAGGGATTCAACGACATATCTTAAATCAATAAAAATGTATTGAAGGAGGAACCCCTACCCCTAAGGCTACAATGAGGTCGAACAACCATCCTATCAATAAACATGAATTCGGAAGAATCGGTGCATAAAAAACCTAGCGACCACCTACCTTTAGGATGTATCACCACAACAATGATTTCACTAAACCATTAATAAAGAGGGAACCATTATAGTATCATTTAGAAACAAATTTTTTCATTATAAAATTAATACCCTTAATACCCTACAATTAATAATCATATTATTTAATGGATCTAACCTCTTAATCATGTGATTCAAAAATCTATCTAGAAATTCATTGGGATAATTCGTATGATCCTAAAACCTATTATAAAAACCATGATTATTTTTATCCTTCACCATGTTTAAACCTTCAAAAATGTTTTCCAACATATCCTATATTTCATTAATAGTAATAAAAATTATCACCATTATATAGATTAGGTTTAATTGTTCACCAGAAAAGTATTTATAGACATTAACATAAATGTTGAGAAATATTGTATCTACTTACATTATGGGTAAGTAGGAGACATAAATTTTGAGTATACCTTGTAAAAACATTAAATACTTAAATTATTAGTGAATACTGGAGACATATCATACTATTCTTAAAGATTTTTTAATTGATACAATCATATAAGGGTAAAAACTTATCATTTACTATATTTCCCATAACAAGAAGATTGTTATAATACATTAATATCATACAACCTATACATTGATACCTTATGGTATAACATAGTGACAAAAAACCCTAACATTAGGGTTGAATTAGTGTATGGATTTATTTTTTTACATTCATGATCTTTATCTTTGGTTAATAAGGGAATTAAAAACATGTTTCCCTCTATGAATCAAAATAACTCTACGATATAGGAAAAAAATGTGCATATATGGTGTTTACATGATTCATCTATAAGGTATATTCCAAGGAGATTATGTTAAAAAAAATTCAATGTAATAGGATGTAACATTATCACCTATTTCTATTACAATAGTTTAATGGAATCATTTTAGGTCCTATAAGAACATATACTTATTGAACTGTCACATACTACATTGATTCTAATTATTAAAAAGTTAAGGGAATAAAAAAATCAAATTATTCATGAATTAGATTATGTTCACCATAATAAAATGGTTAAATTCATTTTTATTTAGTTTCTGCATTGGTTCTAGAACATCCAAGTTTACCACCCTAAAACAACACTATAATTTACCTATCCCTATTCTCTAGGTTAATTATTGATCTATCTATACAATACATTCTTTTCATTTTTTGTCTAATATATTTACTATATTTTTTTTAAAAAAACTACATTGATTCATTAATGGAAAATACATTCATATAAATTTTGATGATCCATATAATTTCTTCCAAATACCACAACCTTAAATTCTTTAAAAAAATATACGTTATTTGAAAAAAAAATTACAAAATTATTAATAATATATCATAATTAAAAGTATTTTTATGACGGAAAATACATGATGTGAATCTTTGGTCTGTGACATGATATCCAATAAGAAATGTATGTTTTAAATATTTATTTACAAATAAGAAGAAATATTATTTTTATTTTCCTCCATAAATCATAAAATAATATTCTCCCATTTATGATCTTTAGTTTGTTAAGCATAACCTAGAAAGACTATATTATAGCTAATTAATTATAAAAAAACTAAGTGAATGAACAAAATAAATGTGACTACATGTATATTAAGAATAACCCTTTTTCCACATATGAAAACTCATACTATCTTAGGAGTCCTCAAATACATTTCTATATTTCAAAAGTAGATTGATCCTAAATTTTTTTTATGAACCTTATGATTTGTTAATGAAATTGATGTTTAGTCAAAATTATAGTTATAGAATCATGAAATTACTATTTATAATTTTCATGAAACCCAAATGAACCTTATGAAATCAAGGGTGACTCTAAGGATTTTTTCCTTTTCCATTTTTTCATTTGCAGAAGAATATTATAGTTTTTAATAATAATTAAATTTTTAGGAATATACATATTTATTCCACAATTATATTTAAAAATGGCCCAATTAGCATTAAAAATAGACAATTTTTATAATTCTTGAGTCTTTATAGACATTATCTTAAACAATATCCCTTAACAACCCCTAAAAAATTAATCCCTTTCCATTTTCATTTCTCAGAGTCAAGTTACACTTATAGACCAAAATAACGACTCCTCTGAAATATGATATTGACTCCTATAGTTTTTTAGAGTCACAAAAATGAATCTAATAAAATCATAGGATGAATCTAATTCGTTAAAACGTTTTACCTACGTATGTTTTCCAATTATCATAATTCTTTTCAAAGTAGTCCTATGTATAAAATAATGGTTACACTTATGAATTAAAAATATTTCTATTTTCAAACAAGATATATCATTCATGAAATTTTCTAATTGAATATAAGAAAACTAGATTTCATATTACTCACAATTAGAGATAAATACAATATATAAATATATGGTTGTAATAAAACATAACACTTTTGTAAGTGGTGTTATTGGAAGGAAAGATCCAAGTTTGTTTTTAGAATATGGGAAGTAAAATCTAATTATTTGGTCATCAGAAGAAGACACTAAATTTCAAATGGGGGGGGGGGGGTACTAATGGTTTTGTGGCAATGAAATTGGTGAAATATCATACACAAAAATATTGGTTATGGGTCTTTTGTATATGTTAGTCCCACTAGAACTCTAATATAGGAAACTATATTTGTGATAGGAACACAAAAACCTTATTAAAATGAGGGGGTATTTTGTTAAATATTTGTTGGTAATTGTATTAAATACTTCATTTATTTCCCATTAGTCCTTGTAGTACTGATCCTCTCCCACTCATATTACCTTAATATTTCTAATTATTACTCCTATAATAATAAGATTAAATGGTATTCATTACATTGTAACTCCATTGGTAAGGTTAATATGTCTTGTTTTTAAATAACAATTTCTTTTAATTCTTCATTATACACCACTATAAATCCCAATTTTCGGTAAATTTGATAAAATAATAGATCATGGATGAATGAGGGTGAATAAATAAGGGGTTACAGATTGTATAATTTAAATAATAAAAATGATGGTTTCCCCTAAAATATTAGTCAATATGTTTCTGATTTTTATGTGTTGTTTTTATGTGTTCATGGGTTTTTGGGTTTAAGATACCTAATGGGGTCAAAAGTGCATATAATTGTGAGACAAAGTTAGTATATCCTATTATACTAATAATATATGTTTAAACATGGTTATGATAATTTTGGAATTATTTTTACCTCATTCCATGTAGAAAGTGGAGTAATTAAGTGATAATGATAATGAATCAGTGTACAAGTGTGCGATAAATTATTGTGGCCCCAAGTTGGACTCTAAGGGGATGGTTTGATAGGTTTAGCATGTTTAAGCCTTTTTGTTCATGAATTTGTGTTCATAGCCTTATGGAATTATTTATCAATGTTTTTCAAATAGTAAAAGTATGATAAAAATTATAGAAGGGAAATATATAGGATAATTAAGATACAAGTTTATTGGGGAATTCCTTGCAGTGTCTCTAAAATTTCACCGAATATTTACAGTGATCTGATTAGTAATACTATACCATTAATGTAATTAGTATGAATTGGAATATGGTTTATATATCCTAAATTATATCAATATGAGAAAACTAATATCTTGGGTATAATATCATGTGTTTAATTCTATATGGGGTTGGAAATATACAATGGTGAGGGTTGAATTTTGGTTGTCTATGGATACGATTTTGACAATGGAATCTTGTTGAGGGAAACATGGAAGCATATAATATATATGTTCCATCGAAAAAGGGTCATATTAATGTAATCAATAATGGATAAATAAGAATTATCATAAAGTGAGTATTATTATATTTATATATCTAAGAGGAGTGCTTAATCATAAGTATGGTCATGGGATGATATTTGGTGATGGGTTCACCTTACATGTTATATCCTTACTTTCTAGGATATAAGACCTAGGATATGAAACCACCATGAAGTTAATTGATTTTAGTTCTTAAAATTAAATGAATAATGGTGATAGGTTCGGATATACTAATATCCCAATATTCAATACGTTTTATATTATTATTTATTGTTTCATCTTATTACAACTAGTGAGTCGGAGTGGGAAATGATATGTTCATCTTACATGTATAACTGTTAAATACTACCTATGTGGGGATTCAAGAAAAATATTATAATGGCTAATCCATATGTCCTCATATTTAGGTTATGGTAATTATTATACATTATATGATTTATCAAAGAGCTAAGAGTCTTATGGATACAAGATGAGATCTATGAATTAGAGGTTTGACTCTATATGATACCTTCAATTTTTATTTGTTGTATTTTTTATAATGATTATGATTGAGATGGTTAATCCTATGGGAGGGGACACTATATATTTCATTCATTATTTATAAACTCTTCTTAAAAAAGTATTAAATTATACACATCTTTTGGGATTTTGATGTTCTTAATAAGGATGTGGGTTTCTGTATCTCCTGTTAATAACTTGAATGGTCTTCTTGAGTGTGGGGATTACAATAAAAATATTAATTTATTTAGATTTAGTTCTTGATAGATAATGGTAAAGGATATATGTGTATAGAAATAGAATTTGTGGGGTACCTAATTTTAAAAAACTAATTTTATTTAACTTAATACAATTAGATCTGTATAACTTATTCATGAATCCTTGAATATGATCTTTTAGTTACTATATAAGTATAAATTTTATCAAATAAACCTCAATTAGATATGTTCCCACATGTTATTGATACATTTTATTTATTTACTAATCAAACATGAATACCTATAATGATATCCCAAAATTAAACAATAATTCTAAATAATACAGTCTGGATGCATTGGGGGATAGAATAAAAGATCTTGATCTTTTCACCATTCCTATGTTGATTAGAAAAATAATAATGAGATATTTTTCTCTCATATATATAGATTTTATAAAATTGTGTTTATTTTCCACATTACTCTCCCATTGGATTATTATAGAGATTTATATATTTTATATATGTCATAATGATAAATTTAAATAATTGGTTTAATATGTGAAAACCTTTTTAAATGGACGCGGAAATTTATCTATTCATAAAATAAAAATCACAGAACTATTAATCACTATTTATTATTTAAATAAATGACCACCAAGGATTTCATTATAATTTAATATTTTACTACCTAAACAATTTAGTAACATATATCAGATATAAATAGAATAAAATTACAACATAATTAAATAAATTGTCTAATTAAATAATTTCATGAAATAAAATCATTATACTGATCAGTATTTTCCCATAAATAATAACACTATTGTTCTTTTAGCTGAATAACTTTTGAATATATAAAAAATTTTATTCTCATCCAAATATTTGATTCATCCTAATGTAATAATTTCTCAAATCTACATTGTGTGATACAATCTCGGAAATGTTCTTGATAGTTGGACGTTTAATTATAGACCAATCACGGTATTAAGAAACAAATCACATTCCTCAAAAAGAAAGAAATAATTAATATAAATGAAAAACTCATATGAAATATACTATGTAATATAATCATTTTTTTCTTATATATCTCATCATATAAGATACATACTCATTTTATCATCCCTTAAATATCAATTTTTCTTTATTTGACTTTTGAGATCACATTTCCCATATCTATAATGTCCATGGATATTATTATGAATCTTTTATCTCTCTAAAAGGTATATAGAAAATTTATTATATAGCTTAGAATAGACATCTCCCCTATTAATCATTTAATCAATAATTTTATCACTTATGATGTAATCATCACAAGATAGATCACCATGATTATAAATATCATTGTTTTAACTATGAATCAATGTATTATCATCATATTTATGTTTAAAATAACCATAAGTACATGAGAAAATATATAAACTAATAGGAATGGATATCCAAAACCATTTGAGATACATGGAATTACATTGGGGGTCTATGATGATAATATACACACATGGATATCACCATGTGAGAAGTTATTGAGAAAAAAGTATCTATTTTTATGATCCCCCAATATGTGAGAGATAAAAATCATATCAGTACTATAATAATGACATTTCTAGACAATAAATAATATCATTCAAAATATTTTCATGACATACCTGGGTTCTTATTATAGAGGGGGTATTATCTGAACTTCCGATGGGAAACATATTCTATCTACATTATGACATAAGGAAAGTATAAGTAATAAAATATTTGATATTAGTAATTAACATATATTTATCTAAATGTATACAGGATGTAGTAATAAAAAATGTATAACATACTATTTTTTATTTTTATCCAACAATAAAAATTACCACATTTTTATGGAGATAACTATTAATATTTCTGAACCTTCAATATTTTAGTTTACATTCATGCCATTATGGTGAGATATATCTATTTAATGGGTTGATCAAATTCTCTTATGTGGAAAATTTTCAAACCATGAGTACACCACACTAGGTAAAATATATTAAGAGATAATAATTTAAAATTATATACATTATTAATGGATGTGGTATAGGGTCTTTAGGTAGAACCCTTGACATTTTGTTATAGTAACCACAAACCGAGTTCGCTATAGATATTTTTTAATTTAATACGTTGGGACTAGATACAAGGTATCTCATCCTGAAGTATTGAATACATATATTGTCTTGGTAAAATAGATACATAATTGAACTCAGATTATACATTAAAATATAAAATAAAATATTTACTATATTTTAGAATGTCATTATTTTCATTAGCATATTATTTTAAATTTATTGAATACACTTCTTGAGACCATAGGGAAAATAAAACATAATAAAAAGCTGACCGTAGATTATCAATTAGGGTTTGTATAAAATAGATGTTATGAATATTTAAGGGCTAATAAATATGGAAGGGTTAATAACTAAAAAACATTCTACCTAATAAATATCATACGAATAATATGGTATTAAAAAATTATGATCAAATAATTCCATACATACATTGAAACGATCTTGAAACATAACCACAAGTATTCTAACTAATCGAATGATCACATAGAATATCAATAAAAAATATCATAATATGGGAATCCATAATTTTTGTAATTTTAATCATAATATCAAAGCCTTGTCCTATGAATTCATACCATTAATTCCTAATTTCAAGAACAATTATATAAATGGGTATTGTGTCAGCCAAGTACCCAAGCTAATTTGTCTCATGATACCCACCGATGCATCTAGGGGGTTTGAAATTCCATGCCCCACCCATCACATTATAATTCCAATTAATTTTTTATATCAATTGTGTGAAAAATAATCATGGTAACCATTCATATTAGGAAAATGAAATTTGAAATGTTAATACTTACCCCAATCAATAAACATAATCATAAACCATCCAAAGTAATATGTCCAATTGTAATAAAATTGTATATCCTTATTAAAAATTATCATAAAAAATCAGTAAAAATAACATTGATTTTATCAATAAAACATATCCCCAATTAATCATAATTAAAATTATGATTTGATCTCATTAATGAAAAAAATACCATAAAAAGAATATTGAAAACAATTTTCCATAAAAAAATATTTTTTGATTTTGAAAAAATATTAAGAGTAAAAGTTAAATAATATATTTTTAATAAACTTTTAATAAAAAATATTTTTTGATAACTATAAAATATACATTAAAATATTTATTTTTCACAATGGTGGGAAATAATTTTTTGGTTGTACTTGATTAAAAATATTCTTATTTCATTTATGATAAAAAACCAAATGAGGTTTTTGTGGAAATGTACATGAAGATTAATTTCAAATTTATTAGTTAAAATTTAATTATGGGAAAATGTTTATTTAATATAAATTATTTATAATTATATTCACATATTTTTAATAATTTTTATAAATCATGTATCTGAATGAAAATTTATTTTTAACAAAAGTGAGAAATGATGTCCGAATTTCTAGAAAACATGTTATCAATTATTTTATGTAAACAAGTTTAGAAAATTATAATATTAATTTAAAAGTTCATTAATGACTAGGGAATAGAAAATATAATTTTAATTATGATAGAGATGTTAAATAATTCCCCATGGGATAGGTATGCAGAAATAATCTCGAGTAAACATTAAATTGTGAAATAACCCCTTACAACTTTGGAAACATTTTAATCCTAAGAAAAATAAATAAAAAAACAAAAAATGAATCTTTAAATATCATGAAGATAAATTAATTCATTATGTAAAATATAATGTGGAAAATTTATACACCAAGAAAAAGAAATATTTGGTGATTGTGGAATATGTATCATAAATGTAAAAGTGAGACGAGAACCCCTTAAATAAAGTTTTATTTCCTCTCCATGTGTTGAATATAATTTTATAACCAATATAGTTTAATTATTAATCTATTATGTAATTATAATCATTAATTTATTACCAAATATGATTTAATTATAGTATTTTATCACCCTTTATTAGCAATTAATTTTTTAAACCACTATTTTGGGTATTAATTTCATTGTTGTTCATGTATGTTTTAGTCCAGTAAATTTGGTCATTTTAATTTTATTATGGTCACATCATATCCTGAATGTTAAATATGATATAAATATTATATGAGTTTTTTATATTAATCAATTATTATTAATGATAGAAAATGGATTACATGGTTTATGGAGATGGTGTGACGTATGTACGCATGCACGTTGATTCCATTTTTCTCGATCGATAGAGAATGGAAAGTAAATTTTAATTCATCTTTATATAATAATACTTATTTCATATATATAATTTATATTAATATAATTAATACTTATTAATTCCCACTTAAAAATAAAATGAAAAACTTTTCACACCGCTCTGTGGAGGAGATAGTCTGGGAAAACACATGGGCAATGTTATTATTTTTTCAAAAGTTAGAAGGTAAGTAGTTAGACATGATATTATATTTATATAATAATTTTAAGATAAAAATATCACATATATTAATTAACATTAAACATAATACCTTTCATTTAATTAGAAATCAAAAAATGAATCACATAACATCATGACGAGGTAGTCTGTCGTACACACGGTCGATGATTTTCTTCCCATTTGACAGAGGAGGATATGAATAAATACTATTCGATAAACATAATAAAATTTTAAAAAAATTATATACCTGTTTTATTATATTTTATGTGTTAATATATAATTAAATGCGTTGAAATAAAAAAAATAAATGACAGTTTTAAAATAATTAACTTCTCAAAGAGAAACCTCCAATGTATCTCCTCTTAATGACCATAGGGTTGGTCTTTTTGAAGTAAAAACAGTTATAGAATGTGTATAAGTATATTGGGGAGATATTTTTATTCTTTTTTCTATAAAAAAGTCTTTATAGGTATGAATAAGTGAATGTTGGGAGTTCCCTTTTATAAGTTGGGAAAGGGAACCCACATAAATATTACTTGGGAATTTCTCAAATGCATTAAAAATAATAAATTGATTCACATAAAAAATGATTCCAAATAACCATAAGTTCTATTTTATGATCATTGAGGACATAATATGGCCATAAAATAATATATTTACTTATTTTAGGTCATTTAAAACCCCTATCCTCATATTTTACCCCAGATAAATCTGTTTTTACCTTAACTGCGATCATTAATATTAATTATTTTTAATATTCATTTTGGAAAAATTTAAGATGAAATTATTATTTAATATGAATTATTTAAATTAAAAATTATTAATTCATTTCTCAAAATTCAATACACACATGTATCATAATTCAATTTTAGATTATACTCATAGATAGGATGAATAATCTTGTTTTATAAGCCGAAATTATTGTAATTAAATGACATTCTGTTATCAAAATTCATTAAGAAGTTGATTATACAAAACAAATTTTATATATATAATAAAATTGAACAATATTTTTTTAAAACCAATTTAAATTATGGTTTTTCTTTATAAATATTATAAAATAGACCGAAGTTCTTAGTGAAAAAACAATATTTTTCACCACTTATAGAAAAATGATCCTTTTTGGAAAAAAAATAACTGTAAATGATTCTCATATTCTTATTAAGTAAATAAATTTAATAAAATATGTTTTCTATATGTTCAAAAAAATGATTCTATCATAAGCTTGTGAGAAGCAATGAAACAGTTTTCTTTAAAAAATGATATTTTTTAGAAATCATTTTATTTCCTTTAAAATGATTATTTTGTATTTTTAATCAAAATATATCAAATTAAATTAATTTATACAAGTTTAAACAAAATAATTTTGAAAAACTGTTTATTAATATTCACACCCTTGAATTTAATCACAAGGTTATAATGGTTATTCATATATAATAATATTTTAAAAGAGTGTCCTATTTAGTTATAACCTGGAATTTCATGCATCAAAAGCTATTTAAGAGATTGGATTTATTTTAAAATATATATATATATTTTAAAGTATAATGATTTTATATTATCCTATAATTTTTTTTGTATTGTGGAATAAATTCTATATTATAGTATGTTCATATTTAAATGACTCATGATCTTATATTCTACCATATTAAACAAAGTGTGTCCTTGTAATTTAATATTGAACTTAGTAATCAAGGGTTTAAAATATAGAAATTAATTTGCCACTGACAATCCTTTTAAAAACTTTTAACAAAAACATATATTTTAATGTGGTAAACTAATATATAGAGGTCATTTTTAATAACATCCAACTATGTATATAAATTGGAGAACCATGGTGGAAATTGAATATATGAAATAGAGAAAATTTATAATTAATTTTGGTGAGGGGTAGATATAATTGATGATAAAAAATTTAATGGTCTTGAAAATATAATTACCACAATCCCACAAATATTTGATGGATGGAATGATTATCTATTCCAAACAATTTAACGCATTAAGATAATATTTTTCTTTCGATATCCTTTTCCATGATTTGGGGAATTACCTTACCATCATGAATGAGAACATATAAAAATATATCTACTTGATATCTTTCAATTTAATTGGACCAATTCAATCATATTGGTGTTCTTATATCAATTCCCTCTTTATATATTACTCCATGAAATGAAAATCCAAAATGAATTCTTATGCCTGAAGTATATTTAACATATCATTAGAATCATAAGTCATTCCTCTAGTATATTTATATTTTCCAAAACCAAAATGGTTATAATAAGTTAGCTAACACCATCCAACATTTTCAAAATCTATTCAATAAAAATTTAACAATAGGTCTCAGATAAAATTTGTTTTCCTAAATTAAAAGTCCAAAAAGTTTTAAGGAAGGTAACTAAATAAACAATATATTACCTTGAAAATATAATGTGTCTCTTAATGTCCCATTACAAATATATGAATACCTTTATCACCCCAAAACTATAATGAAACAATTATTGATTAAAAAAATGAAATCTTATTTTGTCAAACATATTTTCTAAATCAATACTTGCATTAATCTGTAGAAAATACAACATAAACCATCCAAGCACTAAACATTTTCAATGTCACTAATATTATCTCTTAATAATTTATTTATCATTATTATCTCAATATATAGTATATATTATTGTTTTTCATCACTAATTAATATTCTTTTCATCATTTTTAACGTTCCACTAAATCAATTTTTTGTTTCATTAATACCATTAAATATATGCTCTCAAATCCTTTAAGAAAAAGTACTATAGTGACATCCATATACACTTCATGATTCTTATAACTAGGATATAATTGATAAAATTTTTATGAAATATATTTATTAAATCCAAATTCAAGACCATTAATTAGTCAAATTTAGTTATATCAAAATCATTAGGAAGACCATGATCCCTTAGCTCATTTTGAGGTATATTCCCTTACTGATTTGGGAATTAATTTTTTTGGTGCCCTATACATAAACATTTTAAGCATCAAATAATGTAAATTTATTTTTTTAACTTAAAATTAAAAACATGGTTTCCTTTCTCTTAATACTGTTAATAAAGTACCATTCACTTAAAGAAATCACCATGGTGTTTCATTCCACAATTATCACATGTGTGAAAATCCTTCTTTAACTTTTGTATCGTTTCCACTTTTTTCTATATTTTCCTCCTTTTCTATCGATTCCATTAATGTAAATAATACAATAAATATTATTTATCTTTCTCAAAATCACATAATGATATGTATTTTTATAATATAATGTTTTGTATATGAGTTCACTTCAAAATATTTTCTAAATTCCATCAAATAACTGATCATTAATACTATTTAGAGTACTTTCATTAATATGTTTTATATTCCATAGATTAAAAAGAAATTATAAATAATAAAATACACTATATTAGGTAACAATATTATTAAACAAAAATTATAATTCCCAAACTAGTGAAACCCTTGAATTAAACTGAAAAATATATTCACGACTAATCTAATAATCATAAAAATGTATTATTTTTGATATACTTATTTTAATATTCTTCATAATAATTTTTAATTAAAATTTGAAATATACAGAGAATATCAGAGGTGGTTGTCAGCAAGGTGTCTATTGAGGCTCATTTTCATTCACTATATGATTATTAGGTAAGATCCAATGTTTCCTTTTAAGAGTTATTGCCCCTAGGATAATCTATATTAGAACACGGTCCACATGTAGTTTAAAAATAGTGATGTATTTCTTGGAAAAACACATATTATATTCCTTATCAAACCTTTTGTATTTTTTACATAATTATCTTTAATTTATATAATAGTTTTATCTTCCCTAATAATTTTTTTCCTTAATCTAGTTCCCAATGTTTATACAAATAAATCCTCTAACGCCAATTGTAGATACACCAACCCTAGTAGCTCACCACTAGTTTCAACATTATTACAATGGAACTAGATATAACTTATCGAATCCTAATAGACCAAATATTTTAAAATTCCGGGTAAACACGATACATACATGAATTTGCATTAAATTTTAATTCAAAAAAATAAACTATGTATTTTTTTAAAATTAAATTATTCCTTTTAGAATATCCCTATTTATAAATAAAAAAAATCCTAGTATCTTGGGGAAAATAAAATATAATAAAGGGGTGGTCTTATATTCTTATAAAGGGAAAGTGTATATATGATACTATGAATAAATAGGGAATAATCAATATGGAATGGTAAATAACTGAAACCCATTATATTTAATCGACATATTAATTATATTATATAATGAATAAATTATTATCAAATAATTACATGCAAGAAATTATATGTAATAATCACATCACCCTAAAAATAAAAAAAATATTCTTAAAAATTAAATAAACATATGTAATTTCAATTACATGGTTTTAATTCTCTATCACTCCCCACTAATATTGTAGGTGGCATGGCTATAAGATCTCATCTTTTTTCAGGTACATTTCTCTATAGTATTTTCATTGAGCCTTAGTGTCTAGGTCATATTTGGAGATGGAGAGTTTTTATTGGAGAAAATGATCTATCGTTCGGGATGTATGTTTTATTAATTAATTGAAGATGTGTTTGAATGGGTTATGTTTTAATATAGGATCTTGGTAATTTGAGAGGATTTAAAGGGATTTATGTTTTTAAAAGGAAAATCGGATGAAAAATAAACAAAGAATATTTATCCATCGTGTAAAGGGATTACACATCTTGTAATTATAAATGGGTTTTAATAAAGTAAATATTAAGTGAGTTGGTTTTCTAGATAAGATAATTAAAACATTTAAAATATGTTATATCATGTTAAATTATGTGTAATTTCTTGATCTACTATTTTAAACATGTTGTGTGTTTGAAATTCATTATTTTTCAGTTGAATCTCTTCTCCTCTTGACGCTATGGAATTTACTTGGTGATTTTGGAGTGGAAAACTCCATTTTGGATATTATTTTTGTGTTTCCTATAAAATTTATGTTCTTTCAGTTCAATTTCTCATTTCTTCCCATTGGTTCTCCAATAGTTTTAGTCAAATAATTTGTCCAATTTCATTGTTGGTTTGGTCTTGATCAGTGTTGATCTAGGAATAGATTTTTAATTATCTACATCTTCTTCCTTGTGGGTGTTTTCCATTGGAAGCATTATTGGAGATTTAGTTAAAGGTAGGAGGTATAAATCTAAACATTATGATTTCATAATTTTCGAGTTATGAAATATTATCATCGCACCAGTATAGTGTATGCCCAAATTAATTGAAAATAAATGAATTTGAAAATTTCATAAATTGTGTTTTGCCTGACATGTGACCTTAGGTTGTTTCTTGTTATAGAATTCATAAATTATTACTTAATTCTTATTGATATAATTTTCAAAAAAAAATCTAAATTAAATTTGAAAGTGTTTTGTGAATGAATAACTATAATTATCTCAAATATCCATTGAGATATATGATTTTATATTGTGAAATCCATTTTGTATGATAGGAATTATTTTATATAATGATATTCTTATAAAACTGGCTTGTCCCAAGAGCATTCACATATATATTTAGTAATGATGATAATGATCAATCTTGAACAAGTCCATACATTATTGCTTAGTGAGAGTGGACTATGCCCAGTCAAATTTTATAATTCTTGTAAGGATTTAATCAAATTGTTTTTTGGGAATAAACCATGGTTATATGGTTATAGTTAGAATGGTTATAAGAATGATCATATATACTCGGGAATGGCACTGAAGCAGGTTATTTACCTTGGTTGTATTTTTGTGGTGGACATGGTAGTATTAAATTCACATATATATTTTATCAAAGACAAAAGAGGGTTTTAGTGTTTATTTAATTGATGAATTAACTAATAAATTTTTTATCGATTTATTTAGTACACTTGTTTTTAGAATAGTTCATATACACTTTGGTGTAAACCTAATGAGTTTTACTCATACCATATTTGCGAATCAATTTGGAACCTGAAAAGACTTCATAGATGTATTTATGGACAAGGGAGAAGTACCTTGCATTTTATTTCTATCTTATTATTGGGATGATGTTTGGATATGGGACTAGTATGGTGCTCAATATGGGAGACATGATTCTTTTATATTTTTATTCTTGTATTTTTCTTGGCTTTTTCTACACATAAATTCAATTACATTCTCGCATGTCTATTCATTTTCCTTATTATTTATTAGATTAAGTAATTTTCCTTTATTTTCACCTTTCTCTTTATTTTACTCAGATTATTTCCATTTTATTATGTTTTTTATTTTGACATGTCACTTCATACCAATGGGGTATAGTCTCCCCACAATACTATTCATAACCTTGCTTCTAGATGGTAGCCTCTAGAATATGAGGATGTGTTCTTGAGTTCATGTGACCAACCCTTTCTCACTATGTGAGGGAGTGACATATTTGAAGAAAATATAAAGAGGTAATTTAGGAAAGATTTATTTAATTTTTATCTACTATTTGGGAATGGGTGAAATGAGTCTAGGATGTGTTGGGACTTGGTAAGGAGATTTTGAATGGGAGAAGCTATCCCATGCATGCGGGAAAATCCTAGTACCCAAAGATGGGATTGTTGTTTCTGTTGAGTGCTTGTTATAGTTGATGTAATTTTACCTTAGGTGATTCACATGTTGTGTGAGGATTATTGTTTTATGATTCTATTATTTCATGATTTTTGTACTCGTGTCGATGTATTTCAAAAAATAAGAATACATGTATCATCCTAGTCACATAGGGATATATTGAAATACATTTTACATGATAGAGAATATTTATTTTTACCCTTTCTGTATAATTTTCTATTAATGTGTAATATGAGATATATTTGTCACTAGATAAAGAAAATATGTTTCCATGTCATGCTAAAATAATTATAATCCATGTATAGGTATACCAAGAGTTATAGGTTCTCTATTGAAGTCTCCTATTAGGTTAACCTTATTCATAGGAAGTTCTCTAATGTGTACATTTTTTATGTAGATAAGATGCCTCCTTTTCATCATATAATTGGGATTCATGATAGTGGATATCAGGGCACCACTGATGCGGTAGAATTAGAACTTCATGTACTTCATGTGGAGAAGATGGATGTTAAGATTCATGATAGCTTCCCAAGGATCATGTGATCCATGAAAAGTGATACATTTTACACATTTCATTCGATGTGTCAGTTTAAAATAGAGTTTCACCTTTATAATCCTCATATGTTTAATAGGGATGGCGTACCCAAGGAATTTGAGTTCTAGATTGGGTCATTCCTAACAATCTTCATGAATCTTGAGAGACCTGTAGAGAGGAGGTTTTATCTTATTAAGTATACACTCATGGACCTTCCAAGCATTGTTGGAATATTATAGAAGAATCTAGGAAATCAAATAAGTTCTATTATAAGTACTTCATGATGAATGTCTTTATCTATTTCTATCCTAATCCTTGAGGAATGAAAAATATCATGATTTTATCAATCTGATGCAAGATGGTCTATCAGTGTTGGACTATGCGATATGATTATCCGACCTCTAACTCTTTGTTCCATCTTTATAATAAGATATGATATCCTGTGAGAGATGTTTTCTGGATGGAATTTTTTATGAGATGAGGTAATATGAAGTAATTTTCATTTCAAAGGCTTTGAAGATGAGATTATTCATACTCTCATCATAGAAGTGAAGATGAGAGTGGCTCCGAGCAGTATACAGTCTGTTTCAGCAAAGAAATCCAATATTTTATCATTGAGTGGTAAGTAGTGCCATTATGGTAGTTTCCTCCAAATATATAGTGGGAAGAGTAGTTGGGGTAGTGGAAAACCATATCAGAATCATGTTCTGTTCTAGTGCTATTAGTGTTGACTGTTTGGACACAATCAATTGTAGTGTCCCTAATGCCCATTCGAGTGTCGTATCTATGGAATATTGGGTTATCTTTAGAGTTTCTATTAGTACTTTCCATTAGCGACCTATGGTAGAGGATGAATAAAAGCGCTAAATTCGGGAAGGGGCTTAGCTACCCCCGACAATCTTTTAGTTGGACATCCATAAGCTGTTTAGGATGATGTAGGGTACGTGGTACCATATTGCATGATTAATAATACAATGTAAGGGAAATAGCTCAAGGCAGTCATGTTAAATCCCATGGCATAGAGAAAATCAGTTCCACATTAGGTATATTACTCTAGATAATGTGCATGTAGGACCCTCTACAATCAATGGTATGATTCTAATATCACATACTCCTCCTTGTGTTTTGATTGATATAGGAGAATCACATGATTTTATATCTCCCCTTTTTGAAAGCTGTCTATACAAGGATGTGGAAATATTGGATGGTGTTTTATCCATTTAGAATCCATTTGGAGTGTGGTATGAAATTATCAAAGGTTGCATGTTGTTTTCTCTAAATATTAGTGGCTATTGGTTATTTTGGGAAGTATTCATGGCGGAAATGGAAATATTCGACGTGATTCTTGGTATGGACCAGAATGTTATATACTAAGATAATATCTAATATTGTAGGAGGTGATTAAATTTCTTATCACTATTAGGAAGCGCCTCTTCTCACCAGGGTTAGTGGGATCAGTAGGCTAGTTGTACAGAACAAATTTAGTAAAAATTTGATTTTCTCATGGATCAAATCAATGGTCTTTCTCTGGATAACACTAAAATTAATAATGATTCCTTTCCTCCAGTGGTGGACCATTATCAGGATGTTTTCCCAAATGATTTCTATGGTTTACCACTATAATGAGTGTTAGAGATCATTATTGAGTTGGTTCGGTGTGTAGATCCAATTTCTATCCAAACTTAACAAATGTACCAATAGATTTTCAGGGTTTGATGGTTCTGTCAGAAGATCTAGAATCAAAAGAATTCTTATATCCGAGATTATCTCCTTGGGGTTATCTAGTTTTCCTCTACAAATATAAAGATAGATATTTTCCCTTTTGTATGGATTATTGGATGTAGAACCAAATGATAACCATGAACCGATATCATTGTTGACACATTGATGATATTTTGGGTCATTTGATAGGTTCTAGGATCTTTTACAATATTGACTTGTGATTAGGATTTCCTCAGTTAAGGGTGAGACAATCAGACCTTACTCAGTCTACTATTAGGAACAGGTAAGGCTTGTATGAATTTTATGTGATACTATTTTGGTTAACTAATGAGCCTACAGTATTCATGGCCTTAATGGATATGGTCTTTCATACATTTTAGGATCTATTTGTGATGTTTTTCATCAATGATATCATAGTGTTCCCATAGTCAATAAACGATCATTCTAAACATCTTAACATCATCCCACGTACAATGAAAGAGCACTAGATATATTCCTAGAAAACCAAAGGTGGTATCTAGATAAATAACATCACCTTCCAGGGCCATGTAATCTAATATGTAGGCATTTCAGTGGACCTAGAGAAAGTAACAACAATGATATCTTGGGAACATCCCAAGAACATCTTTGAACAAAGGATATTTCTGGATATATTGGGGTATTATAGGAATTTTATTCAATATTTCATCTATTTTAAAGAACCAATGTCTGGGATAACCAAGAAAAGAGTGAATTTTACTTATTATTATGCTTTTGAAAAATATTTTCAATAGATGAAATGCATGAAAACCTCATCCCCTGTGCTCAAATAACCTATTTCGGGAAAAGACTATACCATATAATATGATGCATTTAGAGGTAAAATCAGAGAAGTTTTAATATCAGAGGATCTTATGGTTTGTTATGGATCTAGGCCGTAGGGACCGCATATGAGGAATTAAAGTACTTTTCATTTGGAGTTAGCAATAGTAGTACATGCAGTGAGATGTTGGAGAAATTTTCTCTTAGGTGAGAGGTTTGTGATATAATTTGATCTCAAAATCCTCAAGTACATATTTCATGAGTAAGACCTTAATCATTATTATATTAGGTGGTTTTATTATCAATATTATTTCTTATTTGAATTGGATTATACACTAGGCTGGGGAAACAATGTTATCGATGCTCTAAGATGAAAGTCACAGAAAAAGAATGTTTGGGAGTCTTGAAATTAATGGAGGATAATGGACCTCTTTATAGACATACATATGGATGTTTAGAAATCATTGGGGAAATTACATTTGACTTTTACAACTTTTATACTTGTGTATTTGGAGAATATTAGGATGGAGTAGTTGTCTAATCTGGAAGGAATAGTTTTAAAAGGAAAACTATATTGTGGGGAGACACCATCAGGGATGTCTCTTAGAAGTGGAAATTATCTTATTTTAGTTGGAATAGTATGAGTGCTTATTGGCATTTTTGAGGATCTGATGAGGGATATTCATTATTCAATATTTGAGGTGCATCCTAGTGTAACACATATATATCATTATCTCTGTAAAAATTATTTTTGGTTAGTGATGAAGAGAGAGGTGGAAATATTTTTGGAATGATGCTTCACTTGTCAGCTAGGGAAAGCTGAGAATCAAAATCCATCATGGTTTTGAAACCATTAACCATTATATAGGGGAAATGGGATGGTTTCATGATGGTTTTAATGAGGGCATTATCTAGGATAAATGATCACATTGTTGAGTGTGTCAAATTAGTTTGGTTTTTACTAGAATTTATACTATATAATAGGAACCTTAGGAAGTCTCATTATGGATCCATATATCACTAATGAAAAAAAATATTAGGAAAATTTAACGGGGTTTTCGAAAACATTTGGTTTGATGATTAAGAATCCAAAAAATGGAATGTGATATAACATAGAAAAAATTAACATAATTAATTAAGCGTGATGATCCCAAGGAAATATCACTATACTCACACATCATCACTTAACAATATATGGTAATGATAATTTAATCCCTATTTTTTACACCTATTACTAGGATATCATTGAGTTCACACAATTATACCCTTTAGTGTTTATTCAGAATAATAAAATGATTCATCAACTACTACAGATGACTTGATGACTTTTGTTCAACTAAATAATCGAAACTCACTAAGGAAACACATGAAGAACTCGATGGACTTTCAAGGATTGTATTTTATATATTTTGAATACCATTACATGAATACAAATGGAATTGATAGTGTTTATTTGAGTTTAATTGACCAATATGAACCACACAAACACCGAAATTAAAAAAGATAAGATGAAGTGGTGAACGGTGTGTTGGACTTCACCTAAAAGGATACCCCCAAAGATGATAATATCTGTTGAGCATGACCTATCAGTACATAAATATAATAAATAATAAAGGATTATGATTAAAAACAACCCAAAATCATAGAATTTAAAAGAGAATTTAAATATTTTAGAAATAAATCTTGATACTTACATCACACCCCCGGTTGACCACTATATGTTTATAACTCCATGGGAGGATAGAAAGACAATGATGATGATGTATCACTTACCATGACATCTATAACTACTATAAATTAGTATAGTAAGCCTTTGGGTCTCCAAAATCCTAGTACCTTTCCTCCAGATCTAACCCAAAAATGGGGTTCCCCAGGTATCATTTTAAAATCAAATTGGAAGGTGGTTTTGAGACCCCAGATTTAGAGAAACCACATAGCCCAATGTTTTTTATCTTTATACATTCTTATGTAACTTTTTATAAAACCAAATAGTTGTGTCCTAATATATTTATTTCCACCAAAGAAACATTAAAAAATTTAACAAATAAAGCATGAGATATCGATAGAATATAGATAACCACTTTTGAATTTGCGCATATCTGATTCCTTGGACCGATTTATTCAAATTGGCCTCTTAGTGGATGGATTGGGATTATGTTATTTCTAGAGAATTCTATCTCACAATTTCTCAAATCATTCCACCAAATTTCATCCCATATTAATGCATGTATTTTGTGTAAAAGGAAAAACATTGGAAATGTATTCAAAATCTCCCATGAAATTCGGCCCATTTTTCATTCAATTCATAATAGGCCCTCCAAATCACCACCACCAATAATGAAATGATACAAATAAGTGAAGATATATTTTCTCATAGTGATTAATTGAAAATATTTAATTCACACATGGAGTATATTTTTTTATAATAATTTGAATATACAATACAAAACCTCTTTAATTTAGTGGTGTAAAGGGTGAAAATGAATAGTGAATCACAATGCGATCACACCCCATCACCTATCAATTTTCACTTGGTAAATTCACAATTAAAAAATAATTCATGTAGATATTCCCAAATTCGTGAAGATTTGACATTAAATAAAAATTTTATTGCGTAAAGTAATGTGATCAAAGAAAAAAATCCCACAATGGAGTTTTTCTCAACGATCATGGAAAATAGTGTCTCATAAATTGTATCATATTGAAATTAAAAGATATGAATAGTGAAAAAATGATAAAGGAATAAAAATGTAAGCCATTAAACTACCTATCCACATGTATGTATATGATAACAGTTTCATTCTATTCATTTCACTTTCTATCCATTAAATATATGTTATGATGTCTTTTTTATTCGTAAATGACTCTATCCATCAAACAAGCCCTACATCCTTTGAAAAACAAATTTCAAGAGCCACTCACATAAGGAATCATAAAATTTGACCGATAAGATGACAACCTATATATCCACATATGTTTAAAAATTCATCACTCTCATAACTTATTACAATTTTTTTTTCAAAAGTTCAACTTGGGAAGAATCTCCCAATTATCACTCAGCTCATGCTTGATCTCCTCAGGACATTAATTTTAATAGTTACAATAAGGTCAAAGGTTTAGGAATGGAGGTTTTCTAACATTCCCAATACAAAACCCATATACCTCAATTTTTATGTATTTAGAGTTTTATTAGGTCATAAAATAGTTGTATAATAGTTACACACGTAGATAAATATATTCTAGTAATGAAATAGATCGAATAATGAATGAATGTAAAGAAAAATCATTTTAGAATGATGATGAATGTTAACCTATCATATATTTACCATCTATCAAGAAACAAATATTCACACATCAGGGATTGGTTCAAAAATACTTGGAGATATTATGTGACATAATTTTCTGATAAACTAATCACACAAAGGGTATCAATCATATCAACGGTTTCATAGAGATAAAATAATTTATATCATTCAAAAAAAATTAATCAACTTCACTCTGTATTGTAAAATTAATTCCATAAAAACATATTCTATTAGTGGTCTTTTAAATGTTTAAACAACATGAAATGGGGAAATTCCTCACGCATTTTCAATAACTTCCATGATTATATAGGCATAATTTTTTATGATAAACTGGGAATCCAAAATTAATATTCTAACACAAAAGTGAGGGGGAACAAGGGGAGTAAAATTACTATTCAGCAATCTAAAAAGAGAAAAATAGGAAAAAATGTAAATCCCAACAAACCTAGTAATATACCCTCAAACCTATAGTGTGTTGTTTTCTAATTGTAATAAAAGTAAATATGGGAAGTAATGATAAAAATTGATGGGTTTCATTGTTATGTTTCTTCATGAAGGTGGATTTTCACCACTAGGTGATTTGGAAAATCATTGTAAAAGTGTTTAAGTATCCAGCCATTGATGGCAATACAATAACCACTTTGGTTAGGAAAAACATATACTACACAAATTGGGTAAAAAGTAGTAATTGTATAAGGACTAAGACAACAATAATGAAGCTAATGTAGGAGGATATTTAGCCTAAAATTATACATGAGGGCCTCCTCACCAATATTAAAGTTATACTGATGAATCAACTGGTTGAGGAAAGCCTTTGTCTTCTCTTTATAGATTTGAGAGTACTCATATGCATCATCGCTAATTTCTTCCAACACTTGAATCTTCAACTTCTTATATTCACCAACATCTAAAAGATTCCAATTAAATTACTTAATAGCCCAATAATGATAGTTATATTCCTCCATTGAAAGGTGGAAAGCATTTATAGACATTATTCTTTATGGTGACATTCTGATCGTGGTTCAGATTCAATACTGTACACCCAAAGTGCATCAACCAAGTGTAAAATCCAATATTTCTAATTGGATTGTACCATTTTTTTCAATTATTTTTGAGACTTCTTGATGAAATATTTATTCTTTTATATTATATTGGGTGTGAAATATAGTGAATACTGAATGAATAACACCATAGTTATGAATATTATTTTTGAATTTTCAATTGCAAAAATGTGAATGATGATAAAAAATGATAAATATAAACAAAGAAAAATAGGTGAAAATATGGGACCTCACAAAATAAAAAATGACTCAATAGTCATCAGTCCAAGTAGCTTATACTTCCACCATTTAGATACAATGTCCATAACTAATAATATGTATACAAATCCAAATAAATTTTGAAAAGGCCCTCATGATGTCAATTTTACGATCCTGGGTCTTTTCATAAGGTATGGAGCTTTTCTTTTTGAATTAAATGTTGTTTACAATCCTTTTGGATTAGAACATGGTCTAGTTTGGTTGTACATGGGAATGAAGAGGGAAAAGTTGTTGAATGCTGAATTTTGGTAGATTGCAAGCCGTGAATGGGGTATACATATCGTTTAATCCCACATTACAATGTGTAATGGTCTGGCCATGACCATTCACAATTTGTATGAGTTTTTCATCAGAAAAATAAAATATGTCATTACACAACATTTAAGGGGGTTACACTCTATGAAATTGTCGGACATATTATCTTTTTAAAAGTGGCAGTAGCTTCTAAATGTTTATGAAATGTAGTTTCCTCTCATTTTTGAGAATGTCAAACCATCTTAAATGAGTATTCAAATCAATAATTCATCCAGACTATGATTTATATGATGTTGGCCACATTTGAACCACATCAGAAATTAATCTATTCTATTTTAGCCAATCTTGATTTTTTTGGAACAATGACTATGCTATATCGAAGGGTAGGCCCATATGATATGTGAATGATAAGTGGAATGGTTGAGTGGTTATACTCATGTTGTGTTCTTGTTTATGTTAGTAGGTATACTCAAATTATTTTAATATTTTAATTGTAATGAATTGAATGAATGTTTTGATAGATTATGTGTAATGATCCCCATGGATCAGAAATGTGGTAGTGGATGCCTTTGGTTGAGTCTACCCCTTGGTTCTGGATTCTGTGGGATTCCATGGGCCTTGAAACCCCGTGGATCCAGATCTCTTGAACCCGCATAGAACATTTTGGTACACATGATCCTAGAACTCCAACCAGTGCCTAGATATAGTTTATACTAGAATTCCCATGAGACTCGATATGGATTCTAGGGATGAGTTCCTTGGATCCTTCCCATCATGGTATAGATTTAATTCATGGATTCCCTAGTATATGACACCTCGGATTCATCCCTTGTGGTATAAACTTCTCTATATGTCATGGCCATGGCATACTTGGCTTCTTTATATTGAGTAGTCATGGGTTACTTGATATATATTAGAGTACAGTGTGGTTGTGTGACTAGGTTACATTTCTTATAGATTCCTGGTTGGGAGATGATGTTTGTTGCAAGTTGAAATGATGAGATGTTTGGTTTCTTTTACTTATTGTAGTGGACTCATTCCATGGACAATCACTTTTATGTTTCTACTTTACTTACAATTTATAGAACATTGTATATTGCTTTTAGAACTGTATAGACCATGGGTGGTTACCTACTGGGATGTCAGTCTCACACCCAGTTTTGGCCTCTATGGGGACCCAAGTAGATTATATGGGTTCATGTGATGGTAGGGGAATCCGTCTGGTATAGGTTTTTGATATTTTCTTTGGTGAACAGGATCATGGGGCCCAGGCAAGATTTTGACACTATTGGGATTATTTGGTCATTTTTTCATTTTGGGAAACGTGTATTGTGTTATATTTCCATGTAATGTTCTGAATGTGTTCTAGATACATGTATCATTTAGTTCATTGTATAAGTGATGTTCCTAGATTAAAAACAGATGTTACTTCCTTGTCTTACATCAGTTTTTTGTATATTTATTCACTACCTCTATTGTATGTTTTTTTAGTTTTCCTATTATATTCTCTAGTAATGAGGGAATAGCCTCCCTATAGTCTCACCTAGTCCCTCATAGCTAGTTGAAAACCTCTATCATTTTGGGAGATTCACTTGAGTCCATGTGGCCAACTGGGTTTGGGGCACCATTGGGTGGCATATAGGACTAGAACATTACAAAATTGTATTAGAGGTGTTTTTTTTCTATTTTTATTTGTTGTTTGGGGACAATAGATAGTGGTTGGAAAGAAATTTTTTATAGTAATAAGATGGGTTTGAGAGTAGCTACACCGTGTTCTTGGAGAAGCTAAATTTATTTGAATGAAATTTTGATTTTATGGATTTTTATGGTTATTATTATTTTTATTTCACTATTTAGTGAAAAAAATGATTTATACTATTACTTTTGATGCAATTGGGGGGGTTTAATTTCTATTGAAACTCAATGAGATGAGGGTATGAAATCTCTTTCATCATATTGGTACATGTTATAAATTGTATGACATTAAATTTATTCATTCCATTTTGGTTGGATTAATTTTTTCATGTTGTTGTAACAGATTTTGTGATAGATGTGCCAACTGTTGTGATAGAATTTTTGTAGAGGCTAGAGGAGTGGAGAAATATTTTATTTCATAAGACGTATGGGCCCTTATAGATTGGGAAATGATGCACCAAATATATGAAAATGCTAAAATGAATTTTCTATGTATGGATTATAGGGACATGAATCATTGGTTCATAAGGTGTCATGGGCCCTCAAGGATTATAACATAGTGGACCATCAATTAAATAATATGAAAAAACGATTTTTTAATGAAAATGAATGAAATTGAGAATATGGACTTGACATTGAACCAAATTTTGAGTTGGAAAGAGGTATATTTTCTAGAGGATCATTTTTTGTTCTTTATATATACCAGGATTAAAATGATGGTTATTGGTTGAATTGGTTTCTAGGAGGTTTTTGACCTGCCCTAATCTTTTGAGCTATGATCATTGATGTTGTTCTTTTTTGAGGTGTACATATGGCATTTTATATAGATGCAATCATGAAGACCTCTAATGATATGTCATGAGGGTGGTGATGACTATACTCTATACATAGTGGGCCATTGGATAAAGGTTGATTTTCCATTAGTTCCATCTAAAGATCTAGAGTATATTCCAGACATAGGTGTTGAGGCATAGTTCTGAGAGGGACTATGTCGCTATATGCAGTCTTTTCAGGGATCATCATTGCCTTCCTTGTCTATGGATAAGCTGACATTGGTGTTCTAGTAGTAGAATCCTCACAAATATTTATAGGATGGAGGTCCACATGCTATAGAGCTCTAGGTAGAGACCATGTTAGTGACTTTGGATCATTTGAATATGCCTCCTGAGTGGAGGGCCAATCTCATGACTTGTATGCTATGGGGAGCGGTGAAGCACTAGTGTAACATTTTGAACTATGTTGATGGGATATGAGATATTGGTTGTGTGGAATTTCAAACCCTTTTCTTCAACTACATTTACTCCACAACTTTATGAGCAGAGCGGACTAGTGAGTACATGCGTCTAGAGGAGGGTGTGATGACAGTTATGGAATACTCAGAACACTTTATAGAGATACATCATTTTGCATTGATTTATCGTACTTATGAGGCGTTGAGGGTGATGTTCTTCAAGGTAGGTCTCAGAAATACTATCATGTCCCTGGTCTATATGTTCAAGTTGAATTCTATCATTATGATGGTGAATCGTGTTCTTATTAAAGAGAAAATTATGAGGGAAGATGGGGTTACAAAACATTGAAGTGTTTTTTCTCAGTCCTGTGGATCTATGTATTCAAGTAGGATGCACATATTTGAGTTTTCCCATGACATGAGTGCTAGTCAATCTATGGGTGAATCATGATTGGTGTTTTTCATCATTATGGTAGGTGAGTCCACATGAAGAATTATTGAAACTGTGACCCAGAAGGGTTCCATGCTTGCGGTAGGATGGGGCACATGCAACAGTTATGTAGGACCTTCCCTCCAGCTATTAGTGGTAGGGGTTCTTCTCCAACATCAAGTTTAGGAGTAGGATCATCATCTCTACATCAGGAAGGGAGATGGAGTAGTGGAAGCCCGTCAGGCTAAGGTAGTGGTCATTATGCCAGAGACATCTAGACATCAGTTACATGTAAAAAGTAGGGTGGATCAGCTCAGGGTATCCAGGTAGTGTTGTTGGGCCGTGGTACAGTATAGACATATACTGTTTGACATGCTCATCAAGAGAAAGATCCCAAACCTTCTATGGTGAGAGGTATGATCATAATAGATTCTACTAATATTTCTTTTATATTTGATAATTGTGAATCACATAGTTTTATATATGAACAAGTGGTTAAGAGCCTTGGGTTTTTTTATTCTTTTGGATGGAATTTTGGTGCTTGACACACCGTTGGTAGTTATAAAGGGTGATGTGTGATAGTGTATGGAGTTTCCTCTTCAGTTTTTTGGATGACACTTCTTCATGGGGTTCAGTCATCCTATTTGTGAAACACTTTTATGGTATCATTTAGCTATGAGTATACTATCATAATGTTAATGAGTTGACAGTTAAAAATTGATATCCCTTACCACGAATAAATGACCTATTTGATCAGTATCAAGGAGCTCAAAATATCTCAATGATCTACTTGAGGTTAGGATATCACCAGGTGAATTTTCTCCCTACATACATTCCTCATACGACCATTAGTAGAAGGTATGGGTTATAAGATTATCTAGAAATGTCATTCGGTCACATGAACAAATCCACTGTTCTCATTGTGCTGATGAAATGGGTGTTCCATCCTTACATGGAATCTTTTGTGGTGGTTTTAGTGGTAAATATCTTTCTGTATTATCAAAATCGACATTATAATTCCAAAAATATTGGGGAAATTTTTAATAATATAACTTAGATTCATTTATATGTTAAGCTTACAAATTTATAATTTTGGAATAATTATATTAACTTACTAGTTCACATTATCTTAGGGGAAAGAGTATCTATGGACCCAGAGAAGGCATGAGCGGTAGTTTACTGGGAGAATCCCAATAATGTTTTCAACATATGGGGTTCCTAGGGGTATATGGTTACAAAAGAGGTTCATATAAGATTTCTCACACATAGAAATGCAGTTAATGGGATTGACTAAGAAGGGTTTGATGTTTGTATGGATTTAATCTTGTGAGATAGCATTTTAGTAGCTGGAATGGATGTTGACATCAGCTCCAGTCCTCATACTGTCAAAGAAGTGCAGGAGCTACAATGTGAATTATGAAAGATCAGGTATCGGTATGGGAGAAGTGTTATGCATGCATAATGAATCATGGAATATGAGTCTCAACAGCTGAGGACTCCCAATATGAAATACCCTACACACGATATGCGGTCGGTTTCAATTGTTCATGATTTTTACTATAGGAGACACTATTTTATGGGGGATAATTTTTTGGTGTACGTAGACCACAAAATCCTCAAGTACATATTAACACAACGTTATTTGAATCTGAGGTAACAGAGGTGGGTCAAGGACCTACAGTACATTATCTTTGATTTGGCCAATATTCCTAGTAATGGAAATACAGGGGTAAATGCACTGATCCAGAGGGCTTTGACACCGCATTTCTTCATGAAAGTAGTGAGTGGAAGCTTATTTCATTGTTCACTGAGATACATCTAGAGGTGTATGATAGAAAGGGTAATGACTTTATATAATACTTAGTTGTTATCTTTAACCAATATGTCATTGTAAGGATTATGAAGCTATAGGCTTTAGTTCTCTAGGAGTTTGTGGTTAGTGAGAAACCTCATTGTAGTTGGATATTAGGCATGTATGAGATCTTGTGTGTCTATAGATGTGTTTGAGTTCTTGTGGATATATGCGAGGTGTTGTAGTGGGAGTTTAATGCATCTTCTTGGATAGTGCACCCTACAGTCATGAATATGTACTGTGATTGGGCCATCAGTACCTGTTGTCAGGTGTGAAGAGAGAGGTAGATGGTTTTGTTAAGAGGTGTTCCACCTATCAGTAGGACAAGGTGAAACAATAGGGACCATCCAAGCATTTACATTAGTTACCTATTTCGGAGTGGAAATGTCTTAATGTTATGATGGATATCGTGACTATTTTTTCAAGGTCACCTCAAAGTAATGTTGTTTTGTGGGTTATTTTTGACCTGATTATGAAGGTCTCTCATTTCATTCCAATCTAGGGGACCTTCATTATTTATGATTTTAGAAGATTTTATATCTAAGAGAGGGTACAACTACATGGGGACCCGCACAGTATCATTTCAGATAGGGATGCCTACTTGACATTTTTTTTGGAAGAGGTTTCAAAGGGTAATAGGTACATAGGTGCTTCTCAGCACAACATACCACCCTCACTCTAATGTCTAGTCAGAGTATATGATACAAGTTCTAGAGGACATGCTACAAGAATATTTTATGAATTTTGTGGGTTATTAAGAGGGGAAGAATCCCTTGACTACGTTCTCCAACAATAATAGTGATTATTAGATGATATAAATTGCGCCTTTTGGGGATTTATATGATATGCCATGCAATTCAACACTATGCTAGTTAGAGGAGGGTGATGCAGTTTAATGGGACCACGCCTCATGAATGAGACTTCTATGTAGGTCTATATGATTCATGTGAGAATGGTTATAACATAGTGTCATCAGAAATGTTTTTTCAAACTCTACAGATGACCTCAAGAGTTTGAAGTCTGGGATCACATTTTCTTACAGCTTTCACTAAGGTTAGTAAACATCCCTATAAAGATATAGGGTAAGATTTCATAGTGATATGTTGGGAGATTTGAGATTCTAGAGAGAGTTGATTGAGTTTTTTAGCGGTTGTAGTTACCTCAGAGGTACCAATCCCTACATGATGTCTTCCACATATCTCAGCTACACCGATATCATTCAGACTCATCTAATGTTTTTCTTCCTATAGAGATTAAGCATAAGGTTGTTGCATTCTTTGAGGACCATCAGATTTTTATCATTGATTGGAGCAGAAAGGTTCTTTGATACTTTTCAGGTCCACTAGTATAGGTGAAATGTCATAATGACCATTTATATGATGAGACTTGGGAGAGAGTGTCCAACGTATGTGCTCAGTGACCACATTAGTTCTCAGTTGAATCTTGAACACCCCTAATAGATAAATTTTGGGGGTGAATTTCTATATGGGGTCGAATTTTTTATGATCCTTGGTTTTTATAGAGGTACGATCTTTTCTTTTTAGGTTAAATGTTGTTTACATTCATTTTTGTCTTATATCCTACACCATGTTATTGGCTGTTTGAGTTGTACATGGGAATGAATTGGGTAATGAGGCTAATGGATGACTATAGGCTGGTTACATACTGTAAATGATGGATACAGGTCGTGTAATCTAAACTCCCCGGATGTAATGTTCTAGTAATGACTTTTCAAGACGTTTATGAGTATTTCATTAGAAAAATAATTTGGGGCGTTGCATGCCGTGTAAGTTTGTTACATGCTGTGTAATGTTCTAATAGATTTTATAGAGAATGTAGCCACTAAGTTTTAATGAAAAGTAGTTCCCACTTGTTTTTTAGAGTTGAAAACCATCTTAAATGTTTCTCCAAATCTAAAAGTCATGTGGATTTTGTTTCTTATACCATCGATCATGTTGGAACCACATTGATATATACTCTATCCTATTTTATTCATTATTGACTCATTAAAACAATGACTATAATATTTTTATTTAGGATCATATGCTCTAATTTTTAATTATTCTTTTTTTCTTTAGATTTCTCATGAACTGGGACCTGGAAAAGTATTCTACTATATAGTTAAGGTAGGTGGTCTATTCTTTTCATTAGAATTTTTAGGGCTTTACGGTCATTCGGCCTTTTCTCAACCCATCATACATTCTAGCGCGACCCCATATTTGAGGTATTTACATGTATATGGCTTATTCAAACATAGTGAGGATACTTATAGGTTCTTTTTGGGTGTGTTGGAACCTATTTCTTGATTCATGGTCACCCATGGGGTGATCCATAATGAAATAAGATGTTAATTCCTATTTAAACCTCTCATGGGGTGTGTGATTGTGCTTCACTGGTTAAGGGAATCTTGTTTATTCATTAGTGAGTTCAATAGCTTGATTTTGAGATGTTGTTGGGAAAAAATACCTCAAGAATTTATCTTGGTAGTTTTTGGGTGTGGTTGTGTTTTTTGACAAATCCAGATGCAAAAAAATGAGTATTGTTTGTGTTTGCTAAAGATTGGTTTTTAGGGTGTTGTAGTTTCCCAGTGTTTCCAAAAACTTTTATCGTCAAAATCATGAATTTGATGTAGGAAAATGAAGAATTTATTAATAAGAGTTATTTGTATGAAAAATAATGAATAAAATTGGAAAAGGGTGAGAAATGCATACCATAATTCATGGGCCACATACCATGTTCAGAGAACAGTACACAGAGTAGAAAGAAAAGAACCCAGAAGTGTTTCTTGAAACAAAAAATGATTCACAGCTGATCAATAGCGTGTTACGCGGATGGATTGATGTAGGTGGAATAAATCAATCTCATAAGAGAAAATATAGTATGTAGATGGAATGAAAAATGCATCGCATGTGGCTTGGGGTTCACGAATTTAGATTAATAGGTAAGCGGGGGAGGCTGGGTTGACGATTTGGTAAATCTTTGATTAACGGATATCTTCGATATAATTTCCTATATAAAAATCAGTAATACCACCAATTATTATGGAGATCGAATATCATTAGAAAATATTCTTTATCTGGTTTTTTGGAAAAGTCTGATGGTTGTTCGTGAGGGATAATCCTGCGAAGGCTAGAGTGGTTCATGTGGAAGAATTTCCACCAAAGGATTTAAGCGGAATTTTTTATCCTCTTAAGACTTGGTACATGGAGGATGAGTCTCCAGTATGCAAGATATTGAATTCCATAAGCTATATGTGGAGAGAGATCTATGGCATGCTAAAGAGAAGGAAATACACAAATAGAAAATATTTTTCCGACAGATGGTATTTCGCAAAGGAAGATCATAGAGTCGGTACATGGTAGAAGAATGGGATCATGAAGGTGGAGGCCATCCACAGATGAAGGGTGGTTGGTAGAAGTTGTATTAGTACACAAAGGAGGTGTTTCGCATACCAAACCCGGTACTCATTACGCAGGAGATTAAGGTGGTTTTCAACCAACACAATGTATTATGCAAATGATTCAATTCAGTTTTTGAATGTAGCTTTCGGTACCTAACTGTAACACCCCAGGTAAATAAAGAGTATGACATTTCACATTTATCCATACTTGTGAATAAAATATTAATATTACTTTAAAGGGAATTCTATTCTTGATGGCGTACCCAATATGCAACAACAAGTTTCTTTGAAATCTTACGTAGCACTCTAATAATAAAATAATATTATTTTAAATGGTAGTTAACGCCTAGCCATTGTAATGGCGGTAATGAACAGAACTAACTAAAAAAATTATTATATATGTTTGTCAAATATTTTTTTTAATAAATGTTAGAGGACTAAAAATGCAAATGAATCCAGTTTTTAAGCGTAAACATTCTAATATTCCTTAAAAGGTCGATTAACCGCCTTTTGATGGCGAACCCATTTTTAAATCCACTCTTTGGAAATTTTATAAGCTCTATTTTTAAAAATAATCATATTATTTATTATTGGGACATTGAAATTTACCTTGGGTTAATTTTTGGCATTTTTCTGACAATGTTCATTTTTCAATGAATAGTGAAAAATATTGCATTTTACATCAAAACTGCTTTTTCATATAATTTAATTATGTTGTTATATTATATTTTTAATTTGTTTTAAAGTGTAATTAGAATATATTTTTACCATGTAATTCAACTATGGTCATTGGGTTTAATTTCACATTGAAATTAGGCATAAACAAGTGCCAAACTTTTCATAAATATTGTTTCTAAAAAACCCGGTATTTGTTTTGACAACGGGATGTTTTTTTAAATTAATTATTTCAATTTGTGTGTTTGGAATTTGGTAAAATGGATTACATATTTGGAATTATAAGTTCCAAATTATGAAATTAAGGCTCTTTTGTTTTTTGACATTATGAATAGTAACGACGGTAATTATCTTTAATTATCTTGATTAATGTGTAATCGGGTAGTTAAAGATAATAAAATAATATCATAATAATAAAAAATGACCACAAAATGTGTCCTAAGGCTACTGGTTTTCTCATGGGCGACCATGGGATGCCTTGTTCCAAACTTGGGGGCCCCATGTAAAATCACTTTTGTGAGAAAGTGACTTTTTATCATTTTATTTTTAAAGAATGTTAAATGTAACAAAGAATGTATCACATAAGTAAAAGATTTTTAATTTTGTCCACATAGATTATAATTTGGACTATAAATATTCATTGGAAAGCTAAAAAGATTTCCTATAGAATAGTATTTGTTTTATAATTTTTAGACATTAAATAAATTAAATTATTTATGACATCATGATGATGCAGCGATGACCTCATTATTTAACGATTTAAATAAAATGGAAAGATAATGTAACATCTAAGAACTAAACCTGTCCAAAAACTATTGGATGTGTGGATTTCGAACCCTTATCACCTTATCCTTGAAACACATCAATGTGGGACCATTAAAATACGAAATTGATTTGAAAATAAAGTTACATTTTATACCTTTCCAAGAGTGCCCCTCCTCTCCTCTTATAAAAGGCCCCCACCTCTACCTCCTTACCAACACTTCCAAAGCCTTTTGCTCGGCCAAAACCTACCCATTATGTCTCTCCACATCCCTCTATAACTCCTTGATGCCTCACTTTGGGCAGAAGTCTTCCCAAGGAAGCCTTTGAGCTCAAACCAAAGGGAGTTACCCGATTTTAAGATAATGTCTTCACTTGTGTCCTTTTGTTTTATTTTGCTTCTCCAACCCCCTAAACTCTTTTTATTCATTTATTTTGTTACAAATCCAGTATCTTCAATATACTAGGATGTTGTTATAATAATTATTCGAGCTACACTTACACACACCTACATATAATGGTTAAAGAACATACAGTTTCTGTGGATGGCGCCTCACTAAATGATGATTGTTCAACATTATTCTAACACTTTCAAAAGTGGCCATTAATATGACATTATATTTATATATGATATATAATATTTTAATGTTTTACTTAAGCTTCTTTATTTTTGATTTATGGCATACCTTTATGGTTTCCATTATGGTTAAACGCGATATCTTCATTTAAGGAAGTGGGGACTACCGCCCCCTCAAAGTGATTTGATTCGTTAATACTATATGTGGTACGTATAAAGGATATATTTAATGATATTATATATGATACCATACTAGAATTAAAATTTTATTATGTATAATTATGTTTTAATTCCATTAAATATGAAATAGAAATGGAAGTAGCATTCATGCATACGTACGGCTTACCGTCTCCATGAACGGTACATTTCATTTCTTATCTCAAAATGTTATGTAATATTATAAGTACATATATATAATGGATATATATGTAATATATTACATCTAAATTATGGATATCATTCTAGAATTATAACATATATATATATATATATATATCTCATTTTGTTTTAATTCCATTAATATGACAAAAAATGAAAGTAGCGTTCATACGTACGTACGGCCTACCGTCTCCATGAACGGTGCTTTTCAATTTTTATCTACAAATGATATGGAATAGTATAAAATGAATATCTACTGGATATATATGATATTTTAATCATTAATACTATTCTGGAAATTATTTACTTATAACTACATGGGAAATCGTTTTTCAAACAAGTTCATTTTTTACTCATGTACCAAACATCGGCAAAAACATCTGATATGAACTAACATTGTTAACCAATTATTATAACATTAAAATATGTGATATTAACTGAATAATAATCATTATAGGAGGTCCTTAAGAAATTATAAATTTACCAATTTTTATTATTCCGGAATATAAAGAAACGTACAAAACAAGTCGGACTTGAGGTAAGGGATCCTACTCCTCTCTTTCTTTTTAAGTACACCATTTTATGTCATTCCTGTTAAGCTCATATTTCTTGTGATTGGGATGTTATTTTATATTACTATTACTGTAATTTTTATGTTCATATGATGAGAGATCCTATTTCCTCTCATCAATCCATTTTGGAAGATTTTAAGTGGCGCCGTTAGGCTACCGAGTTTCCGTAAGGGGTTTTTCATCTCACTTTTATTCCCGTGAGATTTATGCTACATTTTCCACAATTTCCTTTGAGTGGTGTATGTACCGCCCATTATTATACACTTGTTGTAGTATAATTTAATTTATGGGTATTCACATCTTTATTTTATGACCCTTCCTCCATGGGGTGTACGTTTCGAAAGTTACCCAACTCGGTAAGGGGACCATTCACCCTCCTCTTTTTAAAAGACTTCTTTTGTTATGTCTTTTAATTCACATAATATTATGTTGGGATATGTTCTTTTATATCCTTATGGATGTAAATTTTATTTCCATGTGATGAGATTCCCTTTTTATCTCTCATCAACTCATTTTCTGAATTTTGATGTGATGTCGTTAGGCTGTCAAATTTTACCAAGGGAACTTTTTAACCCAATTTCGATTTCATTGGGTTCAACATGTACTTATTGAATATGTCATCCTTTGAATATGTTTGAATGACCTTTTATTGTTTAAACATAATATCCACTTATATTGGGTGAATTTATATTTGTCACACATAATTTTGAGATTGATTTATCCTTAATTTAAGGATACCTTCTTTATAAGGGATTTCATCACATTTGACATTTCTATTGAGACTTCATTGTTGTTATGCACCAATTAACTCTTATATGGTGTATATAATGTCCTTTGGAATATTATATAATGAATCCATTTATTCTCATGATATTATAAAGTTGTGACTAAATTTTATTCCTCAATTATTGTATTCAAGTGACTCTAATTTTGGTAAAACCAGTTTAACCAAAATATCGCTTTAAATGTTTTAAATATTTGTTCTTATTAATATACATGTTTTCAAAATGGTTTTAAGGATTTATTTTTATGGATATTAATGGTATAAAATTTTAAAATCATCATGGTGGTATGGGACACTTTGATTCAAAAATCTCTTTATTAAATGTTTTAAATGGTTTTGGAAATGGTTTCTTTTTGAATGGATTCATTATTTCAATATACTAAAATGTTATATTGTGATTGAAATGTGGAAATGTTATGTTTCCTTTATGAATGTTTTATGTGATAAGTTTATGTTATGGTTCTTGGGAATGGTTATGAAGATGGGTGGTTCCGTGATAATCTAAGGGCGGGTGAGCCCGATATAGCTCTCCAATGCATTGGGTAACGCGAAGGAGTGAAACGTTAAGGTTTCTCTGAAGAGATTTAGGGAATATACTATGGAGGGTATTCCAAACATAACCAAGAGGGTTACTCCCTACGTAATAATGTTATGAATGCCTCAAGTTACCTTTTATGTCTTATGATTTCTATGATTTATTCATTATTTGATGAGGTATGTTAAAGTGCCTATGTTTTATGGGTAAAGTATTATTTCATTATTTTGCATATATGAACTCATGTTTCCTTTCCATATTTTTATAACCCTTACTGAGCTTTTTCTGCTCATCCCATGTTTTTGAAATTTTTTTCACAGGTCAAGGGAAAGGTACATGATGTGATAATACTGTCAAGGATGTGTCAAGAAAGAACCCATGTTTTATTTTAAATATGTTTCCGTTGATGGGAAGAATGAATACTGTATTTTATGTAACCACTTTGTTTAAATGTGGAATGTAATGCAAGTTTCATGATCTAATTCTCTAAAACTCTAAACCTGAAAAGATCCTCAATGTTTAATCTTGTAACAACTCAAGATTAATTAAGGTTTAATGATGGGGCCTTATAGTTGGTATCAAAGGTCGGTTTAGATAACTTTAGAGGTTAGGGTACTCTTTAAGCATAAGTGACATTACCATAATGGTTAGGATTTCAGAAAGAGTCCTAGTTTTAGATAAAGTGAATGAGTAAGTATATATTAGTGTTTATCTTCCTCATTAGTATATGATGGTTTTGTTGATATACTCACACTGACCTTTTTTGTTTTAGTAAATGGTTGGATCTAGCAGGAACCAAAGTAACAATGGATGTGAAGGAAAATGTGACAATTTTTTGAGCAAGAAACTGAATGATATGGGAGATGCAATGAGAACTCTTGTGATTATCCTCAACTAACTATCTGGAGTCATGATTGACCTCCTAAACCTTGGTGATTTCTCTAAGACATCATATATGCGACAAACAAGTCCCTACGGAACTATAGGTAATAATCATAAAGGTAAGTGTGTTCAAAAACCTATGTGTCAAAGATGTGGAAATAAACACCTAGGAAAATGTTTCAAAGGGACAGAAATATGCTATAGATGTGGAAATGAAGGTCATAAAGCAATAACCTACCATGGAAAAAGGAAGCATCCAGTTGACTCGAGGAAAGGAAATGAAGTTCTTTTTGAGGGATCAATTGTATGTTTTAAATGTGGTGTGCATGGTCATTATGCAAACACATGTCCTATGAATAAGTTTCATGAATGGGATCACCAAGATCGTACAAATGTTCGTTTACCAATACCTAATGCCATTCCGATTGAGGATGAAGAAACTGAAAATGACCAATCAAGGATGGATTATTTCATGACTATTGTTTTCCTATTTTGGAATCTTAGGATATGATTCATGATTTTGTTTATAGGAAAGAAGTATTTCAGAATAAGTTGGAAAGGAATGATTAATGGATCATGAAGAATGTTGAATGAGTAAGATGTCAACATATAAGGGCTTTAAGAGTTATGGTGAAATTCTTAAGAGTATTACGTCTCTTCTGATGATGGGGTTACATTAAAAGACTTTTTATATTATGTGTAACCCTGATGTTTAATATATGAAAATTTTATTCAAGGAATAGTTATCTATTCTTTTGTGGAAATATTTATAAAGAACCATTTGGGTTTATATGATCCTTACTTTTGAGGTAATTATGGGTTGCTATATGTTATGATGGAAGTGAAATGCATGAGATAAAATTGAGGTTAAATTATGTTATGGTTATTTTTGATGATTTTATCTCTTTTTGGGGAATGATTTGAGAATTATATAGTTTTGGAAAAAGGACAACACGCAGACCGTGTGACAACCCGTCGCGTCAGACAAAGCTGTGGGAATCGAACCCACAACCAAAGTGCAACTGGTATTTATCACTTACCACTGGACTACGTGAAGTCCCTGGTTAGTTTGAATGATTCCTTTTAGTTAGACGATTTTATGAATTAAGAGTTATTTGATTTTGGGTTATCTATGGAAATATATTAACCTATCATGGAGGATATGTGATTAGGTTAATTACTTTTCAATCCGAGACTTTAAGAGAAAATGATGTTGTTTGTAGATAAATGTTACGATTTAACATGGAAGACTATGTGACTAAATCCTTCAAATATTTGGGTTTCAATCTTAGTTTGGTTTAATTTGAATAATTTTATGGAAAAATTGTTTATCGAATAGTCCTCGTTGAATATTGGGTTTTGTTGGACAAATTTTGGAGATTAAGAATAGATTTTCTTTTTATAAAGGGTTATCCTTTTCTGGATTATCTGATCTTGTACTAAACTTTTTGTTTTGGTTTTGGTTAAAGTCTAAAGACATGGGAAGTATATAGTTCTCTTTTGTGAATTAGGTGATTCTCTAGAAGTTTATTATAGTGAACAAGTCTTCCTAAATACTGATCTTTAAGAGAAAATACGAGTTTTTGTAAGAAATCTAATAAAATTTGAAAGTCAACATGATAAGTAATTATGTTTCCTTATGAATAAATTCCTCAATAAACGAAACAAAAAAATGTTGTCTATTAACTTTTCCTACCGGGGAATCGAATACCGTTTAACCCATCACCAGTTTGTGATTTTCTTATGGTTAACTTTCTCCTAGACACGTTTACTATCACTCTCCATCAGAACATGACCCTTTGTTTTTTCCTCCACATCCATATTTTCATGCTTGGAATCCTAGTATGGTTTAACTCGGGTGACCTCTTTACTTATCTTTCTTTATTTTAAATTGATTGTTTTACCGACTCTTGTTCTGATGTGGGACTTTCAAGGATGTTTCCGAGCCCAATTTTAAAATTGTGAGGATGCAATTCCCAAAAGGGGGGAATGATGTAACACCCCAAGTAAATAAAGATTATGAAATTTTCACATTTATCCATATTTTTGAATAAAATATTAATATTACTTTAAAGGGAATTCTATTCTCGATGGCGTACCCAATATGCAACAACAAGTTTATTTGAAATCTTACGTTGCACTCTAATAATAAAATAATATTATTTTAAATGGTAGTTAACGCCTAGCCGTTGTAATGGGGTTAATGAATATAAATAACTAAAAAATTATTATATATTTTTGTCAAATATTTTTTTTCAATAAATTTTAGAGGATTAAAAATGCAAATGAATCCAGTTTTTAAGCGTAAACATTCTAATATTCCTTAAAAGGTCGATTAACCGGCTTTTGATGGCGACCCCCTTTTTTAAATCCACTATTTGGCAATTTTATAAGCTCTATTTTTCAAAATAAACATATTATTTATGATTGGGACATTGAAATTTACCTTGGGTTAATTTTTGGTATTTTTCTGACAATGTTCATTTTTCAATGAATAGTGAAAAATAATGCATTTTACATCAAAACTGTTTTTTCATATAATTTAATTATATGGATATATTATCTTTTTAATTAGTTTTAAAGTTTAATAAGAATATATTTTTACCATGTAATTCAATGATGGTCATTGGTATTAATTTCACTTTGAAATTAGGCATAAACATGTGCCAAACGTTTCATAAATACTGTTTCTAAAAACCCGCTATTTGTTTTGACAATGGGAAGTTTTTTTAAATTAATTATTGCAATTTATGTGTTTGGAATTTGGAAAAAGTATTACATATTTGGAATCATATGTTCCAAATTATGCAATTAAGACTCTTGTTTTTGGACCTTATGAATAGTAACGACGGTAATTATCTTTAATTATCTTGATTAATGAGTAATCGGGTAGTTAAAGATAATAAAATAATATCATAATAATAAATAAATGACCACAAAATGTTTCCTAAGGCTACTGGTTGCCTCATGTCCGAACATGGGATGCCTTGTGCCAAACTTGGGGGCCCCATGTAAAATCACTTTTGTGAGAAAGTGACTTTTTATCTTTTTATTTTTAAAGAATGTTAAATGTAACAAAGAATGTATGACCTAAGTAAAATATTTTTAATTTTGTCCACATAGATGATATTTTGGACTATAAATATTCATTGGAAAGTTAAAATATTTCCTACAGCATAGTAGTTTTTTTATAATTTTTAGACATTAAATAAATTAAATTATGTATGACATCATGATGATGCAACAATGACCTCATTATTTAACGATTTAAATAAAATGGAAAGATAATGTAACATCTAAGACCTACACATGTCCTAAACCTATTTTATGGGTGGATTTTGAACCCTTATCACCTTATCCTCTAAACACATCAATTTCGGACCATTAAAATCCGAAATTTATTTGAAAATAAAGTTACATTTTATACCTTTCCAAGAGTGCCCCTCCTCTCCTCTTATAAAAGGACCCCACCTCTACCTCCTTACACACACATCCAAAGCCTTTGGCTCAGACAAAACCTGACCATTTTGTCTCTCCACATCCCTCTCTAACTTCTTGAAGCCTCACATTGGGCAGAAGTCTTCCCAAGGAAGCCTTTGATCTCAAACCAAAGGGAGTTACCCAATTTTAAGGTAATGTCTTCACTTGTGTCCTTTTGTTTTATTTTGCTTCTACAACCCCCTAAAATCTTTTTATTAATTTATTTTGTTACAAATACAGTATATTAAATATACTATGATGCTGTTATAAGAATTATTAGAGCTACACTTACACACACCTACATATAATGGTTAAAGGACATACTGTTTCTGTGGATGATGAATTTCTGCCTCACGAAACGATGATTGTTTAACATTATTCTAACACCTTCAAAGGTGGATATTAAGATGACACTATATTTATATATGATATATAATATTTTTATGTTTTATTTAAGCTTCTGTATTTTTCATTTATGTCATACCTTTATGGTTTCCATTATGGGTAAACACGATATCTTCATTTAAGGAAGTGCAGACTAGCGCCCCCTCAATGTGATTTGATTCGTTAATACCATATGTGGTACGTATAAATGATATATTTAATGATATTATATATGATACCATACTGGAATTAAAATAATATTATATATCATTATGTTTTAATTCGATTAAATATGAAATAGAAATGGAAGTAGTGTTAATGCGTACGTACGGCTTACTGTCTCCATGAACGGTACATTTCATTTCTTATCTCAAAATGTTATGTAATATTATAAGTACATATATATAATGGATATATATGTAATATATTACATCTAAATTATGGATATCATTCTGTAATTATAACATATATATATATCTCATTTTGTTTTAATTCCATTAATATGACAAAAAATGAAAGTAGCGTTCATACGTACGTACGACCTACCATCTCCATGAATGGTGCTTTTCGTTTTTTATCTCCAAATGATATGGAATAGTATAAAATGAATATTTTCTCGAAATATATGATATTTTAATAATTAATACTATTCTGGAAATTATTTACTTATAACTACATGGGCAATCTTTTTTCAAACAAGTTCATTTTTGACTCATGTACCAAACATCTGCAAAAACGTCTGATATGAACTAACATTATTAACCAATTATTATAACATTAAAATATGTGATATGAACTGAATATTAATCATTATAGGTGGTCCTTACGAAATTATAAATTGACCAAAGTTTATTATTCAGGAATATAAAGAAACGAACAAGACAAGTCGGACTTGAGGTAAGGGATCCTACTCCTCTCTTTCTTTTTAAGTACACCCTTTTATGTCATTCCTTTTAAGCTCAAATTTCTTGTGATTGGGATGTTATTTTATATTAATATTACTGTAATTTTTATATTCATTTGATGAGAGACCCTATTTCCTCTCATCAATCCATTTGGATGTTTTTAAGTGGCGTCGTTAGGCTGTCGAGTTTCCGTAAGGGGTTTTTCATCTCACTTTTATTTCCTTGAGATTTATGCTACATTTTCCATAATTTACTTTGAGTGGTGTATGTACTACCCATTATTATACACTTTTTGTAGTATAATTTCATTTATGGGTATTCACATCTTCATTTTATGACCCTTCCTCCATGGGGTGTACGTTTCGAAAGTTACCCAACTCGGTAAGGGGACCTTTCACCCTCCTCTTTTTAAAAGACTTCTTTTGTTATGTCTTTTAATTCACATACTATTATGTTGGGATGTGTTATTTTATATCCATATGGATGTAAACTTTATGTCCAAGTGACGATATGCCCTTTTTATCTCTCATCAACTCATTTTCGGAATTTTGAAGTGATGCCGTTAGGCTGTCGAATTTTACCAAGGGAACTTTTTAACCCAATTTCGATTTCTTTGGGTTCAACATGTAGTTATTGAATATTTCATCCTTTGAATATGTGTGAATGACCTTTTATTGTTTAAACATAATATCCACTTATGTTGGGTGTATTTATATTTGTCACACATAATTTTGAGATTGATTTATCCTTAATTTAAGGATACCTTCTTTATAAGGGATTTCATCACATTTCACATTTCTATTGAGACTTAATTGTTGTTATGCACCAATTAACTCTTATATGGTGTATATACTGTCCTTTGGAATATTATATCATGAATCCATTCATTCTCATGATATTATAAAGTTCTGAATAAATTTTATTCCTCAATTATTGTATTCAAGTGTCTATAATTTTGGTAAAACCCCTTTAACCAAAATATATCTTTAAATGTTTTAAATATTTTTTCTTTTTAATATCCATGTTTTCAAAATTGTTTTAAGGATTTATTTATATGGATATTAATGGTTTAAAATTTTAAAAGCTTCAAGGTGTTATGGGACACTTTGATTCAAAAATCTCTTTATTAAATGTTTTAAATGGTTTTGAAAATGGTTTCTTTTTGAATGGATTCATTATTTCAATATACTAAAATGTTATATTGTGATTGAAATGTGGAAATGTTATGTTTTCTTTATGCATGTTTTATGTGATATGTTTATGTTATGGTCCTTGGGCATTGTTATGAAGATGGGTGGTTCCGTGATAAACTAAGGGCGGGTGAGCCCGATATAGCTCTCCAATGCATTGGGTAACGTGACGGAGTGAAACGTTAAGGTTTCTCCGAAGAGATTTAGGGAATATATTGTGGTGGGTATTCCAAATGTAACCAAGAGGGTTACTCCCTATGTAAGAATGTTATTAATCCCTCAAGTTACCTTTTATGTATTATGATTTCTATGATCTATTCATGATTTGATGAGGTATATTAAAGTGCCTATGTTTTATGGGTAAGGTATGATTTCATTCTTATGCATATATGAACTCATGTTTCCTTTCCATATTTTTATAACCCTTACTGTGCTTTTTATGCTCATCCCAAGTTTTTGAAATTTTTTTCATAGGTCAAGGGAAAGGTACATGATGTGATGATAGTGTCAAGGATGTGTCAAGAAAGAATCCATGTTTTATTTTAAATATGTTTCCATTGATGGGAAGAATGAATACTGTCTTTTATGTAACCACTTTGTTTAAATGTGGAATGTAATGCAAGTTTCATGATCTAATTATCTAAAACTCTAAACCTGAAAAGATCCTCAATGTGTAATCTTGTAATAACTCAAGATTAAGTAAGGTTTAAGGCTGGGGAATTATACTAACAATACATGAGAAGGTGGAATTCATCTACAGGTGAAAAAATAAACTTCAACATAGCGTCTACCTATTGTTGAGGATGCCTGAATTCATGAAAATGAAAGTACTTACACATCTATAAATAGTTTTTGACCAAAAAGTCCCTAAACTATGACTGGATTTCTTTTCTAAGAGAAGTGAGCGAAGGAAGAGGAAGGTTGTGACCCTTTCCACCGACAGTGATCTTGAGAAAGAGGAAAAGGCAGTGACCCTTGAGAATGCAGTGAGTAGACCCTAATCCTTGTTAAGGTAGTGATCATGGGCATAAAAGTCCTAGTTCGAACATTTTACTCATTATTGGCCATGAGCCTTGGTGAATTTTGGAAATCTGCACATTGTTGTTGTATTCTCCTTGGGCGTAGCCCACTAAGGATCAACCAAGTAAAAATTGATGTGTCCTATACATGATTTCATATCTATCTATATATTTCTATGGAAGGAATAGAGAATTGAGTTTTTTCTAACAACAAAACAAGATCCAAAAGGGATAATTCTTTAATCTACCATTCCCTGATTCACCCCCCCCTCATGGTAATCGACCTACTAGACCTAACATATGTAGAACCTCATTACTTCTTGTTTCCATGTTATGCCATATTTATTTTTATAGATTGGATTTGATGAAAGTTAAAGTACAAGTGGGTATACTTGTTGGTAACTATTAACATTCCATGGGGTGTGTTAGGAAATGGTTATATTTGAGAGGGTATTCTCACATGTCATGTTTAATTGTAATTGTAGTTATAGGGGTACATATCTCTATATGAATTTATTAATGGAATGTTTGAAATGGTAATATGGGGGGGAATGACCATATGATTTTTGAATGATAAATGGAGTGCATTAGTGTTTATTATCACGTATTGTGAGAGTTTATGGAAGTGGGTATACTCACATTAGTTTAATTATTTAAATTTAATGAATTTATTGAATGTTTTGATAGATTCCATGGATTACACTCCATGGATCTCGAAAGAAGTAGTGGACACCTTAGGTTAACTCTTACCCTTGGGTATTTATATGGTGGGAATCCTCGGGCCTTACTACTAAATGGATCCATCTTTCTTGGACTCACATTGGACATGTTGGTACACATGATCCTAGTACCCCAACTAGCGTCTAGACTGAGTTTCCCCTGGGATTCCCATGGGACTTGATGTGGATGCCTTGGAAAAGTTATTTAGATCCAACCCTTTGTAGTCTAAATTTATATCATGGATTCCCTAGTACATGAAACCTTAGATCCAAACCTTCTGGCCTACACTTCACTATATGGTTTGGCGATGGGATACTTGACTTCTTTATATGTTTTGGTCAGGGGTTAATTGATAAGAATGGGAGTACGATGTAAATTTATGACTTGGATACATTACATATACCTACCTTGTTTGGTCATTGAATTTGTTTTAGGTATCCCTGAGGGGTTTTTCAGTTTCATTTACTTATTTAAATAGACTCTTGTTATGGGAATTCAATTTTATGCTACTCTTTTACATACAATTTCTAGAACTTTTTATATTGTTGTTAGAACTGTATAGAGAATGGGTTGTTGCCTACTGGGATGTTTAGCTCACACCCTATTTGAGAATCCTGGGGGACCATAACTGATTATTTGGTTTTATGTGATGGTTGGGGAAAGTACCTCTGTATAGGTTTTTTTATAGTTTCTTGGGTCCATGGGAGGATGGGACCAAGCTGAGGCTTGTGATTCAATTGAGAATTTTTGATCTTTTATTCTTTTGGGGGTACTCTTATTGCATTGTATTTTCATATACCAATATAGATGATTTATAGATACATTTATCATCTAAATAATTATACACGTGACATTTTGGGATTACATACATGTATTTATGTCTTTTCTTAAATCAGTTGGATATTTATTTATGCACTTCCGATATTGTAAGTGTTTGACTTCTGCAGTGATATACTCTAGTAAATAGGGAATTGTCTCCCCATTTACTTACCTAGGTCCTCACTACTACTCAGTAGCCTCTAGAGTTTGGGGATATTCACTTGAGGCCTTATGTCCAACTAGGTGTGGGGCACCATTCGGTGGAATCTGGGTCTAGGATGTAACATAAATTCCCCATGTGTCAATGTTCTCATAAAATAACATAGGCTGTTGGGGCATTTCATTTCTCTTGGATATATTCCCCGTGAATTGGAATCGTGTATAGGATTTACAAAACCAATGGGAATATATATAAAATACTAGAAAATAACTTCATAATTCATGGTCCTTTCTAGCTATACATAGAGAGCCAAAGTGGCCCCCCCACAAGCCAAAGTCGTACAAAAGGTTAAATGAGAGGTCAACTCATGGTCAGAGACATACTGATGAACAACTTGGTCACCAAAAAATCTCCAAAAATATAGGGCATCCCAAAATTACCATTGAGAATAATTATTTTATCTCTAGTATTTTGAAGTACAGAAATCAGTGGGGACCCTATATATTGCACGAAAATTCAAAATTTCCACATAGTAGGGGTAAGGTACACAACATCCAAAGGTTCTCATGAGAAAAAATTATATAATTGAGAAGGATGACTCAACATGGGTTTCCAATAGTGTGGATATCCTACTGATGTGGTTAGATACAATATTTTACACTCCTCACTTATCAAAAATATCAAGGTCAGACTTCTGGAGGAAGAGAATTTACTTTATGAGTTGGGACTTTTTTCTAATTTCTTATAGAGAAATATAAGGGCATCACAGGTAGAAAACATAATAAATGTTTACACAGGGAGATATAAAAAAATCCAAGGAATACACATTAGAAATGAGAGATCTTTTAGTGGTTGTGTAGTTAACCTGGGCAAGGTCAAGTGTACATGAGGCAGACACAATTACATGAGGATCCTTATCAACTCTTTGTGATAAATCTACTTCAAATGAAAAAGTTAGATCCATCACACATAAAATAGAATGGGAGATCCCACCTTGGTTTTTGAATTTTGGGAGTTGATTTGAGACACCTTTTTAGTAAATTGAATTCATCCTCACTATTTCTATCAAACACAAACACAGAGTCTTTTGTAATAACTAGGATAAGGGAAGTTCAATATTTATAAATTTTTTAATGAATTGGTAGTAAAATAATTCATCCCCTAAGAAAGATCGCACCTCATGAACATATTTTCAATATAGAGGGGCTGAAATTAATTTATTTTTATTTATCCGCTTGTATACCCTCATTTTAAATAACATGCTCAAGAATTATCCCCTTTTGAACTATGAAAATAATTTTCTCATAATTTAATACATGATATTTTTCTATGATATAATAGAAGATAAAACCTAGGTTTTCCAAAAATTTATCAAAAGAATTTCAATAAACATTGAATGAATCCCCAAAATCTTCAATGAAATTTTCATGGTACTCTATAAATATACTAAACATAAAATGAAAAAAAGTTCTAGGATCATTACAGAGAACAAAAAGGCATCCTTCTCTATTCCATTGTTCTAAAGGGATAAGTAAATGTTTTTTTGATCTTCAGGGCCTATATAAATTTGAAAATAAACTAAATATCCATTAAGTAAAAAATAATGGTACTTACCAGTGAGTCCTTCTAATATCTAGTCAATGAATGGTAGAGGAAATTGGTCCATTAACATGGCATGGATTAGTCAACATTAGTAAATTCTCACTCACCAAATATTTTTCCAATGTGTTGGAACCAATTCATCCCGTTCATTTCAAATAACTGTTATTCCATTTTTGAGGCACAATCTGCACCAGGCCTATTGATTTACTATTAAATATATAATAAATGATCCCAATAGTAAGTAATTTACTAACATTCAATTTTACGACTTCAAAGAGAGTGGGATTTAAACGACATTGAAATTGATTTATGGGATTAGCCTCATCGTTAAAAATTATATAATTCATACAAATATACAGGATAACCCCAGTAAAATCAGCCAATATCTATCCTATTCCTTTTTTATACTCTCTTAAATGGTCAAGAAGTTTTTATTCCTTCTATGGGGAGAATCTATTAGAAATAATGATGGGAAATTGGTCAATACCGTCAATATAGGAATATATTATCTTATATAAAAGAGGTGTTAATTTCAAAACTGGTGGTTTTTTGATTTTGGAAGGGGGTTTAGGGGTAGTGAGGTCCATTACACTATCGTTCTACTAATGTGTATTATCTAAAGAAATAGAATATATGAAAATGATGTTTTCATAATAATTTATTTCCCAGAGTACCTTAGAATGAAAACAATCATCAATTAAAGAAAAATAATTACACATTTCTAAATGCACATATAATTCTAATCATGAATATAAAACTAAAGTTATGTATGGTTTTTAACAGGAAAATGAATAAAAGTATGGTTTGTTTAAGAAATTGTGTGTTTTTACCATTTGTGATCACATTCATTGAATAGACTAGATGTGTGGAGTTATCTTCAACAAGTTGTATCATATCCTCAAGAATATTAAAAATTAAATTTTTACTACTATAATCAAAGGATAGTGTACCATTATGAACATTGATGACCATATTTTCCTTTTTAAGGAATAAACATCCCAGTATGAGAGAGGAATGTCCTTTGGTTCAGGTATCTTCTATAGGTGTGTTGTGCTATTGATGGAATTTTTTGCTGCAATTCTCATAGGTTGAAGCTCCCCAACTTATAGAGAAGTGTTCACTAAGTGAAGAATTACATTATTTGAAGAAACCAAATCATGAATTTCATTTTAAAAGAAGGTATCCCTTTTGGATGAATGACTTTCCTCATGAACTCCTCGGTTTGGTGAAATTTCTCACATACCAAACAATTGTTCATTGGCTGTTATTTCATGATGGGTATAAATATTTTAATAAATAACTTCCCCACAATATGAAGAATATATCATTAAATATTGTATTGGGACATGTCCCTCATAAATGTATTGAATTATAAAATTTTCAATAATTTTTTGGTGGGTGAAACTAGAAAAATGTCTTTTGAATCACTCCAAATATTCTTGAAGGGTATCTGCTTATGATTTTCTAATTCAACAGATTTCTTATCTAATTGATGAATTTTAGGAAGGGAATGAATTTTCTATAAAGTTTCTTTTTAGATCATTCTATCCCCCAGTTGTGGTTGGAAGATTGTATATCCAGTAATTGGTTACACCATCAAGGGGGAAGGGGAAGACCCTACACATAATGAGTTGATCAAACACATTTGGGGGTTTTATTGATTATTACACAATGTGAAACTCATTAAGAGTTTTATGAGGGTCCTCATCATGCTGACTATGAAATTTAGGATGTAGGAGGAAGAGGCATGATATTAACTCAAATTTGTATTCTTCTCCAGGATATTGGATGTACATAGGTTTGTAGTTCACATATGGGGTTGTCTATTCTTTTATGGTTTGGTTACTTGGAGCCATGATATCTGGGGTTTGGATTGGTAAGATTTTTTGTTGGGTTGGGACAAGTTGAGGTTCCAAAATGGGTTCCCCAGTGTTACATGATTTTCCTACTCTAGATGACCTAAATTTTGAGTGATGTGTCCTTTCATTTTTTGGGACAAATTAAGGAATTTTTTCTTTTTCTGATCGTGCCATGAAAATTTGTTGTGATTTTTGTTTTTTTATTTATTTCTTTTTATTATTGAAGATGGATAAAATAAAATTAATTAATAAGTTTGAAAGGGGGTAATTAAATATATTTTGACACTACAAATTTAGCGAGATAGAGGAAGAGAGATAGAGAGAGGAAGAAACACACAAAAGAAAATAAAAAAAAATGAAATAAAATATAATAAAAAGAGAGGTGTAGAATATTAAAATGAGTAAAAATTTATTGTTAAAATAAATAAATAAAAGGGAATAAACAAAATTATCTCAGCTCCCTAGAAACAGCACTAACACTTGTTCACTTTGTCAAGCACATAAAATCAGTTAGTTGGTTTTCACTAGAATATCTGCACTATAAGAGGAACCCTATGCCTTATATCAATGGAGGCTTTCGTAATTAATTTAAAAAAATGTTTTGATTAATATAAATTGAAATGGTTTTTTGAAATATTTCAGTTCAATTAGAATCATAAAATTTTTCATAGGCTATCGATAATGATTAGCTGACTTGTGTTTGACTTCGTAACTGAAACACATGAAAGAAACACATGAAGAACTTGATGCATTGTCCATGATTTTATATTACTTCTTTATTATACAACTAATTTGATTTACATTCCCTTTATAGTTTTTATGTGAGTTAAATTAACCAATATGAACCCCACAAACACCATAATTGAAAGAGGTAAGAATATGTGGTGAACGATGTGTGGAAAATCAAAAGAAAGGGATCTCCCAATCATGATAAAATCATTTTAGCATGACATACTAGTACAAAATTCTATTAAATAATATAGAAGTATGATGAAAAAATAAACACTATTGTAATTAAATAGACCATTCAAATATTAAAAATAGAATGTGATCTACATCACATCCTGTAGATGACCACAAGAAATTTAGAACTCCATGGGAGGAGATAAATACAATGAAGATAAAGTAAAACTTCTCATGACTTGTATAACTACTATGAATGAGTTGAAGAAACATTCCAGTCTAAAAAATGGATGCAATTTTCTTCATGATCGAACTCTCAAATGGGGTTCCAATGTTATCATTTTAAAGGAAAATCAGAAGGTGGTTTTTGGAACCCAAATATCTAGAATACTATGGACTCATAGTTTTTATCCTTGATATAGTATTATATAATATTTGAGAAAACTAAAAAGTCTTATCCACAACTCTTTAATATTTCCACAAAAAAATTGGCACTATTTCAAAATATATATCTTTATATATCAACAGAATACATCACACCACATTTGACATTGTGAATATTTGATTCCCATGAATGATATATATATATATATATATTGGCCTCTTAGTGGACTAATTAAGATTTGGATCCTTCAGAATAGCTGTATTCCACAAATTTATTGATCCCCCCAAAAAATCTAAGCCCATTTAAATTCATGGATTTTTTAGAACATGTAAAACAAGGGATATGTGTTTGCGAGTCCCTTGCAACATGGCCTATATTTATTCCACATCATCCTAGGCCCTCCAAATCACCTCCACCTACAATGAAATTATACAAACAAGTGAATTTACCCTTTTTAAAAGTGATTAATACAAAAACTTTAATTACAATATGAAATGGAACTTCTTATTATAATCAGAATTTATAATACCAAACTCATTTAATTTATTCATGTCATGGGTAAAAATGAATAGTGAATCACGATGTGATCAATGAACCATAAGAATGATACTATTGGGGTTGTTGTGGATCAATTGTCTAAGGTACCCAACTTTTTATCTATTAGGGAAACCTTTATAGTTGAATATATAGGAAATATTTATGTGTGTAAGGTGGTTCATTTTCATGGTGTTTCGAGGAGTATCAATTAAAACAGATAATTTTATTTAAGATAATGATTCTGATAGAGAATTTAGAAAGACATGGGATCAAATGATCTTTAAATTATATTCTATCATCCATGGAATAATGGTCAATCTAAGAGGAATATTCATGCTTTGGATGATATTATACAATCCTATGTACTGGATTTTTTTTGTTTCGTGGGAAAAAATATAGGACTAATGAAATTTTAATGTAATAATATATTCTAGGAATTGATCTAAATAGAATTTTTTGAGGATTTTTATGGGTGATCAGGTCGTTGGCCTCCTTATTGGATAGAGGCTGCTGAGTTAGCACTTGGTGGGACTTGTCTTGTATAAGGTACATTTGAACAAGTTCAATTCATCAGAAAATAGTTGGTGATTATGAAGAGAAGGGAGAAATCATAAATTATTCATCGAGGATGACCTCTAGAAATCGAGGTTAATCATAATTTTTTCCTTTCGGTGTCACCCAGATTGGGATAACACCATATTAAAAAACTTGGTAAGTAAGAACCATGGTATTTTGGGATGTTGGAAATATTGACAAGGGCTAGTGCATTGGTGTATCTTCTAAACCATACACAATACTGTAGTTCCTAAAAAGATGTTATCCACATATTGTGAGGAAAAAAAATATCATCTGGACCCTTCCCTTTTGATACACATAACCGATTTATATCATTGTGATAATGCATCTTTTTAGGAGAATCCTACATGGGTTGTGTAATGTAGTGAGAAATATCTTCTGGGGTGGATTATACCATTGGTTCGAATGTAGAGGAAGAATGGGAATGTTTAGGAGGAGAACTGGGAAATGGTGTCGGATATGAGAACAGAGGGGACACACTTATTCTACATGTCCTCACAGTAATTCTTGAAGTAGCTTAGGTTTGAGCAGTTATATGGTGGGGAGGTTGTAGGATCCCATATTTTTTCATGTATGTTTGTCTCTGAGTTTTTCATTGAGCCTTGGAGGTTGATTCTTGATAGAATATAGAGATATTTGTGTCAGAGAAATTGATTTAATGTTAATGGATGAATGTTTTTTTTAGTTAATGGAGCCTAGGTTTTAATGGGTTAAGTGTTCATATGGGTTCTTTGTGAATTGAAATTATTTAAAGGGAGTTTGAGTTTTTTAAAATGAAAATGGGATGAATATTCAACTCTAGAACAATTACACATCATGTGATGAGATTAAACATCATTAAATGTTTCATGGAATTTAAAAAAAAATATCCAAGATGATGGGTTTTTGATTGAATACCATTATAAAAAATTACATTATCTGTAATCACACTACACAATGTGTAAATTTCTTAACCTACTTTCTTAAACATGTTGGACTGCTAAAATTCATTATTTTTTTGGCTGAATCTCTTCTCTTATTGACCCTAGGAAATTATATTAGAAATTTTGGAGTGTCTACCTCCCATATGATTTCTCTATTTATTTAATCAATCTTTGGTATGTTCCTTTGGATATATTTTTTCTTTATTCTCTTTGGTTATCCAAATGTTATTGTGAAATCCATTGGAAAATTGTGTTTTTGGTTTTTTCCATGATCAGGGATGATCAAGGAATCTTGTTGCAATCATTTGTACCTTCTTCTTTGTTGGAGTTTTCCATTGAGATCTTTGTTGGTTCTTTGGATAAAGTTAGGGGTCGAAATCTAAATACTATGGATTGAAGTTTCCAGGTTGTGAAATATTGTGACAATTCCATTATAGTGTGTTACCAAATTAATTGAATATAAATGAAATGAATAATAGAATAAAGTATGTTTATCATGACATGTTACCAAGGGATATTTCTTATTATAGAATACATAGATTTTGTCTTAATTCCTATTGATATAATTGTTAATCATTTTCTAATTTAATTGAAAAGTTTTACATGAATGAATAATGGAAATTTTCATAACTAAATAGTGATATATATGACGTGATATTGTAACATCCCAAATGTATGACAAGAACTTTGTTATATGTTAAGATGCTTATATAATTTTCTATGCCCAAGAACCTGAACAAGTATATGTTGTAATGCTGAAAGTGTCTGGTCCTACCCCAATCCAAGTTGTAATTCTTATAGAGTGATGGATATTCCATGTCCCATGCTGTATTTTCTTATAAGGATTTGACCTAGATTATTTGGTGTGATTATACCATGGTTTTATGGTAATGATTGGAATGGTTATAAGAAATTATCTGAGATATTACATCACAGTGATGAAGTAGTTTATTTAACTTGGTTATATGGTTGTGGTTAGCATGGTCATAATACATTCTCAATGATTTTATGTTATAAAGCAAAAGAAAGTTTTTGAATTAATTAATACATCTGTCTATATTTTTTTAAAGGTTGGGGTCAAAACCTCATTTATTATTAAAGAAAAGTCCCTTTTCGACAGGGTAGAGGGAGACCCATTACATAACCTGAATGCCCAAGGACAAATAGCCTGAATACTAGGCTAGAAATCCAATTTTTGGTGCAAATATCCAATCGACGAATATTACTACTACAGTAATTGAACATCTACAATACCACCCCCGCTACAGTTCCTCCACCTCTATAGTGTTACCACTTCTATAGTTCCATTGTTTCTGTAATGACCCCATTACTATAGTCCCACCGCTACTACAGTACCCTAATACAGTACCCCCTATAAATTTATCCCTACCCTGATTCATTCCTAGGTCTTTTGGATAACAAGTATGAGCCTATACCACTTTGTTACATTCTCATTATTTTCTGTTTATCTTTTTATTGCATACAATTTATATCAAATAGGTTTTGTTTATAAATGGTGGTTTTGAATTACTGTGTTTTACTAACTCCCAATTTGAACATCCATTTGGAACCCAAGGAGACTTCATAGATGACGGGTCATACAAAAGAAACTAATTTTTCTATTGATTGCTTATTTGCTTGGGTTGGAGTTTAGAGATAAGGATAGCATGGAGATATGGACCTAGGATATGATTATTTTATTTTATTTTTCTAGAATTTGTATTTAAATATTATAGAATTCCATTTAGTTACATTTGAACATGTAATTATATTTTTCTTGTTATTTGTTGGATTATTGAGTTCTCCTTTTTTGTCTTCTTTCACATTTTTTACACAGATTATTTTTATTTTCTAAAGAATTGTATCTTTATTCATGAAACATTAAACAAAAAGAAAATTGTCTCTCCATTATTCTATCTGAACCCCTGCTTCATGTTAGTAGCCTCTGGAATTTGGGGAAGCATGGTTTAGGTCCCACAACTAACCGTTTTCAGACACATGAGAGAGTGCAAGATTAGGGAAAAATAAAATAGTTACCAATCGACTTACCATATAGAGGTTCCCAAACGGGGATGGGGTTGGGGAGGGACATCATCCATCCCTCCATATAAATGGTCACATAATTTATTTCTTTTCAAAGATACTTCTTTTCTCCCAATATTCCCAAATATTAACGTATTCCAGAATGTTTCTTCATGTGATGTTGGGGTTATTTCACTTCCTACATCATATATGGATTTAAAATTCTCTTTGGGGATGTTAGATATTACATTAGTGGTTCTCTTAATAGATAATTACAGCATAGGGGTTTCCTTAAACTTATTTATTATTGATTCATTGATTTTTTAGAATACCCAATTGTAGGGATTTTGAACTCGCAGCATTGTTTATCAATATATCGATATAAGAATATCATATATTATCTTCGAAGAATGTTCCTCGCATTCTAATGAGAGTTTAACTTGAAAATGATCCTCCTATCATGTTGATATTGATCTCCCTCCCTGGACTTTCCCTCTCATTTCAAAATCATGTGATTATTTTTTTGATTGGGAACATAATGGGATGACTCATTTTATCTGATCACTACACAAACATATTCTGTCATCTAGTCTCTTCTCAAATATTCATTGAATTTGACAACTTAAAGTATCTCATGTATTTCATCATTATTGTGAATAGTGGGACAGTTCACTTAAAGAATCTTTTTTGCTACAAATATTCGGTCACATTCTATTCATCTTGTATACATATTGTCCATAATGATTCAAAATGTTGGCATGGTGAAAAATATAACCCTCATGTGGAACTATCATCATGAATCTTATGTATTTAAGGTCATTAAAATGTTATTCATAATTCAAAATGGTAAAGTATTATGCAAACATAACTGATGATAGTAGACATTATTTTTGTTTCAGCTGAAACTTGGAAGAGGAAGGATGGTTATATAGGTCCTTAAAATGGCTATGCTGAGCACCAATGATGTTATATCATTGTACACCCAAGTATTGGATTCTAGAAATTATGTAAAAGGGATGCAATACTATTATGTCATTCATTTGACCATTTCCATTGCTTCTTGGAACAAAGAAGCATTTTGATTTAATGATGAATCCTTTAATGAGGCGAGGATAAAGACATTAAGAGATAAAGGTTCATCCCACTTTATAGACTATGAATGATCCAACAAGTTCACCTAGAAATTATGTAAAGGCTATGTGTATATAATTAACATAAAAAGTCCTAGAACGATCATTTAGAACATTAATATAAGAAATAATTTTGATGGATTGTAAGTTAAATTCCTGTTTCAGGATTAAGGGGACTTATTTTGGGTAGATACTTATATCCATGATATCAAACCTAAGGAGAGAAACAAAAAATTCTAAGGATTATCTATGTAATAGTTTGGTAATTTGATATCTAATCAATTCTCAGTGGATAATGTAAATGGAATGCATGGTATAAGACTTTACATTCCAATTATAAATAAGGGGAAGTGGGGAAATTCGGACATAGGGAGATCCATTGTGTATAAGGGAATGAAACATAAATTTCTCAAGTATTACTCCCACTTATATAAACACATGTTGAAATGAACTTCTAGAAATATCAGGTCTCTAGTACCTAAATGGTAACACACCATAGATGTCCTAGTATATGGATAAACCTTGGTCATTAATGATTCTAATAGGTAGGTCATCCAAGAAAGGGATGAGATTACTAATAATTTATCCATGTCTATTATATTGTAGAATGCTAATGATTTTAATTTGATCAGAGGGAATCAGGAATTAGAAAAAGAAATGTGAATGGTGATGATTATCAACTATAGGGAAGGAATACTAGTGAGGGATTTCAAGATTAACGCTTAAAATAAGGATGTTAACATGATGACTGAGAGAATGATTGAATTTGATACCAAGGAGTAGAAGATGTTGTGGATCAACGAACAATATATCATGTTGATAAGAGGATTTGATGAAATAAAGATCACATTCTGGGAGTACATTCATACTTGCGACAATATGACCTATCATTTTGAAGATCTATTCAATGAAGAACATGATAAAAATGTAAATTCACTAAATTTTATTTTATATTAGGAGAATCCTACCAATATTATTAAACATACCATAAATATTTTAGTGATCTCTCGTGATGTTTGAAGGTCCCATGCTTCGATCATGTGAGTTTTCCAAATTTTTTCTAAAGACAATTTTTAAATAATAATAATTTTATTTTAAATAACATGGAATATCAATGATGAATCTCTTAATGATGGAATTTATAATTATATAAATATTAATCATAACTTCAAGACCTCATCGCAAGACCTTTTATATAAATGGATAGGCCTGAGACAAATACACAAGCAAATTTATCTTATGAGACCTAAAAATGCATCAATAGGATATGTAATTATAAGCCCCACTGATCAGTTAATAATTCTTATTCATTACTTATTTTTAAGGGTGAAACATAATCAATATATTCATTCATATTAAATAACTAACATATGAAATGTTTTTACATATATTAATTAACAAAAATAATCATTAATAATCAAAGGTAATATGGTGAATAGTAAAAAAATTGTACTTCCCTAGTCAAACTGGTCATAAACTGTCCAATGAAAAAATAAGGATGGTATTTATAAAAAATATCCCTAGTGGATAATTTTCATAATAAGGTTTTTATTTCATTAATGAATAGAAATATCCTAAAAATATCATTAAAACATTTTTAAGAAAATAACATTTTCTATTTGATTATATTTAAAACTAAAAAATTAAAAAATATTTGGAAACCCATTTCATTTAAAATAGAATCTAAATCCTTTAAATGAAATATTAAAAAATTGAGCTTTCTGATGGATGGAAATTGTTTTCATTACGTATTTTTTAAAATAAATATTCAATTAACAATTTCGTTAACTTTCAAAAGGTTATTGTTAGAAAACTACATGATTACTCCATTGAAAAAAAATTTGAAAGTAAAACATGGGTAAACATGTAATTATTAAATTATTATTATTATAATAAAAATATTTTTTAAAATATTTTTATAAAACAATGATTTGGAAGAAAAAATATTTAATCATCAAAGAGAGAAATGATTGTTTATTTGTTTACAAAAAATTTCCCAATATTTTTATGTACCAAAGATTAGGAAACTGTATTATTACTTGAACTTTTTTAGAATAACCATATGAGGATTAAATATATTTATATCAAGAGAAAAATAATATATAATTCATCCAATGGATATGTAAACATAAACAATCACCAATAATGATAAGATTGTGAAATAAACCATTAAAACATTAGTAATTTCCAAATCATAATACCCCTGAAAGAAATAACATAAAATGAAACAATAAATTAAATTTTGATAAATTAATTCATTAAATAAATTATATAATAGGATTTAAGAACACAAAATAAAAAAAATAGTTTTTAATTATTGTATATCTCTCATGAAAATAAAAGTCAGATGAGAAAACCTTACCTCGGGTTGGATATCTTTCGTATGTTACTGAACCTCATATATAACAAATATTGGATAATTAAAAATCAATTATTGAACCATAATAATATATTTCATACCATATATTATTTAATTTTATGATTTTATAACAAATTGTTTAACAAATTATTTATTAAAATTTTCGTTTTAGGTAAAAATTGCATCATTTCCCGTGTCTGTTTTAGTTCAGAACATTTTGTCATTTTAATTTGATCATGGTAAAATAATATATATATATATATTCAATAATGATATAAATATTATATATATTCATTATAAATTTATTGAGATTATTCTATTAATTTTTGAGATAGAAAATGGATTAGACCATTCATGGAGACGGTGGTCCGTACCTATAAATAAACATTTTTTTTCCATTTTTATCAAGGGATAAATGAAAAGGAAAATGAATATTAATTAATCATTTTGGAATTATTATTGTCTCATATATATATATTTTATGTTAATCAAATATATCCTTACTTCCATCTTGGTAAAAATAAAATGAAAAACATTTCACATCCCTATGTGATGGTGGTAGTCAACACGTACACATAACCGAAATTATTGTATTGGAAAGGATTTAAATGTAATAATATCAATGCGATGTTATATTTAAATAAATATTGTTATATAATAAATATAAAATATATTAATTTTTATTATCCTTACTACATTTCATCTAATGATTATGTAAAAAATAAATCCCATCACTCTGTGAGGCAGTAGTTCGTTGTACACACCGAAACCATTATTATATCCCCCATAGAATGAAAAGTAAGTAGCTATATGTGATATCATAAATCAATATGTATAATAATATAAAAAATTTCATTTAAAAATTTTAAATTATTCATTATATATATACTTGAATGGTGGTGATGGATGAAGTTCTACATCAATTCATGAGGTAGTTCTCTGTCGTACAAAGATCCATGTTTTTGATCCCCTATTAATAGAGGAGGACATAGATAAATATTATTACATAAAAAATAATAACATATCAGTAAATAATATATAGTGGTTTTGTTATATGTTAATTATTAATACATAATTAATTATGGGAAAATAATAAAAAGATCATAATAGAATTGCTAAGATAATTTCCTTTTCTAAGAGAAACTCATTTGGGTATCCTATAAAAGACATTTTGGTTGGTCTTTTGGGAAGAAAAGAATCTCTATTATGTGGAAATGTTTGATTTATAGATATTGTTTCATGTTTTTGTCGAGAGTAAAGGTTATAGTGACGTAAAAAATTGAAGTTAGGGAGTTCCCATTTATAAGTGGGGAAAAGAACCCTATTATAAATTACATAGAAATTTAAAAAAATTAATAATCATAAAATAATTACAAAGAAAAATTCTTTCCAATGACCACATATTAAATTTTTCTATGGATTTGATCAAAATAAAATTTAAAAATATAATTTTGACTAATTTTTAGATCATCTTTATCCTTTTTATTTTTATATTTACCCCTAGTAAACCTATTGTTACCATAACTATGATAATTATTTTCTTACCATTTCCACTATTCATTTTTGTCAAAAATTAAGTTGAAAATATTTTATAATATTACTTAAATTGATTCCAAATATAGAATAAATTTTTTACTATTTCATTTTTTAGTATACAAAGAATTAAATTTAATATTATACACACATATGAGATGAAAACTAGGTTTTGAATGAAAAAATTATCATAAGTATATCATATTTTAATATGAAAATTATTTGTGAAACTGAATCAATTAAATTTATTTTTATTTATAATAATTTAATCTAACTAATTTTACATTAATTTAATTATTAAATATATCTTTTATTTGTAAATAAATGAAATTTAAATTAAATTTTCAATAAAAATTAGTATTTTTCAATCATCATAAACAAATGTAAATTAAAAAATCACAAAAAACAATATATTATAATTTCGATATAAGAATTTAAAAAATTAGTTTTATATAAAATAAATAAATTTTCAAAAATTTGAATTTTTTTTTATCATATGATCAAAATAAGCAACAAAACAATTTTCTTTGAAAAATATCATTTTTCAGAAAAAAATTCCATTACATTAAAATGATTATTATTTTTATAACAAATAGATAACCATTGAATTTATTTTATTTATTTGTAAACCATACACTTTTCATAATGTATGTAGTACTATTCATACCCACCAATTTAATGGAAATGTTATAATGGCCATGTTTAAATAATAATGTATTAATTTTGTATCATATTTCATTTAAATATTGTAGTGGATGCATCAGAATATATCATTAGATTGAATTTATTTAAAAATCAATATATCATAAATTATATTTATGTTATATTATCCTCTAATATTCGTGTATAATATTTTTGACATTAACAAACATGATGTTCCAATTTTAAAATCTTGTGGTGTTATTATACCATCAAAATATGCTATGATAGGATATAAACGTTTTTTAATCACACCATTCTATAAGATAAATATGGTTATCAAAATAAAATTTTTATATGAATTAAAATTTCAATACACTTGAACCAAAATTTATAATTATAAGCTATTATCTATTAAGGACTTCAACAGATAATTAAACAACCATTTTTTTAACAAATAATATGACTCTAACTTTTTATCATAATAATATTTTTAGAAAAAAATCCTATGTATCTTTTCCTATTTAGTTCATCTACTTCCCCATATACCCCAAAAAATATTTTTTATTCCTTTTTTACCTTATGATTTTTTGAGCTACTATAGAGTAATGTTATCTTTGGTCAACATGTAATCTTACTACCGTGGTCAAGGTATAATAAATAAATTTTTAGTTTACAACATGAAATATGTAAAATTAAATTTCATAGAAATATGTAATTGTATTCATTACTTAACTATACTATTGTGTATAAGAAAAATTATTCTTTTAAAATGTTACCATGTGCCATAGGAAACAATTCCCTACTGGATTATTCAATCTTTTTAAGTTTAATTTTTATTTTAGTATATGTAATCTAACAATTTCAAAGATTCCCCTTGGATATAGTAATATAGATCTTGATCTGTAGAACATAGGATTCTTCACCAACGTACATTGTGGATGAGAATTATTTTCACTAACTCTATTATTAATTTGTAACAATTATATTCTTTATAATTAAAAATATACCATAAAACGTAATACTATAAAAAAATAGGGCACTACCCATTAACATTTTATATACCTGACATTCACATTCCATATTAATGGGAGAATACCAATTATTTCCTCTTTGATATTAATATTCTAGGATCATAATAATTTATTCATCCTCAAATGGGTTTTTATAACTTAAATACTTATTTGGGATCTTATGGTGGCACAAAAACATCTGGTTGTGTCATGTATACTTCTTCGAAATGATTTTCATTCCGTAAGACTATTTAAAAATTCATATTTTAGTTGTCATAATCATGGTATAATACAACAGAATGTATAATTCTATGGGATATTAGAATCATCACTGGTGAAAAAGTTTCATCAAAGTCAATTATATGATGTTTCCTAAAACCTTAAATATCTAATTTCATTTATTAGATTGACATTTACAATCCATATCTAGTTTTTTATTAAATACCAATTTACATAAAGTTTCAAACCTTTCATTGAATAACATAAAACCTTCCTCAACGAGATGAAATTTATAACTCTAGTAATAAAACTCCATTATAGACCTACATATAACTTGTGTCTCTATAAAGACCTGATAAATCGTGTATAATAAAAGTTGTTACTATGTCAACATTTATACATCATGATCCCTAACATTATCTATTACATATGATATTTAACTATGGTAATGTAAATGTTATTTATTCATGTGTTTGATAAAATGAATAAATTTTTCTAACACTAACATAGTTTTCAAATATGAATAATGTATATGAATCAATGAATACTAGTTAAAAACATATGTATTAGAGTAATAATTTGACTTACTAGATGAACTATTTTAAAATTTTAAGTATGAAATTCATAATTATGAAATAAAAAAGTTTTTTATTTAATAACTACATTTCACTTTAATATTGATTTATGTCCCTCTTAATTAAATCATTTTTACAATTAGTGTGTTCAAATTAGGATAGATTAAATTATTTTATTGTTACGAAGAACATAATTTTTAGTGAATAGTAAAAATTACATTTTTTTCCAATACTAAAACACTTGTAAAATAATTACAGTGTAATAATGATGTAAAATGAATCCATTTTCTGAAAAAAAATGACCTAATTTTTACTTTTATATTTTAATAAATGAATACTATATTTTATCTCACATACCACACTAAAACTGAAACATAAAAAACAAAATAATTTTCAAATAATATTTTTATAACACAGACATTAGATTGGTGAATTTTAATGAGTGTAAAAAAACATAAAACAAATATAAAAAGTTTTACCAATAAAAATTTATTTATTAGTACTCACATTTTAATTATCATAATTAAATCATGTAACCTTAAGAATAGTTAAATTTTAAAAGTTTCATTTCTCTAAAAAGGTGTTTTTTTATTTATCATCTATTGACTTAATTAAAAAGGGAAATTTCTCTAATTTATACTACAAAATTTATTGAAATTGTATTTTATATATATTAAAGCTAATTAATAACCATTCATTCATTTATTATCAATTTGTTAAAAATGGATATAAAATCTGTTGATTGCAAAATGAGAAATGTTTCATAAAACTGGTATTTAGTTTGTTGTGTATATTTTATGATAATAAATATAATTAGTAAATATTTAATAATAATAAATGTTAAATTTATTGATATTATACTCAATAATATAAATTAACTATCAAAAAAATTATGTTCTATTGAAATTAATGAGAATAAATTTATTTTATGCTTTATAAATAAATTATTTATAAAAATTGTTTTTACACATTCTATGTGTAGATAAAAGAATTATTTTTACCCACATATAGAAATTTTATTTTATAAAATTATTTTAAAAAAATTATTTCCAAATTATCATAAATTTGATTTTTTTGGAATTTTAATAATGGATTATTTTTGTGTGAGTAGTGGTAGATATTGTTTTTACAAATACTGTTACTTTTATGTCATTGTTGGCAATTAATATATATTTTAAAATTAAATAAAAAATTTTATGGAAAAATTTATTTCTAAGGTGTAAAATAAATAATTTAAAAACATTATATTGAAATTTCAAACATATTATTTACTTTTTGGGACTTATGCAGTACTTTTTCCTAATTAAAATATAATTCTAGATTATTGTATTTAATATTGTGTTTGGATATTTAAATTCTTAATTTGTGTTTTCTATAATAAATAACCTCGAATTTATTAATTATAATACATTAAATACATGTTATTGACCCCTACTATTGATAATTTCCTCTAAATCAATATAACATAATTTTTATAAAGAATATAATTTTTTTCCAATAACTTATTATTTTTCACTTTACATGTTTATTTTATAATTAATTTAAAAACTTATAAAACATGAATCATTGAAAATGGATCTCATATTTGTAATAATCTCTATCAAATGTGGTAATGAGTTCAATTTCATTTTTAATCATAATTTATAGATACTGTTTGTAAAACTGCACCATGCTAAATGATAGAAGTGTTAATAATGGGGTTAGTATAATATGGAAGATTTAATTTAGTTATGGTATATTTCTCTTGTTTGGGTTTTGTTTGGTTTGATTTTGATTAGTATAATTTAAAATAACATATCATATTTTAACAATTTAGATTTTAGTTTTAATATTAGTGAATCAATTAAGATAAACTTTTTTGAATTCAATTTGGTTAAACATTGGTTATTTTGGGGAAATTTGATTTTAGATTACTGAGGGAATCCAATTTAGTATAGATAGTATAGATCAAATCAACGTGATGAAATTCATTTAAATTCAATTTTGAGATAGATAGTTCAAATAGGTCTAGTTCACATTATTTTGATAATATTTAGTTATTCTCAATTTATTGGGTTTAATTCTATTATAAGATTTTTATATAGTTTAAATTTTTCTTATTCATTACGTTTAGTTTGTTCTTTTTGATTAATTTTTCTTTTTATAAATAATTTTTTTAGTGTCTATATTCATATCTATTTTATTCAGATAAATTTGAATCAATTTATCTTGGTTTATTGTATTTTCATTCACATCATATGAATCTTTATATATTTATTTTTTCCATCAAAAATGAATCGAACATTGAGGGTTTTGTTACACGCTCTACCATGTTTTATATAAACAGATATAAGTGAGTTGTTATTTTTTTAAATAGAAACAGGTAGGAGGTGATTATAAGTATATTTAAAATTCTCTTATATTGACTGAATCTAATTATTTATATTATTTAATACTTTATATTTATGTTATATAACCCTTGCTAGATATTTATGAAGGAATTTGGAGAAAAAACATAGAATTTTGGCCAAGAATTCCATCTCGACTAGGAATTGTGATAATGACATCGTGGATTGGTGTATTGTCAACCAAGAATGAATATTTTCTCATCTCAATATTTTTATTCCAAAAATGTTTTTTAATATCGGTTGATATATAGTAACAAAGGAAGAAATATATTATTTAATCAAACAAGAAACTCAATTATCATAAGAATATACTTAGCATCAAAAGATGATAAATGAAGAGATGATAAAATATATACCTTTTAAATATTTGTAATTCTACAAGAGGGTACGGTATCAGTATATGATTTTTAAATGATGTAATATTCAACTTATGCGTATTCTTCTAATTTTACTGGTTTTAGTTCCATTGTGGATGTTGATATCGATGATATTGTTGATATAAATGTTGATCATGATATCAATGTCCATTATGACGATTATGATGGTGGTTTTTAAGGGAAGGTGGTGATGATGGTGTGTTGTAGGTGGTCAAGATTGGAGTATTGATGGTTTTGTTGATACTAATATTTAGGATCATTTCTTATGTAAATTTTATTCATGGTTAATTTAATGGTGAAATTTTATTATATAGTATAGTTTATCATGGTGATAGTTATTATTATTTTTATTATTGAACTGTATTGAATTAGTGTCTATTTTTAATATAGGAGTGGTAGAGATGATGAATTTTATTGGAGATAGTACTGAAGAATATAGATGTGGTTTCTAACTGTCATACTATATAAATACCCATGATTTCCATGATGTAAATACAATTGTGTCCACAGTTACAAACATTGAAAATAATCCCACATGGAAAAGGTATTATCCTTGATTAAAAACAATTGCTATGTTTTATTTCCATGGTGTAACCCATGGATATTTATCTATTAACATGGTTAAAAACTAGGTAAATATTCTTCTTATATAGAGGTAATGACCATTGTTAGAAACCATTGTTACAATTGTATTTTAACACTATAATCCATTGATATTGATCTATTACCCTAATTTGAATCTTGGATATATACATATATCCATTATAACACCCCAGGTAATTAAAGAATAATAAATTTTCACATTTTTCCATATTTGTGAATAAAATATTTATATTACTTTAAAGGGAACGCTATGCTCGATGGCATACCCAATACGCAACAACGAGTTTCTTTGAAATCTTACGTTGCACTCTAATAATAAAATAATATTATATTAAATGGTAGTTAACGCCTAGCCATTGTAATGGAGGGAATGAATGGAACTAACTGCAAAATGATTATATATGTTTTTCAAATATTTTTACTTCTATCCAATAAATGTTAGAGGCTTAAAATGCAGATGAATCCAATTTTAAACATAAATCTTCTAATATTCTTTAAAAGGTTGATTAACCACCTTTTGATGGAGAACCCTTTTTAAATATACATTCGATAATTTTATATTTTTTATTTGATAAAATAAAATCCTTCTTTAGAATATGGACATCAAAATTTACTTTTTGTAAATTTTTGTTATTTTTCTGATAAAGATCATTTTTATTGAAAATGTTTTATTTTAATTCAAAACCTCCTTTTAATATGATTTATTTATATGGATAGATTATATTTTTAATTGATATTAAATTGTATTTAGAATATATTTTTACCATTTAATCCAATGGTGGTCATTGGAATTAATTTCACTTTGAAATTGGACTTAAACTAGTGTTAATCTTTTAATTGATATTGTTTCTTAAAAACAAGCTATTTGTTTTGACAGCGGGAATTAATTATTAAATTAATTAATGGAACTTATATGTTTATAATTTTCTAAAATACAAAATATTTTTTAATTCATAATATCAAATATATCTTAGGGTGAATTTTTTGTATTTTTCTGAAAAACATCAATTTTTGATGAATAGTGTAACCACTATGTGGTAGTTAAAGAAACTGATATTTTTGTTTAAATGAAACTTTTCCACTTCTGTGATTTTATTTTAAAAACTCTGACATACATGGTTGTCATTAAGAAGTAAAATGTGATTCAGTGATATTAAAATAATTTTTGGTGAATATTAACTTTTCAGTTTTATTAATCGTGATTAAAGGTAATTAGTGTAATTTAAGGTAAAAATAATGTTTTAATAATATGAAATGACATAGACACATGTACTACCCTCATTGGATGTGTCATGGCCTACAAAGACAATCCAAGGGTCAACTTGGGAACCCCATAGAGCCACTTTGGTAGGAAAATGACATAAATAACTTTTTATTTAAAGTTAAAATAAAAATGTCACAAACATGAGTTGTTTTAATAAAAAAAATTTAAATGGGGTTATACAAGTCATATTTTTTACTATAAATATTCATTAGAAATATAAAAATTTCTCCTACATCTTGATATTTTTTTATAATTTTTAAACATTAAATAAATTATATTATTTATGACATCATGATGATGCAGTGATTACCTAATTATTTAACGATTTAATTAAAATGAAACGATAATGTAAAATCTAAGACTACATATGTCAAAAACCTATTGGATGGGTGGATTTAGAAATCTTATCACCTTATCCTCGAAATATATAATTTTAGGACCTTTAAAATCCGAAAAGCATTTTATAATAAGGTAAAAGTTTATAACCTTCCAAGAGTACCCCTCATCTCCTCTTATAAAAGGCCCCCACCTCTACCACCTTACCCACACCTCTAAAGCCTTTGGATCGGCCAACCCCTACACATTTTGTCTCTCCACATCCCTCTTTTACTCCAAGAAGCCTCACTTTGGGTAGAAGTCTTCCCAAGGAAGCCTTTGATCTCAAATCAAAGAGTTACCCGTTTTAAAGGTAATGCCTTCCCAAGTGTTCTTTTGTTTTATTTTGCTTTTCCAACCACCTAAACTCTTATTATTTATTTCTTTTGTAACAAAACAATTATATTCAATATAATAGGATGTTTTTAAGAGGAGGATTCGAGCTACACTAACAAACACCTCCATCTAATGGTTAAATAACATACTGTTTCTGTGGATGGAAAATTACTACCTCACGAAACGATGATTGTTCTATCTTCTCATACCACCTCTCATGGTGGCCATTATGATGGAACTATATTTATTTCTGATATATATTATATTTATTTCCTCTATATGCTTCTGTATTTTATATTTAAAACATACCTTTATGCTTTTCATGTTTTGAAAATGCGATAATTTCATTTGAGGAAATGTGGACTACCACCCGCTCAAGTGATGGGACTCGTTCATGAAATACATGGAATGTATAAAGAATGAAATTGATGAACTTATGTGATATATATAAGATATATATTATACTATAATTGTAATATATATATATATATATATCTCATCTAGTATTAATTCCATTAATGAGCCAATGAAATGAAAGTAGCATTCATGCGTACGTACGGCTTACCGTCTCCATTAACGGTACATTTCATTTCTTATCTCCAAATGTTATGTACTATTATAAGTACATATATATATTAGATATATATGTCATATATTACATCTAAATTATGGATATCATTCTGTAATTATAATGTATATATCTCTCTTTTAACTTTAATTCCATTAATATGACAAAAAAATGAAAGTAGTGTTCATGCGTACGTACGACCTACCGTCTCCATGAATGGTGATTTTAATTTTTTATCTCCAAATGTTATGGAATAGGAAAAAATGAATATATACTGGATATATATGATATTTAAAACATTAATACTATTCTGGAGGTGATGTACATATAATTAAATGGAAAATTCTTTTCCAACAAGTTCAATTTTTACTCATGTACCGAACAATGACAAAAACGTCTGATATGAACTCACTTTATTAGCCAATTATTATAACATTATAATATGTTATATGAAAGGAATAATAATATTTAAAGGTGGTCCTTAAGAAATTATAAATTGACCAAATTTTATTATTCAGGAGATTAAAGAACGATCGAGTCATGTCGGACACGAGGTAAGGGATTCAACCTCTCTCTTTCTTTTTAAGTACTCTCTTTCATGTCATTTATTTTAAGCTCATATTTCTTATATTTGGGGATGTTATTTTATATTCCTCATACTGTACTTTTTTATGTTCATATTATGAGAGACCCTACTTGATCTCATAAATCCATTTTTGGATGTTTTAAGTGGCGCCGTTAGGCTGCCGATTTTTCGTAAGGGATATTTCATCTCACTTTTATTCCCATCACATTTATGTTACGTTTTCCACTATTTCCATTGAGTGGTGTATGTACTACCCATTATTATACACTTTTTGGAGTATAATTTCATTTATTGGTATTTACATCTTCATTGTATGACCCTTCTTCCATGGGGTGTATGTTTCGAAAGTTCCCAACTTAGTAAGGGGACCTTTCACCCTCCTCTTTTTAAAAGACTTCTTTTGTTATGTCTTTTAATTCACATGCTATTATATTGGGATATGTTCTTATATATCCTTATTTATGTAAATTTTATGTCCAAGTGATGAGATACCATTTTCTCTCTCATCAACTCATATTCTGAATTTTAAAGTGACGTTGTTAGGCTATCAGATTTCTGTAAGGGAACTTCTTAACCCACTTTCAATTCTTTGGGTTAAACCTCTACTTCTTGATTTTATTATGCCAATATTATGTGTGGAATATCTATTTTGTAATTTACACAAACCTTTGTGTGGATATACTATTTCTACACATAATATTCTCAATGATAAATTCGTATGAACTTGTCTGGGAAATCATTACTCAATCTCATTTCATTGGTTTTGTTTTTCCAAGATTATGTGTGAATGACCTCTGATTGTTTCACACTTAATATCCACTTATATTTGGTGTATTTATATTTCTCACACTTAATTATGTGATATATTTATCTTTAATTTAAGGATACCATATTTATAATGGATTTCATCTCAATATACATTTCCATTGAGACTTCATTGTTATTATGCACCAATTCACTCTTATACAGTGTGTATACTGTCCTTTGAAATATTATATCATGAATCCCTTTATTCTCATGATATTATAAAGTTCCGATTAAATTTTATTCCCTAATTATTTTTATTCAATAGTCTCTCATTTTGTTAAAAACTCTTTAACAAAAATATCGTCTTAAATGTTTTAATGATTCATTATTCTAAATCTTTATCTTTAATGTCCATGTTTTCAAAATGGTTTTAAGTATTTATTTATATGGAAATTAGTTTTTTAAAATTATAATTCCATCATAATATTCAAAGTGGTATGGGAGACGTTGATTCAAAAATATCTTTTAAAGGATTTTTGAAAATGGATTGATTAATTCAATATCTTGGAATTACTTATTGTGATTAAATATGAAATTTTGTTATTGAAATGTTTATATTTTCAATATTTAATGTGTAATTATGGTACTTGGACATTTTATGGGTGGTTACATGATAAACCATATAACAAGTGGTGTCGGGAATACCAGGATGGGTGGATACATTATAACCTCCAATGAATTGGTTATGGAAGTAGGCCGTATGGCTATTCCATTAAGTGATATGTGTGGAAGTCAACCGTATGGTTATTCCATTTAAGTATGTTTATCTCCCAAGTTACCTTTATATGTTATGTGTTCTTCATAAGGGTTTTTATGGTAATATTTTGGTTACAAAAGGAGGAAGTAATGATCTTTTATTCAGTGAAGAGTTTTTTTTACTGCTTCATAAAGGTGAAAGGTATTACATTGATAAAGTATTCTTGGATTACATGTTGTTTTGAAAAACTAATAGTTTTCCTTCATTGTGTATCCTTTACTGGGCTTTTTATGCTCATCCCAAGTTTTTGAAATGTTTTCCACAGGACTTAAAGATGAATATGGTCAAGGATGGGATCAAGGAAAGACATGCTATCTAAAACATGGAACTAGACATGTTTCTTTTTAAGTGTTTTTATTTTATGGAAACTCAGTAGAAGTTTATACATTTTAATCTTTGAGATGCAATAGTTATGTCCTAATTCTCTAAAAATCTAAACCTAAAAAGATCTTCAATGTGAATTTTTCATTTTTTTCAATAATAAGTAATGTTTAAGGTCGATGACTTATAGTTGGTATCAAAGGTCAGTTTTGATAACTTTAGAGGTTAGGGTAGTCTATAAGAATAAGTGACATTACCATAATGGCTAGGATTTCAGAAAGAGTCATAGTTTTTAGATAAAGTGAATGAGTAAGTATATCTTAGTGTTTATCATCCTCATTAGTACAAGATGATTTTGTTGACATACGCACACTGACATTTCTGTTTTTAGTAAATGGATGGATCTAGCAAGAACCAAAGTGACAATGGGTTTGATGGAAACTATGGTGGTTCTCTGATTAAGAGACTGGATGAAATGGTGGATTCAATGAGGAATGTCATGGTTGTGCAAAACCAACTATCAAGGAGTCATGATAAACCACTGGAACCTTGGTGACTTCTCTAATGCATCATGTACAAGATGACGAACTCGATGTGGATGTTTAGGTAATAATTATAAAGGTATCCATTAGGGTTTATATGATCCTTACTTTTTTAGGTTATTATGGGTTACTCTATGATATGATGGAAAATGAAAGGCATGAGATAAACTTGAGGTTAAAATATGTTATGATCATTTTTGAATATTTTATCTCGTTTTGGGGAATGGTTTAAGAATTATGTAGTTTTGGAAAAAGGACAACATGCAGACCTTGTGACAACCCGTCGCGTTAGACAAAGCTGTGGGAATCGAACCCACAACCAAAGTGCGACTGGTATTTATCACCTACAACTGGACAACGTGATGTTCCTGGTTAGTTTGAGTAATTTTTTTTAGTTAGATGATTTTAGGAATCAAGAGTAAGTTTATTTGGGGTTATATATGGAAATAATTAACCTATCATGGAGGATATGTGATTAGGTTAATTACTTTTCAATAGGAGACTTTAAAAGAAACTAATGTTATTTGTAGATAAATGTTAATTTTTTCCTTGGAAGACTGTGTGAATAAATCCTTCAAATATTTGGGTTTCAATCTTAGTTTGGTTTACTTTGAATAATTTTATGGACAATTTGTTTATTGAATGGTATTTGTTGAACTTTGGGTATTGTTTGACATATTTTGGAGATTAAGAATATATTTTTTTATAAGGGATTATCCTTTTTGGGTATTATCTAATCTCATACTTACCTTTTTGGTTTTAGTTTTGGTTATGTTCTAAAGACATGCGATTTATATAGTTATCTTTTTTGGATTAGGTGATTCTATATAGGTTGATTATATCTCTCCTCATGTAAACAAGTCATCCTAAATACTCATCTTTTGGAGAAAATATGAGTTCATGTAAGAAATCTAGTAAATGTTGAAAGTCAACATGAAAAGTAAGTATGTTTCATTATTTTTAGTTAAGTCATAAATAAATTACTCAATGAAAAGTAACTTAAAAACAAAAATGTTGTCTGTTAATTTTTCCTACTGGGGAATCATATACTGTTTAACCCATCACAGGTTTGTGATTTTCTGGTGGTTAAATTTCTCCTAAACATGGTTTATATCACTCTACCTTGAAACATGACCCTTTGTTTTCTCCTCCATGTACATGTTTTCCTACATGGAATCCTAGTATGGGTTAACTCGGGTGACCTTTATACTTCTCTTTCTCTATTTGAAAGTGATAGTTTTACTAACTCTTGTTCCGATTTGGGATTTTCAATGAAGTTTCCAAGCCCAATTTTTAAAATTGCGAGGATGCAATTCCCAGATGGGGGGAAGGATGTAACACCCCAGGTAAATAAAGAATATGAAATTTTCACATTTATCCATATTTTTGAATAAAATATTAATATTACTTTAAATGGAACGCTATGCTCTATGGTGTACCCAATTCGCAACAATGAGTTTCTTTGAAATCAAACGTTGCACTCTAATAATAAAATAAAATTATTTTAAATGGTATTTAACGCCTAGCCGTTGTAATGGCGGTAATGAATTGAAGTAACTACAAAATTATTATATATGTTTTTCAAATATTTTTACTTTTATCCAATAAATGTTAGAGGCTTAAAATGCAAATGAATCAAATTTTAAGTATAAATCATCTAATATTCTTTAAAAGGTCGATTAAACACCTTTTGATGGATAAACCTTCTTAAATATACTTTTGAAAATTTTATATGTTTTATTTGACAATATAAAATCCTTCTTTAGAATATATACATCAAAATTTACATTGTGTAAATTTTTGTTATTTTTCCGAAAAATATCATTTTTATTGAAAATGTTGCATTTTAATTAAAAACCTCATTTTAATCTGATTTATTTATATAGATAGATTATATTTTTTAATTGATATTAAAGTTTATTTAGAATATATTTTTACCATTTAATCCAATGGTGGTCATTGGAATTAATTTCACTTTGAAATTGGACTTAAACAACTGTCAATCTTTTAATTGATATTATTTCTTAAAAACACGCTAATTGTTTTGACAGTGGGAATTTATTATTAAATTAATTAATTAAACTTATATTTTTTTAATTTTGTAAAATATACATCATTTTTTAATTCAGAATATCAAATATATCTTAGGGTGAATTTTTGGTATTTTTTTGAAAAACATTAATTTTTTATGAATAGTGAAACCACTAAGTGGTAGTTAAAGAAACTAAATTTTTCATTTAAATGAAACATTGCCACTTCTGTGATTTTATTTTCAAAAATACGACATCAATGGTTGTCATTAAGAAGTAAATTTTGGTTCAATGAGATTAAAATAATTTTTGATGAATAGTAACTTTTAAGTTTTAGTAATCGCGATTAAAGGTAATTAGTGTAATTTAAGGTAAAAATAAAGTTTTAATAATATGAAATGACCTAGACACATGTCCTACCCTCATTGTATGTGTTATGGAAGACCAAGACAATCCATGTGTCATATTGGGGACCCCATGGAGCCTCTTTGGTAGGAAAATGACATAAATAACTTTTTATTTAAAGTTAAAATAAAAATGTCACAAACATGAGTTGTTTTACTAAAACAATTTATAAATGGGGTTATACAAGTCATATTTTTGACTATATATATTCATTAGAAAGATAAAACGATTTCCTACATCATGATATTTTTTTATAATTTTTAGACATTAAATAAAGTAAATTATTAATGACACCATGATGATGAAGCGATTACCTCATTATTTAACGATTGAAATAAAATGAAATGATAATGTAAAATCAAAGACCTACACATGTCAAAAACCTATTTTATTGGTGGATTTCGAGATCATATCACCGTATCCTAGAAATATATAATTTTGGGACCTTTAAAATCCTAAAATAAGTTTATAATAAAGTAAATGTTTATAACCTTCCAAGAGTGCCCCTCCTCTCCTCTTATAAAAGGCCCCCACCTCTACCACCTTACACACACCTATAAAGCCTTTGTCTCATCCAAACCCTGCCCATTTTGTCTCTCCACATCCCTATATTACTCCTATAAGCCTCACTTTGGGCATAAGTCTTCCCAAGGAAGCCTTTGAGGTCAAATCAAAAAGAGTTACCTGTTTTAAAGGTAATGTCTTCCCTAGTGTTCTTTTGTTTTATTTGGATTCTCCGACCCCATAAACTCTTATTATTTATTTATTTTGTGAAAACAACAGTATATTCAATATAATAGGATATTAGTAAAAATATTATTTGATCTAAACTAACACACACCTCTTTCTAATGGTTAAAGAACATACTGTTTCTGTGGATGGTGAATTACTGCCTCACGAAACGATGATTGTTCTATCTTATCATACCACCTCTCATGGTGGCCATTTTAATGGAAATATATTTACTAATTATATTTATTATATTTATTTCCTCTCTATGCTTATTTATTTTATATTTAATACATAAATTTATGCTTTTCATGTTGTGAAAATGTGATAATTTCATTTGAGGAAGTGTGGACTACCGCCCCTCAAGTGATGTGACTCATTCATGTAATACATGGAATGTATAAAGAATGAAATTGTTGAACATATGTGATATATATAACATATATATTATACTGGAATTGTAATATTTATATCTCTCTCATATAGTTTTAATTCCATTAATGTACCAACGAAATGAAAGTAGCGTTCATGTGTACGTACGGCTTACCGTCTCCATGAACGATACATTTTATTTCTTATCTCCAAATGTTAGGTACTATTATCAGTACATATATATAATGGAAATATAAGTCATATATTAAATATAAATGATGGATATAATTCTGGAATTATAATATATATATATATATATATCTCTCTCTTTTAACATTAATTCCATTAATATGACAATAAAATGAAAGTAGCGGTCATGCGTACGTACGACCAACCGTCTCCATGAACGGTGCTTTTAATTTTTTATCTCCAAATGTTATGAAATAGTAAAAAATGAATATATACTGGATATATATGATATTTAAAACATTAATACTATTCTGGAGATTATGTACATATAACTACATGGAAAATTCTTTTCCAACAAGTTCAATTTTTACTCATGTACCGAACATCGACAAAAACGTCTGATATGAACTCACTTTATTAACGAATTATTATAAAATTATAATATGTGATATGAAAAGAATAATAATATTTAAATTTGGTACTTAAGAAATTATAAATTGACCAAATTTTATTATTCAGGAGATTAAATAATGATCGATTCATGTTGGACACGAGGTAAGGGATCCAACCTCTCTCTTACTTTTTAAGTACTATCTTTTATGTCATTTCTTTTAATCTCATCTTTATTATGTTTGGGGATGTTCTTTTATATTCTTCATACTTTACTTTTTATGTTAATATTATGAGAGACCCTATTTGATATCATAAATCCATTTTTGGATGTTTTAAGTGACGTCGTTAGGCTGCCACGTTTTCGTGAGAGATTTTTCATCTCACTTTTATTCCCGTGACTTTTATGAAACGTTTGCCACTATTTCCTTTGAGTGGTGTATTTACTACCCATTATTATACACATTGTGTAGTATAATTTCATTTATGTGTATTTACATCTTCATTGTATGACCCTTCTTCCATGGGGTGTACGTTTCGAAAGTTACCCAACTCAGTAAGGGGACCTTTCACCGTCCTCTTTTCAAAAGACTTCTTTTGTTATGTCTTTTAATTCACATACTATTATGTTGGGATATGTTCTTATATATACTTAATTATGTAAATTTTATGTCCAAGTGATGAGATACCATTTTCTCTCTCATCAACTAATTTTCTGAATTGTAAAGTAACGTCATTAGGCCGTCGGATTTCTGTAAGGCAACTTCTTAACCCACTTTCAATTATTTGGGTTAAACCTCTACTTATTGATTTTATTATACCAAGATTATGTGTGGAATATCTATGTTTTAATTTCCAAAAAACTTTGTGTGGATATACTATTTCTACACATAGTCGTTTCATTGATAAATTCTTAGGAACTTTTCTGGGAAATCATAACTCAATCTCTTTTCATTGAGTTAAATATCTATGTCATTGGTTTTATTTTTCCAAGATTATGTGAGAATGAACTCTAATTGTTGGACACTTAATATCGACTTATATTGGGTGTATTTATATTTCTCACACTTAATTATGTGATAGATTTATCCTTAATTTAAGGATACCATCTTTATAATGGATTTCATCTCAATTTACATTTCCATTGAGACTTCATTTTTGTTATGCACCAATTCACTCTTATATGGTGTGTATACTGTACTTTTACATATTGTATCATGAATACCTTTATTTTAATGATATTATAATGTTCGGATTAAATGTTATTCTGCAATTATTTGTATTCAAGAGTCTCTAATTTTGTTAAAAACTCTTTAACAAAAATATCATTTTAAATGTTTTAATGATTAATTATTCTAAATCTTTATCTTTAATGTCTATGTTTTCAAAATGGTTTTCAGTATTTATTTATATAGACATTAATGTTTTAAAATTATAATTCCATTAAAAGCTTCAAAGTGGTATGGGACACTTTGATTCAGAAATATCTTTTAAATGATTTTTAAAAATGGATTGATTAATTAAATATACTGGAATTACTCATTGTGATTGAAAATGAAATGTTGTTATCGAAATGTTTATATTTTCAATATTTTATGTGTAATGATGGTACTTCGACATTTTACGGGTGGTTACATGATAAACCATATGACGGGTGGTGTCGTGAATACCCGAACAGGTGGTTACATTATAACCTCCAATGCATTGGGTATGGAAGTCGGCCATATGGCTATTCAATTATGTGATATGTGTGGAAGTCGACCGTATGGTTATTCCATTTAAGTATGTTTATATCCCAAGTAACATTTATATGTTATGTGTTCTTCATATGGGGTTTTATAGTAATATTTTGGTTACAAAAGGGGTAAGTAATGATCTTTTATTCAGTGAAGAGTTTTTTTACTACTTCAAAAAGGTGAAAAGTATTACTTTGATAAAGTATTCTTGGTTTACTTGTTGTTTTGAAAAAATAACAGTTTTCCTTCTTTTTGTATCCTTTACTGGGCTTTTTATGCTCATCCCATGTTTTTGAAATGTTTTCCACAGGACATAAAGATGAATAGGGTCAAGGATGGGATCAAGGAAAGACATGCTATCTAAAACATGGAACTAGAAATGTTTATTTTTAAGAGTTTTTATTTTATGGAAACTTAGTAGAAGTGTATACTTTGTAATATTTGAGATGAAATAGTTATGTCCTAATTATATACAACTTTAAACCTAAAAAGATCTTCAATGTGAATTATTCATTTAATTAAATAATAATTAATGTTTAAGGATGGGGCCATATATCCATAGTTATAATTAGTGGAAATATCCTTGGCCATATTTCCATGAAAATTGGATCCATAGTCAACTATACCATGTCTATTACTTATAGACATGGTTTTGATGTCTATATATGTGGTTATAAACCATGGAAAAATATTTATATTCTAGTAGTGAATAATAATATAACTCATGTGTCAGTTTGGGATACCACCTCTATAAGGTGATGTGATTTTTTTTCATTTTCAACTATTCTGGATAGTCATAGGTATGAATTTAATGAAAAAAATATGATATTTATAATAATAATAATATTTTATAAAGGTTATTCTTTAAATTATTTATTTTATTTTTATCTATTTAAAAACTAAATTGTTTTTTATTCGTACTTATGTTCTACCATCTACGAGAAATGATGATATATATTTTTAATTACATAGTTAAAATGATTTTCTAAAACTATATTTAATATATAAACTTTTAAATATAAATATTGAAAATTCCATTAGTGATTAGTATCATGAACCCTTTGAAGATGGCTCACAAACGAAATTTATTTTAATATTACAAACATAATGATTCAAAATGTGCAATGTATGCTTAAAAGACATAGTAACTAAATAAAAAATATAAATAAATGACATAAATATTTAAAATAAGTTTATTAAAATGTAAAAGGTTATTCATATAGTAAATTATTAATATAATTTTATTAATCAAAATTTGATAGTGTTTGAAGATAGAAATTAATTAAGGAAAAGGATTCATCATTTAAATTTTTATTTTGATATTGAAACCATTTTCACCACATTTATTCTTTTTTTTGTGCATATATTTATATATGGATGTATTTTGTCATTATTTTACTGAAATTAAAGTGTTTCACTGGTCATTTTCATGTTTCCACCTTAAATTTTCTTTTGATTCTGAAGATAATAAATTTCTAAGAGATCTCTCATTAAAACTAATTTTTAAATGTTTTCAACTCTTTCAAATTCATATCCCTGTTATTTGAAAAGTTTCAATATTGTTTGTATTTATAAATTATATATTTTTAAAGGAAATTATCTATTAATATTTAATTTATTCAATGTCTTAAAAATTGATTTTTTAGAAGTTTACCATATGGTTTATTTTTTACTTTTTCTATGTAAATATAAAAGAATGTTTTCTAACATTTACCACATGACATCATTTCGCCACCATCGTATAAATTATTACTTAATAATATTCTCCTATGTGTTTTTAGGGGTTTTCAAGGAATATCATTTTCTCATTAATTTGGGGATTGTTAAATTATTTTCAAAATAAAAGGATATTTCTTCACAATTTATGAGTTAACTAAAATAACTTTCTTTTATTAGATCAAATTATGTTTTAAGATTTTTATTATAGAAATACAATATTTTTTTTCAGAATAAGGTTTCTGGAAAGTTTACATGTTGGTGGGTGGGCCTGATATAACTCTAATGATGGGATATCCTAATATGTATCCCTAATGTATTAGGTGATGTTTAAAATTTAATTTTATATAAGTTACTCTTATGTAATATATTATAGTTGACCCTAATTATTATTCTATTTTAATGGTTTTATTATGAATAATGTACCAATATAAGTAACTAGTCTTTTTAATTCTTATAACGTGGTTTTTTGGAGAAATTTTGATTTCATAAGGTAATAAAATGGGCTCATTTATAAAAGAAATTTTACTAATTTCTAAATGTGAATGTTTTTTTATATGAAAACATTTTCACAAGTCCTCATTTTTTTCCAAGTGGCCCTCCTAATTATTATTTTTCCCTTGATGATTTAATTTAAAAAAAATTATGAAAACTTTTGGATTTGGATTTTATTTTATAAAAATATAAATAATTATTCAAGCTCAGTTATTATAATGAAAAATGGAAAAATCATTTATTGGTTTTCATATTTCATCAATAAGAAATCATGTTTAATTTTTTTATATCCCTTAATGAGATTTTATTTCTTATCCCACATTTTCAAATATTTTTAAAAATAGTTATAAATTATATGGATTATAGAATAATAAATGGTCACATAACATGAATTATGTAATGGTGTAATGATTAAATAAATGTTATAAATTTTGGAACCTAAATTACTTGGAATACTATACAATATATTGTAGTTTCCACTTTGATATATAATGGTTTTCTTAAATCTATAAAAATATAATCCTAAAAGATCAGGAAACTGTAAGAATTGAAAACCCTCAATATAAATCAGGTAATTATTGGGTTTTTATGATATGTGTTGTTATAGTGGGTATCAAAGAAAAGGTTTGGATAACATTAGCAGTTATGATGATTTATATGATAATATTTAAAGAGTTTAGGATACCATTATGGGATTATAATTCTTTTATTGATAATATGTATAAATAAGTAGATACACTATTTATGTTTTATGTGATAGGATTTTATGACGAGAAAATATTTTTTGGGAGACATTTATTAGGTTTTGGAAGAATGCTGGATTAAGATATATTTTACCCTTTAGTTTTACGTTGTATTTATAATTAAGGATAATTAGGAGGAATGATATTATATTAGGGGTAAAAGGGATAGATAAAAATAAGGGTCAATACATTCTTTAATATTGATTTATTTCAGATTAATTAGATTTAGGGATATACGTTTATTGAGAACATTATATCAATAAACTAAATTTAAAAATATTGTTAGTTTGTAAGTTTATTTTATAGATAAATATCAACTAATATTTTTGATATATAAATTATTTTGTTATAGAAATAAAAAAATTTAGGTTATTTATATAAAATAATACTTTGTATTTGAAAATATATTTATAGGGAATATATTTCTTTAATGTGTGTATTTATGTGTAATTAATGGTATTTTGAGATAATTTTTAGATTTTACTGGAACAATAAGTCATAGAATTATTCTGATATTTGGGTTTCAAATTTGGTCTGGAATATATTAAAGATCATTAAGTTTAATTATTTATGTAATTATTAATTATTAATATTTTGTGTTATTTTTTGTGTTTTTAATATTTAATGATTATTTAATCATATAATAGTTTATTCATACTTATGTAAAAAAAATTATCTTCTCAAATGGATAAAAATATGAGGAATTACTTATCATTCTTTTTGGGATCTTATGATCTACAAATTGTTAATTTTAATGTCTCAAAACTGAAAAATCAGTGTTTATAATTCAAAATATTAAACGAGGTAGTGAAAAAACACTACTCAAAACAAAACCAATGAATAATTTTTTATAGATAAATCAAGTTAGTATATTTTATAATATTCATTTTCTTATTGTTAAATGAATCACTTAGTAAAAATGAATATAAATTTATAGTCTCGTGTAAAAAATATTTCTAATATATAATGGTAAAAAAATTGAATCCTTTTAACTAATAAGAGTCTCTTTATTATAAATTCCTAGTTTGTGGAATATTTACGTACATAAGTCACCTATTTTAATCCTATACATTAATGTTCATAAAAATGGAAATATAATTGATAATACGTTTCCATTTTTTTTATTAGTCTTTCACACCATGAATTTATTCTAAAAATGTTTTATATTCTTTTTTCCTTATGAAAAAATATTAAATTATGAGGTTGAAATTATTTTAAGTGCTATGAAATGTAAAACCATGAAATTTAATTCGATATTTTGTTAAATGAATACTATTTTTGATATTGTGTAACAAAATCATCACCGAGCATAAATGATCCACAACATTATAATTTAAATAAGACAGTGAAAACTATTTAACGAAATTATAAAATATAAATAAATGAATCCAAATTATTTATAATATGTCAAAAATATTTCATTATACAATTTTATTGCTTAATTCATAGAAAATAAGTAATCAATTTTTAATTAATATTAATAATTAATATAATTTTAATAATAGCTAAATTCTATTGGGTTATTTTCATATAAAAAATTGTTTCTTTTATATTTTATATGCTTCATTATAAATATAAATATTAACTATTTAGATTATTACATTAAAGATTTTTTTTGAAAATTAAAACTAATGAATAATCATAAATAAATTGATTATAAAATTTTTACAAGTGAATATATAATTATTAAATTGTAAAAAATATACTTTACAAAAAAACTATTTTTGGTTTCAAATTTATTTTTATCCTAATAAATTCAATTAAATTCTATTTAATAATTATTTTTTAAAAAATTTAGTTATTATATATTCAATAAAATAAATTAACTTTATTATAAATGTTATTACTAGGTAAGGAATAATTATAAATTTCTTTTATGCTTCACAAATTATTTTTTTTTCTAAAAATGGTTTTTATGTGTTTAGTTAGTGTATATTAGCTTCATTTAGTAAATTTTTTATAAATTTTCATCTATAAAATTAAATTAATTTTATTTCAATGTTTAAATATTATATTGAGGTGAATTTTTGGAGTTTTATTTAAATGGTGACTTTTTCAATGAATAATTAAAATACAATTTTTAAAAATATCATAACTTTTATGAAATTTTCATAATCTGTTATTAATTAAAAAATTAATAAAACATTTAGTTCAAAAAAATATGTTATTATGTTTTAAAATAAAAAATTTAAATATTTATATTGAAATTGGAATGCTAAGCTGGAATTTTTAAAAATTGTGTTATATTATATTCTAATTAAGATTTATTTTTGTGAGTTTTCATTTAATTGAGTGGATAAAAGGATTCGTTCTATTTTTTCATCTTTAAAATTTCAATGAAAATTTATTTCTTTGATAATAGTATATTAAATTCTTGTGAAGCACCAATACACAAGAATCTTGGACCAAAAGAAATACAACATTATTTTATACATAATAATACATTATTTATAGAAATGTTATTTATTTTTTCTATGTCATATTATAATTAATTTATTCCATTTTAAATTTTTAATTTTATAAAATATATTAAATATTTGGATTCATGAAGTTGAAATTTTTGATGGAGGATAATTTCATTTTTAATAATATTGAATAGTTACAATGGTCACAAAAGGTCACCACAATATGGTTCAAAAAGGTTAATGAGTGGGGAGGGGTAAAGTAAGATAAAAGGAATTGATTATATCATAAAAATGAATAATTATTAATATTTGAGTGGATTTAGACTTGAAATTATTATATCTCTATTATTGGACTAAATTTGATCAACCATACAATGAAAATGACATTATATTATTTTAAAACATGAAATATTTACAAGAACACCACTTCCCTCACTTAATAAATATAACCTCCTATCTTCTCTTTACCACACACATTGAGAACTCCATATTAACAATTATCTACACGAATATAACCACAAATATCCTTACCACATCTTACATGCCATGTTATATATAAAATACCTATGTTAGAAGGAATAAGGCATAAGCCAAAGGATGTCATTCAAGGAGAAGATATATTTCTTAACCGAATTCTTTCAGAATTATTTATTGTTCTACATACTTCATATTTATTCAATACAACCTAACATAATTAAATAAATTTTATGAATATTCTGAAATTTTATTATGATTATCGAAAAACTATTTCCCACCTCTTTTCGATCCTATGAAAAATAAAAATACCTTGCGTGCACATGTGGATGTCCTCCTTCATAATGAAATGATATTAATTTTTAATCACCCCCTCGCATGAATGGTTATAAGGATTTAATTAGTGACTATGAATAATAATTAATTATTTATTATTATTATGGATAGAAAATATATTATATACCTTTATACTAGTCTTTTTAGTGAAAAATGATAATACTGATTGTGCATACGTGTTGACCACCACATCCATGAGGCGTAGAAATTCATTTTTTATTTTTTCCTTATGTGGTTAGTTATAGGGATATATTTAAGGAATAATTATAATTTTTATTAAATTATTACGAGTCTTTAAATTTAATCCCATAAATAAGTTATTTAATTTTCATCCATTAGAAAAATGAAAATTTTGTTCATGAGAATGTATGCATTTCGATATCCATCAAATGATGTGCCTAATTTTTCACTACCGCCTTAAATGGATGATTCAAAATTTATATAAAATTTATAAAAATGAAATTAATAAATTTTTTTAGATTATTTAGAAAAGTGTACCATGATCCATTTTACCATGTTCAGTGCACTAAATTTTTATTTATAATATGAACCTAATGAAATGAAAAAATCAAACATAAAATTAACCAACAGACTAAAATGGAAATAAAAGAAATAAATTGATTAATAATAATGTTATGTATTTGGGATAGAAGATTTTATGGTAGTAATTATTTTAAATTGCATTATATAAAACAAAGAGTTTCATAGACAATACATGTTATACGCTTGACCTAGTTTTATTGAACAAAATTATATTTTTAATATTATTATTTAATTGGATAACTATCTCTTAAATTTTTGATAGGAGGGTATGAATAAGAGTAACTAAATTATTAAAAAAAATAATTCACAAAAATATTAGTATTATCCAATAATTATAAATAATAATAAGAATCATTTAAAGGAAAAATTAGTTTTCAAGGAAACTGTATTTTCTGAAAATGTGTTTTAGTGTTTCTTGGAACACATATTTAAAATTAATTTTTAACAATTTCAGAAAATTAATTCCCCAAAAAATATAATTTTTGATATTTCAATACCCAAAATTATATTTGCGTGATTTTTTGGTATTTCTATGAGAATATTTATATTTTTATGACTAGTGAAAAATACTATATTTTAGTTGAGAAATTCCTTTTCCTTTAATTAATTTATAATATTAAATAATATATTGAATTGGTTTTAATGTAAAATTCGTTAATTTTATTTCATTTAATAATATTTATTTCATTTTAATTATTTATATGTTGAGTTTACATATAAAATCTGTGTAATCATTTGGATGTTTTCACTTTAAAAATATTCTCTCTCGTCACATATATAGGATTAATTTTAAATAAATTTTCCAATTTTTTTAATTTAAATTTTAAATATATATTAAATATTTATAATAATAATTATCTATAATCTCTATTATGGTTAAATTAATTTTTTACTCAATTGAAAAGTGAATGTAGAAAAGATTAATTACCTCGATTAAAGTAAAAAATTGGTTTACCATGGATTAAACTAAAAAGATAATAGTTTTTCCAAAATTAATGGATGGAAATATATGTACAATTTATCTTATAAGGTTCAAAAATAATAAATTTTATACCCCTGTGACATATGAAAATCCTTGTAGAAGAATATTATTTCCAAAAATACAAAGTATATCCTCTCAAGTACATATAAAAGGTCACCCTATCCATTATTCTTCACTCCTCCACACCTATTCGGTTCATAAAATACCTTCTTATTTTATAAAAAAATTCCCAGCCTCATAAAATAATCCTTATTTTTTGTATAATTATAATCATTGAAGTTTATAGATTAACACTTTGGAGGGTACCCAAAAAAGCATTAATGTCTTCAATAAGCATCATTATGTTATAACGTTATCCACGTAAATCTATTTTTGTAAAAAAATATTTATATAATAACCTCAGTATCATCCATATACAATTATTATTATTATAATAATTATATTTTCTAAAGTTGTATCAACTTCCATCAAATGGGTTCTTAAATCAATGTTCAAGTGTATTGTGGTCTATTGACTCACAAACTGATGTAGTTTATTTTTCCATTTCCCCTCTAAAGGTTGAGAATGATGATGAGTATAAATTAAATTTGTGATATTTATTGAATATATATACCTATTTATTAACTCTATAATGTGTATATTTTTACCTTCCCTTCTGTAGGAGCTACAATAACGTTTCTCGTGTGTACGGTTGACTGTTGCCTCGCATAGAGATGGGATTCGTCTTTCACTAACATTTCACATGGAAGGTGATAAAGATTAATTTAATATTTATGTGTTATATAATTGACATAAATATTATATTAATTACATATTTATCATTATGATATGTTTATATGAATTATTTACTTTCTTTATTTTTCAATCACGTAATGACGATTACATCATTCTTGTACGTGTGGACTATCGCCTTCACGAAGTGATATGATTCTCCTTTCATCACCACATCACATGGGAGAAATATATAAGTATATAATATGGTATATATTATATTATGAAACTTATTTAGAGCTAAAATATTACATAACTCCTTTCCATAATTGTCAAAGAAAATGGAAAAGTTACTCGTGTGTTTTTACAACCTACCATCTCCTGGGTCATAACGTAAAAAGTTTATTATAACCATCATTAATTATTTTTAAAAAAAAATGTTATTAAAATATTATAATTATGTAATTATATTTATTAAAGATGTGATATATCAATATAATAATTGTACGAACCAGAACATTCATACCAAAATATTTATAAGAAGAAAAAGGAAATTAACACCCCAAACTATAAAAAACAGGAATATTATTAACAAACGTGTGATAAGTTGTTATAAAAGGATCATATATAAAATTATAAATATTAATATTATTCATTAATAAGTAAATAAATTTATGAAATATATAATATAGGATGTTAAAAAACATTCATCCAAAATGAAGCATGAGGTAATGGTTTTCATCTCAATTTCATTTCATTAAGGCATATTATTATATTTTGAAACTAATTTATTTTTTAGGAAGTATATATTTCCCCAATGATATTTTATTAGATGATTAATGAATATTTCCAGCTATTTTAATTTTTAATTTTAATTATTTCATCCTAGGTTATTTCACTTGAAAATTCCAAATTTTTGAATATTTTCATAACTCAATTTCTATATATTGGTTTATATTACATCTTTGTTTTCATTAATATTCTATGATTACATGTACAATTATATTTGATTATATTTTTTTATTTACAATTTTTTATGTGTTTTAAATGTTGATAAACACACTTGAGTCATTAGATGATTCTAATATCAACATTATGATCTTTCCAAGGGTTTACATCACAATCACATTTTTATTGGAATTGTTTACACTTAAATTACCGTTAAAATAGATTTTATGGTACTTATTTAATAAGACAATTAATTTTATTATATTATATATATTCATGAAAGTTTTCATGTAATAGTGTCATATTCTCATTACTTGGAACATAAAATAATTGATAAATATTTTATTTTAAAATTTGACTTTAATTCTCCATTAGCTCGAAGATAATTTTTTTTTAAATAATGTTTTTTATTTTTTACAAAACTATTTTAACCATTTCAAATTTATTTAAATAAATTAATTTTTTACCCATTTTACAATTTAAAAAATATTTTCAATGTAATCTTAATTTTTTTCAAAATATTCTCGTGTGGCTTTTAACAAAAATGTGGAATTAATCATATTATATTATTCCAAACAAGGAACATTCGTAAATTTTTTAGTGAAAAACTAATGTTCTTTTAAAATCATATATGATGAAAACATTACACACCTTCATGAATATCCTTTCATTGATTCTTACTTTACATGTTTATAAGGGTATTTTTATATAAAATGTTTTTAAAAATGATTTCCAGTGAAGATTATTTTAAAATAAAATTAAAAAGAAAATTAATTTTTCTTCAAGGATGTTTTTAGAGAAATTTTTATAATATTTTTATTCATTAATTAAATAGAAAAAATATTCTTAAATTGATGAGTATATATTGTATTAATATCGTCTGTATTCTTCCTATGGATGGTTTATGATCATTTTAACTAAGGAAATTATTGGCATTCACATCTGGGATTAATTTCTTGAAATTATTAACATTCCCATAAAATATTCACTTCCTTGTGTTCATTATGAATTGAATTTCCCCAAAATATACATAATATTTTATAGGTATATGGTTATTTAGTAAACTATATCTCATTTCTACATATGGTTTTTTAGTTTGATAGTTATTTGATTAACAAGAGAAATATTTCTAAATTTGAATCCTTTATTAAATAGTGATATTTGATGTTAAGATATATTGATTCATGAATTAAATTGAGTATTAAATATACGAGGTTTTATTTTGGCCTTAGGTGATGGGTGGGTCCCAAAATTATATATCCCCCAATTCATCTATAGTTCTTTTAAGACAAATTAGTTAAGATAACCTTAGTTGGGGTTTTAAATGTAGTTTAAAAAATCTTATGAAGTGACTTGATATATAGTTTTCATGTTCCTGAGATAGAACTACCTATAATTAAGACTTTCCACTATTATTATTTCAATTATTATTGTTTAATATATTTTTTAATTATATTATATCTTGATGTAGTTCATTCCCAATTAATTGATTATATGGCACATGTTTTCATTAATTTACCTTTCTACATTAATTATGACTTATAAATCTTTGAAATCATGTTATTTAAATGGAATGAGTGCCCAGTTATTTACCTTTCCATATTGGTTAATGTATATTATATTTTCTCATTGACATTAACTTTTGGATGCACTTCGTTCTCATTTTATTGATTATGTATCATGTGTGTTCCTTTATTTGGGGGTCCGTATTGATTATTCTTATTTATAGATTCTATTGTACATAACCCTTATTGAGAAATAGATCTCGCCATTATTTTTTCCTTTCACAAGGATTTCATGATGTGTACTTCTATTGATATGAAAGGAAATTTTAAAGATAATAATGATATTTTTGAAAAACAAAAATGGTGTAATTTTTTAATTCAAAAGTAATGTAAGAATCTATTATGTATCTTGTTACTAAGAATACTATACTATTTGGTATATCAAAATGAGTTTTTACATATCATAATCCCATGTAATGTAGTACATCACTTACTATAGGTTGTTGGGGCTGGGTTCAATACAATGGGTATCAGAGTAAGTTTAGTAGAAACCATATAATGTTGATTTTGGGAAAACATATATTATAGAATATGACCCTATGATATATAATTTTATGATAATTATACTAGAAAAAACTAATGTTTTGGAATGATATATATTATGTGGGTTTTCTATGAAATGTATCTCCGTTTGGATACAACAAGTGTACGTTATTCTCGGGAAATAAATTTTGTGGTAATAACGCCAAAAACCATGTATTGGTTTTAACACAATCATCACCAAGCACATGAAAAATTATCTTTTTGTGCACCATGATTAACAGTCATGGTGGATATGATTTGGATATTTAGCATCTTCATTACAGACCTTTATGAAGGATTTTAATAGATGACGACAATTAATGACCTAGAAAAAACCATAGACCAGGGAATGGCCTATATTAAAATAAAATAGATGGTATATTTTTGTATTATTATTAATGAATTAAATTATATAATTATTCTAGAAATGGTAATTGGAATTTAAAAATTATGAAATATTAAATAATTATGTTATATATTTGAAGTATTTTTTATTCATTAACATTGTAATTATGGATACCATCATTGTATAATGAATTTATTATTGATGATTTGTTCAAAGTCATAAAAACCTAATAATAGATTTTATATTGAAAAAATGTAATAATATTAAGGATAACATATTTTAAATTTATGGAAATACAATCCATTATTTATGTGTATGTTTTATTGAAAATATTTTTTGGGGAATAATTACTTTGCATTTTATATAAATAAGATTAAATTTATTGATAAACACTGGGATTAAAATTATCAATTTAGTCAAAAAAGATTTATTAGACTATATGAAACAATGTTTCACTAATAACCAACATAAAAATATTATTTAATTCATAAGTTTATTTAAATTATTCCCATCATATTTTTTGGGTAATTTTATAGGATTTATATTAACATAATTTCAAGAAAGGAAAATTAGTATGTTGGGAGACAACCCATCATGTTCGAAAATTATATGGGGATTAAACAGATGACCGAATGATGATAATGGTTTATCACCTACCACTAGTCTACATGATTTCCTTCTTACAATGCCATTGTGTTTATTTAAGTGATTTTCAAATTATAGTAAATTTTATTTTTGAACAAGTAATTTAACTTTTGATATATAGAGATTTATTTATTCTACAAGACAACTTATAAAAACCATGTTACATTGTAAAATAGTTAGAGACAACCGAAAAGACAATTTTATATTTCTTATGATCCGTTAAAATATGAATTTTTTGATTAAGGGATGAAAATTCATTTTTTGGATAATTTTTTTTAAGTATGGGAAAGATTGAAAATTCATCAAAGAAGAACCAAAAGTTTATTTTTTGTTGAAACATAAATAAATAAAATAGGTATTTTATTATTATACTGTTATGTAGTTAAATAATCACTCAACATTAGGAGAATGATAATGAAACAAAAATATTATCCTAATACCTTCACTTACGTTGAACAGATGGTCTTTTAAATCATCATAGATTTGTGTCTTTCAGGCCCTCAACTTTACATTTATCATTCACTTTATTATGATCAATAAAATCAATCACTCTATATTAATATTCAAAATTTTCCTCCAAATCCATATCATCACATTCCACCAATATTATACAATATATAAACATAGTTATGTGTTTTTTCATTTGACCATTATACTAGAATTTTCCTCTTATTAGTGATAAATATTATTAACTCTATAACGACGTGGGTTTTTTATCAATGGTATTTCCAAATGTAAAACCCTTTATTACCAAGATAAATTTTTAATAGATATGACATAATTTATTTATATTGGAGAATATTTAACACCCTAAAATTTGAAAATATGAACACCATATTAAAAAGTGAGTATGACACGTATCACAAAACATTGAAATGAATATAAAAATTTGAGAATTTATGTTATATGTAGTATTTTAAAATAATTAATAATATTTTATATCATTCCATGGTTGAAAAAAGAGTTTTACATGCATTAAATAAAATAATGTGTCTCTTTGGTAGATAGCATTACACGCTAGACTGAGTTTAATATAACAAAAATATACTATTTACATTATTATTTAATATTATATTTACCACTAATATAATGGAATGGAGTGTATATATGGGATTAAAAAACATTTCAAAATATAAATATTAAATAAATTTATTTTTTACTTATTGATTATAGATAATTATTATTATTATTTAATTAAAGAAGAACTTCTTTTAAAAAAAATATTTTACTTAAAGAAAGTTTTGCCTATCTTGGAACACCTAATTAGTAATTAATTTCTAAAACTTATAAAAAAATTATTTTATAATTTATATTAAATTATTTAAATTTTAATACTAGAGTTAGGTAATGTTTAATTTTTGGGATTTTTTGAGCTGTTTAATTTTTTGATGAATAGTGATATATACTGGATTTTAATTAGAAAGTTTATTTTCATTTAAATAGTTTATAATATTAAATTATATTTTTTTCCATTTCAATGTAAAATTATTTGAATTTTTTATTTATGAATACATTTTTTATAATTATAATCATTTTTATATTTAATTTATATATAAAAACCGTATAGTCATCTAAACATTGTCTATTTAAAAACCCACTTTTGAGTTGCATAAAATGGATTAATTTTAAATTAAGATTTTACACTTATGTGAATTGAATTATGAAATATGGATTCCATATTTTTAAACAAAATAATTTATAATTCATAAAAATATAAACTGAAATGTCGAAAAAAATTAATTGTGACTGTGGTAAATATTAATTACCGCATTTAAGGTAAAAATTGGTTTACCTATGGGTTAAAAATAAAAGAAAAAGGTGTAAACAGTGAATAAAGTTGTTCAAAAATTATTTAATGTTAATATTTAGACAATTAATCCAATAATATATGATAATGGACATTTTTTAATACTTTTTACATATGAAAAATGTTGGAGAACCCAATTATTTTTTAAAATTACAAGTGTTCCCTCTCCCCCACTTACAAAAGCACACCCCTATCATCTCTTACTCATACTTTAGAACCTATTTGGATCTAATAAAAACATACCTAATAAATTTTAAAATTATATCCCTTATTCTAGAAGCCATAGTATTAGACAAAATCCAAACATTGATGGCTTTAGTTCAAACCCTATGTGGATACCTGAGGAAGAGGTAATGTTCCTCAATGAGCACATTTATTTTACTTCCTTCCACTATCTCCTCTGATTTTTATTAAACCATTAATATATAATAACATTATTATCTTCCATAAAAATTGATTTATTTTATAATACATTCATTACCTTCAAATGCTTCCACCTCCAGCAAAAGGTCTATGAAATAATCATTCGTGTTTACGGTAGACTACCGCCTCATGAACTATTGGAATTTGTTTTTACATTTCCAACTCTAAATGTTAGGTATGATGAAATATATAAAGTAAACGTGTGATATTTTTAAAATATCTATTCCTATGGAGTTACTACATCTTGTATATATTTTTTCCCCCCATTTCGTAAGAGATACGATAAAATATCTCCTATGTATGACGGACTAGGGCCTCACGAAGAGACATGATTTTTCATTCACTAACGTTTCACATGGATGTTCATAATGATAAATTTACTGATTATATTTTATAAACATGAAAAAATATTATATTCCTGAAATGTTTATCATTATGGAAGGTTAATATAAGTTTTTTTATTTCATTATTTTTCACTCATGTGAATATGATAACATCATTCGTGTACTTGGATACTACTACCTTTCCAAAGCAACAGAACTCTCTTATCATCACCAAAACACATGTATGATATATATAATTAAATAATATGGAATATATTAAATATTATCAATACGTAAATTACAAATATTACTTCTATTTTTTCCATAAAGATCATTGACAAATGGAAACATTACTCATGTATACGTACAACCTGCCATCTCTAGGATCGTAACATGATTAATTTTTCATAACTGTCAATCATGATTGGTTTTAAAAGTAAAATTGATGTTAAAATATTTTAATAATTTCATTATTATTATTATTTTGGAGATGATATCAATATATAATATGCACATGAACTGAATCATTCATAACAGAACACAAATAATAAAAATACACAAGTAACACACGAAATGATGAAAATACTGGATGATTTTTAACTAACGGGTGATATGATGGAATAAAAGGATCATATATAATATTTTCAATATTAATATAGTTATTTTGGGTTTTTAAATTTCATAATAACAATAATACTGGATGGCATTACACATTCAACCAAAATGAATTTTGAGGTAATGGATTTAATATTAATTTTATTTCAGTATAGAATATTGTAATGTTATGCTACTAATTTTTTATGGAGTTTATAAAATAACATTGAAAATTTATACCATGATAAATTAATAATTCATTTTATTTCAAATTTTAATTTATATTATTTCATCCAAGGGTATTTGACTTTAAATTTTCCATGTTGTGATGAATTTCATAACTCAATTCCTTTATGTTGGGTTCTATTACATCCTCATTGTCATCAATATTTATGATTATGTGCACAATTACCATTAGTTATGGCCTCATCCAGTAGACTCGGACAGTACGAAGCCCATCTGTCAGATCTTGGTATGGAGGTATCATCAGTGGGATTTCCCTTGACCAAGCCCAAGCCAAACTCCAATACGTTAATCTTGAACATAATCACTTAATATAGAATCTCATGTTGATATAAATCACCACTCAGGCCATGTTTCTTATTCCTCCACAAGATTATATCATCGTTTCATACCTTAATCTTAGATCTTATGCAGGTGTTATAAGGGGCTACGTAATAAGGCCTTACTTACATAGTGTAATCCTTGTTTATAAATAATAATATTATTTCTTAATATGGTAAAATTTTTGAATTTCAAATATCACGATAAATATAGTAAGAATTTACAGAAGTTCCATATTATTGACAAATATTGGAAAAAGTTATTTTAAAATAGATTTTTTAATCATTAAATAATTAATAATGATAAATGATTTTAAAAAAAATGGTCTTCTACAGTTTTGATCAGAAATAAATTTATATTTTAATAAGATCAACTTAATTTTTGATGAATAGTAAATTATGAATAGTAATATTACCCTTATGAATAGTAATGTGGCCAATGAAATATTAACCTCACTTAATTATATATAAATATAATTTTGGAATCATGAATGGTAATGTGATATAATAGCATATGTAAATAACTATGTTGGAAATTATTATTTAAGTATTAGTATTTTTTCTGGTAAATAGTGTTTTCTATTAAAAATTAAATATATCATAATGAGAAAATTATTTTCATAAAATGGAGTTTATTTTTTAATTTATATCATTGATATTAGGTTCGAGTTTGTTTATGATATTTTTAAAAAATAAATTTTAGTGAATCGTAAAAATTCTGTATTGGATTTCATTGTGTTTAATGACATCATTAATGATGTAATCATAATTTAATAATTATGGTATACTTTTGTACAGTAAGATATGTTATGAGGGGTCCCATGTGGCCAATACTATGGGAATTTACCATGGAGAAGCACATGGTTTTGAAAATGCCACTAATGAGGTGTCCCTTTGAATCTAATAAAATATTCCCTCACTTTTTCTATAAATACCAACCCATTACATCATTAATTTAATTTAAAATTAATCTTCAATGAATATATACTCTTTTTAACTCCCAAGGTGTCCTATAAAGGTTCCCTCAAGCCCCCCAAGTTCCCAACCATCGAGTTTTTGAAGTTACTCTTCAAAGGTAAGGGAACCCTTCACCCTCTTCTTTTAGTCAAGACTTCCTTTATGTTATGTGATCTAGTTTCCATTTTACTATGTTGGGGCATGTTCTTATCTATAATTATTTCATTCCATTTTATTTCCAAATTATGGGATACCCTTTCCACTCTCATAAACTGAGTTCTTGGAATTTTATGTGATGTCGTTAAGCTGCTGAATTTTCATAAAAGAAATTGCATCTTCCTTTTCATTCATGTTCATATTTAATGTAGTATGTCACTAAAATATCAATGAAATTTTATTTTTTAACTTTTATATTTCTCTATACTATATTATGGGTTATTTATGGGTGGGTGACCCTTTCCCCTCTCTTTCAAATGTTTTTTTAAAACCATGTTGTATAGCCGTTACGCTGCAGAATTTGTGTCTCAAAATCTATCTCTTTTTATCAAGAAGTTATTTAATTTTCATTATATGAATACACAAAACACTTTAATTTAACATGGTATTTATCAGAATAAAATATTATATATTTGATTCTATAATTTCCATACACAAAATCCTTATTCCCTTTATATGGTTTTTAAATGACATATTGATCTTGTTTTAATCACTTTTTAAAATGTCGCAATTTTGATATGAAACCAACCTTTTTAATATATTTAGGTTATTTATGAAATATTTAATTATTTTATATGTGAATTACATAAAAATAAATACATATTAAGGTTTTTCCCTGATAGTTCTCTAATGCATTAGGTAAAGATTTAATCTCTATAGATGATAAGTTTAACGATACCTGGGTGAATAACCTTGGTAGTTTTTATGACCCCTTGGGGATGGACCTTAGTGACATGTTCATGAATTTCTTAAAAAAATGTTTCATCCTCATATTCTTGTTATTATTCATAATATTTTTATTACGATATTTATCTTCTTCCTTTGCTCATGTCTTTATGTATTTTTGGAAGTTCTTATTGATATCACAAGTAAAATGTTTCACTTGTTTTCCCTTACTAGGACTTATGCTTTCCCTTTATTTTAATTTATGTCTCTTGGCTATGAGATGAAGTAATTGAAATTATTATGAACATATGAAGAAGCCTTAAAATTTTATTAGAAGTATGCATTATGTTATCATGTATTATGTTCCTGATTTCTAAGACACAAGAGTTTAAAAATACTCTATTCGTAAAATGTAAAAAAAAGTTATGTAAATATAGGTGAGATGCCATAGTTGGAATCAAATGTGAGTTTAGTTATTTATGGTAATTATTTTATGAAACATTTATGAATAACCCTATATAAAATTTTAAATATAAGAAAAATTCCTAAAATTTTGGGGAAATATTATGTAAGAGGATTCCAAACAAAAAAATCTAGGTTTAGATACAAACAAGTTGATGTGGCACTGGTATAGATGTACCTAGGAGTGAAAAATATGACCTGGAGTTTCAGGATTGACTCGGGGTATACTGGTACACAAAAATGAGCCTTTATTCACTCTTTTTTTATACTCTCGGGGGAAATGTTTTGATAATCATAATATTTTTAAGAATCATTATGAAAGATTTTTAGATAAAGGTAATTGTTGTTAAGAAATTACATGTTTAAGAATATTGTTTTAAGACATAAAAATTCTTTATAGTTAAAAGATTCATAACTGAAATAATATTCTAACTAGGGTTTTATTCTTTTAGAAAATGGAAGGCAATAGGAGGAACCATGAAAATGGTGACTGCAATGGACCATGTGCATACATCCCTCCAATGGAAGCGATAATGGAAACATTCATGAGAATGATTAAAAAACTAACTCAAGTAATAAAAATAACTTGAATAAAACTGAGGAACTGATCTCACCATGAAAGGAATAAAATTCTATTAATACATTTATACAATAACAACCACAAACCTTCAATGGATCTCCCGACCCATTGATTGTAGAATAGTAGATCAGCTCCATCAAGAATACATTATCTATTATCCGTAGTTTGGAATAATAGAATTTCACCTTGGCTATTTCTTGTTTAGAGGGAGAAGACGATCAGTGGTGGGAACTGACTAAAAAATGTGGCCATGATTGGAAGATAAATCTATAGAGTATGAAGTGTTCAGAGGGTTTTTCTTCAATAATAATTTCTATAGTTCTATGAGAAAAATAATAGAGAAAGAGTTTTTCTAGATGAAGAATAATACGAAGGAATCTGTTGGAAGCTACGAGATGAACTTTAAAAGACATTGCAGTTACACTTCAAGATTTTTCAGGGATTTTAATGGGAAGGATTACAGATTCTTTGGTGGACTACGGCCCCATATACAAAACAAATATAGACAACCGAGACTATGATAGCTATGAAAAGATTTTGTGGAGTGTTATGAAAGTCAAACTAGAGTCCGGTGAGACATAGTCATCTCATAAATCCTATAAAAATAAGAGATCGATGGATCCATGGTTAGGGAGGATCTATGGAAAGGGAATAAGAGGCAAGTATGTGCAACGTCCCACATGTAATAAATGTGGGAAAAAGAATTCAGGAAACTTCCTGCTCAGGAGAAGGAGGTGCTAAAAGTGTGGAAGATATGGCTATATCATGCCGAATTTTTGTAGTGAGGTGAAGCCTAAACTTTCCAAAACTAATGACATGGGGAATCTGGTGCATTCGCTACCTAATTTACAATGCTATAAGTGTGGAAATCTTGGGAACTTTTCCTGTCACTATCAAAATCTTTGGGCAGTGGAGGGGATTCACCATTAGTCTCAGTAAAGTTCGAGTAGAAAAGGTCGTTCGTTTTCTATCATTACAGCTAAAGATGAAGTTCCAAATGATGTGGTGGTTGGTACTCTTATTTTTCTTTCAATGATAAAAAGTAATTTCTTTGATGCTTATTCTACACATTCCTTTATTTCTTCCATGATTGTAATGAATTTATATCCAACCACTAAATTTCTATAGGTAGAGTAATCTGTCAAGACTCAAGGTGGGATTATCCAAGAATCATCCGTGTTTAGAAACTCTAGTATTTACATTGGTGAGCACAATATTATCGCAAATCTAGTAGTCATTCCCATGCTTGAAATCGACATTATAATAGGGATGGGTTGACTCTTAATGTACAATGTTATGATAAAATGCTGAATCAAGGAAATATCAATAGTCTTGAATAGAAAACCTACAGTTATCTTCCAATGATAGATATCTCAACCTGATCGTTGTTTAGAGGAAACTGATATATCCTTTATTATGAAGTTTATTGACGAAAAGAAAAAGGAAATGAGAGTAAAAGGATAGAAAATATACCATTAATCCTGGAATACATTGAGGTATTTACTAAGGTGTTACACTGACCTCCTCCAGAAAGAGAGGTAGTGTTCTCTATTGAAATCCTACCTGCATCTAATTCTATATGAAGACCCCGTATAGGATGGAAAATGTGGTGCTTGAGGAATAAAAGAAACACCTCTAATATCTTTTGGAGAAGGGGTTTATCTGAATGAGTGTAGATCCTTGGGGAGCACCAATACTCTTTGTAAATAAGGATGGATCGATGCGGCTATTCATTGATTATATAGAACTAAACGGGATCAGAGTAAAGAGAAAATACCCTATACCAAGAATTCTTGACTTATTAGACCAACTTTGTGAAGATCAATTTTTATCTAATATTGACCATCGATCTGGTTATCATCAATTGTGGGTAATGAAAGAAGCTATTACAAAAAATTCCTTCTGATCAATATATGGGCATTATGAACTTGTTTTTATGCCCTTCTGATTGACTAATGCACCTACTATTTTTATGAATTTTGTTAATAGAGTCTTTAAGGACTACCTTGAAAACATTGTGGTAGTTTTTTATGATATTTTGATATATTAAAAATGTCTATAGGAGCATGAGGATAATCTAATTTTTATATTGACAACTCTATTTAAGGATATGATTTTTGGAACGATCAAAAATTGTGAATTTGGGTTACAAAAAGTTTCTTTTGATTGGGATAATTATAGCCAATGAATGAATCACAGTTGACCCTGCAAAGACAAAGGTTGTAGAGGAGTGGCCTCATCCTAAAATAATAACAGATATTTTTAGTTTCCTTGAATTAGAGAGATATTATAGGAGGTTTGTGAAAAAAAATTCACAGCCTTCTAATCCATTAACCAAGTTAACTCGAAAAGGGGTCAAGATCATCTGGACAAAGTAGTGTGGGGAACATTTCCAAGAGCTGAAGAAGAGATTGGTTACTACACCTATGTTACTCTTCCCTCATGTGGAGAAGGATTCATTATTTTTAGTGATGCATATCTAAAAGGGCATGGGTGCATCCTCAGGAAAAATGAAAAATTCATTGCTTATGCATCTCGATAGTTGAAGACTAATTAGTAGAAAAATCCTACGCATGATCTTGAGATATTTGTAGTTGTTTTTGCTCTAAATATATAGAGGCAATATCTTTATGGGGAGATGTGTGACATATACAAAGACTATTAAGGTTTGAAGTATATTTTCACAGAAAATAATTTGAGCAAGAAACATATGAGATGGTTGGAACTTTTTAAATACTATGATTGATCAATTAATTATCATCATAGAATAGAAAACAAGGTCATTGATTCATTAAGTATTAAAGACCTAGTTTTTCTGTCTATGATGAGGATTTATAGAGATCCATTGATCAATGACCTAAAAATGTTGAACGTGTGAATTATAAGGGTTGGGATACCATCATCACTATTTAAAATGATTTCTCAACTATCATTGCAAGAGATGAACAAGAATTCTCATAAATAAGATCCTTTGTTACAAAAGAATTTTGAGTCTGTGAAGGATGGTATGTTTCATAAGTTCAATAATGATCAAGAAGGTGTACTAAAATATAGTTCTAGACTATGTGTTCCATCTATTATAGAAATAAAGAAAGAGCCTGTGGATTAATCTCATAGATCTACGTTCTCTATACATCTTGGAATTAAAAAAAATATATAGAGACCATCTTGATCATTATTGTTGGATTAATATTAATAGGGAGATTTCTAACTTCACTACAAGGTGCATGGTTTGTGAGCAAGTGAAGGCATAGTGACAAATTCTTAAAGGGGTATTAAAATCACTACCCATACCAGCATAGAAATTGGAAAATATCACTATGGACAATGTCATTGGTCTCCAATGAACTTCCAAGGGAAATAATGTGATATCGATTATAGTGGACCATCTCACCAAGACTTCCCATTTTATCTTTGTTAGGGAAGATTTATCTCTTGATCAAATTTCCATGGTTTACATTAAAGAAGTGGTAAGAATTTATAGAGTTATACTTACTATCATATATGATCTTGATATAAGGCTCACATCAAAATAATGGATAAGTCTTCAATATGCTCTGAGTACCGAATTGAATTTTAGTACAACCTATCAGCCCCAAAATAATGGCCTATCTTAAATGACTATTCAAATACATGAGGACATGCTGAGAACATGATCAATGGAATTTAGATGTGGATGGGATCAATATCTCCCATTAGGTGAGTTCTCTTACAATATTGGTTTCCATTCGAGAATTCAATTGGCACCCTATAAAGATATATGTTGAAAGAGATGTAAAACACCTACATGTTTGGATAAAGCTAGTGAGATAAAGATTCTTGTGCGAGATATTGTGAAAAGGATGACATAAAAAGTTCATGTCATTGAACAATACATTAAGGCTTCTTTGAGTCGGCAAATGTGTTATGCTAACAACCGTCTAAGGTACATGGAGTTTGATTATGGAGACAAAGTATTTATTTCAATGTCACTTTGGAAGAGAGTTATGAGTTTTGGAAAAAATGGGATGCCCATCCTTAGGTACATTGGCCCCTATGTAATTATTGATCGTGTAGGAGCAGTGGCCTATCGGCTGGAATGTTCTCCAAATATAGCACAAGTTCATGATGTATTTCACATATCCCTCTTGAAGAAGTGCATACCTAATCCTTCACATGTACTAAATCTAGAGGTGGTACGACTGGAACATGACCTCTCTTATGAGTAGTAGTTGGTGGAAATCTTGGATCGTAGAGACAATGTTCTATGATATCAGACTACCCACCTTATATAGTTGTTGTGTAGAAACCAATAACGTAAAGAATTCACATGGGAACTAATGGAGTCTATGATGCAGAAGTACACATATATTTCTCTTCTGAGAATACGAGTTGAAATTTTGGGGACAAAATTTCTTAAGGTGTGATGATTGTAACAACCCAAACTTTTGAAAAATATTTGTTTCCAAAATTTGTGTGTTATTTTATTTAATTATTGAAGTGAGTATAACTAAAATGAGATTATTGGGTTTCGACTGTTATTTTACAATTGTTTAATATGATGATTGGAAACTTTACAATAAACATTATGATTATTGTTTATACATACAAATGATCATTGTTAATTAATACAGAAAGAAGTGTCTATAGCCTCATCCATTAGACTCGGGTCGTATGAAGCCCATCTGTCAGTGGAAGTGTAAAGTCTTGGAAATTTCAAGGAATTTTTTTAATTTTTTTGGAATTTTACGAGTGCGTAGTTTCTGACGACACCTAATTCTGAGGCCCGGTGTACCCGAAATCAATTTCCAAAGTTTTAGCTCGGGTACGTTTAGTGAACGAACAATTGGGTTTTTCTATCTTTTATACCGGTGGTTGGAATTGAAATCTGATAGAACCGATGAAACCATAGTTCCGGTAATTGTATAAGGGGACCTTTACTATAGTTGTGTTTTGATGAGAGTAGAGGTTAATTATTACATTTGTTTTTAAGAAATAAATAAAAATATGTGTTTAATTTTAATTTTATTTGTGTAGGATAATCTTTATCATAAAAAATGGAACGGTTTGGTGAGGAGGGGCCCAAACGAGACCCTAACTCCTCACCTCCCTCTAAAATCCCTAACACACTCCTTATTTTTGTTAACTCAATTTTATTTGGGTAATTCCTTCACTCCCTCCCTCCCCCATAACTCATGCCAATTCACACTTTAATTAAGTGTTTTGAAATTTGAACTTTTTATGCATGGCATGATTATAATAAAATAAGGAAGAAACCATATTTTATTCTTGGTTGGGTTGAGTGGAGATTTTGGGGATAAAGCGCCTGAGTTGTAAAGAGCACTTTATCTCTTTCATTAAAGAACATCATTCTCCCATGAAGAACGGTTATCCATCCATCAGATCTCCAACGAACGATGCTCGAGCTAGATCGAAGACCTTTGCGGACACGATGAACACCAATGACCATCATCACCTTCTCCTCTTACCTTGCGACGACGTCAACGAACCGACATCCACTCCCATTCGTGATATCGTCAACGAACAACAAAAAACACGAGGTAGGGGTTTATTTCGAGTGGTTTTATCTCAAAAGGATGAGAGATTATTTATATGATGTTTGAATAATTTATTATTGAATAAATTATACCCGTGTAATTGATGAAATTAAGCATGGAGGGCGCAGGCCTAACAAACCTAGGTCGGCAACCCAACACAGATTGTTTGTTATGTGCAGATTGGTGGTGACAATGAAACGGGACCGCAAAGTCAATTTGAATCCTCTGTAGTAAAGATCAAGTCCCGAGGTGACCATAGTCGTAGACGGTAGGAGAAACGGACCACCAAAGCGCATTTGGTGGTCTATAGAAAATGGCGGCGGCGCGCCACCAAAGAAGACTGATGCGGCTCAGCCACGGCGGCCGGAGCTGAACCGGAACAGCCAAGACGTTCCTGGTTTGGGAGGTGCAGCTTTAATGCAGCACCGGTTCAATCAACCGGGGGGAACGGCGCCCCCCTGCTCTGCAGTGTCCTCTTGGCCATGCTGGCTGAGCCACAACTGGTCCGGCTGGGCTGCCAGTGCCGGGCCGGGCCGCCCACGCTGGGTCGGGCAGCCCGCATGGGGTCGGGCCGCCCGCATGGGGTCGGGCCGCCCGCATGGGGCCGGGCCGCCCGCGCGGGGTCGGGTCGCCTGCACGTGGTCGGGCTGCGCCATCCAGGCCGGGCCGCGCCCAATCGGGCCGGACCCGGACCTGGGTCGGGTCGACCCGATTCAGGCCAACCCAGGGGTATTGGGCTGGGTCGGACAGGACCCGAACCCCCTATTTTCGGACCAGGTTCGTTCAATCACCCATATCTTGGGCTATAGACCACCGATCGACGCACCGTCAGTTCAGTAGTGATCCTTGGATCAAGGCGGTCGTTTTGGTATATTACAATCATGATTTCGGTAATGTTTGGGTATGGCCGGGTTGGTTTGAACCTGAAACCAATCGGGCCCTCGGATCGGAAATGGTTATAACTTGAGATGCAGACGTCCGATTGACGTGCCGTCAACTTTTTTGGTTTCCTTTTAGTGAGGCGGATCTTTTTTTATACTTCACATGAGGTTTGGACGCAGATGGAACATGGCTGGGTTGGATTGTACCCAAAATCCAACGGGCCCCATAGAACAAAAAAGCCGATAACTTTCAGACCGGACGTCTATTTGACGAACCATCAGCAGCGTTGGTAATTAAGTTGAGAAAATATACTTTTGAGTATAAACTATGAGAGTTCAAGGTATAGTTGAGATAGGTTCGGGTTGGTTCGTACACGAAACCAACCGGGCCCCAGGTAGGAAAATGCTAATAACTCACAAACCAGGCGTCCGAATGTTGCGTCGTCTGTTGCGTTGAGACCCCTTTGACAAGGCAGATCTTTTTGATACTACTATGTGGGACTTTTTGATACATGGAGTATCGATCAGTGACTCGTGGAGAGGACCCTCTTAGAGACGAGCGTACGGAGTGCGGAGAACTAGTAGCTGTAGACCTGATGACTGCTTGAACGATTCGAGTCAGAGTGATTCGATTAGCCCAGTGGACGGAGCACCATGTATTTGGATGTAGACCCACAGTAGACGGAGAACCTTGTAGTTAGCAGCAGATCTATGGTACTCGGTAGGTGGAGTACCTCTGACGGCTATTAGGGGGAGCACCCAGTATTTAGCGGCAGACCCACGGTGGACGGAGCGCCCGGTATTTGGCAGAAGACTCGTGGTACTCGACGGGAGGAGTACATCAGCAGTCTAAGGTTACAGAGGAGCATCTCGGAGTCGGGACAGGACCACTGTACTCAACAGAGAAGGAGTTCTCCAGCAGTCGTGGTTTCGACTTCTTGAATAAAATCCTGGTTTGAGCTGAGTAAATGACCTTTGTGTTTACCGCATGATTGGGATGGGTTACATGATAAGATAGGTGTGTGTTTGGTCATATACCTACGTAATAGTTATCCGATGATTTCATATCTATGTGATACCTCATGATTGAGATGGGATACTTGATAACTTAGGTATAAGTGTGGGATTATATCAAAGTATGGGTTATCTATTTAGATCCTTCTTTGTGGTTATCCTTGTTGAATTCTGTGAGACCTTGAGGGCCTCGGGGTCCCTACTGAGTATCATTATACTCACCCCTGCATTGTCTATGCCCGCACCTCATTGTGTTGGATGCAGATGAGGTACAACGTTGATGGAGGCCGAGTGTTCGAGGAATGGACGGTACCCGGAGGTGGTCCTCACGACGAGTCAGTATCCGTAGGTGGACTTCACGATGAGACGGTACTCGGAGGAGGTTGATGGGTGAGAGCGTTGAGTAGGCTATCTGTACCAACCCTTCAGGTAGGATCCGTGGTGGATGATCTAAGAGCTACACTATTTGTACCTACCCTTCAGGTAGGATCTAAGGTGGATGACCCAGGATCTGCTTCTATTTTTCTAGCTGTTTTTATTTTCTGTTGTATTTTTCATTCAGTTTTAGTTGTACTTTTCAGTTGGGTTTGTATTATGGACCATTAAACTTTCATCACTTTCTTTTTTACATAGTGTATTACTTCTTCTTTGTACTCTGGTTGGATGTGTTTGTGTTTTATAAAGGCAATGCCTTCCTAGTTATTGGGATTCACGCCTTTGGTGCTAGTCGCCAACCCCTAGCCTTTGGAAGGTGGGATTAGGGTAGTCATGACATGGGCCCCGAGGACGGTTAGTGAGAAATTGGTATCAGAGGTGTCCGTTCTACCGCCAAAATTAGGACTCTGATGTTTCTTTTCTGTGAAGTAATAGTGTTAAGGGTACTATGTGTGGTTTTCTGTTCATGGAGTCCAATTTTGGTGCAGGTGGCTGACGTATCCATACACTAGGACCCTGAATTCTAATTTTTGACCCAGTGCACAAAAACATTGGTTGCGTCTGTGTTTTCAAAAGATCCTTTAAAGTCAGCTCAAACTAATTCAGCTCACCAGGTATAGTATTCTTACTGTGTCACATCTGTTTCTTTCAGGATGCCTCCCCACAGAAGACCAGATAGATCCCCGAGAGTTGTACATACTGACACCCCGCATAGTAAAGAGTCCTCCGTACAAGGCCCTCTTTTGGTTGAGGCACCAGAGGAGGCACCAGTGGTACTAGAATTCGTTGGGCCACTGATTCCACCAGCCCCAGCATCAGGGGATGCACGCCGCTTGAGCGCGCTGCACGAGTTCCATCACCAGAGGCCACCCAGGTTCCTGGGAGAGACGGACCCACAGGCGGCTGAGGATAGGCTGGAGGTTGTTGTTTGAGTCTTCAAGCTAGTTGGTACACTAGCGGACTTCATGGTGATCCTTTCTGCTAGCCTCTTTTAGGCAGCAGGATGCAGATGGTGGACGCTGATTCTCCAGATGCATGATGAGGTGACACTCCTATGGGTAGAATTCGAGAGCCTGTTCCGAGCGGAGTTTGTACCAGCCACCCTTCGAGCGGTGCAGATACAGGAGCTACTGCATTTGCAGCAGGGAAATATGACAGTAGCACAGTACTCAGCAAGGTTCACAGACCTCTCGCACTACTCTACAGACATGGTACGGGACTCGATCTTCAGTGCTCGGACCTTTGAGCATCGACTGAGGCATGAGATCAGAGCTTTGATGATCCCTCTCATCATCCCGACTCAGGTAGGGGTGTTGGAACGATCCCTCTTAGTGGAGAGTTTCCTTTCTGAGAAGACTTCAGTAGCGGGACCCACCACTAGACATCTTGTAGCAGAGTCTTCTACAGCTGGCAATATACTGATGACATAGGGGTCCAAGAGGAACAGACCCACCGGTGGTCGACTTCATGACACAGGTTCAGTTGTGAGGGGAAACCAGAGTGGAGTCAGAGCCATTCATGCCAAGAGCGGGCAGTGTTACTCATGCGGAGGGCTTAGTCACATGGAATGTGACTGTCTGACCCACTGTACAGATGATCCACAGATAGATGGAGAACCTCTCAGGTAGTGGTAGAGGTTCAATCGAGGCGGACCACAAGGAGTAGGGGTAATAGGAGCTAGTCGTGCAGATGGAGGCGGATGACCCATCGAGGTGTTGCCACCACCACCACCCGGAGGACCACCCCAACTACAGGGAACAGGTGGATATGGGAGAGCTTAGCTTCAGGAAGTTGAAGCATATGACTACGAAGCTCCGGAAGCAGGTGGACAGGGGTAGAACTAGGGCTGGAGACCCATGTTCTTGGTGTTTTTAGTTTCCATGTTGTCGCTGTTGTGTTTTCATTGTGTCTTTATACTACTAGATGCAGTAATAAAATACACTTATCCTTTTGATGATTACATTCATGTACTCTCTGTATGGTTTATACTAAGAGGTTCTAGTTTAAAACCGTTGACTTGATCATTACCTTCGAGATACCTAGTTAAGGATAAAAGTGACCACACACTACTACCGACAGTGTGACTCGACCCTTGAGGGGAGACTAACGGTTGGACCTCTTGGTAGTAGTGTTGAGGCCTTGAGACATTGTCCATGGCATGAAATAGTACTGTTCATGTTAGTATTGACTGTATTAGGTGAAGAATGTGGTTCATCTAGAGGTTGAGACTAGATTTCTCTATTTTAGACATAGGAGAAATCACAACAGCTCTTCGGTTGAACGTGGAAGAAGATGGGTAGAGATGAGTTCTTACAATTGGCTAGTCTCACCGATTGTTCGTTGAGCGAATGATTTACGGTTCTCTCCAAATCAATAGTCATAGGTGTATCTACTCTTAGTAGGACATGATTCTGAGACAGTGGTGATGGCTTGAATTCATCTAGGACTATGAATTGGTGATAGTTTATACACCTGGAGAGGGGGGACGTTGTAGCTGACACTCTTAGTATGAGATCGGGCATTCAACTGTTAGGAGTGGCGAGACAACAGTCGAACGCATTTCATATATCCTTTGTGAATAGTGATGAAGTCAGCACGTGTAGAACCAGAGATGGTTTAGGTTACGATGACAAAACAGCAGATCATCTAAGGTAGGATGAAGACTGGAAAGAGTAGACTAAAGTCATGTGCTGATAGGAGACGGAGACCACTGGAGTTCTAGTATGGCGACCATGTCTTCCTACAGGTCTCCCCTCGACAAGGTCTACAGAGATTTGTCCAAGGAGGAAACTAATCCCTGAGGTTCAACGGACCTTTCCGGGTCACCTGTAGAGTAGGCAAGATGGCTTACTGCCATGCCTTTCCACCTCAGATGCACCGGGTGCACAACGTCGCTCACATATCTCAGCCGAGGAGATGTGTGCCCAACCATTTTTGTTATCATCAACCTTGGAGAGCTAGATATCGATGATGGGGAGACCTACACAGGGTTCTGGTGGAGGTTTAGGATTGAAATTTGCAGGTCCTATAGGTATGGTTGATTCCTCTTGTGTGCTTTAGTTGGCAGCACGGGAACCTCCAGGAGAGCACATGGGAGCAGGAGGCTTAGATGTGTGCTCGGTACCTCCTTTAGTTTCCCTAGTTCGTGTTGTAGCTTTATGGGGATGTAAATCCTTGAGGTCGGAGTAATTTAAAGATCCTTAAATTTCAAGGAATTTTTTTTCTTAATTTCGTTGTAATTTTACGAGTGCGCAGTTTCTGACGGCACATGATTCTGAGGCCTGGTGTGCCCAGAATCAATTTTCAAAGTTTTAGCTCGAGTACGATCAATGAACGAATGAGCGGTTTTTTCTATCTTTTAAACCGGTACTCAGAATTGAAATATGGGAGCACCGATGAAACTGTAGCGCCAGTAATTTTTTATGAGGACCTTTTCCGAAGATGCGTTTTTACGAGAGAAGAGGTTAATTTTTCGGTTTGTTTTTAAGGAGTAAATAAAAATATGTGTTTAATTTTTTTTATTTGTGGAGGATAATATTTATCCTACAAAATGGGAGTTTTTATTGAGGAGGGGCCCACATGAGACCCTAAATCCTCACCTCCCTCTCAACTCCGTAACTCCCTCTATATTTTTTTAAATCATTTTTATTTGGGTAACTCCTTCTCTCCCTCTCTCCCTCATAACTCATTCCAATTCACACATTAATTAAGTGTTTTGAAATTTGAACTTATTATGAATTGCATGATTAAAATAAAATAAGTATGAAACCAAATTTTATTCTTGGTTGGGTTGTGTGGATATTTTGGGGACAAAGCTCTTGAGTTGTGAAGAGCAATTCATCTCCTTCATTGAAGAACTTCATTCTCCCGCGAAGAACGGTTCTCCATCCGTCAGGTCTCCAACGAACGATGCTCAATCTGGATCGAAGGCCTTTGAGGAAATGACGAATTCCAATGACCATAGTCACCTTCACCTCTTACCTTGTGACGATGTCAATGAACCAATGTCCACTCCCATTCGTGATATAATCAACGAATGACAAACGACACGAGGTAGGGGTTTATTTCGAGTGGTTTTATCTCACGAGCATGAGAGTTTATTTATATTATGTTTGAATAATTTATTATTGAATAAATTATACCCCTGTAATTGATGAAATTAAGTGTTTGTTGATCAAACCGTTTGATAATACCTAATGCGGAGGGAACGGGCCAAACAAACATGGGCCGACAACCCTCCGCTGATTGTTTATTATGTGTGGATTGGCAGCGATGATGAATCAGGACTGTAAAGGAAATTTGAAGCCTCCGAATTGAAGATCTGGTCTTGAGATGACCGTAGCCATAGACAGCAGGCGAAACGGACCACCGGAGCGCATCCAGTTGTCAGCAAGAAGGCGGCAGCGACGCGCCCCGCCGGCGCGGCGGCGCCGGCGACCTGTGGCAGCGGCGCGCCGCTGGAGAAGATTATCATAGCTGAGCCACTTCGGCGGGAGCTGAACCGGAATGACAAAGTGGTTCCAGATTTGGGAGGCATGGCTTTAATTTTGTTTTGGTTCAATCAACTGGGGGGGACGGCGCCCCCCGCTCCACGGCGTATGCTCGGCCATGCTGTTCGACCACAATCGGTCGGGCGGGGCCGCCAGCGCTGGGTCGGGCCATGCCATTCGGGCTGGGCCGCGCCCAAGTGGGCCAGACCCGGACCTGGGTCGGGTCGACCCGGTTCGGGTCGACCTATGGGGTATTGGGCCGGGTCGGACAGAGCCCAAACCCCCTATTTTCGGACCAGGTTCTTAAAACGCCCATATCTTTGGCTAAGGACCTTCGATAGATGCACAGTCATTTGAGTAGGGATCCTTGGATCGAGACGGTAGTTTCGGTATATTACACTCAAGCTTTCGGTAAGGTTTGGGTATGGTCGGGTTGGTTCGAACCCGAAACCAACTGGGCCCTCTGAGCGGAAACAGTTATAACTTGAGCTCCGAACGTCCGATTAACATGTTTTCAACTTTTTAGGTTTTATTTTAGTGACTAGTATCTTTTGTTATACTTAACATGAGTTTTGGACACAGATGGGATATGGCTGGGTTGGATTGTACCCGAAATCCAACCGGGCCCCTGGAATGGAAATGCTGATAACTTTCAGATCGGACGTTCGTTTGAAGAACCGTCAACGGAGTTGGTAATCACATTGAGAAACGATCTCTTTGAGTATAACCTATGAGAGTTCAGGGTATAGTTGAGATATGGGCAGGTTGGTTCGTACACAAAACCAACCGGGCCCCCGGGACAAAAAAGCTAATAACTCATAGACCGGGTGTCTGAATGACGCGACGTCTATTGCATTGAGACCCCTGTGATGAGTCGGATCTTTGTGATACTACTACGTGGAACTTTGTGATACTTGGAGTATCTATTAGTGGCTCATGGAGTGGACCCTCCTGGAGACGAGCATATGGAGTGCGGAGACCCAGTAGCAATAGACCTGATGAATGCTTGAACGATTCGAGTCGGAGTGATTCGATTAGTCCAGTTGATGGAGCGCCTGGTATTTGGCGGCAGAACCACGACGGACAGAGCGCCTGGTAGTTGGATGCAGACCCGCGGTACTCGGAAGGTGGAGTACCTCTAACGGATATTGGGGGAGTGCCTGGTATTTGGTGGCAGACTAATAGCGGATGGAGTGCCCGATATTTGTCAGCAGACCCGCAGTACTTGACGGGAGGAGTACATCAACAGTCCAAGGTTAGAGTGTAGAATCTCAGAGTCATGACAGGTCCACTGTACTCGACAGAGAAGGAGTTCTCCAGCTGCCGTGGTTTCGACATCATGAATAAAATCCTGGTTTGAGCAGAGTCAATGATCTTTGCGTTTACCTCATGATTGAGATGAGTTACTTGATAACATAGGTGTATGTTTGGGAATATACCTATGCAATATTTATCCGTTGATTTCATATCTGTGTGATACCTCATGATTGAGATGGGCTAACTGATAACCTAGGTATAAGTATGTGCTTATACCTAAGTAAGGGTTACCTGTTTCGATCTTTTATTGTGGTTATCCTTGTTGGATTTTGTTAGACCTTGGGGGTCTCGGGGTCTCTACTGAGTATCGTTATACTCACCCCTACATGGGCTATGCGCGCACCTTGTTGTGTTGGATACAGATGATGGACAGCGCTGATGGAGGCCGAGTGTTCGAGGACTGGACGGTACCCAGAGGTGGACCTCACGACAAGTCAGTATCTGAAGGTGGACTTCATGACGAGAAGGTACTCATAGGAGGTTGACAGGCGAGGTCATTGAGGATGCTATCTGCACCTACCCTTCAGGTAGGATCCATGGTGGATGATCCACGAGCTGCGCTATTTGTACCTACCCTTCAGGTAGGATTTGAGGTGGACGACCCAGGAGCTGCTTCAAGAAGTAATGCCCAAACAATAGTAACTTGGTCCCATAGAGCCCAGCTCAAAATCACTCTTTAGCTCATGTCATAGATTCCGAAGGAATAATGATTCCTTCCCTCAAAATGAATTCATTCCCATGGCCTCAATCATAGTGAACCTCATCCCCCATCTCATATACTCCCACGATCAACCTATGTCTCATAACATTCCATGGGTATTTCTATAATAATCACCCCAAAAAATCCTAATTTTCACTATCGGAGGACTCTACCCACTCAAGTGGTCAAAATCACCAAGTCATTGAGTCATGTTTTGTAAACATGAATCAATTCGGCACTTGGTCCATCATCGGTGGGCGAAAAACCCAAATATAAAATCCATAATCTAGATTAACATTGGAACCAAATGCCCCAGCAACCATGTCACTCAAAACAAATGGCCTAACCATATACATATCATGGACCATTCCAAACATAAAGGTCTCACAACCTCAAATGACGTCCTCAATGACAAATCATGTGGTCAAACAACTCATGAAACCTTGGACAAGACCAACCAGACAATCTATATCACCTCAATATGATGGATTATCCACCTAAAATCATCTTGGCCCAATCCATCACGACCCGAATAGTCCCATCTCATGAAATTAGCTTATTAAAAGCATTTATATATATTTATAATAGTATTTAATATATAAAAAATTCAATATAATTGAATTTGACTTCTCAAATTAAATAGACATTTCAATAAAATCTCTATGATTGGGTAATTATGATTCATATAACCAATAAATTCAATTTCAATAAGAAATTCATTATTATTAAATTTTACAACATTAAATTTACAACCATTACCAAATTAAATTAAAACAATTTCCAATTATATCAATACACACCCTGACCTAGCTACCAAGGTTATTATGACCTCTACCATAGCCTCAGACACTTACAATTAGAAAGGGCATGCCTAGAGACATCACACATGGTCCAAAAATCAACTTAATATGCAATAATGAGGTCCCACAGAAAACCCAATGATTTGATAACAATCTGCACCAACCAAACATCCAAAAAAATAAAAATTAAGATATGAATCACCTAACATAGAAATGTAGACGTATGAACATCTGGTATTGAGATCCAATTCTATGTGGAATGACGTAGATATGAGTTTCTGTTGAAATCCCAAAAATTGGATCAGACGGAAATAATAGCATGTGTGATTCAAGATAAATAATGAAAAGGATTAGGTGAGGTTATCCTAACCACTATGACTCCAACCCACCCAATGACATGAATAATGGATCAAAGACAAGTGTGATGGATCAATTTCCTCTAGAGGAGAAAATTTATGGTGAACACTATGATGTACAAATGGAAATGGAGAAAAAAGAGGTGTGAAATAAACGAATAAATAAGAGAAATAATAAATAAAATGAAAACTAAAAAAATGTGTACTTTCTACATGGTTTATTCAAATGGTTTTCCAAATCATTCGGTAACTGGGTATGATATATTTTTGAGGTTTTTACTATGTGGTTGTACCAATGGAGCCTTTCATATGGTTTTCTCAAACCTTCCAGAAACTGTGTGGAATCATCATAAATTACTATATAACCACTCGCACAGCTGTGCGCCTCCTTTAAAAAGTTTACACAAAACTATATAGTAGTTCAAAACTAGATTTCATTGTTATTTGGAAGGGGTTGTACGATTTACCATAAACGGTGTGCCCTAAATAGATATTCCCTAAGATTCCATTTGTCCTTCAATAGTCAAATAACATTAAAACACTCGAGGTACTCTCCAAACCACCGAACCAAATGAAAACCATCTTATAACGATGATGTAACTCAATAAAATGAGTTCTGGTCATCCTATTAGGAAATGACACCACCACTAATTGAAAAATTCAAAAGGGAGTGATTTTCAACACCATTTTAGTGTTGGGACATTAAAATTTCCCCACCATAATATATATCGTACACAATATAACAAATGATACATGGAGATGGTACCAAACATACCCCTCTCATTAAAATAAACCTCAACTACAATTGGATAAAGGGTATAGGTCAACGTACCTCAATGGGGATCCCTGCCTTATTGAATTCCTATTCTAGTCACATCTGACCCAAAATTCAAATCACACAAAGATCCAGTGACCAATTCTCAGAACCATGGTCCTACTGTAATTCATCATCACTCTTATACCTCACGAGGTTCTACCACATGTCTCTTGTCACCCATTCAATCCCTGCTCGGCATCGGTGCCCGCCTAGATCCCATGGAAACATTGACATCCCACATCACATCATATACTCAAATCAATAATGGTGATATACACCTCAATCAACCACCTCACCATCATGGTTAACATATGAATCACACCTTATGAAACCCTAATACTCGATGCCCCAATACCAAACAAACTCATAATATCATATCCATCGATGCTCAATTTCAAACGACAGTGCCACACACATCATATATACATATCACACATACGATATGATTAAAACCTACTGACTAGTGTATGGTCATTCCTTTTAAACTTGTGAACCCAGTACACCAAAACAGAAATTCCCTAATAGGTCATACCAATAAAAAACAAAATGAAAATGATATCCATGACGAGGACCATCCTTTGGATATAATTGAATCACCAGCCTGCTCAACCCCTAGTATCTCCATAGTGTGAACTTGGCATGAGGAACAACTGATTGACACATGACATCCCTATGGCGCTATAGTAGACAATGGCCACTGACCACATTTATAGGCCCTACTATCTTTACTATATCTTATGTGTGAAGCTGAGCCTCAAATATTCTCACTTGGTACTAATCGTAAATAGACCTCAGAGGTCAGAGTCTAAACATGAACATAATCATCGGTGGAACGGGAAGACCGCATATTGAACCTCTAAAAATTTTGAACAAGTCCACATGCATGTAACACTTTTTTAGGTTTCTCACATTGATTCTGGACATGTCCTGGCTATCTATACTAAAATAAAACTATATAATACCCACTCTAAGGTTTTCTAGCTAAGTCATTGGCATGAATGGGATACTTGAACTCGTATCCACATCACTTCTAAACATCTTAAGAATCACCATTGATGTCACCTGCGACCACTTCATAGCATGAGTATGACATATATTCTAGATTTACCTCATGTATGAGCACCTGTTTCACCACCTCAGAGAATGAGGCCAATCTAACATTATTTACATAGAATAAAATGTCATTCTATAAACCATCCTCGAAGTGAATCACTGTGAAGGGTTCATCGCATAGCATATGAGTTATGAAAAGATACAACTCAGTGAATGTGCCAATATATTCCATGATTGAAATGTCACCTTAATCATGGGTTAGGAACTCTCCATTATTTTCACCCCTCAACATCTATAAGAAAAAGTGATCGAAGAATATGGCCTTGATATCCTTCCAGAACAAAACCCTATATTGGAAAGCCTCAAGCTACACATCCCACCATAAAATATCCAGTCCTCTAAGCATGTATGTCTCCTGAATGACCCTCCACCCTGGAGGCATCTCAAGGAGCTTGAATATCATCTGAATTCCCTCAATCAAGTTCTTATTCATCTATGGACCAACATCACCCTAAAAATATGTCGGTGTGGAAAGTGGAAATCCCTTTTCAGATACACCAATGATGTATCTGCAATCTGAGCATCTCGTTCGATGCCCTAGATAACCTTCCTCAGGCTCAGTCAGAGCTACTCATCAATCCATGACCCTAACACTGCATGATCTGGTAACATCCCAACCTGCACTGGATCTTAAGCATGTCTCTAAGCCTATACATTTGGCTCATTCTCTAATCGACCCTCATGGGTCGGAACATATTTGTGCTTTAACAACACCCTATCCTCAGCTACATGACACTCTATCCAAGCCATAAAAGGTAGAAACCCACTATCCTTATCACAACAATTCCACATAGAATCCCGGCCTCAATCCATCCTTATCATCCCTCAACAAAGCAGTTTATCTGTAACGTCCCAGTTCCGGAAGCCACCTAGAGGAACCGTGTACCCGATTGGTCACATGGACTCAAGTGCATTCTTCTAAATAGCAGAGGCTGCCGACTAGGAGCAAGGTACTTGTGTGTGATTGTGGGGATACTATTCCCTTATTGGCAAAGTACACAACGGAAGAAAAATAAACATGCAATAGAGAAAGTAGTAATAACCAACAATGTAACAGCAAAAGAAAAAATCAACAAGCTGGAGCACATATGTATATATGAATTGATGCATGATACATAACTAGGAAAGCATCCAAACAAGTTACAATGCTGGAAAAAACTACAGTACCAAAACATTTACAAAAGAAAAGTAAACATCTCCTCAGCATCGCAAGCCAAAGCTTGGTCCCATGCTCTCCTGCTCCAAGAAATCAAGTTCCAGAAGTCGAAGGGAGCTTTACCTTGTCTATACCTGCAACAAATTAGTCTGCTTGGGCCCAAAAGCATAGCCCAAATAAGATGTGAGAAAAAATCCCAGAAGGCAACCACCCGAAGATCTGTACCTAATAGTCAGTGAGTATATGGAAGGTAAAAGTATAATAAGCAGTAAACAGCAACAGCAAGCAGTATGAAGTAAACAGTAAGTAGTAAAACGGGATGATACATAGCCACAATCAATCCACAACCAAATAACAGTAGTGAAACAAACATCTAATAAGATGGAAACCCTCTGGGAGTTACTCGCAGCCATCCCCTCTGGTCCTATCAAAAAAGTACCACAACCCTCTGGGTAGTGCACTTATCCTAACCCCTATAGCATGGTCGTACAAATTTATGAGACTCTCTGGGGAAGCTCACTCGGTCAATTATCCTTGTAGTCTATGGTAGTCAGGGAATCTCCTGAGGAAGATCACGTGGTCTAACTCTCTTAGCCCCGAGGTCAAGAGACTCTCTGAGGAAGCTATCTCGGTAAATTCCTCCTATAGCTTCAGGTATACCACAGACTCTCTGAGGAAGCTCACTCGGTCAATTCCTCCTCTATCCTGGGAAGGTTCTTCAAGAGATTAAAATAAGGTAAGACTCTCTAAGGAAGCTCAATCGATCTACCCCCTATAGTCTATAAAATCCAAGACTCTATGGGATCTCACTCGGTCCATCCCCTCTGTAGTCTGTAATATGTAAGACTCTCTAGGAATCTCACTCAGTCTATCCCATATAGTCTATAGCACCAGGTTCTCTCAGCCCCATGCTAGTTAGTGAATAATAATGCTATAAGGATAAAGTAAACCTATAGAGCAACTTGGCTAACAAAAGTACACATATAGAGATACTTAGCTAAACAATGTAAAATGCAACAAGAAGGTAACGAGTTTCACTTAAACCTATAAATACAAGGCATGAAAACAGGTGTAGTAGCCAATGGAAAATGAGACCCAAAGGTCATAAACAGAAAAAAGAAAGGGAAAAATACATCCAAGCACAACAAATTATCCTCTAACATGGTCATATTACCTCTTCAAAATCATACAAGCAAGGTAGGAAAACAACGAAGAAAAAAATGGGTAACACGCAATACCCCGTTCACGGGTATCAGTGTAAATTCACACATAAACTCCGAGACATTGAACGGTAAGGCACAAACCACCTACTTAGATCCTAGAAGATCGATATACTTGAACCATGACGGCTGATTCTCCCTATAATGTTGTAGAGATGAGAAAACATACAAAACGTTCAACCATAGATAACTTGAGAAGGAGGAAGAATTGGAAAACAAGGCTCAAGTAGAAGGAAGAAATAACCGTTGCGCTTCCAACACAATCGACAGAAATCAAATCGGAGGATTGATGGAGGCTTAGGAATCCGAAAAAGTTTCGTGTTCGTACGATGTCTCCCAGTTGAACCAGACCTAGAAGAAGACGATTATGGCGATTAGGCGTGACCCTAGTCCGTTTACTGAAAAAAAGAAAAGTACATGGTTTGTATTTTTAAAGTACATAGCGTGTAGTGGGTTTTTCTGTAATCTTCCCAAATCAGCCTCCATGTCACCCCTACACACCGTGTGTGTAGCCCGAACATAGCCAGTACACGACTTCGAGTGGGAAAAGAGTATACGACATGTACTCAAAAAGTACACAGCGTGTATTTCGCGAATTTCCAGAAACTATAAAGAAACTCAAAAACTACAGAAAAGGAATGAAATACCTGAAATGAAGATCTGTGTTCTTACAAACTTCCCCCCTTAAACCAATTTGTCCCCGAACTTCCCTACATGGGTGTAGAAGAAGAAACCTCTAACAGCTCCGAGCACTGAGATCGAGCCTCAGCCTCCCTCTCCCAAGTCGTGTCCTGTACTTGCCCATGCTGCCATAGCACTCGTACCAGAGGAACAGACCGGCCTCAGAGAACCTTTGTACTACAATCGAAAATCCAGATAAGATGCTCTTCAAATGATGCATCCACTTCGAGCTCAACCTCCTCGGGCTGAAAGACATGATACATGTCTAAAAATTAACGTCAGAGCTAAGAGACGTGGAATACATCGTGCATAGCCCGGTACCTGTGAGGTAGTTGCAACTGATATGTAATTGGCCCAACTCTCTCCAATACATCAAACGGTCCGACATACCACGGTGAAAGCTTACCCTATCTCTGAATCTTCTTGTGTCCCAACCTCGATGCGACACGGAGGAAAACCTGATCTCCAACCTCGAAGTCCAGAGGTCATCTCAGCTGATCAGCATAAAACTTCTTTCAAGACTGTGCTGTAGCCATCCTCTTATGCAGCAACTCTATCTACTCTGAGGTCTCCTGAACAAGACGAGGTCCTAGCAGAGATGCCTCTCCTACCTCCAGCCAGTATAAGGGTGATCGGCAAGGCCTACCGTACAACTCCTCATATGGTGTCATCTGAATGGTCACCTGAAAACTGTTGTTGTAGGTGAACTCCACAAGAGTTATATGCTTCTCCCAAGAACCACTGAAGTATAGAATGAAATATTGGAGCATATCATCAAGCACCTGGATCATGCGCTCGGACTGGCCATCAGTTTGGGGATGGTATGCTATACTCAAAAGTACCTGTGTACCCAATGCCTTCTTAAGTCCCTGCCAGAACCGAGAGGTAAAGTGCACATCCCTATCTGAAACAATGGAGTGTGGAAATCCATGTAGATGTACAATCTCTCGGATATACAGTCATCTCAGATCATCAACACTGAAGGTCTCCTTTATCAGAAAGAAGTGTTCTACCTTCGTAAGACTGTCGACGATGACCCAAAAAACATCACTTCCCTGAGGTGACCTCGGTAACCTGGTCACGATGTCCATCGCGACATCGTTCCACTTCCACTCTGAAATGAGTAACTGTTGTAAATTCCCTGCTGGTCACTGATGCTCTGCTTTCAACTACTGACAAATAGAACATCTCATGACAAAACCAGCAACATCTGTCTTTATACCTGGCCACTAGTACTGGAGATGTAGATCATGACACATCTTGGTTACGCCAGGATAAACTGTCCAAACTAGGGATTGAAAATATCACATCAACTCGTCGCGTATGTCTGTTGGCACCCATACACGTCCCTAGAAGTGCAAGATCTCATCCTTTCCCACTACCCATCCAGGAAGAGGGTCCCTTCCCGACACACTCTCCTGTAGGACTAAAGCCTTTGAGTCTGATAGCTTCCTCATTCGTACACAATCAAGAAGTGTAGAGGTAACAACTACATAAGATAGGACAGTCTATCTCTGCCTGTCGTGCACCTCCATATGCGTTGTAGATAATAGATCCATAAGATGACACTCACTATTGGCCTCCTGAGCTGCCTGAATCTGAGTTTTCTAGCTCAAAGCATCAGCCACGACATTTCCCACTCCAAACGTATAGGCGAGCTCAAAGTCGAAAGACTAACGATACTCGACCCACCTGCGCTATCTCAAATTCAGATCACACTGAGTGAATATATACTTGAGAGTATTGTGGTCGGTAAAAATCACAAAGTGCTCTCCCAGAAGATAGTGTCTCCAACAACGTAAGGCATGAACAACTACTGCCAACTCCAGATTGTGCATCGGGTAGTTTCTCTCATGTGGACTCAACTATCGAGACTCGTAAGCAATGGCCCCATATCCCTGCATAAGCACAGATCCTAGCCCAATACCCAAAGCATCACAGTAAACAGTGTATCCCTTTACCGGTTATGGAAAGAATAGTATTAGTGCTGATGTTAACCTCCCCATCAGCTCTTGAAAGGATGACTCACAAGAATATGAACATAAAAACTTCACCCCCTTCTTTTAAGACCTGTCAATGGTGCTGCTAGGCACGAAAAGTCTTTTATAAAGCGTCTGTAGAATCCGGCCAGCCCTAGGAAACTCTGCACCTTAAATACGTTCTTCAGCTGCTCCCAGGAAACTACAGCTCTCACTTTCTCTAGGTCCACAGATACTCCAGCCTCTGAGATGAGGTTATCCAAGAAGTGAATATGATCCATCCAAAAGTGGCACTTCGAGAGTTCAGCATATAGGCGATACTCTCTCAGTGTACTCAGAATGATCTCATGATGTGTTTCATGGTCGTGTCGAGTGTGAGAGTACACCAAGATATCGTGCACAAAGACCACAAAAATGGAGTACATGTACAGATGGAAAACTCGGTTCATCAGTGCCATAAAGACTGCAGGTGCATTCATAAGACCGAATGGCATGACTGTATACTCGTAAAGACCATACCTGCTCTTAAAGGCTGTCAGAGGTATATTTGATGGTCTAACATGCAAATTATGTTAACCGGATCTCAAGTCGATCTTCAAGAATATCCAGGCTCTTTGAAGCTGATCAAAGAGGTCATCTATCCTTGGTAAGGGATATCTGTTCTTGACCATCAACTAGTTCAGCTTCCGATAATCCACACAAAGCTGAAGGGTACCGTCTACCTTATTTTCAAACAAGCCAGGTGAACCCCAAGGAGAGGTACTAGGTCAGATGAAACCCTTTGCCTGTAACTCCTCAAACTACTTCTTGAGCTTCTGCAACTCAGGTGTAGCCATGCTATAAAGAGGAATGGACACCGGTGCCACTCTTGGCATGAGACCAATCGAGAATTCTACCTCACGCTCCAGAGGTAAACCTAAAATTTCCTCTGGAAAGATATCCTTGAAATGATCGACCATAGGAAAAACTTCTAACTGTGATGTGCCCTGGTCATCTAGAAAAAGATTGGAAATCCAGTCTGTAACTTCCCCTAGCCCATGATGCTCTGGTTCATCTCTATACGCATGGACATCCCACTCACCTATATAAAGGAATTATCCACCCTCTGGTGATACAAAACTCACCCTGCAGCGATAGAAATCAATGATTGCCTGGAAATGAACTAAACAGTCCATCCTGAGAATGAGATCATAGCCCGTCATCTCTAGGACATAGAGGTACCATAAGAAATGACACCTCGCAACCTCAATAGGGAACTCTCTTCACTGACTTATATTGGATGTCCTTGTTCCCAAAGGTGTGTCTAGAGTCAGCAAGTCGATAGATGAAAAGATACAGAGCTCAAGGCTCTCCATGACAACAAAGAGATAAAGCTATGGGAAACACCAGTATCGAAAAGGGATGAAGATAGAACTGAGGCTACTAAGATCGTACCTCGAACTGTAGAAGGGTTAGGATCCTGATCATGATAGGTCTGCTCTAGGTTGAATGACTGGCCTGCATCGTGGCCCTCTGCCCCTAGCTGACTGCTCTAAGATGAACCACTCTGCTGTCGCTGATGACCTAGTGAATGACCACCACGGCCGCGACCTCCACCTCGGCTTGAACGGCCAGAAGAACTCCAGTTCCCGGACTGGTGGGAAACTGGTGAAGCATCTCCAGAACACGGGGTCACAGAGGAACCCCTACCACCAGCTGAATGTGAGAATATGTGACAGAAACACTGAAGATGGCCCATCTTTCCTCAAGACCGGCACTCCATCGGATCTCTTTGGCACTGAGTCCTAGTATGCCCACTCCTACCGCACTGGTAGTATATAACTTGGATGCCAGAAGATGCATCCCGAAAACCTCAATCTCCTCGAGAAGACTCTCTACGATGCTTCCTACTGTATATAGGAGGAACACCAGCTCTGGATAAAGAACCACCCTGGATCACTGCTCCAGAATCCCTCAGATTGCGCTCAGTGATCAGCGCTTGGTTGACAATGGAGGATAAAGAAGTTAACTGGAAAATATTCACCTATGAACGAATCTCCTTCCTGAGACCATCTTCAAACATCCTAGAAAGAAACAACTCATCACCTGATGTGATCGGTGTGAAACGTTGCAGCTTAGTGAAACGAGATGAGTACTCCATAACAGAAAGAGTACCCTGTTGTAGACTCATAAACTCCCGGGCTCAATCATCCCTCAGGGTCTTCGGATAGAAGTAGTCATAGAAGGTGCGTCAAAACTCATCCCAAGACATATCTTGCTGACACCTTGACCGTGAGATCACCTCCCACCACCTCTTGGTGGTGTCTTGGAGCATATTAGTAGCTAGCTTTACCCTTTTCTCTAGAGGGATCTCTAGGTGCTCAAAGATGGTCAGTGTAGCCTCTATCCACGACTCTGCAGTCTGGGGTCCTCCATCCCCTGAAAAACTAGGAGGATGCTGCTACTGGAAAAACCATGTCAACTCAGCCATTGAAGGGGCAGGAGGCAGCGCTCCCTGAAAGTTCTACATCATCCTTAGGAAGACCTCCCTGAACTGCGCATCGGCACCTGCAACACATATAACTGCTGGTGCCAAGGCTGGCACAATAGGAGGATCTGAAGAAGGTCCCTGATCAGACATATCTGGTGTCTGATCACTGTCTGGCAACTGACATACAACCGGAGGACGTCTCGGTGGAATAGCTCTGAAAGATCAAAAGGACACCAAAGATCCGGATTAAAAAAGACAGAAAACACCGGAGTACAAAATGGGAAGAGGGGGAAGAAACTATCATGTTTTACAAAACATGACTACACAGCGTGTATAAAAACTACACAGAATATCTACTTAAGCCATTAACATGGTCGTGTACCCCTGCCCGACAGGTCGTGTAACACCCCAAACTACACGGCGTGATGTTCCCACAAACGGCATGTTCTTGATCTCTAAACCCCTGCCCGAGTCTCCTTACATGGCTAACCCACATGGTTCAAACCAACCTCAGACTACACGACATGTTCCCTAGAGACACAACATGTACTCGACACTGCCTCAACGACCCGTGTTGTTAGTTACAAGGCCTTCTACATGGAAGGCCCTTACACGACGTGTTCTGAACAAACACGGTGTGTATTGGGGAAGGTGATAGCATCCTGTGTTGTTCTTGACATAGTCGGGTACCTGGGCAAGACTACATGGAATGTTCCAAAAGAAACACAGTATGTCTTAGAGAAGGTCACGCCGACCCGTGTTATTCGTGACATGGATGGGTACCTGGAAAGAACTACACGGTGTGTTACTTTTGAACACGGAGTGTTCTACTCAATCTTCCCAGACCCGTGTTGTTAGTGACACGACCGGGTACAAGGCTCTACACTACATGACGTGTACATACCGCACACGACGTGTTCCTGAAGTTATTTCTAGAACACCGTGTTTCTTCTCACACGATCAAAGAAACGACTTAAAAATTACACGGCGTGTAACCACAAAGTACACACCTTGTATTCTGTGTTTTTTTGGGCAGTAACTTAGAAACTGAACAGTGTCCTGGAAACAATAAAATCAAATAAAATTGGTGCCAAATTACGATCCGTGGGGGCCCATACTCCATGAGACTCAAAGTTTGGCATCCCCTACAGTCATGTAAAATAGAAAACTGGATCATGATCCACCAATTTACGATTCAAGGGGGCCCATAACACCTCAAGAATTAAAATTTGGCATTCATCTAAACAAATTACAATAAAACAATCCTCCAACAAAGCAGTAGAGATTTTATTAAGCATCTATCACAACAACATGCATAATCTATGCAAAAGTCTATCACAACAGATTTCAATCACTAATGCACCCTAGATGGCATGGAAATAATTCATGGAATGTGATTTCTATAGGTTCCTATACGATGCATGAGATGGCATACCCTCATTTCATCGGGTTGCGACAGAAATTGAACCACAATATCAAAACAATAAAAGTACAAAGCATGTGAAGCACTTTAGGTGAAATCGCATCAATCGTAACATCTCAAGACCAGAAAACTGCAATAAAAGAGGTAGTATGGCTTTTCCCTATACACAGGTTAGCTACCCCTGGGCACAACTTATTACCAAGTACTGAATCCATCCTATCCCCAGCTAAGTCTCCAAATAGTAATGAAAGAGAAAAGAATTCATCTGATACAATTTTGTAACGTATCGGTTCTGAAAGCCACCCAGAGGCACCCCGTACCCGGTTGGTCACATGGGCTCAAGCGCATTTCCCCAAATGCCAGAGGCTACTGACTAGCCGCAAGGGCATTGGGTGTGATAGTGGGGAAACTATTCCCTCATTGGTAGGGTTCACACAAGAAGAAAAATAAATATGCAATAGCGAAAGCAGTAATAACCAACAATATAACAGCAGAAGACTAAATCAACAAACTAGAGAATATATGTACATATTAAATGATGCATGATACATAACTAGGAAAGCATCCAAACAAGCCACAATGCTGGAAAACACTATAGTACCAAAACAAATACAAAAGAAATGTAAATAGCTCCTCAGCATCGCAAGACAAAGCTTGGTCCCATGCTCTGCTGCTCCAAGCAATCATGTTCCTAAAGTCGAAGGGTGCTTTCCCTTGTCTATACCTGTAAAAACATAGTCTGCTTGGGCCCAAAAGCATGGCCCAAACAAGGTGTGAGATAAAATCATAGCAGGAAATCACCTAAAGATCTATGCTTAATAGTCGGTGAGTATATGACAGGTAAATGTACAATAAGCAGTAAACAACAACAACATGCAGTAGGTAGTAAATAGTAAGCTGTAAAACATGATGATACATAGCAACAATCAATCCACAACCAATCAAATGCAGTGAAAAAAAAGCTAATAAGCCAGAAAACCTCTGGGAGGTACTCACATCCATCCCCTCTGGTCCTATCCTAGAAGTACCACAACCATATGGGAAGTGCACTCACCCTAACCGCACTGGCTTGGTCATACCAATTTATGAGACTCTATGGGGAATCTCAAACAGTCAATTACCCTTATAGTATAGGGTAGTCAGGGACTCTCTTGAGGAAGATCACATGGTATAACCCTCTTATCCCAAAGGATTAGAGACTCTCTGAGGAATCTATCTCAGTTAATTCCTCCTATATCCTTAGGTATACCACAGACTCTCTGAGGAAGCTCACTCGGTCAATTCCGCCTCTAGACTGGGAATGTTCTTAAAGAGATTCAAACAAGGTAAGACTCTCTGAGGAAGCTCAATCGTTCTACCCTCCTTTATTCTATAAAATCCAAGAATCACTGGGATCTCACTCGGTACATCCCCTATGTAGTCTGTAATATCTAAGACTCTCTGGGAAGCTCACTCGGTCTATCCCTTTTAGTCTATTGCACCAGGTTCTCTAAGCCCTGTTCCAGTTAGTGCATAATAATGCTATAAGGCCAAAGTAAACCTATAGAGCTACTTGGAAAACCAAAGTAAACCTATAAAGATACTTAGCTAAATAGTCTACAAGGAAACAAGCAGGTCACGAGTTTCACTTCGACCTATAACCGTAATGCATGAAAACATGTGTAGCAGCCAAAGGAAAACGATACCCAAAGGTCGTAAATAGAACAAACCAATGGAAAAATTTATCCATGAACAACAAATTATCCATTAGCATGGTCAAATTACCTCAACACAAGAATACAAGAAAGGAAAGAAAAAAAAGGCAAAAAGGGGTAACACGCAATACCCCATTCACAAGTATCGGTGGAAATTCGCACATAAACTCAGAGACTTTGAACGGTAAGGCACAAACCACCTACCTCGATCCAAGGAGATCAATATACTTGAAGCATGATGCCTGATTCTCCCTATAATGTTGTAGATCTTAGAAAACATACAAAACGTTAAACCATAGATAACTTGAGAAGGAGGATGAATTGGAAAACAAGGCTCAAGAAGAAGAAAGAACTCACCGTTGCGCTTCCAATGAAATCGACATAGCTCGAATCTGAAAACAGATGGAGGCTCAAGAATCCGAAGAAGTTTCGCGGTCGTACGACGTCTCTCAGTCGAACCAGACCAAGAAGAAGATGATTATAGAAATTACGCATGATGCTAGTCGGTTTAGTGAAAAAAAAGAAAAGTGCACGACGTGTATTTTAAAAGTACATGGCGTGTGGTGGGTTTTTCTGTACTCCACCATAATCGACCTCCACATCACCCCTACACACCGTGTGTGTGGCCCGGACATGGCCATCACATGGCTTCGAGCGGGAAAAGAGTATACGGTGTGTTCTAAAAAAGTACATGGTGTGTACTTCAAAAAATTCCAAAAACTACAAAAAAACTCAAAAACTCCAGAAAAGGAAAGACATACCTGAAATGAAGATCCGGGTTCTTACAGTATCAATTGAATCCCTTGGCCACTACCATACTCACAACCATCATTACCTCATTCTAACGATTGAGTCACCCAATCCTAGTGATCAAAATCACCTAAACCATGATACTTGTCTTCTACTATAAGATCCATCACCTTTCATATCACATGCCATTATATATATGTACGAACACATGGAATATCACATTGCATATATCAATGTAATCCTATCAAGGAATTACACATTTTCACATGGAATTGGGAATTTATCACATGGTGTAAATACATTACAAAGAATACATCCAATTATAAAACTGAAATACCCTAATATTTTCCTATTAATATATATAAAAATAAACCACAACATGCGTCAGCATGAAAAGGTCTATGATCTCTCTTACCACATTAGGTCAAGGGTCACATATGAGAGTAATTAAAAATTCACATTTTCTGTCTACTACTAAGCTGGAAATCCTATGATCTTTAATACGAGTAAAATAGAATGGAAATTATCATCCTTGTAAAATTAGTATCTCTCTCATACATGTGGTTGTAAGAACCCAATAACTTGTTATAAACCTGGTTCCAATATCACCTAATATGAAACCTACCATAAATCTAATAGAAATACCAAGAAAAGAGTTAAAATAAACTCCTCTAATACCACATTTAACATCTTGAACTTGCATAGACACCTGAGAAGTGTTATCAGGCCAAGTGCCACAAACCTTAGGTTAACCACCTCATAGGACAAAGGCTGACGACTAGGAGTTGGGGTGGGAATGAACTTTATTAGGGAGACTATATCATCTAGATAAATACATAATAAAGGAAAAAGTGTTTTATATAATATGAAAAACTATAAATGACTCATGCGACTCAAACTGAACTGACCAATGGTTGAAGCACCTAAAATTGAAATAAATAATTAATAACTAATTAGATAATGTGGTGGAATAAGATAACATTATGGCACATAAATTTTAGCAAAAATTAAACATATCATGCATACCAATACCGTTCGTACATGAAAATATCAATATATTGGGGTCTCTATAGGAAAACCTTATTTGTAACATAAATATACAAGCATCAAGATGAAACTGAATAAAAATATAAATAAAAGGAAAACATCAACTAGGAATGACCTCAAGGTAACTTTCCAAAATACATGAAAGTAGATACGAACATGCTCCTAATGTTGATCCCTTACCTAAACATAAATTCATATAGTTTGGGTGCATCCCAATGGACCCTTCTAAGGTGTGAGAACTAGTCGTAGTAGGATACCGCACAATGTTGTGTACCTAGAATATGTGTTTAAGTATGTGTTTAATATAATAAGTATAAAATCATGATGTAATAAATAAAAAATAAAACTTTTCTGGTTCTCAATAGACATGAAGAAGTTGTCACCTAATTTATCCTACATTTGATATCTCATAACTAGAGAGGTTCCTTGGCCCATGACCCACGGTACCCCTGATATCATATAGCTCAAGTTAGCCCTAAGGTTCCACCTTAATCAAGTTACTTGGAACCGAATTCCCCCAAAAAACTTAGCTCTTCATATAATACTGATGTTATAAAGGCACACCTAAACAATATTAAACAGGTCCCATAGGCCCCCAACTCAAAATCCATTATCAGGCCATGGACTGATGTCTTGAAGCACAGTTATACCTACCCACAATATAAATTCAGGCCCACACCATCAATCATTGAAAACCATGTCCACCAACAGATATCATCCCTAATATCAATGGATTTCTCCTCACTTTCTAGGTGAATTTATATAACAACAACCCCCAACACAAATTATAATCCTCCATGTTTATAGAATCTACCAAATTGAGTGGTCAAAACCACATCATCATGGAGTCAACATATTTTCACATGACTGAATTCGGTGCTTTTTTTCCTTTAGGGATGAGTGGAAATCACTAATATAAATCCCTAAGCAACAAAAACACTGGATCCTTGTGCCCTTATGATTGTGTTTAAAAACATATAATGGCCTTTCCATCCAAATATCATAGGTCATCACCTACCTGACATCCTCTCCTCCTCAAATGAAGTCTCTGACACCCAATCACATGATCAAAATACTCATGAAATAAGATACATGCCCAAATATACCATAAATATCACCTTAATCCAATTAGATTTCCACCTCAAATCATCCAAGTCCTATCCAATCATGACCCCATGTGTCTCATCTAATGAAAATAGTTTTTTTCAATCATTAATATTTATTTCAATGCAAATTTATTAAGAAATAAATTAAATATAATTGAATTTAACATCTTACATTAAATAAACAACTCAATCTAGCTTATAAAAATTGGTTAACTCCAATTAATATAATAAATAAAAAAAGTTTAAATTATAATTTCATTATTGTTGAATTTTATAATATCGATTTAACAAAAAGTAACAAATTAAATTAACAAAAATTAAACTATATAAAAAACTAACCCTATCCTAGCTACCCAAGGTTTTGAAAACCTCTAACCAAGCCACGCGTGCTTGAAATTTTCAATGTCATTACTAGAGGCATCCCACAATGTCAAATAATCAATCTAATTTTCTATAAAAATGTCTCTAAAACCGAATGATGTGCTAAAAACCCACAAAACCAAAAAATAAGTGAAAACAAATATCAAGATATACACCACATACCTTAGACACATATACATAGTCACATTCGATATTGAGCTCCAATTCAAAGTGGATTAGTGTATATTTAAATTTTAGTTAAAAACACATAAATCATCTTGGATGGAAATAGTGGTGTGTGAGACAAAATATAAAAAACAAAGATTATATGGTGAGGTTAGCCTTACCTATAAAACTCCAATGTTTACAACAGATTGAATATTGGATCTGAGAGGTGGGAGATAAAACACATTCCACCGGAAAAGAAAAGGAAGGGAGAACCCTTTGTTGTGTGCATGATAAGGGATAATAAATATGTGATAAATAAAAGAATAAATAATGAAAAATAAAGAAAATTAAAAATTAAGAAACTCCTCGTACAGGACACATTTTTTACCCCCATGGTATTGAAAACCATGTGGTACCCATGCATGATATAGTGTTAAGGTATTTTCTAAGTGGCAGTACCAGTGTGATATTCCACATGATTTTCTATAACCATGAACAAACTATGTGGAAGCATATACAATTACTGAAGAACCCCTTATAGAGTTTACACCAAGATTGATGTAGTTCAAAACTTGGCCACACAGTTATCTGGAAGGTTCCACATTGTTTACCCTAAACTGTTCACCGGACCTAATATACCAAAACTAGCCATTTTTCCTCTAATTATCCCAAAACCAAACCAAAATACTCAAGGCAATTTTCATGCCTCTAAACCAAGCCAAACCAATCATATAAAGCTTATAGAACTCTTGAAATTTAGTTCCAATAATAGAATTAGAAAAGGAACCCCCACTAATTACAAAATCAAAAAAGGGGTGATTTTCATAGCAGTTCAAAAACCTTGTAGGTTAAAATTTTATGTGTTTCATATGTATTATTGGAATTTCACCAGCCTTTGGTTCAAAATAAAACTAAATGGTTTCTTGTCTGTGGACATGACTATGTCACTACTTGAAGGTCATGAATCATTCTTTTCTATATCCATATTTTATATTGCTTCAAGAATATTATTCTATAAGGTTAAATGACTATTTATGAGTAATTTAAATGTTATATAGCATTGTTTAAGGGTTTGAAAAAAATATTTTTAACGTTATCTGTACATGTTGATTTTGGGTATCTTTTCAGAAGTGTGAAATGAATTTTCTTTTGTAATATATTCCTCATGAATACCATTTTTTTATTTTATGACATATCCTCATAATAAAAATTTTTATTCAGGTTTGATATTTTTGAAGAGAAATTTATTCCCCTTTTTCTTTGAATTTTTTAGACTCATAAATAATGGTTTATGTTTTTTGAAGAATATATAAATTGATTTTCAATCCTATTTTGTGTATTTTATCTTCCACTCAAAATTTTATATGACTAAATTCATTTAGTTATACAGAATATATATTTTCAATGGGTTTTAAATTATTAATTTCTTTTTAATGTTCTTATCCATTTGAATTGGAAATTTAATGTGTCTAATTGGGTTTTTTCAACAATGTTACAACATCATTATGAAATGTGTTCTTATAATTTCACATCCAATTTCCTATCAAATTCTAAAAGTTCTAATTAATTTATATAGTTATATTTTATTTTTTCCATCTAAATTATCTTATGAATTTATAGTTCATATATCACCTTCATTGTAAGGTTTGTGTTATCTATTACTATTCATATCTCTCTTAACGTTATTTTTCACCTACATATTCATATTATTTAATTTTTTCAATAAATTCAATATCAATGACACTGTTTATTTATTTTCTTTTATAGTATTGATTTAAAAATATACCCATTACTCTATATGGAGTCATTTTGAAGGGTGATTACAAAGAAAGTTATTCCTTTTATTGACGTGGAAAATCTTGAAAATCTATATAAGTATTATTAAAATAATCATATTTATTGATCACTATGGCATATTGGTTATTTATTCTATATTTAACTCATTCTTTTATAATATGAATTCATTTGACATAACTAGTTATAGTTTTCCCTGATGTTGTATAGTCCTTCGATGAATCAGTTTTCTCATGAGACAAACTAGTTTTGTTATTTGGGGTAATCCTTAATAGTTTATATATCATTTCATGAAACGACTGCTTGATAGTTTGTTTATTATGTATGTAGTTATGAAATCCATAAATATAAAGTTATTTATTTTTATCCATGTGTTTATTCACATTTTTATCTTATAAAAGGATAGATTACATACTCATGTTGTCATTAACATGTAATTATTTTATTATTATTTATTCATTACATTTTTATTTGATTTTTCATTCCATGATAGGTTTTGTTGTATATTACCCCTTACTGAGTGGTTGAGATCACCCATATTATGTTTTCATTTTCCTTAGGTTATGATCAAGAGTATTATTTGGGATATATATATATATTTCTATCTTGTCTAAAAAATATTTTTTGATATGTTGAAAAATAATGGAAAAATAATAAATTCTTTGTATAATGGGAAATAATCTTATTGGATTGGAAAAATATGGGGATTTTAGTTGTTTTTTTCCAAAACTTTTTAAAAATCTAAACATAGAAGTTCATGGGCATGTAACAATCTCAATACATGTAATTGTTATCGTAACTATTGATAGCTTATGCATGTTTCATTCTAGTCAATTTCAAAATACATTATGTAAAGAATATGTTATTTTCACTAGATCAAGGAGTATTGGGTTTGGGAGTCAGAATTCATATAAATGCAAGGTTTAGATAACATTTGAGGTTTGGATGAAAGTATAAGAGGATATTTGATGAGTTATAGATACCATCAGGGTTTAATAAGATTAATTTTAAACATATTTTTAAATGTTTAGATACCCCTTTGAGTTTATAGTTAATCAATTTTTTTTGTGAATACTTATATTTTTTAGAATTTATTTGGTATTGAGGAATAATTACCCCAATTTGTTTATGTATTAATATACCCCCAATATTTCACAATTGAAATTAATAATGTCATGGACAATGTCTGACTCCTGATTCAACTAGGGTTATACTACCATTATGTATTAAAATATCCAATAAAAGGAATACAATATTTTAATATTAATAAAATTATGAATTTTAAAAATTTATATTTTACAATGTATAATAATTAAAAAAAATTTCTTAAAAAAAATTAAATGTAACTAAAAAGGGTATATTATAAATAAGCACCAGGCCCCAATAGGTTTAGCTCAACCCCTTTTGTTGCCATTGTGGAATTGTGAAGGTATATCTATAGAATTTGGTATTGATATTACACAATATTCAATAAGACACAATTCCATAATTGAGATTTTAGACCGACTCACTAAGTCTTCTCACTTCCAAGCTATATAGAGTGTAGTTTAGAAGTGATACAGGGACACATTTAAATGCATGAGGTAGTCTAAATTCATGGATATCCTTTTATGATCATTTATAGACATGATGCTTTCTTCATGTCCTTATTATAGAGAGGCTTCGGGATTCCATTATGACTCAAATTCATTTGAGAACATTGATTCACCCCTAGAAAGATTAAAAGACTAACAAGATCAATCTGTTTTTGAAGGAAAAGTTTCGTGTATAAATGTAAGACTTTGGTTATAGTTGGGAGGATCACCAAGCATTAGGGGAGTATGCATACAAAAAAATATACCATTCCAACATTTTTATGGCACAATTCGAGGCCTTATACTAGAGACCCTATAGTGTACTACAATTTTCAATGAATCTGTGTGTGTCAGTACACATTCACTTTGAATTTTTGAGAGATATGATAGAGAACATGAAGATCGTCCAGTAGTATATAAAGAAATCCCATAGCCTTCAGAAGTCCAATGCATACCAAAAATATAGGTCTCTGGTGTTTGGGGACTGAGTCCATGTGTTCTTGAAGGTAACACCTAATCATACATTTTTTTAGAATTTTCCGGGGTGGCAAGTTTCCCCTGATATTCATTTTCCATTTCTAGTTACTACGTAGGGTCGATGAGGGGGAATACCAATTTTCCCAAACACCCCAATTTTACAGGGTACATGTAACTGTCCATATGTCAACACTAAGGAGGTATGCACAAGATATATCACATGTTATCGATAGGGTAGATCTATACATTCATGATAGATCTATCTTTGATGAGTTATTATTAGAGACTAAGGATTGGTTGGTGAAGAGCCTCTATGGGTGAGTGATTATTTTGGTTCATTTTTGATGGTAGCATGATAATATTTAAGAGAGAACTTTGAAGAGAGAGGCCCATTTGTGATTTTAGAAAAATAATTATTTTGAATAATGCATTTCAATTTTTGAAAAAAAAAATCACTATGGAGGGGATAATATAACATCATTTTTCTATCAATTTAATTCTTCTGAATATATCTAGTATTTTTTTTGTATCTAGGCACATAGATGAAGTTGGATTTTGAGCCTTTCTGAACCTGATATTAAATTTATAATTTGTTTGAATATATTCATATCACACGTAAATATTTTTACTAAAATAGTGTAATAACTCTTTTATGGGAACAAATATGAAAAATTTGAGACCATATTCATTTAAAAAAGTGGGTTTTACAATAGGGGTAACATAACCTTGGTCGACATTTGAGTGCTTTTCTTGAGCTCCATCATTGGAGAAAACATTAACTAGATTAAATTAATATGATCATTTATTTATTTAAATATATAATCTAATTACCATATATTAATAAACAGTTATGGAAAATTTATATGGTTCCCTAGATAATAATGATAACTGATAAATAGAATTAGATAAGGTCTTTGTGATCAATGATGATAGAGTAAGGATATTTTTCTAATAAAGGTAAAGAATCTATATAATTATGAAAACACAGTTATATTATTCATTATTGATCAATCGTAACCTTAGGTAGGATATTGTTATTTATAGTTTATTACCCCATATTATTATCCCATGATGAACTTGGAACATATCAAATGAAATATCAATTCTTGGGCTGATCTTGTTGTGATTGTGTGTTATATTACATGGGATTCGAGAGAAAATTATTTTATGTTTATTTCTTGATATTATTTCATCTTTATAACAAAAAATAATTGATTCCATATATAACTATAACCATGTTTCCTTCCACATTTTTTTATTTTTCATTTCACCCTTGTTTCTTCACATGATTCGTTATTGGTACTTCCTTGGGTGGATGTTGGATGAATACATAATATTGATTCATTTTAAGATCTTTGTTCAGTTAATTGGATTGATACTATGGGTGTGGTTCATAATCAGGGGACTTATCAATGTGATATAATTATGGTGGGTGAGTAGAGATAGATAATATTTCATTGGAGGTTTTATGGGTCATATATTTTAGTGTTCAGATGATGCGGCATGAAATAAGTGATTCAAGATCATATTTGATGGCTGGATTCTGACAAGCAGTGAAAGAAGGACACACTCAACCCATATCAGTGATCATCGGTTAGAAACATGATGAATTGGATTTTGTAGAAATGGGAAAATACGAATATTAAAAGATGGAATTCTAAGGAAATTCTAGATGACACATAATATAGTCTAATGAAAATATGCCTTGTATTTCATTTCCTTTGACACTGTGATTTTTTCACTAGAAAATGTGTCATAGATGTGGTAAACATATCAAAATTCACGTGACCCAAGGTCATTAGCATGGAATTTTCCATAGAAGGTACATTGGTTCAGAAAGGACCATATACACTAGCAATCCAAGAGTACACGGACACTGCGTTTTACATGGACATTACTATATTAAAATATATTCCTTGGTACACAAGCATGGGTTGGTGAACATGGGAATGGGAAGGGGAACATAATAAAGGATATGGGTCAGCCTAGGATAATAGGTACATGTTTGTTAACCTCTTTACATGACATATTCTTCCATTGAGATAGTTAAAATCCCATTATTTCTTCTCTATATACCGAGTTCAATTGAGTGAGATTCGTTTGTCTATCCCTATGAGGGTGTAGAGTAGAATTACATTTTTCAACATAGTATTTTGATCCCATGTGTGGGTAATATTTCGGATAGAGTTTATGTTATTCCTCTGTGATTCCTAGGGTGAGATCCTCTCTTATATATTCTTTCCTATGTGGGGTTCATGGTACTGATGTGACCATATTGCATAGGGCATTGATCCCATGACTAGTATATTTACCCTATAGTATTAAAAATTTCCCTTGGTGGTCTTCATCATGATCCCATTTTTGGATTTAATGATCATTAGAGATCTAGTGATTTCTTATTTTGTGAGACCTGAAAATGATGACATCTTGTATCAGCGCCATTAGTGACAACATGACTCAGGTAGTGAGTACTTCCGAACATACATTTACCTCAAATACCTTAGTAGAATCATGTGGCTATAGTGATGGTCGATACCAATTGAGGATGACTATCTATTCTGAGTATATCTAATATTTTATCTAATTATACTTATGTTTCATATCATGAATTCCATACTTGTGTATTGATGAGATGAATACGATTGATGTTTTCTACTATGTTATTTCTAGTTTTTGTATGGGGTACTATTATATTCACCCATGAATGGGATCTTCCCACAAATATCATGTCAGATAAAGACCAAATAACTTTTAAAAGTCTCTTGGGAGGATCTGTAGTTGGAGAAAAATATTATTGTGCATGGTAGACAATGTTTCTTATTAGTGTTTCATTTCATTGTAGTATCTTTACTCTGTGTAGGTTAGACGATTTTTCACTTTTAGGGGACCTATACATGACCCATTTATCAATTCTATTAAAACAATTATACTCTAGTTATATTTTTTAGATGTATTCATACATTGGTGTCATTTGTTTACATTACTTTTATCACTTTATGGGTTAGGATATTTGAGTTTCTGTCTGTAGGTAACTAATTATAATGCTTACTAAAAGTATGATTTGACTTGTAGGAACTAGTATGCAGCCCATAAACTATTAGTGTTGCACTTGGAGTTTTCACACTCAGGTAATCACTATCAAAGAAGGTACTGGTGGTTGGGTCCTGACACAAGATATTTTTCTTCTTCACCTAAGACCATACTAAGATGGCATAATGTGTAACCCAAATGAGGTATCTCAAAGAAGAGATGATAATATTAGTCAACTAATTTAATGTTTTTTTCTTATTATACTTCCTATTAATATTTTTTATGTATCATAAATTAATTAATCACATATCACCGATATAATGAGATGATTTTATGAATATGGTAAAACAATTGTTCACCTACTTTATATCATATGGTAAACAAAAGTATAACACATTAATACTTGTAGACTATCAACTCAACATAGAAAAGTGATTGATATTCCAACACCACCTCTCATGGATTATTTTTTTGATAGAATAAATGTTTATATATGATATTTATAATTTATTTAATAATAAAGAAATATTTTTTATATCTTTTACCTTCTTACCTTTTCCATTCAAAGGAAAATTATAAAGCAGATGGTGCAAGAAAATTGGTTGCCACCACCACAAAGCGATGTTATTCTTTTTTCAGTACCATATAACATGGATAGTGATATGGTTATATTTAATAAATATATCTAACATATATTAAATAACTATGATTTCTTAAATCTGAATTGATATTTACCTTTACTTTATTTCACTCCTCAAAAATTAGAAACATCACTCATGCATAGGTTTGAACTACCATCTCTATGATGTGAAGTAATTTATTATTCCTCACCACTTTAGAATGATGAATATAGATGTTTATATAATGAATATAAGTGATGAATATGACAGAGTCGATGTTCCAGATTTGAAAAAACCATAACCAAAGTGTAAGGACCAAAGATTCCGAATAGAAACATATATGAAAAACTGAAATAGTTAACCCAAAAGATAATGATGTTATTAAGGAAATGTTAATAAATAGGTGATAAAATTTAATAAATAAAACATATACGGTTTTATTGGAATAAATATATTTTATACTACATTTGTAATATATTAATATTTATTATCTAGGATGCTTGAACCTTTATCAAGAAAGGGATGACTTGTGGTAATGGTTTCTCTTATCACATTTGTTTCATGGAGACATATTCCATATTTACAAATTGTTTAATTTATAAAGTACATTTATTTAACCTTTTATAAGTTATATAATAAATATAATTATAGTTGAGGTATTTAATTTTTTATTTTAATTATTTTTTTTCAATGGGGTTATGATTCAAAAGATTCCAAAGAGGTTAGGTTATATGTCACAATCTCGTTTATTTTTGGGATTTTATATTACAATTTTCATTAAATGTAAATTATATAGATATTATTCTATGAAAATGCATTTATTTTCATTCCATTTTATTTTATGGGGTTTTCATGTCTTTATTTTATTGTACTCTATTTTTATATAAAATGATTGGGAAAATGATTTTTTTAAAAAATCATCATTTTTCCTCATTGGCCAAAAATAATTTTTTATCATGACTATATATTAATTAAATACATATATAATTTTTTTAACATTATCCAATTATTTATTAATGTTATTTTTAACGAAAATTTATTATATATTAAATGTTTTTAAATTATTATTCCTGTTTTTTTCTAAACATTTCATTTTTACGTATACTATAAATGAAATCAATTTTTATCATATACCAGATGAATGAATTCTCCCACTATCATGTCTACTTATAATTTGAATTTTTCATTACGTTTTTCCATGGTTCTTTTGAAAGAAAATTATTTTTATAATAGTCCATGACTTTTTATATTTTTAATATTTTATTTTAGAGAGAAATGGGTATTTTCCTTAATAAATAATACATTGATCTTTTAATAGTATTTTTAATCTCTGAAAATATCTATTATGTTAATTTTTCTTCATTTGGGATAAATAAAATAATACCATCAATATTATTTATTTGCAAATCTATTGATTATGATGATGAAATATATAAGAAATCCATTTTCTTTTCAATGGGTTATGCTATGAAGAAAGGAAAATATATTCATGATCTTGTGAAATACATATGAATATATTATGATTATATAATGAGTTCATTTATTATATCCCCCCAATGTATTGGTTGATGTGATATTTATATCTCATGAAACTATAATGATAATATTGAATGTTATTTCAAATAAAAATGTTAACATTTGGATTTTCAAGTATGATTTATTATAGTTATGTTCAAAAGATTATGAGTCAACATGATTGTAAAAATTTGTAATCCTATTTTCATGTATGGGTATGATACCTTTGAGCTATTCACACATGATTATGTGTGGTCATGAATATGAGTAACTATGGTCACATGATTATGATTTCCTATAATTATTTCTATTTATTCATATTTTATGACTCTTGAATGGTTATTCCTTATTTAAAACCATTATTAACCATGATTCTTGATATGAATGGATTTGGGAATTTGTGGTCTATTCTTTTATGGGTATGATTTTTTTACCTTGATATCAAGAACGTGATTATGTTACTATATCCTGATGATAATCTATAGATCACTTATTATTAATATTTTTCATGTTTACTCATACTGAGTATCTATGATCAACCAATCTTCTGTTTTCCTTCCTCGGGATTTTATTGATTTTTCTAGGTATGATATGTCAAGAAGGGTACTAATATGAAGAACATTATGGTAGATGGTGAAGAAATTTTAAGAAATAAATTTATTAAGTATGTACTCACAAAAAAACACTAAGAAATTACAAATATTTGGAGTTTTTATTATAATATATGTGAATATTCATCTAAAATGAAGTAATATTTATATAAGTAATGTTTAGGTCACAATATAGGATCCTATTTGAGAGTGATTAAATGGAACATTGAGGAATCATTTTATTTCATCCAATTTTCTATCAGTTATCCAAAATTAGTATTTTGGTCTATATATTTATATTTTTCTATGTTATGCCTATTTTGAGAGTTGGATGTATTGGGGGGGAATTGATTTTGTGTTATATGGTTACATTTTCATTTTCCTTGGTTGGAAATAGTGTTTAATTTTTAGAGTGAGTTGGTTTAGTTCCCTCTGTATGTTGACCCATAATCCCCTGTGTAATGCCCTGACCCCAGTTACCCAGAGTCGGTGCATTATTGCGTAACATTGGCATGATCACAAAAGATCAAGTCTCTAAAAACTGATTAGTTTAGTAGTCTTGGAAACAATAGATACATTCATAAGTATTCCATAAAATTGTAAAGTAAAACAAAACTAAAAAAATATCATGTCTTCATATTCCCTCATACTATCCTTGCAGGTCATTCATAATATTCTTCATCACATCCTGGAAAAATTAATACAGTGAAAGGGGTGAGCTCAGATGCTCAGTAAGGATAAAAATATAGTGGAAGCATTCATAAATAAACCTAACATTTAAGGCAATGTATAACTAAAATATAATCCTTTTAAAATTGAACTTTAGCATAATATAGAAAAAGTAAAATGAAATAATTCCATTAACTTATTCAGATGGATATTCTACTGGTCTAATAATCACATGAAACATCAATAACCACTTTCATAATGATGGAATGCATAATTCCAGACTATCATAACCACGTAGCCAAGGCCTCATGCCAAGACTACAAAAAAGATTTTTTCAAGGCCTCATGACAAGACACTAGTTTGTCTCATGAGACCTGTCGATGCATCGAGGAGCTATATTGGGCTCCACCCGTCACTTATTAAGTCCAATGCATTCCTCGTATGAACAGGTTTAAACATATCATAAACCATAACATAATCATATCACATAAAACATGCATAAAGGAAACATAAAATTTCAACATTTTAATCACAAGATATCAATACAACACATTGATATAATAAAAACACTTTTAAAACAATTTTAAATACCAAAATAATAGAAAATTAAATCATGGTATTTATTTTTCATTTAAAAAAAGATATGGCTTATAGAGGAAGCTGAAAATAAAATAATGGTCATGGCAGCGAAGAAGTCTTCTTCGCTGCATACGTATGACAAAAAAACATTCCTTTTGTATTTTAGTAAAACTCTTCATATAAAAAAGATTAATTTTGAATAAACGTAAAAGTCAAAGGGGTTTATACACTATATAGAAGAAAGTTGTGTATAAAATAAAATATGCCTCAATGAAAGGAGATTGAGAAGAAGTCCCTTACAAAGATCATTTTTTTAAATAAAATCGATCTATTATGTATATTCACTATAATTACACATAAATAAAGTAAAAATACAAGAGTGAACATAATAATATCATGACATAATTTGAAAGTATGAGATTAACCCAAAGAATGGAAATTGGGTTAAGAAGTTCCCTTACCTCGTGTCCGACTTGACTCGGCCATTCTTTAACCACCTGAATAATAAACTAGAGTTAATTTATAGTTGCATAAGAAAATTTTTTAAGTTTATTATTCCTTTATTCCTTTTATATCACTTATTACCATGTTATGAACATTATGTAATTATTTAACTTAATAACGGTCATTTTGTCGATCTTTGGTACTTAAGTCAAAAATAAACTTCTTATAATTACAAGTTGTTCATTTGGTGAAATATCCATTATATCCAGAATTATATTAATTATGTAGATATCATATATATCATATATATCCAGTATATACATTCATTCATAATATTACGTAACATTTAGAGGTAAGAAATGAAATGCACCGTTCATGGAGATGGTAATCTGTACGTACGCATGAACACTACTTTCATTTATATTTCATATTTAATGGAATGAAATTATAATTATATAAAGTTATAATATAATTCCAGTATAATATAATATATAATATTATTTACTCCATCCTTTATACATCCCACATATGGCATTAACTATTCAAATCACTTTGAGGAGGCGGTAGTCCGAACTTCCTAAAATGAAATTATCGCGTTTAACCATAATGGAAGTCATAAAGGTATGACATAAATGAGAAATACAAAAGAATAAGGAAAAAATAAACATAATATATATATCCTATATGAAAATAGTTCCATCAAAATGGACACCATTAGAGGTGATAAAAGAATATTGAACAATCATCGTTTCGTGAGGCAGTATTTCGCCACCCACAGAAATAGTATGTTATTTAACCATTAGAAGAAGGTGTGTGTAAGTTTAAATAAACTTTTTATCATAGAAACATCCTAGTATATTTTAGATACTGTTTTTGTTATAAAATAAAGGAATAAAAAGAGTTTAGGGTGATGGATAAGCAAAATAAAACAAAAGAACATAAAAGAAGACATTACCTTAAAATCGAGTAACTCTTTTTGAATTGAGCCAAAGGCTTACTTGGGAAGAATTATGCCCAAAGTGAGGATTCTAAGAGTAAGATAGGGAATTTGAGAGAGTATTTGGGCCGAGGTTGGCCGAGCCAAATGGCTTTCATGGTGTGAATAAGGTGGTAGTGGTGGGGGCCTTTTATAAGAGGAGAGGAGGGGCACACTTGGAAACTCATGAAATGTTACCTTATTATGAGATGATTTTCGGATTTAAAAGGTACCAAAATTATATATTTCTAATATAAAGTGATAAGGGTTTTAAATATTCTCATCCAATTGGTTTTTTACATGTGTAAGTCTGAGATTTTACATTATCATTTCATTTTATTTAAATCGTTAATTAATGAGGGAATCGCTGCATCATCATGGTGTCATAATAAAATTAATTTATTTAATGTCTAAAAATTATAAAAAAATTAAAATTATGTGTGAAATCTTTTTATCTTTTCAATGAATATTTATAGTAAAAAAGTTAACTTATATAACCCCATTTAATAATTTTTTTTGTAAAACAACACATGTTTGTGACAGTTTTACTTTTACTTTAAATAAAAAGTTATTAATGTCATTTTCTTACCCAAGTGGCTCCATGGGGTCCCCAAGTTGACCCATGGATTATCTTGGACGGACATGACTAATAAAATAAGTGTATGACAAGTGTAAAGGTATTTTCATATTTTTATAATATCATTTTTACCTTAAATTTCACTAATTACCTTTAACCACGATTAATTAAACTTAAAAGTTACTATTCACCAAAAATTCATTTTAATCCTATTGAACCACATTTTACTTCCCAACGAAAACTATGTATTTCGGAGTTTTGAGAATATAATCACAGAAGTGGTAATGTTTCATTTAAACAAAAAATCAGTTTTCTAACTACCACTTAGTGGTTTCACTATTCATCAAAAATTGAAGTTTTTCAGAACAATGCCAAAAAATCACCTTAATCTATAATTGATATTCAGAATTAAAAAATGATGTCTATTTAAAAAAATTCCAAACATATAAGTTGCATTAATTAATTTTATAATTAATTCCCGCTGTCACAACAAATAGCATGTTTTTAAGAAATAATATATATCAAAAGATTAACAATTTTTTATGTCCAACTTCAATGTGAAATTTATTTTAATGACCACCATTGGATAAAATGGTAAAAATATATTCTAATTATCCATTAAAACCACTCAATAGTATAATTTATCACTATTAATTATTTTGATTAATGAATTTGTTTTTAAGTACTTTTCATTATTCACAAAAAATTGGATGTTCTCAGAAAAATACCAAAAATTCAACATAGGCTAATTTCGATATTCCGAATCCAAAAATGAAGTCCATTTTAAAATATAACATATATATAATTTCAAAAAGTGGGTATTACTATTCATAATGGATTTTTTGATTGGTCGCAGTGTGTTAGAATCTCGAACTTGGGTACAATGTGAGCTATTGCATTATTGAAAGAGATGTGTATCATGGAAGCTTGGGGTGTTACACCCTGGTTGTTCTTAAATAGTAGGGAGAACCATTACATATATCCTTTTCTTTGTTTACAAATTAGTGGTAAGGTGTGAGTTTTTCTTTGATAACTTAGAGATTCATCTTTTTTTTTGGGAACACTTCTAGTGTATTGGGTAAAATTTGACTCTATATAGCTTAGATATAGTGTCATTGTTTCTCTTTCGACTCTATTTATACGTATAATTTGAATCCTATAGTGATTGATATGTTTTTTGGGATATAATGAGTTATGGTAGGATAAATTGTGACACTAATGTTTTTTATAATTTAATTAATATTTTATTTATCATTCCTCTTATTGAATTCTAGGAATTTAGTTTTTAATGTATGAATATATATTATTATTTTTTCAGATGCATGGTTTGCCCAATATTTGTGCTCATCATATAGAGACCATATGAGGGGTAATTAATCATCATAGATCCATTCACATGGTTTCATAAATAGTGTGATTCAAACATATGTTATTCCTAGTTAAGAAATATGATTTCAAAACATTAAAAAAATTATCCATTTACCCTCATATTGATAGTCAACCTCACCCAAACCCATTTATATAACACCTACACCTTTGACCCCTTTACAGTATGCACTCTTCAACTTATATCCTCCTCCTTCTAGTGATTCATTATGAAATATCATGAGGAAATACATCTAGGTTAGTGTTTATATCCTTTTCATTCGTCTTCCTCAATTACCTCTCTAGTTACCCATCTCACTCCCTTGATTCATCATAACCCAACAAAAATATAAGTGTGATTTTTATTTTATTTATTGAAATTTTGGTTTCCTAGGGTGATTTATCCTCTCACATAAACTTCATTTCACAATTGTTGAAGAAATCCTATAATTTGTTCACATTCTATGTAGGTGTTTTGATGATTTTTTTCCTTAATTTACCTTATATTCTTTGTTATATTTAATTAATTTCATAGAATTTTTAAATTATAATATGGATCATTTGAAATTAATTATTAACATTATTCTTGGTTTGTGAAGGATTAAAATAGTCTTACAATTGGATTCCAATATATTAGGACATGATATTATCCACATTCATTAAAAACATTATATATTTGGATAGTAAAATATTTATAATGGTTTTGAAAGGTTAATTGGGTGTTATAAAATTATCAATGGATATTTTTGAAATTTTACTAATTTATGTTAAATGTGTTGGATTTCCCCTTCTTCGAGAATTTTATTATGTTTATTTGATTTTCATGGAGTGAATCACCTATTATTGATGTTTAGAATATTTTATATTATGTGTAGTGATTATATGAATATGTGTGGAAATATATAATCAATTTCACATATTTATATGAGAATATGTGGATATATCCATTGGAAAATGATTATAAATATATATTTAATTTTATATGTGATTTCTTTAAAGTGGGAAATTTACAATTATAACATGATATTAGATTTGGTTTTCCAATTATTTCAAGGAGTTATTTTAAATAAAATTACATCATTTAAATATTATTTGACCTTACTAAGTATTTGTGAAAATCCAGAATAAAAAAATTCCCATTTAAGTGAGCTTCTACAAGAGGATTTTTAAATGATGTGTGGTTTGAAAATGTGTTTCTTATGAAAATTTATTGTTAATGAAATGGATAACTAATATGTGATATGTTATGTGGTTTATTATTTGGAGTCTATAGGTAGGTAGGTAAATAGATATATATTGACCTAACATTAGGAAATTAGGTTAGCATGGTCTCGTTCATAGGAGAGAGAGTGTGTGTGTGTGGGATATTGAATTTGGTTAAGGTCACATAGCTAGATATTCTTCCATGTGAAAGTCAGCTACCTTTACAACTATATTTAATCACTCTTCTGTTGCACAATGGAATATGCTTATAATGTTTTATTCTAATATGTTCACACTATTATTTTAATTGATGATGCATTGATTTTTTATTTAAATTTTTAATTTTAATTAGTTACTCATTCTTCACATTATTCTCTTATTTATCCTTCATTCTTGTATCACTTCTTCAGTCAATAAATTTCATTATTCGAGGTTTCCTTTTTAATATCATTTTAAGAAATCTAGAAAGGGTAATTCCAAAAGTAATAATTCACTATGGTTTTTTCATAATGGGATTTCAAATTTTTTAGTAAAATTATTTAATAAAAATAAAACTATTGACTTATAAATGAATGTGGGTTTATGAGTTTGGTTTTCTAAAATATAATAAAATCCTATTTTAGATATTTCATTTCTAACCGTTATTTCTATTTTATTGTGGAAAATAAAATCATGTTATTTGTGATTCTTTCTTACTAGGTTGTCGAGATGACACCTTACTCAAACCACTTAGTGTCTGAAAACTTCGAGGCCCATTATAGATTCAAGTTTGATTCATAGAATGATTTCCATGTTTTTGATATAATTTGACCCTGGGTCACATGGGATAGCATTATTTGGTTTATTACTATTTATTTAATGTGATTATGTATATTCAGTCATAGAGGCCTTTTTACAATTTCATTAATGGATAATTATTGGCACATTATATTAGTGGAGGTCACAATTAGGATTGGGGATTGATAAATATGGAAGTCAACCATATAGATGGGTTATGCAGAAATTTCTACAAAATTTGTCTACTGATTAAATAATTATTTTATGGAAAATAATTGTATTCAGTGTAGAATGATTCTTGAGAAAATTTAACATGAAAATAGGGATTTGGAATGCCCCTCAGGTCCATCGAAAGCTAATTCAGGTACCAGATAATGTGAAATATTAGGTTGGTTCATTACCCCAACATCTTTAGTTTTGTTTACATCCTAACCAAATAATGGTTAGAATATGAATAAATATTATATTTGATGGATTTGGTTTTTTTGAAGTTATGTTGTTTTATATGGGCATTCTTGTTAACTACTATATGATTTCTTATATAAATAAATAATCATAAATATGAAAACAGGCCCCTAAACCATTTTAATCTTTCTATGATTTTTAATTACTATATCATATGTGATTTAATAAACATATAATAAACAAAAATAATTCAAAATAAATGTGAAATCATTATGATATTTTGAACATGGGATTATTTTTTCAAGTGGGGATAAAACAATAAATATAAAAGGGGAGTAACTTAATAAATATTTCTTAACTCTTGTTTTAATATCCTTTACTACCTTATGAATCCTTTTGTATGG